>CM069298.1:5170000-5770000 GCA_035609425.1 Epinephelus awoara | reverse complement strand
AGGACATTGTTTTGATGTGTTTGGCATAGCTTAGCACAAAGACTGGAAACAGGAGGAGTGCACTTAAAGTTAAACTACCTGGCAGGGTAAACAAGATGTCTGAGTTAAATAACACAAAGCTTACTGTTAAATTTAATCTGCTCACTGTTAAATACTGGCACAGAGTTGTTAATTTGTCCACAGGGAAGGCCAGCAGTTGGCGTTAACGAGCTGTTGGCCTTAACGAGCTGCAGATCTTAACGAGCTCTGGGCCTTCAGAGAGCAACAGTCCGCCGTCTATTAAAACTGAGTGGGTTTTTATTTATTTGCTTAATGGCACTTTTAAAAATGACAGGTCATAGTTTCTCATATTGTTTAACTTAAAAATGATTTAAAGAGACAAGTACAGAAGCAATCTCTTTAAAAGGAATCCTGATCAGGAAAACAGGATGCTCAGTATAAAGATAGAATACAACAATTAGAAAAAGTTACAGCAATATTAAAAACAAAACAAACAGGTCAGACTCTGCCGACCAAAAGTCTCTTCCATCCAATGTCATCTTTATTTTTTCAGGAGGACGTGTTTGCAGAAACTCTGCCCGTGATAACTTCCTGTGTGGACGGATATAACGTCTGTATACTGGCCTACGGACAAACCGGCTCAGGGAAGACGTACACCATGATGGGCAGCAAGGACAACCCTGGAGTCAACATCAGGTCAGAGCTGCTCAGAGTTTTCAGATGTGAACCTGGAGAAATTGTGACAGATGTTAATGTATGTTTTTTAAGAAGTTTTTTAAATGTAGGCCTACATTGATGCCTTCTTCCTGTTCTGATGCATTTGGTCTTAAAACAAATTTAGTGGTGAGGAGCACAAATGTGTCCCTGAGCAAGACACTGAAACCCACCATGATTGTTACTTTTCAAGGTCTGTCTGGGACTTTAAGATAAATGCTTGTTATTGGTGACACCGGTGGCCGTCAAGTGAACTGCAGTCAGCATCTTGTTGCTTGTAGATAACCAAATCTCAAGATGGCACCTATTCCCTCCAGTGGAGTTACTTGCATGGTGCATATGCCAAAAAAAAAAAAAATTTGAACAACCCATTAATGAGGCTTATCCTTGTTATCTTGTATTCACAATATGGTGTTTACATGAGCACAGAGAAATCGGGTTATTCATGTTCCCTACACATACCAGTGTCTTTCAGAGTACTCCAGTTAGCATATTGGGGTTTCTCACAGATGGAATATGGTCTTTACATGCTCAAACACGTAAACGTAATACTCCAAAAATCCGATCATCCAGCAACTTCTAGCGACCTTTCAGCTACTTTCATTGGAAAAGTGTAGGGGTGACAGTGGGCTGGTGGCCTGGAGCAGCATTGAGTCTAACCCATGTAGCAGCAACAGAAAGTTTGCCAATCCATCTGGGAGTTGGGCCAATCAGACCACTGACACTGGTTCTTGCACTGGCTGAATTTTAGCTACAGCCCTGACTGAAGGTCAAACACAGCAATGTGTGGACTCTGTGTTGTGGTGGGTGCTGGTCTTTTGTTGACATGAGAGGACTCCATTTGTTAGCTAGCGTTAGCTGGTGGTGCACACATGGATGTATTAGGAGAACTGTATACACCATTGGCAGAAGGGCCCTGTTCATTCCTATGAAAGTTGCTCAATAGCGCTTGTAACCAAAATAGTTCAACTGCTGCATATAAAAATACTCGACAGATCACCACTGCTTCCACATTGAGTGGCCCATAGAGCAGGCGCACGAGAGACTAAGGGTGGCCGAGCATGACCGAGTGTAACCAAGCGTCTTACATCCACTGGCCAAATGGTTTAGTATTCTGCTAACTTGAACTGGGATAAAATCATTTAATCTAGATTTCAAAATGTTATCAGACCATATTGATCAAATCCTGGTAGTAAAACAAATAATTTTGCAGGGGTTGTGTTGCTCAAAAAAAAGTATCTACATATTTGTATGTAAGTCATTGGGAAACAGGAGATCCGCAGGGCATCATGTGAGGGACTCCGGAAATAGCAGTACCACTGTTTGGCCACTACGGAAATTGGCTTCAAAGCAAGGTGCACTTCCTCTTGGCCTGGTTGCACACTGTTAGCCCTGTAGCAGAGCTGAAAGAGGCAACACACACACACGTCACAGCCTTTAGATATCCCTGGAAAGTGGGTCCTGAGTCCTTCACATAGAAGACAGTCCACAAGCTGTTGTAGGCAACTGAGAAAGTCAGGGGAGATCTCAGTTTTATGTTGTTACAATCTGCTCACCCATTGGCAGCAAAGAACTATTCAATAATTTTTCATATAATATGTAAAAAGTTACATACAGTGCTTTTAATTTACTGACGTGTTTAGTGGAAGAAAACGAATGAGTAACAGGCCACTCATCTCACAGCTGCCACCATCGTTCACACAGTATTGTGCACCAGCTGAATGCTACAAGTTAATGGCCCTCTTGTCAGTTCCCAAATGGAATTTCTGGAAAATACACAGAGTTAATTTTCATTTGTTAAACACAGATTTAACTAATCTCATTTATGCTGGTGTGTCAGCTCCAGGGTGTTGTGCATGCCGGCTCACTGGCAAGTCTTACTGGCACAGCTAAATGGAACAGAGCTTTTCCAAATGTCGTTGGTTACACCTGTGTTTTCCTGCTGTGACGGGACATAAAAGCCAATCAGAAACAGGTGAGCTAAGTTAATAGAGCGTGGGTACCCTGGAGAAGTTCAGCGTGTTTTCACAGAATAAAACCTGGAAGCTTCCGTCACACAACCATATTTAAAACCCCTCTGCAGTTTGTTATCTCCCTGCCTGCAACAATGAACCGCTGTCAGGGGCCAAATGAGACTAATTGCGCCTCATTATGTGATGTGTCACCTGACAACGGTTCTTCAATATGTGATG
The DNA here is from genome assembly GCA_035609425.1 of Epinephelus awoara. Taxonomy (NCBI): domain Eukaryota; kingdom Metazoa; phylum Chordata; class Actinopteri; order Perciformes; family Serranidae; genus Epinephelus; species Epinephelus awoara. Next base: position 5,767,094 of record CM069298.1, on the reverse strand, counting down.
AGGTGAACAACGGCGGCGCTGACACACAGAGTCAGTTTACACACAGAGAGAGAGATCAAGTTTCCTGTCACACAAACAACAACAACACAGAGCTCTGCTCATCAGCAGCTCCTGTTACCTCACGTCTGCTCACACACTGCCAGTAACATGTATGTGTATGTGTATGTGTGTGTCTCCTCAGGTCTATACGGGAGCTTCTACGCATCTGTGCAGAAAAAGAGAAGGTCTCCTACACTCTGAAGGTATTGCTTAAGATTAGTGACAGCTGGGTTTCATGTGGAGCTCTGAAAATCGAACAAATGTTGGTGAAAACACACCAACTTTGGAGGGAAATGCCATTTTTTTCTAGCTTCTAGTTTCCTGTTTGTGGGTTTTTGAATGAAAATGCTATATTGAGAGTGGAGGACAGTGTTGGTCATAAAAGACCCAGTTGGGTTACGTTCTTCCCTGTCAAACATCTGAAAATTAAAGAATACTCCTGAACCAAATTGTTGCTTTAGTTAGTGCAGTTTTTAAATGCCTTTCTATGCAATTAAAAGTTGAACATTTCAATTTCTCTGGTCACCAACTTTTGCTCTTTTTCAGATTTCAATGCTGGAGATCTATAACGACAGTCTGAATGACCTTTTGGCCAAAAGCCCCGGCGCTGCTCTGGACATCAGAGTCCAGGGCAAGTCAGTTTCAGTCCCAGGACTGACTCAGATCCAGGTCCAGACCGAGGCCGACATCCTCAACGTCATGGAGATGGGCGAAAAGAACCGAAAGATCGCCTCGACCAAGATGAACATCCAGAGGTGCTGCTCTAACGCCAACATAGCCAGAATTATTACTGATGAAATTTTGATTATGTTACGAGTGAGACGGCATTATCTTCCTCCTCCTCAGCTCTCGGTCTCACCTGGTGGTGGCGCTGGAGGTGGAGGGCTCCGACGAAGTGTCAGGACTGACGTCTCGTGGTACGCTGACCTTGTGCGATCTTGCTGGATCTGAACGAATCTCCAAGACTGAAGCCGAGGGTCAGAGGCTGGTGGAGGCAGCCGCCATTAATAAATCACTGACAGCTCTGGGACAGGTACAGTGACAAGTCTGCTGTGAACATTGAAAAGCATGGAAGGGACGTTCAGCTGATAAAACCTGGTAGTGACAGTAGGGATGCACGATAAAATCCGTTTGGCCAGTATTTCTGTCTGATATCAAGGACATAGTGTTTAAAAAATTACTAATAATTGTATTGGTATCAGTGTTAACGGCAGACTGTGCTGTGCAAGAACAAAAACAGTTGCTTTAATGTAGCGCCCCCACCAGGCACAGCACAAACGTGCACCGTCTGTCAGAGTGTAAAATATTAATAACCAAGACCAATCATTCAGATTTCCTCCTGAGGTCAAAGGTGGCTGCCGTGTGTGTTTCAGGTGTTCAGTGCTCTGAAGTGTAACGCCCTCCACATCCCATTCAGGAACTCTAAGCTCACCCACCTCCTGCAGCCCTGCCTCAGCGGAGACGCAAAGGTAAACCTGACACTCGTGAGTTTGAATGCAACAGGTGAGCTTTCGTCACAACAGAGGAACCTTTAATAACACTGCTGCTGTCAACTCCTAAAAACATGCTAGAATAACTGACATATACTTTATATTCTAGTAAGTTCTTTTTTCATCATAAAGAGATTTTTTTTTGTCAAATGACTGTATGATTAGATTTGTGCACTGTATTGTCAGTTTATCAGTCCGACATTGTCAAATATGTTACTGATTGTAGTATTCAACATTAAAATACTGAGCACTAGCTTTTTAAATGACTCTTTAAGCAAAGGTGTGGGACTGTAGGCAACAGCAAGCAACATGTGAGACTTGCTATATGCACACAGCATGCATTATTGAGTGTTTACAGTGACATGTGTCATTGTTACAACACATGACCCTGCAGTCACGCCATGTGAAAAGAAAAAGAAGGAGTGTCTGCTTTTATTTTGACTCACTCTTTGACAGCAAACTAACTCAACCACATGGCCAAATGCTAAACTGTGTGGACCTTGAACTCATGACTGAGGAGAAATCTGCACCCCGTGGCTGGACCAGCTGGGAACCACTGGCTTAGACTGTCCTATCAAATACAGACAAAAAGCCAAAAAAAAAAAAAAAAAAAAGGGAAACAAAATAATGTGCATTTTTATTGCACAGGTTTTTATTAGGGTTAATCCAGACTTTTTTTTAAATGTGTTTGAAGGCTTAAGTATAAAGCTTCTTCTTAATTAACAGAACGATTCGTAAGAGAATTAATACCACATTTTATTTACACTGACCTGTTTTGCATTTGCATGCTTCTCCTTGAGTTGTTAGTATTCACAGTCTGAGAAATATCATGTGCATGTAGCATTTGAATGTTTGTTTTCTGAATGAATAATCATAGTGTCATATTCTGCTACGCTGTTAATTTTAAGTAATATTCTGTACATTGATTTTGTTTCAGTTTTGGATTACTAAGCATAAACTACTAATCACCTGCAGTTTCACTGTCGACAAAATTGTCGTTTCATTTGAGCACAATGGGACTTTAATACAGTTGACAATGTTTAGACAGGTTCTACTGATCCCAAATGGCTAGGAGAAATAAAAAAGGCATACCTAACTAAAGTTCAGGCCTTTCAGTGTGAGCTCTGTATTGTCACTAACAGTGTGTCTGTGTCCTCTGGTGTCTCTGCAGTGCTGCGTCTTCGTGAACGTGAGTCCAGACATGAAGGAAGTGGTGGAAACACTGAGCACTCTGCAGTTTGGCTCCACCATACGGCAGGTTTCACTTGGAAAAGCAACGCAGAACATCGTGCCGGCTAAGAACAACAAGACTGTCAAGTAGACAGAGAGCAGGCGTCAGACACGACATTTATTTAACACAGACAGTCTGAAGATGCTTTTCGTTTGTCGGTCACAGCTCAGGGGTTTGTTACTTTAAACAGGGTCGAAATTGAATTTGCAGTTGTGAGAGACACCTACTGTCATGCACTACTGGTCATAGTTTATGAATTTACAATAGAAAAATATTTTTACTTTAAGAAATAAACTTAATATTCCACAAAAAAAACATGTCTCAATGTATCTTTATTGCGTCTTTAAAGGCTCCTGACGACTTTTAAAGTGTTCAGGGTGCATCACTGATGTAATTATTTGCTTTTCAGAGTGTTGTTTAAGTGCTGTAATGTCCATGTGTGTGTTCCAACTGAAGGATCCAGCAAAAACCTCCCAGCAGGTTGTGCACCGAGGACGACTCGTCTGATGAGAGGAGAGAATTGTCCAAAAACAATAAGTTCAACAATCCCACCGGCTATCGTCGTAGCAGCTGGTTGAGGACACTGTTCTGTTTTAGCGCTCTGAGGTTGGAGATGTCCTCTGCGATGACCGGGACGTCCTCGCTGTGATTTGTCTCATCGCTTTCTTCGTCGTCGCTGTCGGAGAGCGTACACAAGAGGGCGTCGTTCTCGTATGTGGGGAAGTAATACCTGAGGAGAGATTGATGTCAGTGGTTTACTTAAAAACACTTCGAACTCTAGCCTGTTAAGAGTCACTATACGTCTAAGCAAGACATGCCATGTATTGTTGGGGTTTTTAGAAATGCAGTCAGTTGTAATATACATGTTTCAAGAGTTGTATGTCTGTATGTGAACAGGTAGCCACACATATCTGTGTATGAATGAAAAGAGGAGAGAGACTAATTTAATTGTGCAAAATGAAAAAGGTTTTTAATCTTTGTCTTACTTCTGTTTAGGGAAATAACCATGCTCTGACTTTTGGAACTACAGTTCCCATAATGCTTTGGGCGTACAAGTATGACGTATAATGTCGCCACGGAGTTAGATGCAAGTTAGCTCAGGGCTACAACAAATTAACTTGGGTGTAATGTTTTATTTTGAATGGTTTCAAACTATTTTCATCACTGGCGCCAGATGCAGACAGCAGCGTATGCTACAAGGATGTCATCCCTCACTGGCTTCCCACCCACCAACATTTAATGGAGAGTACCATCAAGCTGCAGGTACTGCTGAACACTAACGTGAGGCTATGATGTTCAAAAGAGATGAAGCTGCTGAGCTTACTGTGGTTGGTTCCAGGTCGACATGTCTGGCAGCTTCATCACATGACCTTCAGCAGCAATGTGACGGAGGACGTCGTCTCTGGAGTCGAACTTCTCCTGGCAGCCGTAACAGCGGCTCTGGTGGATCTGCCGCCGGATAAAGTTCACCAGTTTGACCTGCTGGTAGAACCGCAGGTCTGAGGGAAGACACGGCACAGCTTACGTTTACATGCAAGTATGTAGACTCAGATTCACACAGCATGTTATAAAACACAAACACATTGTGTCTAACAACAGTTTCCAGTTTACAGAGAAAAGTCAGCTTTGTGTGCCATTATATGTTTAACTTTTCTTTACCTTACAAGTCTACATTAACTATCAGTGAACTTTCCTTTAATTATGATGATGATGATTTTAAAGATAATGCACTTGATTGTTAGTATTCGTTTTCTAAAGTGCTTTTACTTACTGAGCTCCGTTCTCAGGTTGTGGAGATCAAAGCCATGAGCTTCCTGAAACAATCAGAGGAACAATTATCCAACGAGATCACAAGGCTGTACGGTGCATTAGTAATATTGATTATACATCGGATAATTAAATATGGAAAGACAACTATGTTGTTGTTGGATCTTTACCACTAGTGGAGGAAAATCTGTTGAGTTTGTCCTGAGGGCGGCACCAGAGGAACGGATATGTTTCTACCTCAATCATTTTGACATATAATGACTCAGCTCGTCAGGCTGGATGCTGTTAATCTTAGGCTACGTTCAGACTGCAGGCAAATCAGATTTGTTTCTCAAATCAGATCCTGCACTTAGTTACAACTGATCAGATTGGATTAACGTCCCCAGACATCAACAACCTCTCTGCATGTGCTGCTGTGGTGACAATGTAGGCGTCAGTAACTATGGAGCTGCGCTGGTGATACGGCTTCGAACGTGGCAGCATGAAAAATATAGTGCCCATCATTTCACCCTCCGCGTGTCTACAAGTATCAGACAGTTAAATGAAATGCTTTTTAGGACCCGCTCAAGACACCTTTCAACCAAATTTAGGAGAGAAATTGTGTTCTACTTATTCAAACATCGCAGGTGAGCATTGCAGGCAACTAGTATATATAAGTGGTCTTGTGCAGTGTTGTCTTGTGCAGTCAATCTACATTTTGCCAACATGTAAGTGCAACTATAAAGTAAAATGACAGTATCATAGTTTTTTAAATATCTGCTGTAGTTTTGGGAAACTTTTGCTACGTCTTTTTTCCCCGACAGCTTCTAATCTGTCTCAGCAGCTCTGTGCCATGAAGTAATAATATAAGGAAGTTCAAATTCCTCTGAAACATTGGTTGCTGTACCTTCATGTGTGCGTAGATCTGGTCCATCGTCTCTGACTGATGATCACAGAACAGACACACGGCAGAGACTGGATGAGCCTGCCAGTCCGACCAATCACTGTGAACAATACAGACATGTCAGACAGCTGGGAGATGAGAGAGGAGCCGGTGCCTCACACAGAAAATATGACTAGAGTAAGGTCTCTGTGAGGGTATTAGATCTGTCTGAGATGTGTCAGAAGCAATGAGTCACTTCACGTCTCTTCAGAGGAGATGGATGAAACTGAAGCAGTCAGGTGTTCACAGAGAGTCAGTGAAACCTGGATGTTTTATATTCAGACACTTTTGGTTGCTACTTACTCATCCTCATCGTCGACCAGCTCCCGGTCGTCCTCGCTCTGCACTTCCTCCCAGGTCTTCCCCAGCTCCTGACGGCAGAACAGACAAAATATATCAAGTGCTGAAACAATTCACCTGAGATCAACATGAAATTAAAACAAATTTGATCAGTTAATTGTCATTTATCAAGGTAAAACATTTTTGGCCTGCTGATCAGAGAAAACACAGACATTTGAAAGCTCCAGGAGCTTCTACGGGGCATTTGTTTTTACTATTTTTAGCCATTGTAGCGTTTGTCACTCGGTCCAGCCCTTTGATTCACACCCTGATAACTACTGAAAGGATTTCCATAACATTTTGTTGAACTTTTACCAGGTAGTTGATGACATAGAAGCGATCGTATTCACGGTTGTTGGCGTTGATGCGGCGGTGAGCTTTCTTCCTCATGTGATCCTTGAGTGTGGTTTTATCCCTGAAGGTTTTCTCACAGTACAAACACTGCAGACTGACAGGAGGACACAGAGACACAGTAAATATGTTTTCATCTCCATGTTTTCTATGAGTATATGGTGAGGATAAAGGACAGTGTGTGTGCTGTCTTATGGATTTATCTGTTTTCATGCCCCTCCAAGAGTCATAATAATGACAGACACGCACTGTCTTCACTGTCTCCACTCTTACTTGTCTAATTTGCTCTGCAGAGTGTCCAGGAACTGGTTGCAGTAGACGATGTTGTCCGGCAGGCCGATGCTGAAGGAATGTTCTCTGGCCATGTGGTTCAGCAGAGACGACCTGAAGACACAATGGTGGCAGAGGTTATTTTATTTTTTATGAAACCATGCATTAGTGAGTCGTTCTTAGAGATGTACGTGAAATGTGTTCACAAAAATATAGAAAAACAGCAGCTTTGTGTTTCAATGAAAACAGAAAACAGTGGTAAAGTTTCTCAGAATCACACAAAACATTTTTAACACTGACTCATGAAATCAATTACAGAAGTTATATATGGAGTGTTTTTCAAATAAATAATGATCCACCGACATTTTCCTGTTATATTTATGTCCTCACTGGCAGTAAATATACGTGCTGCTTCTGACTTGTTAGAAGTTACCATACAGTATGAGCACCGCTTCCCCAGCATTAATGCAGCGTTCACTTCTGATAGATTTGACATTTACTGATGTGCTTTCAGGAAGTTCCAAAGGCGTCTGACTGACCTGTTACCGGTGAACTCTTCACTGCAGAACATGCAGAGACGGTGGAAGCTGCTGTCGTCTCTCTCGTGCTGCTGCTGCTCCAGCACCTCCTCCTGTGGGAGACCAACACTGTCAGAGAAACACCAAAGACAAAGAGCAGCAGTACCAGCTTTGGCTTGGATTGCATCATCAAAAACAAAACAAGATAATCAGAAACAGACTCTACTGTTGCTCTGAGATGAGTCTGATGTGTGTGGAGTCAGATTCTCACCAGTCGTTTCTGCTGGAGCTTCTCTCGGAGGATTCTGTCCTCTGGAAGGACGTCACACAGCAGGAAGTAGTCCTCCTGCTTCTCTGTAACAAGTGGTTATAGGAGGATGAGCTTTAAATGAAATATGTCATAGGCACTGCAATTCATATTGTTTAGACCCTGATGAGGTCAGGATAATTAATTAGCTCGATTAGCTCGAGCAGACAAATTTAGAGTACAGTCAGTGCATATTCAAGTGATTTTTGTAGAGAATTTTACTGTAATTCTGTCTTACAGAGTGGACAAAGTTGATTTAAACAGCCTTGAAACTACTTAAGGGAAAACAAAAGGGGCATACTGTGTGTTAACAGGGTTATTTTGTCCTGATTTTAAATGCTTGTGCTACATTTGTATTATTAAATTTATTCAGTCTGTTTTTATGGATTCACAACACTTTGAAATATCCAGTTACCTCTGCACTACATTCCCTTAAATGTAACTGTACTGTGACTCTACTCACCGAGTGGGCCGGTGGAGTTTGTCTTGATCACGCTGCAGAAATCTGTGACTGGCTGCTCCAAAAATCTGCCTTTCCAATACAGCATGTACCTGAGGGAGGACAGGAGAGTCATCAGAAAAGCATAAAAAAGCACAATTTTATTTTTTTTAAGATAACACAAAATGATGCCATACTAGCTAATAAAAATAATATGTTTCCCACTGCAGCCTGATATTAAACAAAATGATTGGTGGGTAAAAAAAAAAATAAAAGGTTAATAACAGCAAATATCAGCAGATTTATTCTTATCATTTTTATTATTATTTTGAAATATTTTAACTAAATCACATTCTAGTCTGTGTTAATCTGAGAATCTAAAATGCATTAATAAAAAACAGATTCTCTTTCAGACACTTTCCCAGCCTTTACAGTGCCTACGTTTCGTTTTGGATACAGTGCAGGTTCATACTTTGGGAGGTCTGCGATCAGTTTGACGTCGGCGATGACCAGCTTGTGCTCCACCAGCAGGTGTTTGAGGATGACGTCTTTCTGCTGCAGAGGGACGGACTCAGGACAGAAGAGACACACCAGCAGCTCTGTACTGACACCCTGCAGACTGGGAGCACTGGTGCCATCAGCTGGCTGCTCTGGAAAACACAGCGGCTCCAGTATGCTGTCCTGACCTGAGAGAGGGATATAACTCAACAGGTTAGCTCAACACACACACACACACGACTTCAACCCAGAGCACCCGGAGGAAATGTCTCAGGACTCCACAAATACATCCAGGCTGTTCCACAGATTACACAACTGATGTTGTAACTGCAGAACATATTTGAGCTTCAATTATTTGATTTGTTGCATCTCATTTTACTCTCATGGAAGCGTTTGTAAACCTGTATTTTTATAAGATGCAAATTAAAAAATATAAAGCTCTTTTTTTGTAAAAGGTTCACTGTCAGTCTTCTAGAACAAGTCAAGTATGGATTCTTAATCATTTTTGTTCCCATCCTTAGTGTGTCCATAGCACCAGGGATCAAAAACCATACAGAGAGTTGCCAGTTGGCATGTGCGGTCAGATTTATACTTTTACTTCCTTGTTTCTTCAACAGATTTTGATTACATAATTTTCTGTAAGGCCGCTTTTGTTTAGACAATATTAATGATGTGGGGACTTTGGCTTCTTCTGTTCAGTGGAGAAAAATGTTCTTTCTGAAAGACAGTCATATTTCTCAAAGGAAGGAATCAACGAGAAAAACATCCCTCACTTCACACACTCCTGAAGAACAACTATACCAAAAAGTAAAATATTTGCAATTATTTAGGGACATTACTTGTCCCAAAAGAGCTTAAACATAAGGTAAAGACTCTGGATTGGCTGTCAGTCGGTTTATTTTAATTTTTGGAGTGGGTGAACATTGTGTTTTATTATCAGTCACTTTCCTACAATACATTAAAACACAATTAGACAGACAGGCAGCTGCTGTTAAACTTCATAGAGTTATAAGAAGAAGAACAGGACAGTGGTGGAAGAAGCAAGTCAAAGTCAAGGATTCAAAACTTAACTAAGGTAAAAGTACACAAGTATTCGCACCAGGGTGCACTTAAAGTACCAAAAGCAAAAGCACTCATTATGCAGAATGTCCCTTTTCAGGATAATAATATATTACTGGATTAATTAATGATGCATTAATGTGTTCATTAGTTTGATGCTGCAGCTGGTGAAGGTGGAGCTACAATTTTTTTATCACTTTCTCTACTGTTGGCCAGATTAATCCACATTAATACATCATCATGTTTTAGCTGATATATATTTTGTATGAGTAGCTACAGATATAAAACAAATGTAGTGGATCACAAAGTCTGAAATGTAATGGAGTAGAAGTGTAAAGTAGCATAACATGGAAATACTCAGGTAAAGTACCAGTACGTCAAAACTGTAGGTAACGTTACTTGAGTAAATGTGGATTTCAACAGTTATAGGAAAGGCTAACTGTGAATAACTAATGTTACCCTCCTCATATACATTATCATTATTATTATTATCATTATTATCATTATTATTATTATTATTATTATTATTCAGTTAATGTTTTTAACCTGAACATCCAGCAGGTGCCTTAACGTTACTGTAAACGGTTTACACACGGGCTGCTGGTTAGCCTGTTAGCATAGCCGGCTAGCTGCCGCCTGTTTAGCTTCATTAAATTGAAGAGCAGGAAGTTTTTCCGCTCAGTTTGCTCCGTGACAGACTCTGAGATTTATCCATAGATAAATTATTCATTTCAAACACGAAAAAGTTTCATTAAATCCACTGACACGTTTAAAAAAAATCAACTCACCATCTTTACTCCTGTCACAGGCGGCCATCTTTGGTGTCACGTGGTCAAAACAGCGACTAACGGACCAATCAGAGGTCGGAAAGGCTTTCATGCTGCGTTCAAGGACTCCAGGTAAACGCAACGACGACACGATGCATTTAAGTGTTTTTCAAAACTACGTTACTACGTTATTGAAGCAAGTGAATTCACTGCTTTGATTATAGTGAAAGCAGAAACATTTACATATAAGTGCTAAGTATAAGAAGAGTAAGAGTAAATATTCTACTTTTGATAAGTTATGGGGATGTTATATGACATTTCTTGAGGGTCAGGAGGTGTCAGAAGTCTACTGGCTTTAATTTATTGATCGCAACAAAATTATGGAAGTTCTTTAAGTATGTCAATACTTTTAACATTTCTAATAATTTAATTTGAACCTCGGAAAAGTATTTGATGTATTGCCCTGCCCTAGCCGTTGGTATTAAGATCACGCCTCTAATGTTCTATACTCTACCTTAGTTGTTTTTGTTGTTGTTTTTGCAGTAAAAGTTTGTTTTTTTAATCCAATAAACCCACTTATTTAATGGAAAAAGAACAATTGATTTATCATTAATTTTCACGTGCCAAATCAATACTGATGTTAGAAAAAGAGATACAAAATGAAGCTGAATTACAGGAGAACTTTTGCACTTTGACGTTTGTCCAAAAAGGGCTGTGACTGATTCTACTTAATGTGTTTATTTTACACAGGGCTTTAATGTTGAATTAAGATAAATCACCACAACACTCATTTGCTCTCTGTCCTCAGAACCTGGCCATAAAGGCCCCGTGTTAAATGTCCACACTTACTAAAATGTGTTTACAGTTCACTACATCAAGCTGTAATAGAAAAAATAAATAAATAAACAACGTAACTCCACTGGGTTATCTTCTCAGCTTCCAAGCACTGGGTTACAGCGACCCAGCATACTGGCTTGTACAATCAACCCAACATGCTGGGTCAAGGTAACCCAGCACTGCTACAGAAACAAGTTCAACCCAGCATTTTTTAGACTTGTGTCAATAAGTTGTACATGACATGTGCAACTTATTGACACACAGTGAATCTGAGTTTTTTGGCTTCCTTTGGACATTTGTCCATTGTGCACAGTTGGTAATCCAGCTTTGATTCAGGGATTTTGTTTATGCACAAACACTGAGGTTTGTCTGAGCAGCATTAATATGTTCCAGTACATGAACACTAGGTGGCACAAACAGCCCAGTCTTCTTCCTCCTGCAGTCAGACTTCTTCTTCTTCTTCTGTTTTTGCATTAAGGTACGTCTACTTGTACTTCTTCCATCACTGTATAAAGAAATAATTTGTAATAAATGAATAAATGAATTAAAATAAGAGACAAAAGCAGAGAAATTATGCACATACACCGTTAATAACAGTAATATAAAAACCAAATAATAAATAGGCCAAATTAATGACACAATATTTAATTATTTATAAAATGAACACTTCATAAAAAAGTGACTGTTAACTAATGAAAGATTATAAGATACATCTCCAGACTTAATCTTAAAAGGAATAGTTGTATGAGGTACGTATCTATAGTCAATGGAGAAGCAGGTTGGAGTCCAACACAGGAGTTAAGCAATCTGTAGACAGGGTTAACATCAAAGAGCATTTTAACTACCTTAAAAAATCAATATCAGTTTAAGTATATGCTCTCTTGAGAGCATTTTCACCGCTTTACCTTTCCATCAAACAGTCCGTTCTGAAGGAAGAGCCATCTGTTCCCATCTATGCGCTCGTGAAAGCCAGACTCCACTTACAAAAATAGTATTTTTAGCTCGCTGAACACAGGAGCTGCTGGTCTACCTCTGCTTTGAACAGTTAGTTTAAGTTATTGTGTAACTTTGTTGAATCCAAACTAACGCTTTGAAACCCTGAGGTCACACAATGACACAAACACAACTAACTGATCACGTCAGCAGGTCCTGTGATTAGCAATGTTACAACACTGCTTTTCTCAAGAGTCTGGCTTTGAGGGGAGCGATAGAATGGCTTCATTTTCTTTTTGGAAATCACTGTCTGACGTTATGGTAATTCTAAATATAGCGTACACTTGGACTGATATTTATTTTGGGTGTGTTTTGTTGCTGCCACATCTACAGCAGTACATATAGGATGCTTTCACACCTGCCCTGTTTGGTCCAATCGAACTCAAGTTCATTTGCTCCCTCAGTGCGGTTCATTTGGGCAGGTGTGAACACAGCAATCACACTCAGGTGTGCACCAAAACAACCGGGCCGAGACCTTCTTGAAGGTTCTTCTCAGTGCGGTTATAAACGAACTCTGGTGCGGTTGGTTTGTGGTGAGAAGGTGTTCCAACCTGGATGTGAAGCAACTGCAGTCACATGACACATTGTTTGGGTTAAACATGAGCATGTTACAGTCCTGGAGGATTATTAATGTGCACCTCCTCCTGTACTGCCTTAATATGCACATTCAGCACATCCAATGCATCAAAACATTGTTTTCTAGTTGGAGCCGCGCCTCGTTTTCAAACTGTATGGTTTGACTAAAATGAACAATGACAGCAATATAGTCCACGATGAGCAGCGCTAAAATCAACCTGCGTAGTTGTCCCTCCATTGTGACATTAGAAAGTGTCACATTTATCTTGCAAGTGTACTCTTCTTCAACGTTTGCTTTACTTCCTGGATTTTTCCCACATGGAAATTCTGACCAATCAAGAGCAGCTTTCTCACACAAGGCAATTGATCTGGTCCTCTTGTAAATGCTGCCGTGAGAACACGAACCAACTATGCCTGCTTCTCCAACCTAGGGTCATGTTGACTGGCATCTACTGTATGTAATATATTGTCTATGGAAAAGTGCCTTATACAACTCCACTTCCAAAAATCTGAACTATCCCTTTAACGTCCTTATCCAGCTAAGATATGCAGGAACAAGCTGCATGATAATAACAGGTAGAAATGAGGCCTTTGGTTTGTGTTCTTGCTAAAACTGTAATAAGAAAAGTAGATCTGTTTTTCTGGCAGCAAACACAGTTTCATATGTTTATCTAATCCCCCAGAAATCAGAGAGGAAATACATACAGTGTTTTGTTCCATTAGTGTGCAGATTAAAATGACATGAAAACCTTTAAATTCATTGAAGCCATTCCTTCTCTCTGTCTCTCTGGAGGCGCAGGTCTCTCGGCCTCCCTGCGGTTGTTCGTTCTGCTCCAGCAGTCCGCTCAGGTGAGTTCAGGTGCTGCATTATTCACACAGAGCTCAGCGGCTCTAATTAAACCCTGGAGAGAAGCGAGGGAAGCCGCCCGCAGACAGACGCAGCCAGGATATGATGTGGATTTCTGATTTAGACCACAGCTAGATGAGCCACATCAATTTTCAGCTTCAAACAGGCGGAGAGATTATTTTTTTTCCACACTGTCGCTCCAACAGCATCTCACATAAACAGAGTTGTGTGTTACAGCGAGTACATATTCTTCATATGAAACAGAAACACGTTTGGGAGTCTGGCTTGAGTTGTGACGTCCACATTGAAACTCAGGTTGTTAAAATACCTGAAACTGACTCAGTGTGTGTCTTTGATGATTTTCTGCCAAACAGGAAACCAAATGAGGTTTTTATGAATATTTTTACTGCGTCTCAGAGTCACTGAGACACACTGAGACTCTCCTAATGTGGAGTTTTAAACTCTAGTGCCAGGGTTGTTCACATTATGCCAGAAAACATTGCAAAAAATGTGGCCAAGATGAAAACATATGGGAAAACACAACTATAATGACTACCATGCACATCAAAACATCTTTAAAGGAGTACTTCAGCAATGTAGTGCTGCTCTAACATCAAGTTCTGGGAATCGCAACAGATGGACTCACAAAAAATATCAACACTGAGATATTACTGCTGAGATATCCTGATTTTAGCTCCAAAAACACTCCTATGTTTCCCATAATGCAACTTGAGTTAGTGCCCAGCGAAGGTCTAAGGTTGACCTTTAAATTGGATCAAGTACAACAGTTTACTCACTGACTTAAATCACAGACAATACAAGTTGATACATGATAAATAAATGTATTTTTCATCATTAAATCATATTTCAGCGTGCCATCTGATGCTCCCACCCCTCTGCAGAAGTCACACACACTGTTAAAGTAAACATGTGAGGCAGACCGCAGCCTGATTAACAAAGTCAGAATGCCTCACAAAAAATTAGGGACCACTAATTGAAAAGCCAAAGTACGGAGAGTACAAAACAATGACAAAACAACGAAAGGAGCAGAGAGGAAACAGAGAAATATCTGGAAAAATATTACAAAAAAACTTAAGGCTTAAGGCATCCATTGGTACTTAATGTTACGACAACTTGTCAGAATAATCCTCCAAAGTTACGTAAAATTTTGGCAAGGAAAAAAAGGACAATGCCTGCTTTCAAAGTGGCGTATGTAGATACAGTCTTAAAACTGCATAAATTGGGTACGACTGGAAAACTGAGAGTTGACGACGTCATACTCTTGAAACAATTTTGCTTCTTCACAACTCTGAAAAACTTAAAAGACAGATATTTCGAATTTGGATGGAAACTGATTTCTAATTGTTTTTACATGTTTAATATTATGTACATAAGACCCTAAATTACATAGTTAGAAGGCTATTGTGGATTTGGGTTTCCAGAGGCTTTAAAGGCCGTCGTTTTAATGTTGGTGTCTGACGCTGCAAGTCACTGACCAAGCACCAGATGTCAGCAGCCTCGGAGTGAGACTGGGCTGGATTAACACTGTTATCACTAAGTTATTGGCTGAGATTTGGGAGCAGCACCAGTGAAGAAAGGTCCAGCGGGGCAGTGATCAGACAGGTTGATGAGGAACATTTACTGTCTGATGAGTTCAGAGCAGCAGACAATGACTTCTGTTACTCTGTTTCATTAAAGGACAGATTCTGACTTCTGGTTTGCAGAAATGTACAACACCTTTCAGATGTTGGATTTGGGGCCTGTGTGCGATCATTCCTCCAACTTCCGACACAAGCTGACATACACACCCACTTCACACTGTGATTGGCCAGCTGTGCAGAGGTGAGACAGGAGGCAGAGTCTGAGCTTCCCTCTCGGCTTCTTGACACAATATTTCTGTCGCTAATCATGCAAATAACTGAGGAGGAGGAACTGTATGAGAATGTGCTCCGCTATCTCCATATTTAAACAGCATCTCGCCCCCGGAGGCTTCTTTGGGAAAGTCATGTGTGTGTTCATTCACACATATGGATGTATCACCTCACCATGGCTCAGCAAGGAAACACATACAGGGAATTTCACTTCATTAAAAAAGATATCCACTTGATTTGTCAAACTCAGACTGCTGAAGCATCATGTATGTGTCATTTGAACTTTAGAGGTCATTTCTCTGCAGAGCAACGACTGCAGATTTCTTACAGAGCAGCACCAAGTGGTCACAAGTTCTCAACATGTGTAAGCCATCCTGACCACATCTGTGTGTCAACTGCTTTATGTGTCTACTGTATGTTGCATTGTCTGTCTTGTGCTTTACTGTGTGTTTTCATGCTTGCTGCAGCACAAACAGCCCACTTGGAACAACTAATAGATTAACTTGACAGTAAGAACAAGAGGAATGATCACACGTACAATAACTCTCATGAAGCATGCCAGTATTGCATGTATACAGACTCTAAACTCCACGTTTCCAGATTTCCCTTGGTGTTTCTCTCTGAAACCACCGTCTGCTGTCTCACATCAAGCCTGTTCAGCCACATGCTTCAAATTAGTGTCAGTTTGATTTGTTTATCTAACCCGGTTTTGTCTGTTTTCACTGTATGTACATCCTGTTCTGCTTTGATATGTCTGTACTGTACTTGACTGTGCTGCTGCAGTGGCCCACTTCCTCCCATTAAGCTTTCAAATAATCAAATCTACTGACAGCTCGCCTACCAGGAAGCCGCACAAACGCAGCTGAACCTCCGGCTTTTTTCAAACCACCTCCTCCGCCTGACTGCTGCTCTCCACTCAGGTCCAACCTGGATGCTGCCGACGATGAATTGTTGCATAGCAACTGCCGGCTCAGCACCTATAGTGTTCCTCCTGTTTAGAGCCGGGGAACCTCAAAAGATGTCATTATGTGGGCAGAGTCGCCCACATGGGTCAATGTCAGCCAACAGGCAAGAGGGCTCTTATTCTTCTGCTCTCTATCTCACTGTCAGTCTCACACTGACACACACACATACACACACTGCAGCTGTACAACACTGACAATAGAGTTTACTATAATAAACTGAAATAATACTAAATACCAAAAACACTACACTAAACTGCACTGCAGCTGTGTGACAGTCCTCCAACCCAGTCGCCAAAGGAAAATGTTGCATGAACGTTTAGGTTACAATGTTTTAGAGCCATGTTGTGAACACTGTGGTTACCTTGTGGTTGGGTTTAGGAACACGGAAATCATCATGAATGGCTTTATATACACTGTTTGGTCATTAGAAACAAGGCTGGAAATATTCCGACATCTCTGTAAAAAAATACGCATCTTTGTTGCTAGAAACACAGCTGGAAATTTCCTGGTCCACTGTTGACGCTACAATCACAGCTAGAAATATTCCAACCTCCCTGTAAAAAATGCTCACTTTGGTCGCCACAAACATGGCTAGAAATGCTCTGAACTCTGTAAAAAAAAGTACTTGCTTTTATCCCTAGAAACAAGGCTGGAAATATTCCGACCTCTCTGCAAAAAATACCCATCTTTGTTGCTAGAAACACAGCTGGAAATTTCTTGACCTCTCTGACCTAAAAAAGTTCCCGCTTTTGTTGGTGTCAAACGATGGTCTGCCGCTCATTGCTGCTTGGCAACCATCTCTGCGAGGTGTCACACCAACGACCATCCCCTCCTCCTTCTAATTAGAAAACTCTATACATGTACTACTACTATACTATACTATACATGTCATTGGAAGTATGTCATAGGTATGGAAGGAACAAATGTAACATATCCGTGGTTGCATAAACGTACAACATTTTATTCTTGGGACTGGGCTGCAGGTCTCATATGACTTGCTGGTAACTAAGCACATTTTCAAAAGTACTGGACTTTGATACATAGTTGAGGTGCTTGTACTTTACTTGAGCATTTTAAAGAGGCAACAGATAGGATTAGGTTTTTTTAGCTTGGCATCACACTGTCGCAACGACCAAATTGAGCGTGGGGACCAGAGATAATCAATAAAATGTAGGCTGTGAAGCCTCCAGTATACCTCTGTGTATATGTAGAATGAGAGGGTGTGTGGACACTCTACTAAATAAATGAGTAAAGAGGCCGAGCAACAATTATCAGATTTATCTGAAGACAAAACAAATAGTAATGCAAATAATTATAGCAGAATGCACAGTATCAGTACAAACAGCTCACAGTAAATTATACCAATATGTACAGTATCAGTACAAACAACAGTGGACACAGTGGAGTTATACCAATATGCACATGTGAACAGTCCTGACTGACCAGTTTCGCAACACATGACGCGTTACTTGCTGTAAAGCAGATTTTTTCTACAAAGTTTCGGCACCGGCGGCAGAAGTTTATTGCAAAGATTGCACAGCCACTAAGTAACCCATGTAAACGCTGATAGTCTGATTTTACTGTGGCCACTACCCTGTGCAACACACATTATTTTCATAATGATATACGTATTTAGGACAAAATGCTGTCTGTTGCCTCTTTAACCAAACTTAAACGGACTTCAGCCATCCAGTTGGCAAATCAGAAAGCAGTTATGAGTCATGACCATCAATTAAAACCATTTTGAAAGGCCTTTGCTAACAAGAGGCCTCATGTAAAGAGCACTTGTATGAACAGATTCACTCTTAAGAAACAACATAAGAGTGATTCGAGAGAATTTGTAGCCTGAGCACTCTCAATTTTCTCTGAAGTACAAACTAAAATCAAGCGTGGTCCAGACCTGCTGTGGACGGACTCTCTTGACCTAATTCCTTAATCTGAATGAATTTGGAGTTTAAATGTGCTACTTAAATTAGACAAAATAAAAAATACCACTAAAACAAACTGAATGTAAAATTAATTCACCACATTAACATCATCACAGCTGTCTCTTCAGGTTTTTAGATTTTGTGATTTTTTTTAGTGGTACTCTCAGTCCAGTATCATCCTCAGTTTATAACACCTGACAGTGTAACAGCACCTACTGTGGGCTAATATTATCTTGTCTAAAATATCTCCATGACTGTCAGGTCCCTCTGACCGCCTCTTATTTTAGTCATGGACTGCTTTGCTCTGAGAGCTCATTTTTGGCATTCTCTCTTCATTTCTGGCACAGCACAGCACCACTCTGATCACATATTAGTGTCAGCTCTATTATTACAGATATTTACTGATTGTTTCAGGTCTCATAAGATGAACGCTGAATCTGCTGGTCATGAGGATTTTGGTGACATTTTTGTGAATGAACCTTGGCTTCACACGGAGCGAAGCAGGCGGCCTCCTGTGGTAATTTCAGGGGCGTTGATTATCCTAATGATCAAATCTCACACATGAGCAGGCACTCATGAACAGGTGGTATTCATCAGGCTGAAACCAGTCGTTTAAGTGTGTCCAGTTACGAGAGTTTGGTGAGTCAGGAAACTGGATCAAACAAACCTGGCATGATGAGAATATGAGAACGATTTCGTGGTTCAGTGCCAGCAGCCATAACCTGACTGTACATATGTCGGCAGATCGTGTACACTCTGCCGTTTATATGTAAAGTAATACCACAGGACAGTTTTTGATTGGCTTTTTAAAGGCGTCTAATTGGTTCCAGCTGCTGAAGCTAAAATGTGTTCAGCAGTCAAAGTTTTTGTTCCTTCAGTCCTCCGAGGTGGCTGATTAACTCCAACAGCTGAAACCATTAAAGACGAGCTCTGTGGGATTAGTGTAATTACAAACAGATTGTACACATCAGTCAGGTGATCATAGTCAGGTTATTATTACACTGTTTATTTTGGTTTTGTATTCCCTCTGTTACTTTTATTTAGTCTTATTTAATTTCATGTTGTCTGCTGTATTTTTCATCATCTTTCATTTTCTGTAATATTCTGTAATTGCTGTATTTTTCTTTATTTGTCTGTGGTGTGTTTGGGTTCAGCCAGTGGTGGAAAGCATCTGCTGTGAGTACATTTACTCAAGTTCTGTACTCAAGTATAAATCTGAGGTACTTTTTCTTTATTTGAGTATTTTCTTTTTTATGCATCTTTACACTTTAACTCCACTACATTTATCTGACAGGTGAATTTATAAATTAAGATTTTTTCACATAGCACATACAAAGATGACGTCTTATTCTAAATTTAACTCCCTGACAGCTTACACAAGTACACCTGACACAATTAGTCTATTAATCATCTGGAAGAGTTGACTGACAGAAAATTAACTGGAAACTATTTAGATGGTTGAAGTCATTTCTCATGTAAAAGCATTCAGCCTGTTCTTATTCCCAGGTCATCAGATGCTGGAGCCCCTTGGCGTGTGATATCGATGCCAGAGGCAACCTCAGAGCAACAGATTCTCACGCTGACCTCGTCACATATCGACGTTTGGTCATGGACTTTCCACGGCAAGGTACCCTGGGTGCTTTGGTTGTTGACGTTCTGGGACGCCGTATCAAGTTCTGCCTGTTACATGCACTGTGTGTTTTCAAAATACACTTCTGTTTTTACAGGAAATGCACAGTTGCATGCAGTGGTTGTTGGACCCATCCACCACCCCTCCTGCCCACCCTACTTGGACTTCCACCACCTTAAGCTTCATTGTTGTCTCGCTGCTGCCACCAGGCGCACCAGCTTTTTCGTTGGTGTCCGATCCCGGACGTCACTGGCCAAGCGCCGGTGTTAGACGACTTCGGAGTGAGACCAGGTTGCCTATAGTGTCTTTATGAGATGCACCAGGCTCTTCTTTTACCTCCAGTGCAAACCCATCCACTGCAGCTGATCTCTGCTCGGAGTGAAGGAGCTCCTGAATGTCATTATTTTCCAATTTGTGGACATTATTGGTCGCAGATCTTTTTCTTTCAGTTAGCCGCTAACTACTATCAGCTACTTACTTCAGCCAACTTTTATTTAATTATTTTTTTGACGCAGGAACTTGTAAGTAGTTTCACTGTGTAGTATTAGTAGTTTTACTTAATTAAAGTACCTGAATACTTCTCCACCTCTGGTTTTAACTGTTATGTGCCACCTGTACAAATGTGGCTCTAAATGGAAAATTAAAGTTCTTTGTATTTGAATTTATTGCTACAAAACTGACAATATTTCTGTATTCTGTACACTCTATTGCAGGGATACTCAACTTGCTTTGCCAAATGACAGGGAGCCAGGGGCCGGTCGGCAGCAGCCCTACAAATGTACACGGAGGAGTGAGGAGGATTCGTCAATGGCACTTTTTGTGATAAACAAGCTCTATTTTGATGCTTTTTTTATGCATTCTGGCAACTCATATATATTAAAAGTACAAAAGCAATTCCCAGTGTGAATCAATGTATTTTTATTGTGGATTAGAAAATGGTTGGGGGCTACTGGCAGCCTATTAGGGGCCAGATTTGGCCCAAGGGCCACAAGTTGAGTATCACTGCTCTATTGTATATTAATATTCTATTTCTATGTATTTCTTATTTCTTTGTATTTTGCTTTTACCCCATAATTGTTTTCCATGTAATCTCTTTGTACGTCCACTCTGAAAGGCACCAGACAAATTAATTTTATTACAGTTACATATATTGTACCTTCAGTCAGCGTTCAACCAAAATGTGCCCTGTAACCGCTCCTCATCAGTAATATTATATAACCTCACATTTATGGTTTCTCAGCAAATACAGTGGAGTGAAAACGGTGGTGTGAGGACCGCGGGCTGCCGGTCTGATAATGGCCTCTACATTCCACTTTTAATTAAGCCCTGAAGGAGAATCCAGGCTCCTTATCATAAAAGAGCTACGCTTCCTCTAACACTCGGATTGCTACGAGTTCCCATTTAAAACTGTACTTTTCCTTCATCTCTGGTTCCACTGCTGCTCCTCTTTTATCAGGCAGGAGCCGTTTGTACTGTTGCTGTATTTGATGTGAGCCGCAGTGGTGACGGTTCAGTTGTCCATCAGCTTCCATTTGTGAAAGCTGTTGATGTCTTTTAAACCTCTTTTCCTGTTTTTCTAAAGTGTAATCACTTCTCTCTCTCAGAGATGCTGCTGCTGAATAGAAAACTCCTCATTTAAATAAAACACAAGCTTCACGGAGACCTTGGAGCAGAATGGGCAGGAACTGAGTCACTCTGGGTTCGTTTCCTATCGTTATGTACCTTGACAAGGTTTAAAAAGCCTCCTGTTTCTTCTTCTGCAGGTTCTTAAACCAAGTAGAAACCACCATGACTGACTGAGTAAATGTCAAAGTGTATGAAGCTGCAGTTTCTCCTAACGGCCACAAAGAATGTATTGCGGCTGCTGATAGCACCATTGCATCACTTGCAACAGCTATCTGCCGTCTTAAGCGCAGATTCACTAAAGATGTTGCTCTAATGATACCACAGCGCAAACATGCCCATCAAGTGCAATCTATCCTTTTTTTGGGGGGGTTTGCAATGATCCAAGTGGCTAAGTATAAACATTGCCTTTGTGCCAGGAACATCAGGGCAGAACAGTTGTCACCAACTCTCTGAAGAAGCTAATAATTTCACTCTAACTGCGTGTGACTGTTAGCGCTGCTCCTTGTGAACATGACTGTTTTTTCACTGAAGTTTCTTTACATAGAAATGGGCCAGTTTTGCACCAAATGTATAAATATTTCGTCATTTAAATATGTGTAAAAAGCACAGGAGCATCCAGATGCTATTTGCTTGGCAGCGCAGTTATGGGGGCACGTGGCGTACCGTAGTTACGATGGGCCCTAGTGCGTGATGTTGCATCAAAACAACCACAGTATATTTTATAGTATTGTTTCATTAACAAATACAGATTTGATGTTAGACAACATCAATACAGTACATATTACCAATTATCACTGCAAATCTATATATGACAAAAAATATCAAATGAAATAAGACATTATTCATTAAATTTATTTTTTTGTACTTTATTTATAATTTTTCTAGTTTCTGTAAAAATATAATTTTGTTATAGATTGCTACTGAGTATTTCACAAAAGAAAATAAAGAAACGTTGAGAGAGAGGAGTTTGCATTCTTGAGGGCATGTATTGTATTTAGGTGTATTTCTGAGGTGGCGAGTTGAATCACCCACAAGGGCCTAGAAAGAGTGGGCCCTCTGACAATTCTCTGTACGGGCCCCCCACCCCATTGGCCCTAGTGCAACCACACTGCCTGCACTGCCTATATTTAAGCCCATGTGGGGGCATTTCATCCTTTGCAGGTGTTTTGAGATTTACACAGCAGGAAATGAGTGAATGAATGAACTGATTGGCTATCCTGGCGCAAATTGGTCACTGAAGTTCAGATTTTTCAACTCTCGTTAATAAGGGTATAACGCGAAATTGCACTACTTGCTTCATTCACGCCGCATAATCTGCGTATTTTGCTTCATTTGCATTGCGTCCATTATGCTGCTCGGCAGGAAGACACGTCTAATGGCGTCTTCACATTGATTTTACGTGTAATTCACTCATGTGAATTGTTTGAACACAGCCTAAGAATAGCAAATTGAATACTTAGATGTCATAAACAACATCAGCGATCTGAGTTAAGACGGACTTTAGTGTACGTTTGGGTGTGTGTTCACTTGGTGTGACAGGTCCCTCAGCCTATTATGCTCAGCTGTGTCCCACCAGCTCCAATACTTTTGTTAATACTTTTCTAAATTTATATTTTCTATATTTTCTAACTGAAAAAACATGACAGCAGCAACAGATACTCAAATAAATACCTAAATACTTTTTTCATACAGGAAAAAAAGATGAGTCTCCTCTCATGTTTTTTTTTTATTTATTTTTTTTATGATGCTATACCTCCTCATTTATGGGGTTTCACAGACTGTTATGCTGTATGTAAGTAATAATTAGATGCTTAAATTAAACCTTTTTTTTAAAACTTGTTTTATCCTTTCTTCTGGAAAGTATCAACAGACTTTGAACAATTGATCTGCACATTTAATAATAAACACAAGTATTGTTATTGCACCAAAGAAGGACATATGTCATAGCTCACAAACAAAAATAAGAAGTAGTAATAGTGCACATGTATGGCACTTTTCCAGTTTTCCAACCATTCAAAGTGCTTTTTACACTATGAGACACATTCACCCAATGAGACACACACTCATATACTGGTGGCTGAATACAAGGTGCCACCTGCTGCTCAGTATTTAACACACACACACACACACACACACACACACACACACACACACACACACACACACACACACACACACACACACACACACCGATGGAGCAGCCATCAGGAGCAATTCAGGGATCAGTATGTTGCTCAAGGATAATTCAACATGTGGACTAGAGGAGGAGGGGATTGAACCATCAGTCTTCTGATTAGTGGACACAACCTGCTCGACCCTTTGCGTCACAGCTGCTTCATGTTCTCTCCTATGTTCACAGGTAAAGAAACGTATCCTATCCTATGTAGAGTCGACAGTGTCATCAACACAAGTTCACAGACACAGTTCAGATAAAAATTGGTTGTATTTTACCATGTTTTACATTTTAGGGGCCGAACAGATTTAAAGTGTCATTTTCTAAAGTGTAGGCAGTTTCATTCTTACGTAATGTGCCCGATGAGAAACATGACATTACTTGTTGTGAACCGACCCACTTATATACTGGGAATTAAATGAATAAAATGAAAGAAATATACATTCATTCATTCATCTATGTAATCAGACTCTACTGATGTAGTATTTTCATTAAAAGTGTTGCTGGTTTCCTTCAACCACAGCTTGTTTCCGCAGTGTCCCCGCTGTGTGACCAGCAGCAGGGAGGCCTGGAGACGCTGATCTGCTCTGGAACTGAGAGATCACACGTTCATTCCCCACAGCAGCCTGTGCTCTACTGCATGTATTCATTAACAGCTCTGCATCCCTGACTGTCTGTGTAAATGGCTGAAATGTAAATGTAAAGCCTCTGGAGAGAAGATCACAGAAATCTGAAGAGTCCTCAAGCTTCTAAGAATGATTCCTTAAGTGTAAGTCTTGTTTTTATGTCTTTGGGCAAGTTTGCATTCTCCAATATTAAACTTATTCATAGTAAGTGTTGATTCCAGTATATTTACACTCAACATATATTCAATTTAACAACCTTTACCTTGGATATTTCGATTGCAATTCATTTTGAAAGACTTTTTCTGTATCAGAATCAGGTTTATTTCCAAGTAGATTTACACACATGAGGAATATGCATCAGTGTTTTGGTGCATAACAATAAAAATATTGTAAAAAAAAACAAAAAAAACAAAGAAAAAAAAAAAAGGGGCGTCAGTGGCTTAGTGGATTGAGCAGGTGCCCCATGTACAAAGGCTTCGTCCTTGCTGCAGCAGCCCAGGCTCAACTCCAGCCTGCAAAAATGGCCAAAAAATAATCTTTAAAAAATAGTATAAAAAGTGATGCAATAGTCAGAACATAAATAAAATTAAAAAAAAAAAAAAAGAAAAATAAATATGTTAAATACATATGATCTTAAAGTAAATTTTAAATTAAAGAACAGCAACTTTTTGTGCAAGAATGTGCAAAATATTGACCAGGCAATGTGCAATACTAAAACTACAAAAAAAAAAAAAAAAAAAAAAGGAATATTGCTTCTCAAAAATGGTATTACTGTACTTGGTGTACATTCTTTAAAAATTATATTGTTTTAATTTATTTCAATTTATTATTTTAATACTTTTTTAATCATTTTATTTTTCATTTTTATATTTTATTCTAATATTTATTTTATGTTATGTTATGTTTTAATTTAATTTATTTTAGTTTATAATTAAATGTACTTTTTAACATTTTTTTAAATGTATTTCATTTTTATTCCTAATATTTTATTTTACGTCATTATTTTTCATTACTTTAATATTTTATTTTACGTGGTGTTACGTTCTATTTTTTTTTTAAGACACAGTGTTCAGTTAAAAATTATTCTGTTTTAATTTTATTTATTTTAATACACATATTTATTTTAATGTATTTATTATTTTTAAGAGTCATTGTTCAGAATAAGTGAAACAGACACAACCGGGCAGGGTTTAGGACCCGGGGGCGACACGTGACGTCTGATAACAACAGGAAGTCGGACGTCACGTTTCTGGTAGGTGTCTGTTAGCATCTGTAGCTTTAGCTTTAGTTTCTCAGGTAAAGACGTGATTTTACAGGCATTAAAGACTCTTCCAGCCTCTGTCCTGCATGTTTCACTGCTCCGCTGTCACCAGCATCTTGTTCCGTCACCGACGTTTGTTTTAAAAGTTAACCCGTTGTTAGCCGCTGCTGCTGCTAGCTGCTAGCTGTTAGCACTGACAGGTCAGCCTGCAGGAGCACAGTGACTGACAGCTGCGGGGTCACAGGTTAAAGGTGGAAAACAGATTGTCTGAGGATAAATGTTGTTAAGGTGGAAATGAGGAGATGTCAGAGTGTTTCTGTGACTGGTTGGAGTCTGTTCTGTCTGTGAGGAAAGTTTGTTGCTGCTGCTGTGAATCAATGAATGACTGACAGCAGTGATGGGAAGTAACGGAGTACATTTACTCAAGTACTTCAGTACATTTTTGAGATTCTTGTACTTTACATGAGTATTTATATTTATGCCACTTTTTCTTCTACTCCACCACATCTCAGAGGGAAATGTTGTACTTTCTACTGCATTACATTTATTTGTCAACATTAGTTTCCTTGCAGATTCAGATTAAAAGTAATAATAATAATAATAGTACACTTTATTTATATAGCACCTTTCAAAACACGGTTACAAAGTGCTGTACAATAAAAATAAACACATTTAAAACATGAAGAATAAAACAACTAACGTAAAAAAAATTGTCACAAAATTAAAAGATAAAATAAGGAAGGTTAAAACTAAAATTGATTTAATAAACGTGAATGAAAATCAGTAAGATAAGCAATAAAATAGACATACAGCTCAGATAAAGTCAGGATATGCTTTCCAATATCAGTAGGTTTCTAGGAGAGACTTAAACGAAGCCAGTGACTCAGACAGACTTATATTAATCAGGAAAATAAATAAACCAATAAGTGAAGGTGTATAATTACAGGATTAAGCCACCTAACAGTGCTTATAGTAAATTAACTTAACCTTTACCAGCTCCAGCATTAAAGTGATGATGCATCAATAATCTTAATGCAGTAATGTAATATATTGAAGAAAAATTGGGAGTGCTGCACTGAGTTAGAGATTGAATTTCCCCCTTGGGGAATAATAAAGTATATGGAATTTAAAAAATTAAACTAAATGGGATTAAACACTGACCAGTCGTTTTTTTAAATCTTAATACAATAAATTTTTCTGACACAGCATATTTTAAATACTCTTACATTTTTACTTAAGTGAGTTTTTGAATGCAGACTTTTACTTTGCTACTGTACTTCTACTTCTTGTACTTGTACTTCTTCTAGGTAGTACTGCTTTTATTTAAGTACAGGATCTGAGTACTTCTTCCTCTGACTTAAAGTAATTCAGTCTTTACTCAAGTATCTCCATTTTATGCTTCTTTAAAATTCCACTCTGCCACATTAGGGAGGGAAATAGTTCATTTTAATTTACTTTATCAAGCCTATCTGACAGCCATTATTACCACTTCACAGTTGAGCTAAAATGATTCATTAATCTGTCAGTCAAAAAGAAATTCACATTTTGATAATAGATCAATCAGTTTGAAGCAAAAATGTATTTGATGGTTCCTTAAATGTTAAGATTTGTTGCTTTTCTCTGTTTTATTTTATCATAAACTGAACAACTTTAGTTTTTGAAGTGTCATTCAGACAAAACAAGACATTTGAATGTGTCACCTTTAAGGGCCATTTTTACTATTTTCTGACATTTTACACAGACTACACAATTAATCGATTAATCATACAGATAATTTTGAAATTTTATTAAGTTACAATATTAATTTTATCTGTAATTTCATATTACTTTTCATATTATCATTTAATACATGAAACATGATTCCCACCATAGTGGATAATGTTAATATGCTGTCATGTAGCTGAGGGACAGTTTGAGCAGCAGACTTGATTAAATGTCAGATATTACAGATGTAATCAGCAGAGCTGCTGTCCTCCTTCTCAGGAGCATCAGATAATGTCTTTCTCGTGGACTCCTGAAAGTGACGGACGTTATTACTTTTTATCATACAAACATGAAAACAAACAAGGATACGTGACAAAAAGAAAAGTGCAAAAGAAATGCAATAAAACAGTCAGTAGATAGTCTTAAACCTGCTGTTGTTTATTTATTTTAATTTTTAAAACCTATGCTAAGAGTCTTGTCCTGTTTAAACCATGCCCCTTTCAGACATGCACCTCTTTATGTTTATATGATGACACCAGAGCAGGTCCAGGCAATATGAAGATATATGGTTATCGAGATATGAGACTATATATATATGTCTTGGTCACTTTAACATAATCGGTCCTCTTAGGTTGGACTCAGTGATATTTCTGTAACACTTTCAACACAAGTGTGAAGTTAATGAGGACCTGTGGGAAAAAAGAAAGTCCCTGCTTCATTGTTCATCTTTGATTCATGCATGAATAAATAAATAATCAGCAAAACACTTGAGATGCAGCAGGTGTGTGAAAAGGAATTAAACAAGAGAAAATATTTCCATCTTGTCTGAATTTGTAAAGCTGCCTGCAAAAGTCTTATAAATTAAGAAACTGATGAAAAATGTACAGGATGAGGAGATTGGCAAGGTTGAAGTTATAAAAATAATAAAACATTTTATTTAAAAGGCGCCTTTCAAAACACCCAAGGTCACCTTATGGAGAATAAAATATGAGTATGTGTGTTACTCAGGCTCATGATGGTCATGAATTAAGGCTTCAACAACAAAAGTTTCCCTCTCAGATCACTAACGCAGCCTGTGAGAGAGCAATGTGCATTTTACAACTTAACTCTCACACATCAGGTGCCTGATATTGTCTCGTTCAGTAGATGTCCTGTCATGTATTAATACAGCTGTAAGAAACAATGTAAAAGTCACAAACATCACTTTAACAGTTAGGTGAGTTTAGCAGTGTGATGTATTCCATGTTTGAAAATGGCTGTTTGTCACAATAGTGGTGCAGTGGTCAACACTTCCGCCTCACCGCAGAAAGGTTCTGAGTTTGAACCTGTGGGTCGGCTGAGTTCTTATTGTATATGTTTCCTCCAGGGTCTTCTGTTTCCTCCCGCACTCTGAAGACACGCAGGTTATGATGGGTTTGTACATAGAGAGACGTAATGTCCTTTAAATATAGAGCCAAAACAAATACTGGTCTCTGCCACAGTCTTAACTGTGCTTGGTTATGGGGATGTATGATATATGATTGCACCCACCCAGTGTTTGCATGCTCTGGACTCTGTGTACCATGGTGCATTGAGATTTATCACCAACTTAAAGCCCCTAACTCATCACTGTATCCTGTGTGCTCGGGCTGCCTGGCTCTCTTTACAATTTCTTAGAGTCTTTCATTGGCATGTTGTTTACCAAGCTATTCTTGGCCCACCTCTAGCATATTTATGTGTGTGCATTAAGCAAATAATTAATAATGGCTGCTCTTCATTCACAAAACATGTTTCTATTGGCTGTACCACGGATAGATACAGAGTTTGGCAAGCAAGCATTTATGTATGCAGCTTTTTATATGTGGAATATTCTGCAGAAGGACTGAAAGTCAAACTGTTTGGTTCGCCTTTGAAGTTTCAAAGCATTGTTGCAGGATGTGTGTACACAATCTTCTATATGTCAATGTCACGGTGGTCTTTCTGGTCATGTGTAGTTGCCCTTTTTGCATTTTGATGGTTCATTTCAGGTATACATTAACATACCTTTTGGCTTTTCTTTGTAGTATTTTGTGTTTTATATTGCCTGTTTTAAAGCTGTACATGTTTATTCTGTATTTTTGTTCTGTGTTGTCTGTCTGTAACTTATGTTCCTGCGTGTTTCGGCCAGGACACTCTTGAAAAGGAGATTTTATTTCAAGATGTTTTGCTTGTTAAATAAAGGTTAAATAAATAAAAATAACTGCAGATAACTGCACTCAGTTCAATTGCATAAAGGTCCAGGGGGTCCAGAGAAGGAAATCAGCTGCTGATTTATAGCTTCGTCACCTTCTACCTATGCCAATCCTCAATGCCTATGTGCAGTTTCACATAGATTGACCACGTCAGTGAGTAGAAAAACGTGGGACAGACAGAATGACTGACTGACAGAATGACACACTGACAGTTTCTGTGATTATGTACAGCATACCATACCATGACTTAGTCATACCAAAAATTAGGAAAAAAACCCAAACATTGGTCCACAGGGGGAGCCACAGCGATCGATCACATTTTTGCCATTTTTAAGCATTTTTCTGTTGTTATAGCGCCACCCAGTTGCCAATTAGGGTTAAATGTCTCCAGTCACCTTGAGGCGTGCTGTTCTACATATCTACCAAGTTCAGTAAAAATCCATATGGCGGTTAGGCCTAGATAAGAAATGAGCTCTCTAGCGCCCCCATTTTGTTTGATGGGGTCAATAATGGAGGGGTCCCCTCAGATTATGTGTGGTCATATGCCTACAAAGTTGCGTGGTGATGGGTGAAACCCTTGAGATGTTATACACCTTTATGTGATGAGCCACGCCCTCCGCAATATTCATTGCCTTATAGAAGCTCAGTTTTAGTAAGTTTTCCAACTTTTGCCAAGAGGGAACTTTAGATATTGGTCCCTAGATTATGTTCACCCAGTTTCATGCAGATCGCTCAAACTTCCTAGGAAGAGATCCATTTGAAGTGTTTTTCAAACAATTCAAAATGGCGGAAAATCTATATAAGTGGAAGTTATGGGTTCTTGAGACAAATGTGTTCCTCATGAGGAGAGGCATCTCTGTGCAGAGTTTCATGTCTCTACCACATACGGGGCATGAGATATGCACATTCAAAGTTTGACATTTCAATCGGTTGCTGTAGCGCCCCCCTTTGGCCAATTGATGTAATATTGCTTCATTCACATCCTCCCATGACCCTCTACCACTGTGCCACATTTCACATGGATTGACCAAGTCAGTGATGAGAAAAATGTGGAACACACACACACACAGAGTTTTCGTCATTTTTTAGTAAGATTACAGAATCTGTTATGCTACTGAAGCTGTTACTGACAGTTTTCAAGTGATTTGCTAAGCTCTTTATAGATTTGTGATATACCAGTTTTATTTGCTGGATCTGGCACTCAACTTTTTGCGAGTCATTTTTGCAAATTTTCTTCCATTGACAACATATTTCAGTCTAGAGTGCTTTTGTACAGTTTTGGGACTCTGGTGCTTAACTCAAGTATCTCTGTTCAAACTTCTTTGCACCTTCTTTGTGAGGGTTTGGTGCTTTTCTTTGATTTATAACTGAATAACTTTGAGTTTTGAACTATTGGTCAGACAAAAGAAGACATTTGAAGATATCTCCTTGGAAATTTTAAGGGGCCTCTTCAGTAGTTTCTAACATTTGTAACATTTATATGCTGGTTTTCTTTGGCATATTTGGCACTTTTTTGGTGCATTTTCGCAAATTCTTAAACTACTCCAGATGCTTGACTTTTTTGACATGTTGCTAGTGTTTCTGTAAGCCTGTCACGTCTGGTCCAGTAGTGCTGGACTGCTGGTGACTGATGTTAGATGAGAGCGAGTCAGAGTCACAAACTATCACCAACTTTAGATGTATATATGTAATATCTATAAACTGAGCAGATTTTGTCCACAGGGTCATTTAACAACATTCACTGCTGTTATTTCCAAAATCCTCAAAGACTTGTTTTACCACCTGTCCTGGGTGAAAATATTCTGGATTCACTATAAAAGACTTTTAACCTGTTTCCTAAATTGAGACTATTTTCCAGCTTGCTTTGTTTGCAAATATCCAAACTATCTGAGTGAAAGATAAAACCTGGACTCGAGCCCTGTGCTGTTATGTGTTATCTGGTGTTAAACTGAGCTGCTGTGTGTTATGATGGTGAAGCACCATGCTGCTCTGCGATGTTTGGCTGCTAAATAGTCCCAGCAGGGAGGAAGAGGCAGTGCTCTGGAAGAAGAAGTTTAGATCTGAACCTCTGGTGAGGAAGAACAACAAGCCCCAGTTTTATCACAGATACTCAGAGGGACGTGTCGTTTGTTGCTTCCTTCAGAGTCATTTTTTTGTGTGCAATCAGTTGTGATTTTGCCGTCACGTCTGGTGACAATTACATTTTGACATCTGGTGCCTGCTGGGTAACAACATCCTGAACCAGTCATGGGAGAGCGATGCCCAGTGGTGGCTCAGCCTGGTTATTTCTCTTTGATTTTTGTGCTGTCAAGTGTCTTTCAGCCTCTATTTGTATCCCTGAGTGGCTGCCTGAGCTAATGACTGCATCACTGGTGGCCCAAACTGTCCATTAGGTCTCCAAGGTGAGCGAAAGCAGGGATTTCTGTAATGCTTCTCCTGCTGCCGTGGCCTAAAAAGCCACGTCTGATGTTCTGCATGAGAGACAAATCCCATTTGTGTCCCCGGCAGTGGGCCTGGATCCTCCCGGCTTACAGTCAACACTGACACCCGTCCAATAATCACCTTAGTTCTGGCTGAGCGAGCACGGTCATGGCCGGCATTGCACGGCGAGGCTCGGCGGTCTGGAGAATGAATAAATATTCACTGATAAGGTTAAAGAGATTATCCAGCGAATGACTTATTTCATAAAAGCACCTTGTGCAAAGTCAGACTAAATGTCACTCATTGAGAGGCCTGTTTGTGGCCCCATTAGTGGCAGGGGAGAAGGATCAGGTGGTACGTCCGTCCAACACTTTGGTTCAGAGCTCAAACTCTGGAAGATTACCAACTTTATTAGCATGAAATCTGTTGTGGGTGTTCGTGGTCCCTAGAAGATTAATCCAGATGTATTCAGTGACCTTTTCTTTTAGCTCCACCATCAGGGCAAGTTTCCTGTTGTACATTACAAACAAAAAATCTGTAGGTGTTTGTGTCGTTCCTTTTTATACTGGTGGAAAGCAACTGAAAGAAGTTTAAAAGATGGCAGGTTCCACAGTCACGCTTGACATGTTTGATATTGTTGTAAAGTGGTCACATGGCTAATACAGCTTACAACAAAGGTGCAAAGTAGATTCCTAAACATAGCACAGTATTTTGCAGTGTTCTGGAGAATGAAAATGAGCACAAACATCTATACGGCACATCACAGTCCCTGAGCCTGCATAATATGTATGAGTGCAAGTTAAAATAGTAAAAACAATAGTTGTATGAAGTTGTAAAAAGGCATCAAAAGATTACAGCCAAACCAAATAAGACGCCACCCTGACAACACGTCCTCAAGTTGTCACACATATTGCTGCTTTGTCTGTGGACATTTGTGTCTGCATGTTAGCCGCTAGGTTGCTGATGGTCTGGGACAAAAACGCTGTGAATACTGGGATGTCAACAAAAGCATGTGGTCAGGTTTAGAAAAAAAACGTTACAACTGCTCCCACCCACCCTATAAGACTAACTGTGCATTCAAACCAGAAGCTTCCAAAGAGGCAAAGTCTCTCACGGACGCCCAAGAAGCACCACTGTCAAAAATATTTGTGGCAGCTTTGGTCGCTGTAGTTGCTCATCACGTGAATCATTCGAATGTTCGATCGTGCTTGTCAATTTAAAGGAGCCGCAAAGCAGACTACTGGCTTGAAAGCAGTGTAGTTGCTGCCTGCTGTTGTCCAGTCAAAAAGCTCATAGTTGGCCTACAGAAAGTTATGTTTGGGGGCGTCGGTGGCTTAGTGGTAAAGCAGGCTAAAAATGCCCCCCAAATATCTTTAAAACAAACAAAAAAAGACAGTTATGTTTGGTCAATGAAAACAGAAAACAGAAACAGAACACCTAAAAAGGGCATCATTAAATAATAAAGCCTGCAATTCTCTCCTCCATTACTAACATTACACACTTTAAAACTCACCAGACCAACCAACTACCTCTGCGACACTGTGCCAAGCCTCATTCTTTTTATTTTGGTCTCTGTAAACAAACAGCGACACATTATAAAGGACTGAGTGGGCGTGAACGCAAGTAATCAACTTCTTGATATCCACTGTCGGAACAAGTGTGCTGTAGGAACCAAAGTTACATGGCTTGTTCTCTGGGACCTGCTTCATTGAAGCACGTCAGCATTCTGACTGGTTGTTGCCGAACCGCATCAGAACTCATTACCATAAAGTTAAACGAGTTTTGACTCCCCTCCGGACCCGCTCCGGTTGCTTTGGTCGCCCAAGACACACGGCTGATGACCAGGTCACCCAAGTTGCCCAAGTCGCTGGGCTCTCATTGAAACTTAATGACTTCTGCTTTCCAAGTCCGTGTACTACATCGATACCAGCAGCATTTCATACTAATGCTGTCCTGGGGTGTGCCATACTGCCACGACAGGTGCCGCCTGATCTACCCGATGTATATCATAACACTGCTAAAGGGTTGTCCATATTACAAACTGACGCTGTCTGGCAGCATATCATACCACCACGAGAGTGCGTGTGACATCTCAAATATGTCTTTGACTTGCAATTGAACATGTAGCCCATTTTATAAAAAATAACAAGATAGGACTTTTTGTCCATGTCGCCCAGCCTTACTCCCAAGACCTGATTAACACCAGAGTTGTCTGGTGCTGTACGTGAATGAGATTTTTCCAAAATGACTTTCTGAGTTGGAACACCAAGCGGAGACAGTGACCTGCTCACAGATTTTAGTTTAGTTTAGCACTCCACCTGCTCAAAGTAAGACAAAGACAGACAATGACATTGAATGAGCACATTCATGCTCCCCACAGGGTGAACCCTTTACAGTTTTTGGATACTCCGTGACCTCTAGCATCATCTTCAGGACACAGTATCTGTACACAAGAGATCTTATAATTAAACCAACAGGTTGCTGTCACATTTTCAGAGCACAGTTATGCTCTCCAGAGGATGAACCTAATTTATTTAGGTTGTCACCACCCTGAGGTCAAATTTTACATTTTCAGTAGGCCTAACACTTGTAAGGGTCTAAGAATAGCTACATCATCAATATGGTGTTTGTTCCAAAACCATTGTATCATGTGGTTCAAAGAACACTGCGGTCTCCGTGGGACTCTGTCAGGGTGTTCCTCGGTACCATTTCTAATTCAGTGCTGTGCGTTCGAGCCCGGCAACTGAGCCGTCAGATCTCCATCTGCAGACGCCTCTCGTCCTTAATGAAGCGCTCATCAGGAAAAATCAATCTGCTGCCGCCTCTGGGCCCTCTAATGGAAAAAACCCCGTCTCTTTCATATTGATAATGGGATTCTGTAATTAGAGCCTCAGTTGTTCGGCGGGCAGAGAAACACAAAGAGCACAGAGTTGACTTGTTTATCTTGGAAGTCAGTTCTGTTCTGTGTGATGCTGTTGAGCCTTTCCATCTGAAAGCAGAGAGACAAATAAGATCTGCCGACTTTTATCTGGATGAAAGCTCTGCAGAGGACTGTCCTACTGGTAATTATGGGTAATCTGCGGGAAAAGTCTCAGTGATATGAAGAGGGAAGGTCCACCTCAGTGGCCACCTCGTACTTATTGAAGCAGGTGGAGGTGAACTTTGGGTGCCGGTCAGACCGTGACATTTACCGAACATCCTGGAGCTGTGGCCTTTTACATCCTCCACAGCACGAACGCAGCTTCTCGTCTGTCCCTGACTTTAAAGGACACTTCCACCGTGAGATGACTCTGCTCATTTCTTTCGCTGGTTTCCAGCTTCTGACATGTGGGGAGATATTTGGCATTTGTCCTTTCATTGTGTTCTTTCTGTGTTAGCCCATTATCACTGGGAACAGAGAAGAAACAAGATGAAAAAGTCAGGAAAAATAAAAATAAATACTGAGATGAAATTTATGTTTAATTGATTACGTTTAGATTATTAAAAAGTAATGATCATGATTTTGAATTTTTGATTGTCTATCGTGATTATTTGATGTACAGTTTTGAATTCTTTGAAGTCAGAATTTTGACACACGATCAATACAACCTTGCCTTGAGTTATATTGAGTTTTCCTGGCAAAGCACGGTATATTTCCATATATTTCAGAAACAACTTCTTACAGATGAGAGAAGTCTGTCGGCTGTCTGATGACTTGTTATTGGCAGGGAGCAGGGCATACTGCATATACGGAGAATGTTTCATTTTTATTTTAAAGATTGTTTTTAGGACTTTTTGCCTTGTATATAGTGCAGCTGGAGAGAGACAGGAAAATGGAGAGAGATGACACACAGCAAAGGGCCACAGGCCAGATTTGAACTCGGGCCACTGCAGAGGACTCAGCCTGTATGGGGCGTATACTCCAGCAATGAACTTAGAGGTCGCCCCAACCATAGAGAATATTAACGTGTGTTTTTCTTTAGTGTATAATCACCTGAAAATATGTTTTTGTTATCTTAAAATGAGGCATTTATATTTCCATGGGGAGTGGCCCACAGAGATTGCCTTGTTGCACCACTGTGTTTCTA
Organism: Epinephelus awoara; assembly: GCA_035609425.1. Classification (NCBI taxonomy): domain Eukaryota; kingdom Metazoa; phylum Chordata; class Actinopteri; order Perciformes; family Serranidae; genus Epinephelus; species Epinephelus awoara. The sequence continues at coordinate 5,731,362 of CM069298.1, read as the reverse complement.
CAGGAGCCCAGAATGGACGAACCAAACCCTGGCTCTAGATTGGGTTATTGGCATTTTTGCATTTTTGCTTTTTCAGGAAAACACTTATTTGTAACGTGAAACTGCTTTACTTACCGGTTTAAATCATCTGACCTGTTTGGAGGGGAAGAGACCTCTGTGGATGATTTGGCTCCCGGACAATGAACACTGAAGGAATTCTAACCGGGAGAAATTTCAACTGGTTGCAGTCTCTATTCCTCATTGCTTTACACCTCTAAACTCTCCCACTATCAACTCTGCAATGCATGCTACTCGTAAACGTGGCAATCTCCTCAACCAACTATCCTGCATCACCTGAACGCATCATAAGAGCCTCTGCAGCTTCAGGGAAATGATGCAGATGTAAATTAAGCTGGAACCAGAGGGAGGGGTTCGTTATATGTCAGATATTGCAGATGTAATCAGCAGAGCTACTGTCCTCGCCTCAGGAACATCAGATTACTTCTTTGTTGTCAAATCAACAAGCTGACATTATTGTTATTATACGCAGAGCATATAAATCTGACAGGCAATACATGAAACAGACAAACAGATGTACCCAGACAGCGAGGTTTTTCCACAGTTGTAAAACAGCCCCCCTCTCACACTGACCTCCTTAAACCACTCTCAGCTGCATTCAAATGAAATATACCTTAATTATAACTAATTAGTCAAACAGTAACTTGACCAGAGCAGTGTCAGTCGCCCTCTTCCTCACCCTCCTCTTCCCCTGTGCCACAGCTCTCACTCTCTTAACTCTCCATCAAACTTCTTTGTGGGTCAGGGCTTTTATTCGGCTCCCCGTCTGCTTCCCCTGCAAAGTCCAGAACTGCTGCCGAGGCAGAAGTGGAGCTGGTTTGGGGAAAATCTCGCAGCGGCCGGCTGTAATCAGCGTCCCCGCTGCCTTGCTGCATCCTCCCCTGTGGATTTATCGGTCTGGAAAAGCTTTGGAACGCCAACATTAGTCACCGGCTGAGATGGACTCCAGCCCAGAGACCCAGAAATTCAATTCTAGCAATCGGAGCAAAAGCACACCACAATGTCTCCGCTTGATAGTGGCTGATTTGCTGACCTGAGGTCTGCTCCGGGGCTATCCGCTCACTGAATTTGATATTTATACCTTCTGTATCTGGCTCATCTGAATAAATTGGAAATGGTTAGTAGAATTGGGTTTGTTGAACTCCTGACAGATCTCTTGAGGAGCTGCTTTTAGACATAAAGAGGCCTCCTCATCCGAGCCGACACGGAGCGCTGCTCTTTCACTTCACTCTCCTTTTTTATGATGCTGATATAAAAGCAGGAGCTCTTATTTCTGCGGCTGTCGCAGTCTAATAACCCCCAATAAGTGTTTGTTTATGATAACCTGTCTAGTCTATTGCCACAGCTTGTTACAGAGCTGCTTCTGCATATTGGGCATCGGCATGAGAATACCAATGCAGAGAGAGAGATGTGCTGCATTAACTCGTTTGTCACTATGTCGACAATATTAATGCCTTTTCTGCAGACTTGATAAAGACTGTTCCCCCAGCGGAGCTCACTTTAATGTGCTGGAGTGCAGTTGTCACCACGTCATAAACAAAGCCACAGAGGGCCAGGCAGCTGATTCAGAGACTGTAGTACCACAACTGCACGGGCAGACCACTGAACACACAGGCCCTCTATTAACTCTCACTCTTTTCATTCTTTCCTTCAGGTTTGCCGTCTAGACCGCATCATTTTTTTGCCACTTTTTGAGACATTATGTTTGCGCAACACCTTCTCATCTCAACTCGTCAAATATCGACGCTTGGTCAGTGGCCCTACATGGCAAAATATGACGCGCTCAGTACCCTCTTACTTCATTTTTTGATGCTCACTAAACTCATTGACGGTTGTAGAAAACACAGCTGAACCAATCAGAGCTCTGCAGGTGAAGTTAAAATTGGAGGCATTATTTTTCTGCGCCAGGGTGTGAAAAAACTGCAAGATCCATGAAAAATGGCAACAGAACGTTTCAAACAAAAAGGGCAACAAGCATAGTTGAGACTGATGATGATGCAGCTGTGCAGGATGTTTCTCTTTTTTAGCATCTTCATGCCTTCTTTTGAGAGATGACGGGAAAAGTGGGGAGAGAGATGACAGAATGATGAGGGAAATGACAGGGAACAAAGGAACGTGGATGGACCTGAACCAGGTATGATGTTATAGCAGCGTAGAGCGAAAAAAGACATAGCAGAGCAAGACGAGCAACAAGTATGAATTTGCAATTGCTGCATGTGCATTGACGTGTTTCCACGTTTTACAAGTTAGCATAGTTAATCAGCTGTCTTTTGGCTTATGACCAATCTTTCCTCAAAATTTTGGGCAAGTCTGTGATCGGAAGTTGTGCATTTTTTGCAATAGGCCATTCCCATGGCCCCCGCTGGCCCCCGCCCCCTTTATATATTGCTGGACAAACATAGCATGGAGCGTGCACAAGCTTCTGATGGCTCAGCAGGTGTTGAAATAACATGAAAAAGAAGTAAGGTGTTGTGGGAATCAGTGCTTTAGCACTGCAGCATTAGCAATGCCAACATTTTGAGTGGAATACAAACTGAGCAGTGTGATGAGCCGGCCCGTTCTCACTCCCAGCTTGTCAAACAACACTGTTTTATCAGTGATCTTGGCGTCAGACACTGATGCACAGAGGCACCCTTCGCAGCGGTATGATACGCACCAAGCCCCGGCAGTTTTTGATAAAGACAGCAGCAACCCAATTCATCAAATACAGCTGCTTTGTCATTGGACTTCTGCATGAGACAGAAACGCACAGAGGCACTGGGTGCCGGGTGGCGGCTGCTTGTAACACTGCTAGCAGTATAAAGGTCGAGAAAGTCTTTATGGGGAGAGTCGGAGGTGAATCTGTGAATCCAAGAAAAGCGAAGGAATGTCCCGCCTTACTCTGGTGTACCCTGACATCCTTACCCTAAGGCCTCATTTACCCTGCAAGCGATGCGTTTGTGTAGCGCTCGCGACCAGTCGCTGTTTACTCGCGTTTTCCTTACAGCGAGCATGTTAACAGGTTAGAGCATTCACACCGCATCCGTTCTACGTGCTGCTCGAGTCGCTTTCACGAGCAAGCTCGAAAACAGAAGACACACCGAGTCGCGAGGAAATGGTCACTGTATTCAACAAGAAATCGACATCTACGGTGGCTGAGAGAGGTCACAACACACAAACTTTTAGTAGTAATACAAAGCAGACAAAGACTACTTACTCGTTTGTAGTGCTAAATATTAATTCTCCAAGCATTGGAATAATCACTGGCGCGCGAACCTGTCCACCCTGGGCTTTGGGTCCAAACTTGCTTCTTCTTCTTTGGGGTTTATTTGAGATTTGCAAACATGGTGCACTACCGCCACCAACTGTTCGGGTGTGGTTTGTATTTTGACGGGACAGCAGCGGCTGCTGCACAACACGTCTGTTTGGTTTTGGTGTGAATACACATGTGCTGCCGCTACGCTTGTGGACCGCTTAGCGAACGCATCGCTTGTGGTGTAAATGAGGCCTAACTCTGATCAATCCCACTCCTCTTTCCTAAAACGAACCAATCCAATCAATAAAGGCAACACGTAGTAGCCAATTATGCGAAGTGTAAGGCTGGACATTCTGGATTTGCAAATTTGCAAACTGAAGGGGAGGTTAATGGGTCAAACAAACTCTGGACTGTCAAACGGGGGAGTTCGCTGTTCGGTTACAGTGTTAAACAAAAAGTCAGTGGAGTTATTTTGTAACAGTGTAGTGTTCCAGTATGTGTAGCATGCTATGCTAGTGACATACCACACGTGAAGTTACATTAAGTCAGTAACAACCAAATTTATCTTAAGCCAAAACATGATTTTTTTTTTTCTAAACATAACCACAGCCTGTGAAAATAAACCCATAAGCGAAGTGTGTTACCTTCATCGTAAGTTTATTTCGAAAAAGACTTAATGCGTGTAATGAGCAGAATCTGCACATTTCCCATTAAAACAGAAGTGCATTTGAAAAGACACAGCATATGCAACAAGCGTGAACTGATGTCCCTGAACGTGCACAGCTGACACAGCAGGGCACCTAGTGTGTCATATTTTGACGTGTGGGTCCACTGCTGAGAAAACAGTGGTATTTGATGAGTTGGGATGAGAACATGTTGGATGGGCCTTGTATGCCCTGTGTCAGAGTTGGTGGGATGTACAGTCTGACATTGTCAGTCGGTATCACACCACAGTAGCTGACAGCTCGTCTCTTTACAGTGCTGCCTCTCAGTCAGTCAACCGCTGCCACGGGAAAGACCCAGAAAGAAGCTCGAGGCCTAGAAGCTCATTCGCTTGCTTTAATACAGTTTATATTCAATAGATGAAGAGAAATTAAAACATGCAAGTGTTGGGTGATACCACCAGAAACTACAGCATTTCAGACAAAGAGGGCCACACCTTATATTAAACTAAGAGCAGACAGTGTGCAGGAAGTGACTACTTTCTGTTGCATCATTTCATTTTCCTGCGTACCTGTCTGCCAGGTGTGCATTACACCAGTCTGTTTTGTGTACGATGAGAAATTTCTACCAAACCGATGTGTCAATAACTCGATTGGCTGATTAGAAAAAGCACAAATGGAAAACATCTGTCAGATCCAACTTGTAGAATTATTTGGATTTACCTGCTTTTGTCACATAATCCTAATTTGGATATCTTTTTTTCTGGCTTTAAGACACATTTTCTACTAATGAGAATGGAAATAATTCTTAGTTGTGACTCTGTCCTCAAGCTGCTGTGAACTGTCTCACTGTGGCTCCCAAAAGTTGATGCTGTGGAGATACAAGTTTCCACCTGACAGCAGTAAAACTCTGTGATGGCCCTGTATTATTGATAAGATGGATTTTTAATTAAAACCCAAGAAGCAGGATGTAGTTTGGGGGCGTCTTCCTGTTAAAAGCAGCGTGTTATGATGTGGACATTTAAGCTAACAAGGTGAGAAAGTCATTTTTCATTTCACAGTGACTTTGATGTGGGACCTGCTGTGTCAGCCACATCGTTTAAATGTGCCGACAGGAAACAAGGTCGTTTTTAGTGTGTGAGCGCTGCGGGGCTCCGAGGTGTCGGCACAGAAACGACTCGACTGTAAAACTGAGCGGAAACCTTGAAGCTCCACATCGAGCTTCCTCTGATGATACACTTGTTCTCTGTGAGGGGGAATTATGTGGCGGGCTGTATGGAAGTGTAATGGCAATATGTTCATGTCAGGATGGATTGTTATGCTAGAATAGATTTTCTGCTCCGGCGCTGGAGTTTCCTCCCTCCAGCACATGGTGGGTAACTGATGTTTTACAAAGCCCGGCGGAGCCAGATCACTGTGTTTAATAGGACGTAACGTATAGTGAGGCTGGGGACACACTCCTTTGTCTGGGGAGGCTGGAACAATGTGTGTGTCAATTTATGTGTGTGTGTGTGTGTGTGTGTGTGTTCACTGCACATGTGCGTGTTTATCTGTTATGTCTACAACCACAGTGGTATGTGCTTGGTGGCACAGCCATCAACAGGTTCCCCTTGAACAGCTGCAGGTTTTGTGCCTTGCTCAAGGGCACAGGGTCTAACCTTACTGGAATAAGTAAGAGATAATGCCCGATGAGGTGTCCATTATCAGGAGTTAATGGCTGACTTGGAGGCGCAAAGCGTTCCTGACAATGGACAACCTCGTCAGGTATTATCCCGCTTATACCATGGTCAGTGGGGCTGGGCGGTACAGCTAAAAATGTTATCGCAATATCAGTTCTCATATTAGTTGATACCGATGATAATCACATTAAAAAAGGCAAATCAGTATTTCTTTCAAGTACAAAGACTGATTTTTACTCCTGAGTGTAAGTTGAAGAAATCATTAAACTATCATTGATTGTCAGAATATGAAACATTTGCCAAACAGCAGAACATTTCACAAATCTGCGGTAGATTCAAACAATTATAATCAACATGATGTCAATAAATAAAACAATAAATAGACAAAGAAATGTTACTACTGGTCAGCGGCATGTCTAACTCTTTATGCAGGCAGTTTAAAACATTTTGTAAGTGTTTAAACTGACGATATAAAGTGAATAAAAAGACAAAACAAAAATTTAGACTGATTAGTTTGTAATTTATGCCATTTCTCAATCAAAACAATAACTAAAGATGGACTTGGATGATGTCGAGAGGAAATGTTAGCATAGCATCCGATATGCAGATATGTAACAACTCATTTGACCGATAACTGATACTGATATCGATATATCTCTTTTTTCCCTACCAATGTCAATGATCATCAAGTCTCTTCTGTAGTGGAATTGACATCATATTGCGCAGGCACACTCTTATCGTGACGGCCCACCAGCAGATGGAAACATGAAATACAACACTGTTCAGTGTATGTGATATTCATTCATTGTGAAAAATAAGAAAAAGCATGTTGGACGATTGTAATAGTTCATTTTAAAGCCGATATCAGCAGAGCAGCCTGAAAAGTGAGGTGATACCATTTGCTTGTTTTCTTCGGCCTCAAACCCAGATTTGTCTTTACCGGTCTAAGAGATCTATATGCTGTCTCTTTCTGATCGTGTAAACTGGGTTATTGGGTTTCTTTACTTTGAGAAATCAGGTAAACCTCATGTAAATGCAATAAATGTGTGCTTCTTTGCACTGGCCCCCAAAGAAATGCCTTAGTGTAGAAAAGCTGATATTGAACTTTGTCTTTCATATTGATATTGGCATGTTTTGTTGTACTCCGTTAGATCTGTTCAGTAATTGTCAGTCACGTTGTGTAGAGACATCACATTACATGGAAGTGAAATACAGATTAGCTTCTATTTTTCCCCTCTTCAAACGCTTCACGGCTGCAGTGATGGACGCCTTCCCGACTGCAGTCGGGGGAAGCGTTGAGGGAGTACATCGTGCTTTTGATGATGTTTCATTTGAAGTCTTGTGATGTGGAGGTAATAGCTGTAGCAGATCTCCAGAGTGAGGACACTGGACGTCCAGACGAGGCTGTTAGCTGTTTGCTGAAGGCAGCGGTGCATGGCTGCTGCCGCTGCTGCTGCCGGCTGGTCAGTCATTTCACGCCTGTCTGGGCTTCCTGGAGCGCGCCGTGAAAAGCAAAGTGGATGAAAAACTCTGTCTGGGGAGAACAGGCTCAGTGTGATGTGTTCTCAGTGTCCAATCACCGAACCTGCGGTGGGAGCTGACAGGAAGAGGACTCCTTTTTGTGACGCCTCAGTTCCTGCATGTCGTAGTCAATCAGGCTCATGTTGTGATTAAGCTCTGACTTTACATGTGTTAGACTAATGTATGTAGTACTGTACTTGTAGTACATATTCAAGGTACTTGTACTTTACTGAGTATTTCCCATTTCATGCTACTTTCTCCTTCTCGTCCATCTCAGAGTAAATATTGTACTTTTCACTGCACTACATTTGTCTGACAGCTTTAGTGACTTCAGTCTGCAGTTTTTCATCCACTTCCTGTCCAGTGAAAACCATGTATGTACCTCCAGATGTGTTTATGTTGAGTGTTTGTGATGTACTAAAGGGTGAAGTGCTCCTTGATGTATAGAGAAACCCTCCTGGATCAGCTGGATCTGACACCATGAAGAGTTGACTTTTTAGAGATTTGTCCTTGTCATAGGACAGCGTTGCATGATGATCTTATAGGGAGCAGACAATGGCTACATGGCACATTGCATTCTCGGTAGTAACAGCCATACTTTAGGACATGCTCCTTCAACAGAGACAGAAAACAAAAACATTCCCTACCGAGAGAAGCTGATCAAGGAAGCATAGGAGCGCTACTTTGCCAAATTAAAGGAGAGCGGTTATTAAATCATAAATCTCTCGAGGCCCACCCTCAGTTCAGAAATGGAATTTGTGCAAGTCAGTGACCAAAAAATTGTTGTTCACACAGAAGTAGGTAACCTCGTTGCCAATCACCACACCGTCATCTCTGTGTCACCACTCTAGACTCAAGAAAACAGCACCTTTCCCAAGGCATACATTACATTTAGTCATTACAGTTTGTCTTTAGCATAGGCCATATTTGAGGCTCAGTCTATAGGGACTTGCCTCGGGAACTGAAGGGTCGCTGGTTCAAGTTCCCTGTACGGACCAAGTATGGAGCATCAGTGGCAGATGGAGAGGTGTCACTTTGCCCCGTGGGCACTGCTGATGTGCCCCTAAGTAAAGCACTGAGCCCCTAAACTGCTCCTGGGTTGCCGTAATATGGCCAATCCTGTGCTATCCCTCCATGATAAGTGCATGTGTTGTGTGTAATAAGAAAGATATGCAGAAGTCACATTTCAGCTGCCAAATGCCTTGTGTGGATTGACGAATTAAGACATTATATTAAAACGCTAAGTTCGTTACTAAGTGTGCTTTGCAGCTTTTGGGGCGATGGTGTTGTTGTTGCTGCACCTTTGGGCTAGTTTCCGACATGGTGATTAATGTTGGCAGTAAACTTGGAGGCTATTTGATTTTTTTTTTAAATCATTTATTTTATACTCATGTCACTGTTAATTATGTCTTAGGTTTTGCACTCTCAATGCTTAATGAACATCCACTTAAGCCATGGGTGATCCTCAGGTCCAGTGGTCATGTGGAGTGTGCACAGTGTCCAAAGCAAGCTTGAAGGCTGGAATATCGCACCTCATTAGCAATCTGTTTCCCACACCAGTCATTAGAACAGGTATGGCAGTTGATAATGGAGCAAATGTTCCTCATTCCAATGTGTTTTCAAGCTGGATATAATTGAAACTCAACCGTGTTGTCTACTAGTCCTCGGTCTTTAACATAACTTCTGTTGCTCGCTGCAGTGAATGATGACAACTGAAATGTATTTCAAAGCATTGTTGAAAATGCTGAAATGCATTGCCTGAAAAACCTTGACGCCATCATGAATTGCTTTGTGGAGCAGATGGCAGTCATTTCATTTGTCACCTCCAAACCCAAAAATAAAAATAATATCGATACAAAGTCACCTTCAGAATCAAGTGTTCATTCGGTCCTAGTGTGGTCTCATATTTTCATGAAAGCACTTTCCGCATGTTTTTCTTATTTTGTGTTTCTGCTGTGTGATTGTTCATGTTACTGTACCTCACTTATTCCACACATACACTTTCACTTAACATGTGGTGTTCCATCTCTTGCTGTAATTGTCCTCTTTGTTCTGATCTGTTCTGTTCTGATTTGTGTATTTTTCAATTACTCTCCTGCTGTTGCATCGACCGGCTCCCCCCCCACAGAGATCAATAAAGTTTTATCTGACATAGTCTAATCAAACCTGAATGCTGTTTAGTTTCCTGTGTGTCGTCACGGTTCTCTGATGATGATGGTTTCCTTCTTTTTGTTCTTTCCTACCCAGGTTATGGCTCAGCAGGCGTCAGCGGGGCAGCGCTACCTGCGGGCGTTTGTTAGCGGGTTCTTTGTCGCTGTTCCAGTTACTGTCACCGTCCTCGATCGGTTTGCCTACGTGGCGCGAGTGGAGGGAGCGTCGATGCAGGTGAGACAGAGATCCTCAGATTGCCTGTCTTTAGAGACGCCCCCGAGGTCAACAGCAGAGCAGGCTGCAATTTCTAGATTTCTAACTTTACAAACTCCTGATAACAAGGAGGTCAGAGGTTACAGCATCCTGACAACATGTCGAGTTGTGGGAAATAAGAGGCAGCGAGAGGAGGCTGAAAAGCTGCTTTTGTATCTTAAAGCTGAAATCTGGCTGCTTTTGAGCTTGTGGCTCATCTTTTTCCATCACAGTGCTGGAAGCCACTTACTCTGTCTTGTCTGGGTGTGCAGCTAAAGATTTTTGATCTAGGGTTATACGTGTAACCAATAGGAAAAAAAGATGCCTCAGACTTTGTAACCCTGACAAGACAAACTTCTACAGGAAACACTTTAAAGGTTTCTGTGATTGTACTGGCAGGAAAGTCTTTCAGAAATATCTTAAATGTACCTTCAAAACTCACTCAACTAACATCACAAAACCATCACATCAATACCATATGACCTCCAGAAACAGTGTTGGTTGAACCCTGGTGTGGTTAGTGTAGCCTTGTATTTTATAATATTGTCAGAAAGGCTCTTATTGGTCATTTTTTAAGACTGCCATGTTTTGCCATTTAGTTTGGAGGACTTGTAGAGGTGGAGAGGACAACAGCTGACATGTTCAAAACAAATGGCTGCTATGCAGTAAATGGACTTTCACTTGTATAGCACCTTTTTAGTCTTCCGACCACTCAAAGCACTTTTAACACTGCAGAGTCATATTCACACATTCACACGTTGGGGTGTGAGGCTACCACACATGGTGCCAACTGCTACTCCACTACACACACACAGTGATGGAACAGCCATCAGGAGCAGTTTGGGGCTCGATACGTTGTCCAAGGATACTTCGACATGTGGACCAGAGGAGCAGTTGACCTTTTGTGGACGACCCCCTTTACCTCCTGAGCCACAGCCGCCCCCTGCATATAAGGGTCTCTCCACATCCTGTCGTCATCGTCTACGTCCTGTTATCATCACTCATGTCCTGTCATAATCACCTACATTCATCATCATCGCTGATATCTTGTCAACATCGCCCATGTCCTTTTGCCATCACCTATGTCCTGTCCTTATCCCCTATGTCTTATTGTCATCACCTACATCCTGTTATCATCACCCATTTTAATTGTGTATTTTTTCTGGTTCGACAGCCTGTCAGAATTTCCTGTAATTGGTCCAAAAGTTTGAACCATCCCCAAAAGTGTTTTTCACACTAGAAAAAACAAACAAACCATGGTTCAGTTTGATCTGGATAGAGACCACTTCTTTTCAGTAGAGTGAGATTTGGCTTTTTGAGAGGTTTCACACCTGTTAGTTTGGTTTAGGCCAAACTGAAGAATCACAAATTTGGGACCACTTGAGGTCGGTGTGAAAAAGCACTTATAGAAAAACAGAAACAAGAGCAATAGAAAGTTTTAGTACCAGATGTGGCGAACGAGCCATGTCCTCTCTGCTTTACTGTGGCACACAAAGTCATCATCCTCCTGTTAAAGTGATAACGAGTAGTTACAGGTGGCCATGTTGGAGATGAATCTACTCTTCAAACACTCCATGCATGGCCTCTTTTATTCTCATCCACACAGTAAACAACCTGCACTCGTCTCATTGAGAGGCAGAGATGCAACAAGAAAAAACAACACAACAAGTGCCTGTTGGGTTTTGACCGAGTTGGTTTCCTGTCGTGCAGCTTATTATCCCCGACGTGTGTTGCATTATGCATAAAACAATCTGCTCTCTATTTTTAATGAGCATGAATATTAAAACTGCATGTTGCTCTTTGGTTTGTGTTGTATATTCATGTAGCTGCGTATGTCGGGTCATAAAGCTGACCTCTGTGAGAGCTTCAGAAGAGTTTGAGATCAAGTCTTCCAAAAATGATGACTGAAATGATTAAATGGTGTTTTTAGAAACTGGTTGACTAAATGAGATGTTTAGACTCCCTAACATGTTAGAGACACAGACTCTTCCATGACACAGCTCCTGGTTAAGTTGTTTATCTGTTTATGTGAAGCTTTGATCCCCCTTGATTCAGTCTTTCCGACGCATAAACAAATGAGTGAACACGATATTCACGCCCACAGTGAGAAAAAAATCTCTGGAAGAAAGGCTGTAAAAGTTGCATCTGAGCTCTTTTATTTCTGTTTGACTGAACAACATGTTGCTGTTATTAAAAGCTAAAGACACCCTGACCCCAACGCTAGCAGGGAGTCGCTATCTTGTTTGCTTGACATCAAAATATTCCCATATTGCTGTCTGATGGTACATTGGGTGAAAGATTGTGTGACCCTGATTACTGTTGTTCATCATGTTGTCTGACTATATCATCGGTGTGTTTTGGTTGAGGCTCCTGATAAAGTGATGGTGTCCTGACAGGTGGAGGAAACTGCCCTGTGTGTTGGTGCTGCTTTTTAAAAGAAAAAAAAATAGCCATGTGGTTGGACTGTCACTTAGGTTGAAAAATGTCTGGACGTATTGAAGATGGATAGGCACAACATTTTGTTTGTTTTCAGATTGTTCCTTCATCCGTCTATCCCATACTCGTGAACATAATATCTCAAGAACGTCTTGAGGGAATTCCCCTGTAACTTAGCACATACGTATGTCCTCTTAGACTCAATGATAAACTCATTAGATTTTGGTGGTTATAAGTCAAGGTCACTTTGACCTGGTTTGTCTTATTCTCATGAATGTGATATCTCAAAAAGGCCTCAAATTTGGCACAAACGCCCACTTGGACTCAAAAATGAACTGATTAGAATTGGTGGTCATAGGTCAAAGATCAAGATCACTGTGACCTGGTTTCTTGCATTCATTCAATGCGATATCTCAAAATGGCCTTCAGGGAATATTCTCAAATTTGGTATAAGCTACCACTTAGACCAATGAACTGATTAGAATTTGGTGGTTGAAGGTCAAGGTCACTGTGACCTTGCCTTCGTCTCATTCATGTGAACGTGATATCTCAAGAACACCGTGAGGGAATTCCTTCAGTTTTGTCTGGTTGAAGGTCAAGGTCACTGTGACCTTGCATCCATCTCATGCTCATGAAGGGGACATTCTCATGTCTCAATCCTTCAAATTTGGCACAAATATCCACTTAAACTCAAGAAGGAACCGATTAGGATTTGGTGATCAAAGGTTACTATGACCTCACAAAATCTTTTCTTTTCTTGCCATAACTCTAGAATTCATTTGCAGATTTTGACAAAATTTTGCACAAATATTGAAGGTCAAAAGTCAATTTCACTGTAACATCATAATGATTGCAAAAACACTTTTCTAGTCATTATGCAATGCCATATCTCAGACAGTTGGTCAGATACTGAATTTGTGACACTAATCTTTGGTGTCGACCTTGAAATCTAATTGTGATGAAATGTGCTTCATGATTAGGGGCACCAGCTGTTCTATAAAATAGGGAATAATCCTGGAAACTAAAAGACGTGTTCTGCATTGAACTGATACAGAAGGCACTTTGTTCTTTAGTTTTGCAAATCAATTCAGTGCAAATCTATGGGAGAGAAATATTGCAGGTTAGACTATGAAGGGTGAATGTATTAGATAAAATGAAACCCTCGTGATCTGTCATCCCTCAGACTGTCGGTCGTGTTATGTTCCTCTACTCAAATGTTGCAATGATACACCTGACAGTGACATGTCGATACACCTTGAAAGCACTTTGAATTACTTTGTGCTATACAAATAAACTTGCCTTGCCTTGCGTGATAGATTTAAAAAATGGTGACGTGGGAGTGTAGTCCGCTGGCAACAGGCAGCAGTCACATAGTCCAAACTGAACATTATACCTGCTAAACGAGCATTGTTATAATGAGCATGTTAGCCTGCTGATGTTAGCATTTAGCTGAAGTACAAACTCAATGAGCCTCCAGCATGGCTTTAGACCCTGATGGTGTTGCAACATGAACAGCCTCAGAAGTACAGCGTGTGGCCAGGAGAGGAAGAAAGGTCGAGATACTGAGCTTTGGTGCTGATGAGAGAACTGAACATGTATACCAGAGTCGGGACCAGTTTCCCGGCAACCAGCTGAGACTCCAGGAAGCGTCTGGTCCTGGCCAAGAAATACTCTGGTGCATAAACGCTGCAAAACAGGTAGTTGTCGTTCTCACACTTTGGTTTTTGCACTCAATTAACAAACAAGATATAACATGTTAATTAGTGAACTTTAGAGGTGCTGGAAGGTGGATTGTATTCCCTTTAATCCTGACTTGCTCTCTCTACGTAAAACAACACAGTGACATAATTCAGACATTTTAACAGCAGCTTCATCACCGAGCAGCAAAAGACTGGAAATACAGAAACATACACAGCGAGACAGAGGACTGTGTGTGTGTGTGTGTGTGTGTGTGTGTGTGTGTGTGTGTGTGTGTGTGTGTGTGTGCTTTCGCTCATCCTTTTTGCAGTGCTTGGGTTGTTGTCATGGAAACAGTGTTTTCTGAGCTCCCCGAATAACGGATGGTTATGAATATGTACAGTTTGACTTCTTAATTTATGACAGAAAAACAGACAAGCATGCATGATCAAGTGTCTGATGATCTCAGCTGAGTTTCTTTAATTCACCAAAAAGACTTTTCTTTTATGTTGCTTATGAACTCCTGATCTGACACAAGAGCTGTATAATCTCTGAGTGTATTTATTTAATAGTCTTTAATTAATCATCCTCCTTTTTTTGTGTTGTTGAAAAATATATATTGATAAAATCAATAATTCATCGCTGCTTATCTGCTTTTTTTTAAACACTTAACAGCAGCTGCAGACTTGATGCTTTCACTGATGAAACACTCAGAATTAAAAATGCAGTGTCTCTGTTTGTGTCTGCACCATCACATTAAAAACAGATATGTACTTGTGAATAATTTTCCAAAGTTTAACCTATTTTGTATTTTGTATCTTGGGTTTAAACAATGCTTGTCTCTGCAGAGTGCATTTTTAGTGATGAACCCACAGCAGGGTCACGCAGGGTCCACGAGGTTAATTTCACTATTACAGAGGTCAGCGCGCTGGAATAAGTGCTTTATGCTGTCACTGTTTCTGTGAAAACTCTCTGCATAAACTTTTCTCTAATAACACTCAAAGTTTTTTCCAACTCCTGCATCATCGCTGTAAAAACTAAATGAATGATCAGACAATCTGCTGCTGCCGAACTGTCACACTTTTACATTTCCCTATAAATCCAGACTCACTATGGCAGCAGTTTTATAAACAATCCAGCATGTAATATGGAGAAATATGACTGCGAGGGGAGGCTGATGAAGTATCCAGCTCTAACTGATAAACTCGCAGACTGACGGCACTCACATGGATATTTATTTTGGGGCTGACAGATAAGAGATATTCTGTCAATTATCCCAGCAGGCGTGAAATGGCCTGTGCACATCCTGTTTAATGAAATGGCCGTTGTATCGCTCGCCAATGTGAGTGGGCTCCGTCACGCGTGGATCCTCCGTCATGAAGTGACACAAGCCGAGTTGTAGGGATAATGATTTTGTTGTAGTTGAGGAGGGAAGGAAGTGGGGGCAGCATAGACAAGCGAGTGATTGAGCTGTCATGGAGGAAAAGGCGTGCAGAGTTTTGTTTAACACAGCAACAGTGAATATGTGTATTCAGTGTTTTATCATCAAAGAAGGGAGAGGACCAAACACTCTGTGCTAAAACTGAGAGGAAAAGTAAAAAATAGACTTATGCTCTCACTTTGAAGTTTCTGCACATTTTTGCCTTGTTATTACAGATTTAGTGTATTAAACAAATAATTTAAATCCTGAACAGTAGAGCCCGACCGATGGATACACTTTCCAGTACCAACATATATTTTCGAAGCTTATTAAAAAAATCAAATGATGGAATGATGACAGATATCCACACGTATAACATAAACAATCATTTTTGGTAAAGGTCCCAGGTCCAGCGTGTAAGATTAGGGGGGATTTAATGGCATCTTGCAGATTACAACCAGCTGAAACTTTGTTCAGGAGGTTTTCACTGGGAGCCAAATTATCCACAGAGGTCTCTTCCTCTCTAAAACAAACAGACCAGGTGAGTTAAACCAGTAAAAGTACAGAATAAAGCAGTTTTTCCGGAGATGAGACCCACCACTGTGGTATCGTCTGCAAATTTGACGATGATGTTTGATTGGTACGAAGGAGCACAGTCGTGTATATATCTACATAGAGAGCGGGTAATTTGCCGAACATTTCTGTTTTCATGTTGACCACAGTAGTTAAAAAGCTCTCCGTGACGAAAGTGTCGGTATAACCCAGATTTTGAACATGTAACTGCTTTATTCAGTGTTTTACCGTTTAAAATCGCCTGATCCATTTGTTTTGGAGAGTAAGAGACTTATGCAGATTATCTGGCTCCCGTTAAAACGTCCTGAACATCTGGATCTTAAGTAATCAGAGAAAATAGGTAAGCACACATTAGCAGATGTGAGGCGAACAGCATGCCAAACACAGATTTGTAATGTGAAATTGCTTTGCTCAGTGTTTTTACCTTCTTAAATCGCGGGGTCTGTTTGTTTTGGAGAGGAAGAGTCCTCTGCTGATGATTCGACTCACGGGATGAACCTCTTGAATGTCTGGACCTTAAGTTATCTGAGAAAAAAAAGTGAGCTCACATTAGCAGCAGCTGGGCTAGCCCCTTGAGACATGCCAAACAGCATCAGAGAAACACTGATTTTTAACCTGAAACTGTTTGTTCAGTGTTCATACCGGTTTAAATCACCTGGTGTGTTTGTTTTGGAGAGGGAGAGACCTCTGCGGATAATTCGGCTCCTGGTAAAACCTCCTGAGCAATGAACACTGAAGGAATTCTAACCAGGAGAAACTGACTGCAGTGATGGCATTGCTCTGTCTTTTGTCACTGTTTTGATTGAGAGACCTCAAGCAGCAGAAATTTACATATCGTACATTTAAATAAACTCACTGTTTCTAAATCAGCTTAAAATAAGTCTGTGGCATTTGTGTTCTGACATCTTCTTGTACCAGTATGTTATTGTCCAACATGTACATTAGCTGCACATATATTAGCTTCACTTCTTATCCTTCAAGCCAATAGTTTGATTTAACTATATCAGTGTTCAGGGGAACTCTGATATTTGAGTTTGGTGACCAAAATGAAGTAATACTGAGGAGCTGTGATGAACAATTACACTGATAATACAAAAACAGCTGACTCTCAAATCTGAAATGATGAAGAGCCCTTGAAAGCACCAACAAAGAGAGAACTCACTGCGCACAAGATGATTACAGAGACAAAAACCTTGATGAAAATATACCACTCATGAATCTCCTATTACAGAGTTGTTTCAAGGCTCTGCCAGCTGATTTTTATACCATGTTATCATGAACTGAAACCACAAGCTGCTTGGAAAGAACTGGACACGTGGTACAATGTTCATATATACGGTGTGCAATTTGTAGTTAATAGGCTTAAATGTGAAAATCATGACGGTGTGGCCTTAACTGACAAAAATATAAAAGTTAAATTCACCATAATATTAAAATCTGGCCAACTGGAGCAGGGTCCAATAAAGAGCTGATATACGACCATGTTAACTCATACAGAGGTGTTGGTTTAAACTCTATTTTTGCTGTTATTTCACATGGTTGCGTGTAGTTTAACTATAAAACTCTGGAAGAAAATGTCCCTAAAGGCGCCATGTGCAGCATTTTACCATCCATAAATCAGCACATAAATTTTGCTACAATAACCACGAGGGACCTCGTTAAGGCGGTGTGATAATTCATGGTAAAAAATGAGTCACCAGGTTGGAGCCGAGGCTTCACGAGGAAACAGGAGACTGGCAGTAACTGATGTTCAGGGGCTGAGATGAACTGATGAGCAGGAGGAATGTTATTAGAATTACATGTGGCGTAATTATAACATAGTGTCTTACATCACAGAATTAAAAACATTTTTTAAAGAGAAATGTTCCATTAACAGAATTTCATTTTCTCTAAAATCCATTTAACAAACATTAACATTTATTCAGCCAAGCTCTCTTTAAAACTACCATCATTTGGCTAAAAGGGAAAAACTTTCATTTGTGCCCCCATTAATTTGTGGTTGGTTAGTGTTTTTTTTCTTTAATAATGTTTGGACTATGAATGCGTTTTAGTTAAAAGTTTTACTAAATAAATTCACCAAAATGACTGAAAGACTGAGGGCATTAATTTAATAAATCACGGTGCACAGAGCTCCAACATTCCCATTAAAATCCAGGAAAAGAGTCAAGATCAAAAATGGGGTAGGGGCGGCTGTGGCTCAGAGGAAAAGTGGGTCGTCCACCAGTCGGATGATCAGTGGTCCAATCCCCAGCTCCTCCCTGTCAAAGTACACATAGGCAAGAACCCCAAATTGTTCCCGATGGCTTTTCCATCAGTGTTTGATCAGCCAAAGTCAGGTGGCACTCGCCTGAGGCTCAACAAGGTGAACTCTGCAAAATCTGCCCCTTCCACCATGTTTTCGAAATCCCCTCTGCTGCCACACCTCATTGAAATGACAGGAGGCGTAGAGTTAAGTGAAGTACCTGCCTGCACACACACAGTGACAGGACTAACTGTCAGGATCACATAGATAACCTCAGATTACCTCAGTCGAGTAGTTTCAGTGAGGTGTGAGTTTTTATAGGGCTGGTTCATGGCTTGGCATTGGATGTTAGATGCAGCTCGTGCTAACCAGGCAGATTGTGAACTGACCAACTGCTGAGAGAAGTGAAGGTCCAGACGGGCAGCAACAGAAAGTTTACTGGTTTGGACGGTCTGGGATCAGACCCTGGTGCAAAAAGGATCAACTGCAGGTCTTGCTTGACTGCAGAAGTTTAGTACTACTTTGTACTGAGTTATTTTGGTTGATACCTAACATGGACCCCAGGAAGAGTAGCTGTTGCCTTAGTAACAACTAATGGGGATTGAAATGAACAATAAGCAATACGTTAAAGGCATTGAAAACTGATATCCAGCCCTAGATCTGAGCCTGACACTGACCACGGTGCAAATGATAAACATTTTTACCTGACCGGTGATGAGGATCTAAGAGAAACAGCTCTCATCTGTCATCATCCAGTTGAGCTTTTTGTTTCTTGGTGGGTAATGACTATCACAGCCTCACGGGGGCGCCACTGTGGCTACAGACTTCAGGTTTCTCTTTTGTCATGGTGATTTTTATCTGTATGTGTCCGGACAAACAGACTTACTGAAACGTGTATGTGTGAGTGTGTTGTCGACCTTTTGACCACACTATACATAGAATGTTTCGTTCTGCTCTATTACACGTTCCACTGACTCACCGCTGCTCACCAGCTCATGTGTCTTTGTACTGTATGTGTTTATATTGTGGGTGAGAGTGGGATGTCTCCTGTACACAGTGAAGGAGGCTGTTTTATGTTTGTTTATGACTGTGCTTTATATATAAACTGCATTTCTATTCTGTGTGTGTGTTTGTGTGCAGCCTTCCCTGAACCCAGATGGGGCGTTGAATTGTGACGTTGTCCTGCTGAACCGCTGGAGTGTAAGGAACTACGAGGTCCAACGAGGTGACATCGTCTCCGTCATGTGAGTACTTTGTTAAGAAAAACAGTGTCTTTATAAAACACATGGCACAACATGAACTCATGAAGTTACTGATGATTTTGAAACAGGACTCACAGTGGGGAAACCTCACACAATATAAGGTACAGGAACTTGTTAAATGACAACAGCTGTTGGAAATGAACTGAAATAGTAACTTTCCTGCACTGTATATGGGAATGTTGTTTGGTCAGACCACTCTGGATTAGAGTATTAGACATTTTAAGTGGTTGGTTTGGTTCAGAAATCCTTTTAAGTCCAAAGTTGTGTTTAATGGGGGAACAGTCGCAAGTGTGCGTTTTCTGGTACCTGCTAAAACTAGGTGCTAGAACCCTTCTCTTTGTCATTAGATGAGAGCCTCGTACACTGCCCTGTAGGTATGCCTTTGTTGTTTTTACTTTTGTGCAACGTTTGATGTCATGGACAAGCTGGAAAACCGGTTAGTAAACAGTAAAGCAGCATCTCTTAAGCTCTGTGCCAACTAAATTTCAATCAGTGTTCGAGCGCTGCTTGGGCGGAAACAGACAGTATTTTGTGGTGCCGTGTCGTCGCATTTCTCCAGTAAAAGTGATAAAATGGGTGTATCTGCCCAGATGTCATATTTCCATCACTTTGAGACCATGCTGCAAAGTGAGTGTGTTTGCTTATTCTGTGAGTCAGTCTTTACTATCTCCTTTAACTTTAGCTTATATTGGAGTTATGATATGTACCGTGTGAAATAGGGTATGGTGAATGTGCTAGGAAAGGTAGTATCGGCACGGTCACTACCTGGAGCTGGCATAAATGGAGCCTGTGTTTGTTGAAGGTGGCGATGCTGTTTGGGCTGAGAAAGCCATGTGAGTTTATCCTCTCTATCTCCTTTAACTGCAGCTTATATTGGAGTTATGCTATGTAGCGTCCTGGAGGGTCTGGGATGTACAGAACACATTAAACCTGCATAATACAACGGAAATAGTTTTAAAACTTGTTGTTCTTTTTTGACACTGAGATTTCATTTGGAAAATGTTATTATTTCAACAGCTGCAGTAATTTCCAGCACCATGAGATCACCATCATGGACGGGAAGTTCTTATGCAGCTTGACTTGATTTGTGTATGTTTATTCGTGATTGTTAAAGTATTGAAAGGTGAGGTGAATGACATTTTAAGCAGTGATAGTGAAAACCAGCAGCCCTGTTTATTATTTAAACAAATATACATCCCATTTTATCCATCTTGCAGTCTTAGTGAAGTCATTTTTTCCATCTCTGGGTAGATGGGTTTAAAACTTATGGTCATTATTCATGAAGATCCACAGTTGAACCAAATATTGTTGCTTTTGGAGACCAAAGTGCAAAAACAGTGTAACATGGAGAACACACCACAAGCAGTGAGTCCCCAACTCCCTGAAAAGCGAGAGCGCAAAATATACTGAACATCAGACGATGACAGTCTGATTAAAACCCACTGAGGTATTATTTTGAAAAGTTTAGCTGCAGTAATGTCGAACATTTTTATATCTTTATTTTGCTCTTTTGAAATGACAACTGCTTTGAAAGCTCACTTCTCTGGAAACAATAGGAGCGGTCTTTATCTGGCCTTTCACGGCTGCAGAGAGATGAGTAATTCACAGAAATGATATAATTCTGCTGTCAAACTGTCAAAACTAAGCAGTTGGTCTGGCAGCGATATTTCAATACTTTCAACGTGATGACACAAGCTCATGGCCAGATACAGATATTAAAGGGAAGGTAAGTTCTCATACGCTCTGGTATTCTTTATTTTCTGACGGCATCTTGCTTTTGTTAATCAAACGTGTGGATGCTTAACGACAAGTGACACTACTGCACGTGAGCTGATTGATTTGTTTCAGCTTTCAGCTGATCATAAGATTGTGGAATGTTAAGAAATATGTAAAGTTATGTTTGACATCTGTCAGCAGAGATGAGTGTGCTGCAGGGATGGTGACAACTCTAAATATAATTGATTTCAGTGGGATTCAACCACAGCAGCGTCTTGCACCAGCTGAAGTTTGAATGTAAAATCAGCACTAACTGCGACACTTTAACTGGTTAGTTTCACACTTCGTTCAGTTGCAGTATCTCAACCCAATGTTTTACTCAAGAAAAAAATGACCAAAATCAGAACATTGTTGCACAGTTTGACACTTGTGGTAAAAGACCTCAATAGAGAAGAGACAGAAATAATGTCATGCTATGTGACCTAGGTAAAACAGGTCTACTGGTTTTGTACTAATTGCTTCACCACTTCCAGCATAGTGAAAAGATTGTGCAGAGGTCAACACTAAAAATAAGTGTGAAAGTGCCTGCATGTTCACATTATTAATTCAGTTATTAAATGATATATTTTGGTGGTTTGAGTTGAAGGTGTGAGAAAGAATAGTATCAGTAACATTGTTAACACTGTGCTACATTACAGAGAAATACAAAACCGTACTAATGAACCTTCATTAATATAGGCCCGTCAAGGATGTATTATCATTCACATGGTGCTAATTTGTAGGATATCAGAATATCATACAAACTGTGATATACTGCATACACTACAAAAACCTTTTCCTCACCTACAAAGCTCTCCACAATCTAGCCCCCACTTACCTCTGGGACCTCCTTCAGGAATACACCCCCTCCCCCAACCTCTGCTGGACTCCTCACCATCCCCACCTCACGCCTCACCCCAAATTCCCCCAGAGAACAGGTCAGAGGTTTTCAGATGTCATTTCACCCCGTTGACACCATGGACGAGGAGATATTAATCATGGAGGTGCACTGAAATGTCTTCTGGTGGAGCTGCACCGCTCCGCACAGCAAACACAGCCGGTGGGTGTTGACGGATGGCGAAGCACGCAGCGGATAACCAGCGCTGCTGTTCCGCAACGGACACGCATCCAGTGGAATTCCAGCGTCAGTATCATGAGTGCCCGAGCCTTCAGCTACTCGGCACCCAGACTGTAGAGCTCCCTCCCCCCACACATAAGACAGTCAGACTCCATCACGTCATTCAAATCCCAACTGAAAACCCACCTGTTCGAACTGGCATATTCACTCTAACTTATTCACTTGTTCTTATGTTGATGTTTTGTTTTAATGATGTCTTATTAATCTTTTATCTTCTATGCTCTGTAAGGTGACCTTGGGTGACTTGAAAGGCACCTCCAAATAAAATGTATTATTATTATTATTATTATTGTTAAACTACTGTATCAGGATACGTTGACACATTACAGGATCAGAAAGGACTTATTGAGCTTTAAAAACTCATTGTTTTTGTGAGGTTTATAGACCACAATAATAGAACTAGAGGAAATTTAAGAAAATAATGAAGCACAGAAAAACATGTCAGTGTCAATTTTGTCTTTTATTAACCTTAGTACTAACTTTATAATAAGTCGTGATGCATCTCCCCCACTACAGCCAAGTTAAGTAACAGTTGAACTCAGTAGGGATGTACAGTGATCTTCTGTCTGCACACAGCTGTTAGCAGAACTCTTCAAAGAGCACAGGGCTGTAATATTAGCAAAACACTCTATTTCAGTTGTCCAGTGTCTCTCCGTTATTATCCATTCATTGTTTCCTTTCTTTTAATTTTTTTCTGGCGCTCTTCCTCCACAGTAGCATAACAGCACCAGACTGGAAAATGAATGGCTCCTACTGCTTAACTCAGTTAACAAACTCCCAATATTTGCATAAGAACAGTGAATGGAAAAGCACAAAAATTGTATTTTTTGGAAAATTATGTGAAAATTCTTGCATTACATTTGGATGTAAACCCAACTAGTGTTGATGTGTACAGCGTGAGACCTGTGTTTTTGACTTGAGATGTCAGCGTGTGCGATGTTATCACCTCTGGAAGGCGTGACAAAAGAGGTGATATTACGCGCGATGACTCATGTGACCAAAATAGTGCTGGCTTTAATCATGCTGACAGGACTTTTAACATGTTTACACATATGTACAGTTAGTCCTCCACTAACCTATATTGAGGAGTTTTTGATAGCGGCCTTTTTTTCCAGGCTTCTTTCAGGCCAAATCTTTCTCCTCTTCTTTGCACGGCTTTAGGGTTAATGTTGGTTTGGGATGCTCTTGACAGCACTTCAATTGTGTATTTATGTTTTCATTTGGATGTAGGTCTTTATATAACAGTGTGTGTGGACTGGAAGAACAAAACCAATTTTCAAAAATACCCACTAATGCAGAGCAGGGCCATCATTCCCACAGGGGATAGTGGCTGTGCAAGTCCAGCTAAACTCAACTTAAACCCTGATACACTCACCTCACCAACACACATCCAATGGGATTCTGTCATTAACGGGAGGCAGAAGTTCTAACAGCAACAACTTTACTGTAAATTAGAGCAGAGGAAATTTAATACTCTGAATTCCCACAATTGGCCCTTTGCTAGATCCTGCCACAGACGCAGACCATGTAGCATCAGTGCTGTTCTCCATTGACTCTAATGCAGTCGTTTCAGATTTCCTTCATTTTCAGGCTGGTTTTGGAGCTAAATGTTGTGCCTGGGGCACGTCGTGTATTAATGATAGTTGTTACCTGGAGAGGTAAGATATACGTTTCTTCCCTGTTCCAAAACCAAAATCAAACCCTGTAAAGTGTAGGGTTAGCAAGCTAGCCACTGAAGATATAGCCTACTGAATGTATACACATGCTGCTTTTGCTTTTTGATGATTATAACAGTGAAACAAAGACCGACCCTGCTGTACAGGAACCAGTGAAGGGAAGCAGGGAAACTTTGCTGATATTCAACCAGCTGTGTGTCATCACAGTGTGTGCAGATGAACGTCATATGACCTCCCCTGGAGATCCCTGCCCGTCCAGATGCTGGCAGCAGCACGTGGGTGAAGCCTAACATCGTTCATCTGCACACACTGTGATGACACACAGCTGGTTCAATATTCATTGTCTTGTGTGGCGATCAGCAGTGATGTGGTGGTTCACTTTTACACTGTGATCTGTAGCCTGTAGTTCGGCTTTAGCTTCTAACTGTCTTTGTCTTTTTAACCTGTTGTTGCTGCTGAGTCAGTTTGACATGCTGGATATATCCTTCAAACACACACTGTAGACTCCTCTGTCTGTTGCTCTCTGGAGTCACTGTTTTATTTTTACCAAAAATGTGATAATATTTCTTCAGTGAGTGCAGTTAGTGACAGTGTGGGCTCCATGTTTACTCGGACAGCTTGTTGGACCATCACAAAGGGGCGGGGCTTAGCAAAAGGTCAATTATTTCTCTGATCATAGCAGGACTTAAAGTAAAAGAGTAAAAAATCAAGTGTGAGAGGACACCAGGTTAAAAAGTAAACTTTCTGAGTGTGTATAACCTGATGTCGTCTTTAGCATCCTGATTAGCTGCTCTGTCAGAATATATGCTGCTCTTGATTTCGCACTCTTTTTAAAACTATCTATTTACCTTTTTCTAACGATTTACTCTTGCGGGTTTTATCTGAAACAGCTGCTACACACCTGCCCATGTGGCTATAAGCACGTCTGAGCCTTCAGGCTAAAGCACAGGTGCTCTGTGGGACTCAACAGTTTTGTTGCTCTTGTGTTTTGTCATTACAAAAGCACCTGCATTGCTCCGACTGTGACACAGCACAGATGACATTACATTCCTGTGCAGCAGGGACCTTTGGAAGTGAGCTGATACCGCAGACTTTATGTCACTAACACGAGTGCACCCGAACCCGCACCAGCTGGGAACTGAACATAACGGGAAAACAGTGCAGTACAGGCAGGTAGAGTCAGTGTGGTCCAGTCAAATGGTGCAGAACATCATCACGGACTCTCCGTCACCGCTCATTAGACAAACCTCGCCTGAGATTTACTGCAAGTTTTTCTGTCTGAATGTGGCCCTGAAGCCTCTCAGATGTCCGTCCTCGCTCTCAGACGTCTGCTGTTCCATTAGCGCTCAGTTTCTGTGAAAGTCACACACACTGATTCAACCTGTTCAAACTAGCGACGCCGCAGCCCCGCCGGCTGCTCGGAGACCAGCAAAAGTGAGATTTCACACGAGGAAATTGACAGATTTGACTGCCGTTCCGAGCTGTTTGATGCGCAAGGACGATGCTGTCAGTTTTTTTCCATTTGAGGTGTTGTCTGCGCAGCCTGTTGAGTACACAGGCTGGTGACAGCAGGACAAACCCACTTCCATAATTACCCCTCGATGGCAGCCGCTCTCTGTTAGTGACATCCTGTTTTGTTTCGGTGGGAAAAGAGATGTTTCTGTTCGACTATTCCTGGAAGCGCAGAGACGAGGGGACCAGCTCTGAACGGTAATTTAACCTAAACTGAGACGCTCACATTTAGAAGAGCCCCCTGTCCTCTGGCAGAGGGTAATGATCCAGCAGAGCAGCATCACACAGCTGGACAGGCACTAAGCATATAGAGCTGAAGAAGGGAAATGGAGACACTGGTTCTGTAAAGTTCATGTGAGCGCAGAAACACTGTGACATTTAGATTCAACCCACTGTCCTCATGGCATTATCAGCTCCGTGCACTTGCCCACCCCCCCGTCTGTTTGTCTTCCGATCTTAACGCCACCTGTTTACCTGGCAGCCCTTTGAAGGAGGGGATTTTTCCTCAAAGCAACAGATAGCCGAGTCCTCCACACGTGAAACAGATCTGTATCGACTCTCCTCCTCGCCGGGGATTTTGTTAAAATCCCTCATAAAGCCGCATCTATCATCTGCCAAGAATATCGCCTCGGATTTAAATTTCAAATGTGATACGGCTACACTGCAGGGGAGACTGACTCCTGCTTATAATTGGCACTCATTTTAAAGGAAAATTGTTCAAGGGAATACGGCAGTCCGCAGAGTAATATGTTATTTACAGAGCGCCTCTCATTTTCAGCGTGCTGGCTAAGGAAAATGATTGTGTCCCTGTATTTCTGAGCGGGTACACTGTACCCAGAGCTCCGCACTGCTATGGGTGTTTGTCATGCTCTCAATGCAGACCATTACAAACCTGATTGATTTTATGTTCGGCTGTGAACAGAACCATTTGCCTCTGAGCGGCCTCAGAACTGATTTGTGCAAAATATTATTTTCTTGGGGATGGGAAGAGAATGTCCCATGTTGCTTATAAATCGGCTGCAGGAGAGATGAATAGAGTCCCCGCTCCTGGCTCACTTGGTTTTTGTTCATGTCGAAGGGTTTGATGAGAGCCATCTTGGATCAGCAGGGGATGGTTGTGGGGGTGGGGGGGTTTGTGGTGAAGTTCCACAGTTGATGAATATTCATTGCAAAACCCAGCAGCCATGGAAACCTTCAAAAGCGCCGAGCTTCGTTCCTCTGCGGCAGCGTCCTGCCGCTGTTTGCTTTGAGTCGAGGATCTCAGTGACAGCAGACGAGCATCTGTAGCTGGGAGCTGCTGTTTGCTGTTTGTTGGACGGATGCCGATACTGCGCACGGCGAGTAGAGCAAGGCACTAATGCTGCCAAGGTTACAGGTTGGAATCTCCTGAGGAGACACAAAGGAAGCGACCACCTGGTGACATAAACTGTGTTGATGGCAAATCCACTCAGTAACTATAATCTATAATCTGAACTATAATCGTTACAACAGTCAGAGAAATTGCTGTTTGACCCTTTAAACCAAAGAGACAAAGACAAGCTTTCACATTGCTTTGTCCAATTTTCCCTGAACATCACAGTTAACTTTATTGAGATTTGGTTTACATTTTGTTTTGACTTCTGAGATCTTTCCATGTGTCGACAAATCTCTCAAGAAGGCTCCTTCTTCGTCTTCCCCTCTCTCAATCTTAGTCGCAATGTTGGATGACCATATTAAAAATGGCCAAACTTTTAAATAATGCGGTAAATGTATGTAAAATGAATCCCTGTGAGTGTAACCCTCAGACTTCAGACTGTTCTGAATACTGTGTTTCCAACGAGACAAGCTGACATCAGCTCATGATGAATTTCTTTGCATGGTTATCTGCTCCAGGCACGCTACTGCAAGTGTTTACATCACATACACTGCTACATGTAGCTACATGCTAACGTCAGGAAACATGTTGATTTCAGGTTTGAGCGATCTGCATGAAACTGGGTGAACATAATCTAGGGACCAATATCTAAAGTTCCCTCTTGGCAAAAGTTGGAAAACTTACTAAAACTGAGCTTCTATAAGGCAATGAATATTGCGGAGGGCGTGGCTCATCACATAAAGGTGTATAACATCTCAAGGGTTTCACCCATCACCACGCAACTTTGTAGGCATATGACCACACATAATCTGAGGGGACCCCTCCATTATTGACCCCATCAAACAAAATGGGGGCGCTAGAGAGCTCATTTCTTATCTAGGCCTAACCGCCATATGGATTTTTGCTAAACTTGGTAGATATGTAGAACAGGACGCCTCAAGGTGACTGGAGAAATTTAACTCTAATTGGCAACTGGGTGACGCTATAACAACAGAAAAATGCTTAAAATGCGACCGATGGCTGTGGCTCCCCCTGTGGACCAATGTTTGTTTTCTAATGTTTGGTATGACTAAGTCATGGTATGGTATGCTGTACATAATCACGGAAACTGTCAGTGTGTCATTCTGTCTGTCCCACGTTTTTCTACTCACTGACGTGGTCAATCTACGTATGTGCACTCAGTGGGTATGGACGAGTATTATATATTATCATGGTCAGCTACTGCTGCTCTGTCTAATAATGTAAAATCTCAGCACTGCAAGCCTCACACCTTTTGTAATTAACTTTTCTTATAGCCTGAAGGTTGTGTGTTTAATCCTCACTGCAGGCAACTTTAATCTTATATTGCAGAGATGATCCTGACAACACTGTTCAGGTAATTGAGTTTGGATAATTTCATACAACTTTCATCTTCCTCAAGACTATCTAATTAATCAAATGTAAATATTGTGTCGGAATTACTCAATGAACGTCACTTCTTGACTCTTAACTCTTCTTGATAGTGTTTCTTTTTCTTTCTTTTTGAAAATATTCATTTCTGTCTCAAGCATTAGCTAAATTTGTAAGTTTGAGTCCCTGCAGTATCAGAGGATAATGTGACATTATAGATATAAAACACTCCATACCATTTTGTGATGAGCCCACGTGGCAGCCATCTTACCTGAGTCCAGTTTTAAACTTGCAGAATCTGTGGTGAGAGAGGCTTATGTTGGCTTTATAATCCATTTATTTTTCTACCAATAAACCAATACTGTTTTTATTCAAAGTAATGAGTGTGAGATAATTGCCTGTCTAGAATGAACCAAAAAACTAATATTCTGGTAGAATTTCGATTTTTATAGCTCAGAGAGAACAAATCATGCTTTCAATCATGAAGATAATCTCACAGCTGTGACTTTGTATTACAAATAATAATTTTATTTTTTCAATTTTTCCTGAACTTGATATGTAAAAACAGTTTTTGGTATTCTGAATGGGTAATATCACACACTAAGTAATATCTTTTCTGGGGGCGGCACGGCGGGGCAGTGGTTAGTACTGAACCCAGGGTGGGAGAGCCCTTCCATGTGAAACTTAAATGTTCTCCCTTTGTCAGCGTGGGTTTCCTCCAGGTGCTCCAGCTTCCTCCCACAGTCCAAACACATGCAGGTTAACTGGTGACTCTAAATTGTCCGTAGGTGTGAATGTGAGTGTGAATGGTTGTCTGTCTCTATGTGTCAGCCCTGTGATAGTCTGGTGACCCACCCAATGTCAGCTGGGATAGGCTTAAGGCTCCCCCTCATAACCCTTTACCATTGGTTACAGAGAATAAATGCATACTGTCTTCAACATTCACAATTTTAATCAGCTTTGTGGTGCTAAAAGATTTGCTTCTTCATCTTGTCATGAAATTTCAGGCTGAGCGTCCTAATGTCTGATGACCCGCTGTGTGGATTTGTTGCGGTTCACACAGTGGAATCAAACTTCTGTCTCTGGCTTCATGAGAGATTCATGTGTTCACCAGCAACATGAGGAACATTTAAACTTGAATGTAATGTGATTACATGGCTGTTAGAGGAGGTATAAGCTTGACTGCTGTAGGTTTCACTCTCACCTCTGTAATCTTCAGCAGCCACAGCTCAGACAGCTTTAAGGTTCAGGAGCTAAGAATCTTCCCATATGAGACGCCCTGACAGAGTTCAGTCAGTTTTCATCCCTGTGACATTAATTTTAATAAGAAGTGTCATTCCAGTGCACTACAGACACTGTCGTCTTGTTATTTCGCTCTCATTTAACTACATGCCTCCTTTTCCAAAGTCTCCAGAGAACAAAACAGATGCCAAAACCTTATGTTTAGGTTTTTTGTTTGGTTTTTTTGTTTAAGTTGATTTTTCACAAACGCTAAAACACACTGGAGGGGGAAACAAAAAACAAAAGGAGGAGGAAATGAAGTACAAACTGTTCAGGTGAGGAAACATAAAAAGCCCGTGGGGTTTCTAAAAACATCTCAACCTGAACGAGACGACAAACAGAGATGCAAATGATGGGAGTGAAGAAACAACAGTGCAGGAATAACAAGAGACGACGCGAAAGGAATGCAATAAATGAGCTCTGTGTCTGTGTTTGAGACGGTAGGTTTAGAGAGCGCATGTAATGGAGTTATTATTTGTTCTGTTTCTTTGAGTGTATGGAGCTGAAATAACAAATAATGTTTTAGTTGCATTCTGTCAAAGGAGGTGGTGAACTCTTCAGCCCAGTCGCCAGAAGAAAATGTTGCCATTGTACATTTCTGCAAAACAAATATATTTTACATTTATATGTTTCATGTGTGTCATATCCAGGTTTCTAAAGGGTATAGGGAGGGTAGACTATATGAGCTGACTTTGTCTTCTAGAGCTGGAGGGCATGCCGGATGATATGAGAAATAGACGAGATGACTGCCAAGCAGCAGACCACTGTTAGAGACCAATAACCAACCAAACCAGTTGTTTTCAAGTGAGTCATTGCTGTGTTTCCTGCTTCTTTTTAGCCCCAAAGATGGGTATTTTTAGTGACCCTTGGCTGCTTATCAGCCAGGATAGTTCCACAAGAAGGGGTTGTTTTTTACCAAGACCTTGCTGCGTTTGAAGCCAGGACTGTGCCACTAAAAACAGGTATTTAAAGTCAAAACATGGTCTTTTCCTAACCATATCTAAGTGGTTTTTGTGCCTAAACCTAACCACACTGACCACATGTATTCCCTGCATAATAATGTACGAATGTAACATATCTGTGGTTTGCAGAAATGTACAATGCCAGCATTTATTCTGCCAATTGTTTTTACAAGAATAAATCTGCTCCTTATATAACCACTGTTCTCTGATAACATAAGGAAGGTGTTGATACAGAAATGAATGAAACTGAATTGAATTGAAAGCGAACTACCATCAGACTGAAAACAGTCACAGTTCAAGTCTCTTACACCTCACTGTTTCTAGTTTCATCCTGTGTAGTATTACACAGCGAAAGACAACCAACAGCATTTGTGAAGCCTCAAAATGACCTGAGAAAAAGATGTCAGATTTTCTCTTGACTACGTGTTTGGGGACATTGAACAACCATACACACTAGAGCCCTGTGCGGGACTGTTTTCTTCAACCCTCTCTTGCTGAATTTCTGACCATTACCGCCCGCAACTGCAACGTGTGTATTACACTCCCGCCTGCTTCTGCAATGTGTATGTCCACTCTCGCCCGCACCCGCAAAACTCTGAGAATTTATGCCCGCACAATAATAGAGATGCATTGATTTTGTGTCTTCTCCCGTCCCGCAGGAGAAAACACGTCATTTTATAGGCTATTGATAAAGAGATTCATGGGGTTGTTTGTTTCGTTCCCCTGGCCTGGATGTCTTTTGACGCACTGGTCAGGAATATCGCTCCTATTTCGTTGTTTTCATTTAGTTTTTATTTCATTAAAAACTAAATGAAAACAACGTCGCCGGTGAAACACAATAAACTGCACGTCTTCTTTCATGTTTGTCTCATGACAGATGGAGCTGACAGCCAGACAGACAGGTGGAGCAAGCGGCAAATTGATATGAAAGCTGGTTCAGGGCATATTTCTCCATTTCTGAATAAATATAGAGTGGAAACGCTCATGCATGTGCACCAAGATCCCGCAGTGGTTTTTTTAGTCGCCCATTCCTGCCCGCAGCAAAGTCCAAACCGCCCGCTCCCGCAATATTTGTGTTGGCAGGACCCAGTCCCAATGCAGCCCTCTAATACACACACTGAAGCAAAAGAGTAGTGATGATGGCAGTTCTGTGAGAGAAGATGGTGTAATTTTACCTTAAAGAAGTAATGGAGGATGGAAAAGTCTGACTCTACTGAGGCCTAATCTGACACAGTGATCTTGAAAGGCAAACATATTGCGGAGTCTCATTCTGTCGAAGGATTGTAATCTGACAGTGTCTCCAATGAGATAACTGTTTCTTGGCAAAGTTGCATTTGGTTCTGTATTTCTGGCCTTTCCTGGGGGTCTTGAGTGTTACTAAAAAGGTGAGTCCTTGATTAAAGCGCTAAAGTCACCATCTAAGGTGTAGGTATTCGCCAGAGAGGATTCTTGAGATGGGCAATGGTCTGCCAGCTTAGTTGCCTGAGAAAATGTTGGCATTGTGCATTTCTGGAAACCACAGATACCTTACATTTGTATATTTCACACTTATCATAGCATTGTTTCCAAAGTGACGTAGTTAAGATGACATCTAAGTAAGACACCTGCCAAGCCGCAGTCCACTGTTCAACACCAACAAACAACAGAACCAGTTGTTTTTTAGCGACCCATGCCTTGTTGTCAGCTGCAGTGGTTGTGTTTTAGGCCAAAACATGATCTTTTCCTGACATTAATCAAGTGTATTTGATTAATGTCAAAACTTAACCACACTGCTGTTGAAACATAGATTAACATAACGTTTTAATGTATCTGCTACGTAACAATGTACAAATGTGACAATTTCTTGGGTAGGTTGAAATTCTTCAGATATTTTAATGCCCGGGCCTTTTTTATTTTTTCTTGGTTATTTGGAGGCACCACAACATGAGTTATCACCTCAAAAAGACACCTTAGCAAATGGTGGCTCATTTACAGACTGAGCAGACACAAGATCATCATCCACAGGAGCTGTGATTGCATCCACCAGATGAATAATAGTCCAGTATTTATTTCCATGGTAGCTCTGAATTTGGTCTCAAACGCCTGAGCAAATATCTGTCTCTTAAGCTGCTAAATACTCCATTGTGTTCTGCAGCTAGTTTCTAACTGTCTGTGTCTGCAGAGCAGGTAGAGCACAGTGGGTTTATCAGAGCTTGTTTTCTGAAAACAGCTGGAAAAGATGCTCATGAGAGCCGGGGGTCTGAACCAAAGAGTTAAGTTGACGGCTTTAAAACAAAACAAGTTAAACGATGCTTAACAGCTCCATCTTGTGATCCATTGTTGACAGACAGCTATTGATTGTTGCATCGGCTTTAACTGATCGATCTTAACATGGAAACAACATTTCATTGGAAACAGACATTTATTTGCTTTACAGCAGACCAAGACATTAAAATAACAGTGCAATGACATTTAAAATTGAGACTATATTCAGAAGATAATTGATTAAATGCAAAAATAATGTTATGTTTTCATCAGTTTGAGCCTTTAAATCAAGTGAAAAGAACCAAATTAAGAGGACTTTCCTCCAGCAGTCACGCTCACCACACCTTCATACAGTATGATCACACAGCTTCACACATTTTGTCATATTTTCTCACATGGTTTAATCTGCTGTCATGCGTCAGATGGTGGCCGCCTCCTTCAACATGTTTCATAAAGAGACGGCAAACGAGGAAATGACTGGAACGAGCTGCTCGGCAGCTGGTTTAATATATTTATATCTGGTCAGATTCCTGTTCAGCAGAGCAGGAAATGAAGTATTCACGTCTTCTTGCAGTTAAGATTTATGGCCTCCCCAACTGCTAATTAGCAAGTAAATAATCAGGTGTAGTACAGTAAAGCAGAGGGAGTGGAAGGACCTTATCACTGTTGTTTACCATCTGAACATGCAGATTGAATGACTTCCTCGCTACAAGGGATTCGTGTGTGTGTGTGTGTGTATTACTATCTTTGTGAGGACAAAGTTTCAGACCATCCTATTGAGGACATTCCTGCATTGTGAGGACATTTTGGCTGGTCTTCACTACTTCAAAGAATTGTTTGAAGGTTAAGACAAGGTTAACACAATCTTGCCAGGAAACAGCGATGTCTCTATCGATGCAAAGTGAAAACATCCATACATATTACCATCTTTAAGGTACGCCTTTTTTGGAGATTACCACTGGATGTCTGTGTTACCATTTCCGCCATGTAATTTACACCCCTACTATCCTGGCAGGAAACAAAACAATGTCCAAAAACAACTGCTTTTTGTGGCACAAACCCTGCTGGACAAACAGTGGCTGGTCATTGAAAACATCCTCATTTGGTGCCTAAAAGCCGCACGAAACACAGCAATGACTTGCCAAGAAACACCCATATTTCATTGATTATTGGTCTTAAACATCTGCAGTGGTCTGCAGCTTGGCAGGCATCCCGTCTAGGTGTCACGCTATCCACCATCCCTTCCAGCTCCAGATGACAAAGTCAGGTTAATAGTTTTAATCGTGCAGGTCTCGGTTCTGAATATCAGCATTATTCACAGTTATTTGTTTCACAACAAGTTCTCTAATTTTATCACCAAAATACGTAATTTGTAATTGCCCGTGATTGCTGATCGGGGTCCTCCATCCACAGGACAACATCATTTGTTTGAGCTCTCCAAAAAACCTCTCCAAAATCTCTGTATTAAAAGTAAATACATTTTATGATGTGACAAAGCAAAGGTTAAGATTTGGTCAGGTTTAGGCACAAAAAGTGTTTGATAAGGTCAGAGAAACTTTGTGGTTTGGGTAGCAACAACTGCTCCTGTAAGGTTAGGAGACCTTTGTCATTATGGTTAAAAAAAACAAAAACTTCTTTGACTGGAATGAACAGTGGCCTTCCAAGTTAAAGTCCATATTTTGTTGACTTAGCCATCTAATAATGTCACCTGACTTCATCCTTTACTCCCATCATAATAATAATAATTAGCATGGCCACTAGAGGGATTTTTGTCCCGTGTAGGTAAAGAAATGTTCTGAGACATTTGCTGAAATGACTGATTTTTTTGTTTACGAGTCTTCTTTTGTCTGTTTCTCTTTAGTTTGGTACTGACTTCTGAACAGTTTTTAGTGATTTAAACTTTAACTCCTTTAAAGGAAAGGCTGACATTTTTGGGGGATACACTTATTTGCTGACAGTAAGATGAGACGATCGATACAACTCTTTTTGTCTGTATGCTACATATGGAGCTAGAACCTTGAATTGATTAGTATAACTTAGCATAAAGAATGGAAGCGGAGGGAAACAGCTAGCATGACTCTGTTCAAAGTTCAAAAATCCCCCCACTGTGGTTTTGACCTTCACATTTCACTCTCGGGCACGAAAGCAAATATTCATATTTTGCTAAATGTCAAACTCCTTTCTGCACTTACACCTCAACTGACACCAGAGGTATAACAGTACACTGAAGACACGATATGGTTCATATATCGGTTTAGGAGTCATGTTTTGGCATGAAAAAATTATATGACATAATGGCACGTTTCTTTTCATTTATGTGTCAAACACAGACACAGTCCTCCTGCTGACAACTTAAGTTAAACTATTTTCAATATAAAATGATGAAAAAAAAATCCATCTTGTTCGTCGTCATAAACACATCTGACGTTAGAGTAACATGGCAGCACAGAAGAGTAACAAAGTGAGGAAAGTAAACAAAGAGCTGAAGAGAGTGAGATTAAAACAAGCTTGTTACACAAAGTAAGATTATTTTTCTTTAGCCATTGAGCTCTTGAGCAGAAATGTTCCTGATGGTTTGTGTTATCATTCAGAGGTGTACAGTAAATGTGTCCTGTTCTCTGAACATTTGATTGTGTTGTTAATGTGCTAACCGGCTAACTAGCGTCAAGGCAGTTTTCCAGTTTCCCTTTTGAATGTAGACTACTGCCATCTGCTGGTGTGCAGAGTTATTTCCTCTCATGCAGGTGCGTACATACATGTCTGTTGGCAGTCGGCTGTAGTCTCTGCGATGTGATCATGTGCAACTTTTTGGCCAAGGCATAGGCGACGTGAGGTAACGCAGAGGAGGGCTCCCATTGTCGCTAGTTCTCTAAAGTCAATTTAGTGTGTCTGGGCCTTTTTACACAACTCTCTCCGGTGCTGTTATAGCGGACCCTGAAACCAGCAGTTAGGTCCTCCAGCTCTACATTTTTATCAGCTCACTGTGCTAACCTCAGCGCCTGTTGCTAATGGCGTATGGCTAAAAAATTTCAAGCAAAACTTGCGCTTGTTAAATTTGGTTCCACATTATGTGCATCAGTGTACATAGTATTCTGCATGTGGCTGTGTGCACCAAACTTTGACCCCTGTACCGTGACCATTCAGCACTAATTCATGAGCTGTTACAGCCCCAACTGAAATTAAATTCTTATAGTGTTTACACTTCAATAAACACTTTAACTAAAACTCATTTCTGACAGTTTTTATAGCTTAACTAACACATGAATTGGCAGTTATTTCTTTGAGCTTTTACACTTCACTTCCTAAAGTAATTGACCTGATGGAGGCTCTATAATAATGAATACATTTCAGACTTTGAAAGGTCAGAATTGCTGCTCCACTGGTCCAGTTTGAAGTGAGCAGTAAAAAGATTTAAACAAGAACAGGAATAAACGTAAGAGCTGAAATTATCAACGTGTTGAAATGGAATTATGGAAAAGAAAGTATGGATCAGAGGATTATTAGGGAGCGCATAATAACACCAGACGGATTTATTGAGACAGTTATTAACTGGAGAATATTTATCGTCTGTAAATGAAATAAGTCGCAGCATGTAACAATCATATATGGGAATATAAAGTGGAATGCAGAGATACATAAATTTATGCTAAATGTAGACGAGCAGCTGTAAGTCATATTTACATTAACAAGTTAGAGTTTATTATGTCTTTCAGTTTAGTCTCTAATTATGGCACAGATGGTAGAGAATAGCTGGGAGTCCCTAATCTATAAGACTACACATGGAATTCATGTGGGGGTCTGAAACTAATTTCCATTAAATTGGTATTAAAGACTTGCTAATTAAATGGGCCCACAGAGGCTTCAGTCTTAAAGAAGGAAAAACACTCCTCAGCCTTCCAGCAGCTCACCCAGTCCAGACACCACTGGGAGGGAGAGGTGCCGGTGTGTTTACTGGTTAGGCTGGTAGCATGGCACCTGAGTATGATATCAGTTTTACACACACATACTGTACTTTTTCACCATGTAGAGTTGACTGATTTCAGTTTGGTTGCTTTTTGCTTGAGACTTGTAAAACTTTGATCCAGAGCGGAACATGAATGTCTGAACTAATTATCAGAACAATCCAGTTTTTAAGACATTACATTAAAAACCACAGCTGCCACATGTGGTAGTAACAGCGCTGAAACAATATCTGTATTAGGAAAGGCAGCAGGATGGGATTATCAGCAGGATGGATATGACATTCTGAAGATGTGTTACATATGTGACCCACTTCAGGAGATTTAAAAAGTAGCTTATAGCAGTTAGCAGCTAACTTAGAGAAGAAGAACAGCTGCCGAAAATGTCCGCACACTGGGGAAACAATGAGGTCCAGGAGCACCAAGGAGAGGATGAGATTAGCTGCCACATAATAGGCACTGTAAATGATT
Organism: Epinephelus awoara; assembly: GCA_035609425.1. Taxonomy (NCBI): domain Eukaryota; kingdom Metazoa; phylum Chordata; class Actinopteri; order Perciformes; family Serranidae; genus Epinephelus; species Epinephelus awoara. The sequence goes on along the minus strand of CM069298.1, from coordinate 5,694,454 downwards.
GTTATTGCCATGTCATGCCATCGTTATTGTTTATAAAGCGCTGCTGACACATATGTTATATGCCACATTAGAGGCCGATACTGTCGTGTTAAACGTTAAGCCCATCATGCCTCTTTTGCTTCCAGGATGCTGTTTAAAAGCACACACTGAAGCAGCATGAAATGGTCGCCGTTTGGTTCTGTGTAAATATGCAAAGGAGGTATGAGGGAAGGGACTTACTAGCGGCTCTATAGCATGATGTCTGTGTAACACGTGGGGTTATTGTTGTGAAACAGTTACGGTTAGGTTTAGGCACTTAACGCAGCATGATGTAAATATGTCACGAGGGATTTCAGTGTGCGGTGATCGTATTTATATTACGTATAACTGTGTTAAAACACTGTTGACTTTTGGGACACAAACAGTGGTCTCCTGAGTGAAAGTCTTGTTTGGTTTGACCCATCAACCACCCCTCCTTTCCATCTTCTGCAGACTTTCTCGCTCTTTATACTACGTCAGTTGCTCTTGGCATCATGTATTGCCACGGATAGGTTTATATTAGGGTTAGCTAAAGCCCGGAGCGTCTCATAAAGACGATTGCGGGTGCCTCCAGTGTCAATATCACATTATGTCAGTGTTTGATGACTTCTCGATGAGAAGGGGCTAGTAGCCCTCAGGATAAAACCTACAGACTTTCGTGATCCACAGACTTTTTCTTGAGCACCATCTTGAGGTTCACATTTTTGGTTTGAAGTGAAATTTCTCAACAACTATTGGATGGATTGTGATGGAATATGGCTCATCATTCACGTTCCCCTGAGGATGAATTGTTGTAACTTTGGGGATCCTTTGACTTTTAATCTAGTGTCATCATCAGGTCAACGTACCAAACCAAATACCTGCAGGACTAATGTCATTTACATCAGCCTCGGCTGGGCAGCTAATACTAACATGCTAACATGCTTAACTAAGATGGTAAACATAGGAAACATTATACCTGCTAATCATCAGCATCAGTTGTTACTAGATGACAATCATCTTTAAAAAACTGCACAATAAACTCAACTGTCTACTACTCATCACTCTTTATCTTCTGTGTGTGTCGTCTAACCACATTCAACAGATTTAACATTTCACATTTATACATTCATAATATTGAACTAATTATAAAATTCACAGTTTAAAACAGGAGGTAAAGTCATTAGTCTACTTTCTGTCTCTCTGCCTCTCCTCCGCTGTGCTGTGATGCATTCTGGGTGACAGGATGTGTTGGCGTTGTTGTCCAACCACGGTGGTTGTTGCTCCTCTTTCGGGGATTCATCTCCTTCCTCTCTGTCGTCGCGACATCAAAGCAGACAGTCTGCCTCTCACACAGATCTCCTCCCACGAGCGAGCTGGGAATTACCACCACACGTAATATTTCCACGTCCGTCCGTTTAGCGGTGGCGGATCCCTGTCTCCCAACGCCGTCAGTCAGTTGACATATTGAGGGCACGATGAAGGCTGTACGTTAACTAACGCCGGAGGGAGTGACACACATAAAGGCAGCAGGTGGAGAAAAAAAGGAAGAGAAACTCTTTGCACTCCATCAGGAGGTAGTTTTATATGTTCAGACATGAATACACACATCTTTCATTGTCAGGCATCTTTCACTCTGGTGAAGAATTAAAAAGTTGGATTTGTTTTATGAATTATTTTGGACACAATAAGAAAAAACACTTCTACAACCAGCCCTGCAGTAAAAATCACCTTTTTTGGTGTTGTAATGTTTTGGACACTGTGACAAAAAGGCACTGATTTCACTTTGTCGTCACTTTAGAGAGTGTAGTCAGTGGTACTTTTGTATCATGTAGTAAGATGTTCCTTGTATGTGATCAACAATCTGTGTGCGGTGTAAACATCTCAGAGTTTTAAAGTGTTTTTGTTAATATAAAAGGGAACAGAAGAAAAACTTCAATATGGCTTTTTAAAATGTATTATGTATTCCTGGTAAAAAATTTAATGTACGTTTCTACAGGTAAAGAGAAAAATGCATGTTGAACAAATAAACGTAATTTAAGATGTTTTTAATAATGTGTTTAGACATAACCAGACTAAATGAGATCATCGTCGCCACAGAGCATTTGGCTTTGGTTGCAAAAAAACCCTCTTGTGATTTGGTTGTCTTGGCAATATACTAATTTTTATGCCTCTGCACTTGCGGTAACCGTGGCTGGCGGCATTATGTTTTTAGATTGTCCATCTGTCCATACGTCTATCGGTCTCTTTTTCGTGAAAGCGATATCTCAAGAACACCTTGAGGAGATTTCTTCAAATTTGGCACAAATGTCCACTTTGGACTCAAGTATGAACTCATTAGACTTTGGTGATCCCAGGTCAAAGGTCAAGGTCACTGCAACCTTGCGTTCGTCTCATTCACATTAACATGATATCTCAAGAACACCTTACGGGATTCCTTCAATTTTGGCACAAACGTCCACCTGGACTCAACAATGAACTGATCAGAATTTAGTCGTCAAAGGTCAAGGTCATTGTGACCTTCCATTTGTCTCCTTCTCATAAAAGCAATTTTAAGGAATTACTTCAAATTTAGCACAAATATCCACTTGGACTCAACTGTGACCTGATTAGAATTTAAAGGTCAAAGGTCACTGTGACCTCATAAAACTATGTTTTTGGTCATAACTCAAGAATTCATACACTAATTCTAACAGTATTTTGCACAAATGTCTAATCGTATAAAATGATGAAATAACAACAATGTAACATTATGGAAATAGGCCAAGTACATAGGGTCAGTGCAACATTATGACATTATGACTTTTGGTTTCACACTGGACACGAACTGTTGTCTCCTGCATGAATGTCCAGTTTTGTTTGACTCATCCACCTCCCCTCCTGCCCTATGTCTTTATGCTGTATCATTTGATGTCAGTGTCCATTATTGCCACAGCTGGATTTACATTGAAGTTAGCTGAAAGTCTGGCGTGTCTCATAGACATGCTTAATGGTGCCTTTGGCATTGAAATCACAGGTTGAGGGGTGTGACAAACTGTCGGTATTTGACAACAGGCTGGATGGTTCCCCTGCATACAAGTATTGGACCACATGGACTCTGTCAGGCAGCATAAAGGTGATGGTGACATTTTTTAACCAATCAAATCAGGGAAAGAGAGAGCAGGACGGGCAGGTTAGGCTGTTAATCTGTTACGGGAGAATGAAGTGATCACATTGAAGGTAAAAGACGAGGCCAGAGTTTAGGGATCAAGTTTTGATATGTTAAAAATGAAGATTATGCAGGTATGCTGCATACTGTTCATTTTGCTTTGACAGTTTGTAAATACATTCACTTCAAACATTTCCTTCCATATTAGTTTTACATGAATGTGTCCTTGTTTCTCCTTGTTTATAAGGTGTAACACTGCCACTACTGAGATGCCTTTGAGCCTGATTCTGCAGTTTCAGACCGTCACCGCTCAGCTTACTCTCCTCATGTGAAAAGGAAACATTAAACCAGACAGCATCAGAGAATCTGAATGTGTAAACAGGTTTAAATGCGACATGTGGAGCTGAGCTGGAAGTCACAGCTGCTCTACATCCTTTAACCCAGCGCTGGAAATGAGCTTTGATCCAGGCTAATTCTGCTGCTGCTGGGAGGCTTTCCTCTGGACCCCGAGCTCCCAGCAGGCTTTGTGTCACCAGTGTTTTAACACGGTTATGTTAATCGCTGGTGTGGCGGTGCGGCATTAAAACCAGAGTCGGGAATTAAACAGAAAGTGCCGACACACTGAAGACTTGAGAGTCTCAGCTCTTAAACTTTTAATAATGTCTTAGAGTTTCCCTCAGATTGATATTTCTTTTCATTTTGTCATCATGCTCTCTGACCAGCAGCGATCTATCAGGAAGAATTAGCTGAGGAGTTTCTTTTTATGTCCTTGAGTTCTATAACCCAGAATTGGGATTTTGAGTGTCGTTTTACAGCTAAATCAATACATGGTTTTTATAGAGGCAGCAAATTTACTGCAATACAATACACTGTGTAACACCGCTCCATTAAATCACAGCTCTCAATGCTTCATTTTCAAGGTAATGATGACAAATTAAGATGACATAAACTTTGAGTAAATTTAACTTAATATTCCTACATTGGCTCTCAGCTCTTCCGTCCAGACTGCTGAAAGAGTTTCCAAGCACAAGACTGTGATTACTTTTTGTAATCAGCTTATGGCCCCTGATGTTCGCAATATCACCCTTTAAATGTCCTTAAGAAGGCTAAAGTCATAAAAAACATTTTCCTGTACTGTGTTACGACTGTATGTTTATTTGCTCACTCAAACTTTTATTGTTTGATATATTTAAACCTAATGTGCCATTTTTTTGTGGCTGAATCATGAAATAGATCCTCAAGATCAACTCAGGACATACCCAGGCAATGGTGTGAAAAATGGGTCGTTCTAAATGTTGTTGGTTGAATTTGCATTAGAGGTCCAGTGTGTAAGATTTAGGGGGGTTTAGTGCCATCCAGCAATCAGGATTACAGATTGCAACCGGCTGAAACTTCGCTCAAATAGAATTTCTTCAGTGTTTATTGTTCAGGAGCTGCTAGCCCACCACCTGCTGATGTGTGCTCACTTTTTTTCTCTGAAACTTAAGATCCAGACGTTCAGGACGTTTTTACAGGTAGGAAAATTATCCACAGAGGTCATTAGCAAATGATCCGCTCCCTATGTAGATATAAACAACTCATTATGATGTTGTGTTCACACCAAACGCGCTGTGAATTTTTGTGTTGCGTTACTTGCGTGAGTTTGAACGCTAGAATATTGTGTGTTGACTTGCTTCATACACGCGAATAAATCATGTCGCAAAATCGCTGCATCGATGAATGAACTTCTGCCGGTACGTCCTTGCTGTCCTATGTCCCTGGAGGATCTCGATGCTGATTGGCTGTTGCTGTGTGAATTGTTACCTGAATTTCAGTTTTTTTTAATTCTCACGAAAAAGCATACGATGCATAATCATTTGCTTCATTCGTGTATTTCCCATCAACTTTACATGTAATTCAACCACAACAAAACAAGAACATAAGAGTCTTATTTTCAGGTAATTACACACAACACAAAACATACTAATTATATAATATTCAATTTCTGTCAATATATCCCCCTAAATCCTCCACACTGGACCTTTGAATGATTTTGAATTTTTGGCAGAATCATAAAATGGATGCTCAGGATCAACTTGGTACTTCTCTAGTTAACACTATAAAAGTTGGGTCGAGATGACAAGTGAAGCTGCTCCCCCATCAGGAGGTGCAAAATTGAAAGATCCTCCAAATGTTGTTGGTTGAATTCGCATTAAATCTTTTGATTGAAAATTGATGGCATATCCCTGCAGGGACTGATGAAAGAGTAAAACAGAAACTAGAATGTATTTCTGTTATTTTGGATTGAAAGTGAACAATAGCAAGAAGAATAATGAAGCATGCCTGCTGTTGATCATTCACCTGATTATACTGACAAACCTTATCATGAAGTGACATATCTCCATTATTCAGGAAAACAATGAGTCTCTAAATTTGGTGATTTATTTTTCAGAAAAACTGAAAAATCAATTGTTCTTTTATGGGCTCAGAAAATTATTCTTCTAAACTAAATACGCAATTAAAAAGCTGTTGGATTTTCTGAAATGACGGCAACCTGTGAACACGACATTAGCCACCAAAACTATTTGGTTAGGTTCAGAAAAAAACATGTTTCATATAAAATAACTGTGTTTGTTACGTAGTAAAGTGAAGTTAGTTCATCATGTAACGTGATGTAACTATGGTACCTAATGGTACCTAAACCCTAGGTCTATTATTATTATAGCATGTCTACCTCAAACAGTATCCTTAAATGTGGGCGGGGTTGTTGTCACTCAGTGCTCCGTCCAGTCTGCACCTGGTTTATCGTCCACAGAACGAGGCTGCACGCCAACATTTTCAGAACAAAACAGAACAGGCTGCAGTGAGAGTCTCTCTCCATGGGATATTTAAAAAAGCAGATTTGTGCATTTAGTCCTTCTCAGGCAAGCTCAGGGGTTTAGTGTTGCTGGAGCCCACAGGAACGACGCTCTCTGATGCTTTTTTTTTCTCCAAGTGAGGATTAGAATATATGATGTTCACATAACCCGCTTGAAATTAATGTATATGAATGCTTGAAGATCTACTCATTACTAAAAGTGTATGTCATGTAAAAACTCAAGTGATAGTCAAAGTTGTCACAGTGAAATTTAAGGTGTGTTGATGAATTCATGTCGTCACCTCTGCATTGAGTAACATTACAAGTTAACGTTCCACCTTAAAAGTTGCCGGCAGTCGGCCCAGTGAATTAAGTTATTTTTTTCTCAGACTCCAGCTGCTGTGAGAGGCAGCAAAACATCCTTTCATTTTATACAGTTTACTAATGAAACTCTCCACAGTATGAACAGTGGTTACATGAGCCTCAAAACCAGCCACAACTCAGCCCTGAGCAGAGTGACCGTCCTCTACTGACCAATCAGACTGCAGTGTTCACAGCTCCACCTTTTAGTACCAGATCTGTGTGCTAGGTTCCCCAACAGAGGGGGGACCAAACAAGGGGACGGTACAGAACGCTTCCATTGGTACCATCCATAACTTTTCACTGTGGAAACAGAAAAAATGCGTACTGTACCGAACTGAACTGAACCGTACTGCTCAGTGGAAACGAGGCTTAAGTTTCACATGGGACACTAACAGTGGTTTACTGGGTCAAAGTTAGGTGACCTCGACCTCCTTCCTACCTTGCTTTCGTACTTCACATGACGTCCTAACATTAACCACTGCCCATTGCAGGAATTTGTTAAAACAGGGAATTCATGTGTCCACCACGAAAAAGGCTCCAAATTGACTTCCATTGGCACATGGTGCCGGCATGCTATTTCGTGTCATTACATGCCACCACCGTGTAATGTGGTGTACAGAGCTTGTGGTTATTTCACGCGTTTCTGTGAGACCAGGTTGTTCTGTAAAGTACATCGCCACAAAGCTGGGCTGAACGTCTTACTCATGAGACCTTGATGTTTTGGAGATCCATGGTTTGTGCAGGAAAGTGACTGTTTGAAATCAAACTTTGCCACGTTGTAAACCATCAGGTCTGTTTCCTCCCACAGACCAAAGACAGTCAGGTTGTGTTAATTGCTACACTTGGCGACCCTAAAAGGCCTGCAGGTATGACTGTGAGTGTGAATGGTTGTCTGTGTCTATGTGTCGGCCCTGTGATTGACTGACCTGTCCAGGACGTCCCCCGCCTCTCGCCCAAATTCAGCTGAGTTCCAATCCCCCTGGCGACCCTCAAGGATAAGCAGCTAATGGATGGTTGGATGTTTTATGGAAGTGTTGACTCAACTTCATGGCACTTTTATGGCTGAAGTTTGTGGTTCCCAAATTACCTTACACTGAGAAATGCTGAGTCTACTCTTTTTTAAACAAACTTTTTGGACAAAATATTACAAAGCCAGATGATCTGTATTTTAATGAACCCTGCAGTGCGGCACAGATGGCAGTCAAGTTCATCCTGCCCAGTGTGTTGGGCGGTGCCAAGCACACTTTTGGTGTTTTTGTGGCCAGGCTGGCCTGCTGCAGCTGGGACACATTTCTTGGGTCTGACTTTGGTAAGAAGGAATACATTACCATAAGTTATAGGTGGGCATGTTGGGACAATCGTGGGTGATCCCTGCAGAGTTTCAAATATAAACATACATGACTCTTTTTAAGTTGGATTCACGTTTCTGGACACGTTGAAGATCATATTGTCATCATGTTTTCTGTACATCAGACAATAACCATCTGCAGTTAGATATCAACATACTGTTTTTCATGTAAATGTAATTGCTGACAGGCTGGAGATTAAATACTTTCCAGTTGCATTTTCATATTGCAGCATAAACATAATCCATGTAATGATGCCAACAAATTCATTCAAGTTTTTGAAACAACATTCTTTTTATTTCTGAGAACATGAATGCCAAACTATGAATGTTAAACCCAGACACCTTCATAACATCTACTTGTATTGTAATTATCTGGAGCACATCGCAGTACTGACTCACGCCAGTGACTTCGTCCTTCTTGGTGACCATGGTCAGAGCTGGAGGACACGTCATACATGCAAGGCTTCACAAGGTTTTCCTCTTTGTTGGAATCCTAAACATTTCTTTTAGCGTGTTTTGCCTCCATGGCGAGCTGCTATTCGTCTGTTTGTTTGGGTTTAGCGCCAGTGCGTCAATTAATACTGCATTTCTATTGGTTGGTTGGTAGATGTAGATGGTAACAGCAGTCACATAGAAAGATGGTCGTCCCAAATTTCTGATACGGTCAGAATTGTATCCCAGGCTGTCTTTGATCACAAGACTGTCACAACGGCCATCCTTGAACCTCTCGCTGTGCAACGTAGGACCACCGTTTTAGAGCCACGACCAAAGATATCGCCACGTTTATTTCACGTTGGTCATCTTTCATCTGGGACAGCCCAAAATCACACAGTGTATACTGGCCTTAATGCAACTGTCTCCAACACACATGTTGACTTACACTTTAGTGAAAACTTTGCAGAGTAATTAATTCATTGGAACATCATGTTTGGTGTGCACACTAGTGTTGTAAAATATCGATTTATGTATAAGTATTAATTCTAAATATTTGAAACTCTTTATCCACAGTATCGATACATAGGTCCCAGCTGCTCTTTCTCAATCTCTCTTGTTCTCTCTTCTTGCTATAGTTCAAGGATTCAAGGAACTTTTATTGTCATTTACATCACATTTACATGCAGTGGAACGAAATTTCGATTCTCAGGTCCCGGTATAGCCCGTGCAAAGGTTGTAGACAATACAAATATATACAATAAATATAAAAATATGAAGAAAATATTAAAAGATAAGTAAGAAATATCAAAAAGGCAACTATAAAAGGTAATAAGGGCACTTAAAGTGAGAGGAAAAACTTGCACAGGTAGCAGCATACTTTGAGTTGTGCAAACAAACAAACAGCAGCAGCAGCATGGCTCAGGTAGCCTTATATGGCGTGCAATAGTGCAAATAGAGGTAGTTGTTGTAACTCCATAGCTGCAGAGCTACAGAGGTACAGAGCTAAAGAGCCCCGCCAGAGTCCACCAGTCTAACAGCTTCAGGGAAGAACCTGTTCCTCAGTCTGGTGGTCCTGCTCTTAAAGGGATAGTGCACCCAAAAATAAAAATTATGGAGATATTTTGTGGTTTCAATTATGTGTTTTTGGACGTTTGAATCTGGGGCGCCGTCAGCCTCCATTAGGTGGAGTTGTGTTGCTACCTCCTCTCCCCTGGGATCTCCACAAGGGATGTGAGGACTCTAAAACTTCACCTGAGCCTCCCTCGGCATATGGGAGAGTAGATAACGGCTGAATTTTCATTTTTGGGTGCACTATCCCTTCAATGCTCCGCGGCCTCCTGCCTGAGGGGAGGGGGACAAAGAGTTTGTGTGCCGGGTGAGTAGGGTCTTTTGTGATGCAGGAGGTCCTCTTCCTGCTGCTGCTCTCTGCTACTAACCAACAAGAGAAAGGTCATTGTTGTCATGTTATAGCCTTTATATGTTATTAAATAAAAATAAAACTTTTATGTCGTCATCGTCAGTTTTTCCCTGAAAATGGAATCAAAATCATATTAAAGATCATTCACAAACACAAAGAACATTATATTGCTGTTTTCAGAAGCTGAACAGTGCTCCTCATGATGACTCAATTGTACTTTATTTACGAAATTGCTGTTAGCATCAGTCACATTTAGACTCTACAGTGTCACAGCAGGTCATGTTGTAGACGAGTGGAGGACATCAGACCAACAGGAAGGCTAGTTTAGTCTTCATGTTAACCTGCTTGTCTGAGGTGAAGCGAGTGATGAATGGACCTGCAGTGTGCCGTCGTACTGTCAGGGCTGTGTGTTTCTGGAGGTGGTGTTGGTGGTCCATCCTGACAAAGATTTAAGGAGGAAAAACTGACTGAGATTGATGATGAATTCTTCAGGACTTGGGGCTTTTTTACAGACAGCCATGATGCATGTTACTGTCGGTCGGTTTTTCTGTACCAATAGCTCGAGACATGTTTATTTCTGTGTTGGTGATTTGTCCAGTTTGGAAAAGACAGTGTCTATGTTCCCATCTTCTGTCTTCAATCAGCATTTTGCTTTTCTGCCAACAATTTACATAACAAAGCTTTTTATTTTAAAAGACCAAAAACAACAATGAATGTATCCCACTAACTTACAAGTATTGGGTACTCTAAGTACTGGCACATCAGTGAGCCACACTGTGTCAATGAGTGACATGTTCCTTCATTACCATGAACACACACACTGTAGTCTATTATGACTCAGTCCCACACACACCGTCCTGCTGAGACAAATACTCACTCGAGCACCAAATGTGCAGTAATTTTAACAGAGCTGTGGTTATAGTGTGGTTAGGTTTAGGCATAAAAAACACTTGGTTGTAGTTGGGAGAAGTTCATGTTTTGGCTTAAAATGCCTGGTTTTGAAGGCACAGTTTCAGCTGGAACCCCAGACATGCCATGCTGCTCTTCATGGCACTATCTTTGCTGGAAAAGAGCCGTGGGTCACTAAAAAACACCCAAGTTTGGTCAGTTAGAAAGTTACTGGAAAAACAGCGCTCACTGTAATAGTTAAGGTCGTGATTGGGAACAGCTCAGTGGCCGGTAAAAACACATTTTGGCCGGTAAAATTTCAAACGTCAAAAATCTAATTTTATACCCTGCCCATGGGTCAATAAAGAATGGCCAAGTTTGGGGGATAAAAAGCCGCAGGAAAAACAGCAAGGTGTCCATAAAAACACCCATGTTTGGGGGCTACAGAGTGATGGGGAAACAGTGATGGGTCCCTATAAAACACCTAAATCTGGAGCCTAAAAATCCATTGGAAAAAAACGTGGTTGGTCTCTAAAAGTACCAACATTTGAGGGTTACAAAGCTACTGGAGAAACAGCCATGGATCACTAAAGAATGCCCCAGTTTTGGGGGCCAAAAAGCTATGGGAAAAATAGCAACAAGTCCACAAAAAACACCCAAGTTTGGTAGCATTAAAGTCGGAAGAAAACAGACACATCATTAAAAGCACTCATGTTTGGTGAATAGAAAGTTGCAGGAAAACAGCAATAGGTCCCTAAAAGGAACCCATATTGAAGGGATAAAAAGCTGCTGAAAAAACAATGACAGGTCCCTAAAAATACCCATACTTGAGGGCTAAAAGGCTCCTAGAAAGACAACCATAGGTCTCTAAAAAATACTGACATTTGAGGGCTGCTGAAAAAAGTGATAGGTACCTATAAAACACCCACAATTGATGCCTGCAAAGCAGCAGGAAACTCAGCAATGACTCACGAAATAGCAACAGGTTTTGTTGTTTGCTGGTCTCAAACGGTGGCCTACAGCTTGGCAGGCGTCTTGCCACAGTGTAACATTATCCACCATCCCCTCCAGCTCCAGATGACAAATTCAGCACATATACTACACCACTTTCCACTTTAGAAATGTTAATATGGAATGTAACATATTTGTGGTTTGCAGAAACAATGCTAACATTTGTTTTCTGGCTGCTGGGCTGAAACAAACAATAACAGACTTTCAAACATAAACTCGTCGGAGTCGTCCGAGATGTTTAGGCATGAAACTGATGCTGCATCGTGGGCATCTGGTGTTTCTCAGCACACGGCATCCATCAACAATGCAAATGAAAATCAATGGCTCAGAAACAGGAAATCATTGGCTTCCAAATGAGAGAAGGTAGTAATGCCAGTCACACCTCCAGGAGGCTGATGGATGACAAACAAGAGGCCTCCAGGACGCCGACGCCTCCAGGGATTCGCCGGAAAAACAAACAGCACAGTTGGAGCAGCTGTAGAAGATCCACCAGCACAACAGTTTGATTTAATAGACAAAGATTACAGGCTGTCTGCTTTTAGAGATTAAACTATCGTTTGATTTGACGGATAACACGAGCTCAGAAGTGAATGAATGTTCTGTTATCATCCTGCTGGGACGCCTCGTCATCCTCGGAGGGAGAGACTCACGGAGTAGCTGCGGCTGTGACAGTGATGTTCTGTAGCGTTAAACAATGTGTTTTTCCTGTTTAAGGCAAACGCTCTTCCTCCTCTCATCCATCTGCTATGGAAATGTCAGGTTCTGAATCATCTAAATTACAAGCTGCATTCAGTGAGGACTGTGCGCCTGTACTTCAGCCACAGGAAACGTCTGGATGCCACCAGCAGAGGAGAGGCAGAGATGACGGATAGCGCAGCATCCGCTTGTTGCCTCGGCAACTTAGTGAAACTACAGACAGGAGGAGGAGGAGGAGGTGGGTGATAGGAAGCCAGGTTGTCTGGATGCAACGAGGATGACATGATTGACAGAACTGGTACAGAACACAGAGAGAGAGCGAGTGGAAGTGGCAGTTTGCGCCAAGAGTGTAGCGAGAAGAAAGAAGCTTACAGGCGACGGCTGTGAGATTCGACATGACAAGCCCTGATCTGCTTCACATGGATTATTCCTGTTTACACGCCCTCTCTGCATGCAGGCTGAGGAGAATGTTTGATGCTAGAAGTTTTCAAACTGCGGGTTATCCCAGTCAGCTGCTGCATTAAAGTTTCACAGCGTAGGTGGAATATAAATGCGCAGCTGGCTGACGCCTGCACGCCACTTTCGCTCGGAGATTAGCGGGATAATTCCTCGGCTGGTACTCGGGGTCCTCGTGTTACCACAGGGCTGCCCTTGGTATGCCTTTTGTCATTTGTCATGTTTAAAGCAGGGCTGTCGAGGGAGTGGTGGGCTGTGCTGTGGGGGGGTTGACCAGCCGCAGGCTACGGGTCATATTTCATCGTTTAAGCGGAGCATCGCCTCCAAACTCCCCGCTGTCCGGCTCAGATGAGAGATAACAGAAGGAGGCTCCACGCCGACAGCTTTGAGGCCTGTTCATCACACCAGTGAGCCGAGCTCTCTGAGGACCTGAGTGAGGACCACACCCCAGATAACAGAGCCCAGCAGTGAGGCGGGAGGGAGGATTTGCAATGTCACCGCCAGAAGCTGCGAGGTCTCAGAAACATTTATCTTTATTGACAGCGAGTGTCTGCGGGAGCAGCAGCGCGGTCTGGGACAAATACAGATGGATGCTGAGTCGCTCCGACTGCTTGACATTTTGACGTAAAATATAAGTCAAACAACTTTATTTATATGGAATTTTTGAAATAAAGTTGCAAAGTAATTTTTAGAGTCAGGGAGGCAAAATGGAGGCAACTGTAGGACCAAAGATTTGCCAATGAAAATCAGTAGAGCTTGGTGGTTTGTTCAGTGGTCTGAAGGTTCAGTTCTGTGAGTGGTGTGATCCAAGAAAGAAAAGTTCAGACTTTAAATTTTTAGTTTTTCATTTAAATTTGATGCTACTTTTTAAAAAAAATCCAATTAGAATTTTAGAGGTTGAGCGTGTACAATTTTGGGGGGATTTAGTGGCGTCTAGTGATGAGGATTGCAGATCTCAAATAGCTGAAAATTTTCCCACTTAAAATTCCCTCAGTGTTCATCTTTCAGGAGGTCTTTACTGGGAGCCGAATTATCCGCAGAGGTCTCTTGCTCTCCTTAACAAACAGACCTGGCGATTTAAACCAGTAAAAACATTTAATAAAGCGGTTTCACGTTAAAAATCGGTGTTTCTCCAACACTGTTTGGCACGTCAGAGACAGGCAGCTTGCCCATTACGTTACTGTGTGCTCACTTTTTTCCTCTAATAACTTCAGATCCAGACATTAAAGATCGCAAAATTATCCTCAGAGGTCTCCTCCTCTTCTAGACAACGGATCTGGTTATTTAAATCGGTAAAAACACTGAATAAAGCAGTTTCACATTAGAAATCAGTGGCTGTCTGATGCTGCTCAATGGGCTCTAACTACGTTGGCACAAATGGCCCTATCAAAAGCCAGTGTTTGATTTGTCTGTTCCGGGCAACTGTAGAAACATGGCGATCTCCATAAGCAAGACCTGCTGTCAATGTGGATATAAACAGCTCATTCTAAGGTAACAGAAACACGACTCTTATTTTCAGGTGATTTAACACTAAAGAAAACATACTGATTATATTATGACAACATCTCCAATATATCCCCCTAAATCCTACATACTGGACCTTTAAGATCCAAAAATGGGCAATGTCACTTTAAATTCAAATTATTTTGGCTTCCATTCTAGAAAACATTCAGCACCAAACAACTTTTCAAGTGATTTCACCGCCACAGACGAATGTCCAGTGTTGGAATAAAATCGTCAGATTGTTGCTGGAGTTGCGGCGCTCTGCCGTCATCTCAGTCATTTCATATAACGTACTTATAAAACTCAGATCAAGCTGTGTTAAAGGAATAAGTTACCGGTAATTGACACTCACCTCATGTTGTGATGAATTCATCCAAAAAGGGCGAACATTCTTCACGAACTGAAGTAAACACGGTTCACATTTGACAGCAGGAAAACTACATCAAAACATCTGTTGACAAACTCTCACACAACTTGCGCAGTGTAATCCAAGTCACCTTTGTCCAGTTGTTTGCTCAGTGCTTCACAAACACATGTATTTTAAATAAAACAGTACATTTTATAACATATCGATACAAACGGTCTCACCCACAGACGAGAAGCAGTACGTTTGAACTCTGCTCAAGAGGAGCTCATACACATGCATGTGCTCAGGGTGCACTACACGTAGGCGTACGTGTTTTATATTGTAGTATTTTCGTGACAATGCATCTGTTTGGGAAGCATAAAACTGGATAAATGAGACTTGGATTATACTGCACAAGTTATTTGAGAGTTTGTGAACAGATGTTTTGATTTAGTTTTACTGTCATTAAATACAACCCCTGTTTAAGGGGTTTTTAAGTTTTCTTATATCAATGGTCATTTTGCAGGTGAAGCGTTCTTTTAATCCAGTCTTTTTCTCATGTTCATGTTTATATAAAGTCAGATATGTTCAGTATTATAGAACGTTTTTAGTCTTGGTTCATTCAAATACTGAATCTCAATGACATGCTCTCTCCAGCACCAAACAGGAAGCAGCCAAGTGAGATGACAATAGGGCTGCCCCCATAGTTGTTGTTAGTCAACTGTGAAAGAAAAAAAAATTTCATTGGTCGCTTAATTGCAGAAAACAAAAAAAAAAAAAAAAGTGAAACTTTATCAGGAGCTGCATCTTGTCAAAATAAATCCAAACCTATAGGACTGGAACATGTGGGACTTTAATGTGAAAGGACAGACACAGGAAGTGTCCACGCTCAGCAGTCAGACAGGAGTCAGGTTAATTTCCAGGGCTGGTACCTGCGGTTATTCCACAGGCTAGTTAATAACATGTCGGGCAGGAAATCCAGGAGGCACAAGAACATGAACGAGTCTCGGCCCTCCTGGACTGTTGAAAAGGATACTGGTGGTGTTGTGGAGTGAAAACCACATCTGCGGTGTCTTCTCTTTTTCTTTTTTAGATGTTTTTTCAGAACATACCACTGCGCACACACACAAGGTCAGCTGAGGCCAAAAGCTGCTTCTGATTCTGCTCCTTTGTTCAAAGTTTTTGTTCTTGTATATTTCCAGAAGGAGAAGGATGGGGAGTGATTTCAAAAGGAAACCAGCTGCAGTCTGGCAAATTGTGACCCTGCAAGATACGTGGTCTTTGCAAAGTCTTAGATGTGAGAAGATATGAGCCTTTAGTCTTTTGAAAGTCTTCCAGTGTATGGTAGGCATGAGTTATTTTAATATAAGAAAATATTGATGTTTACGTCTTTATTCCATCTGCAGTAGTTCATGAGAAAAAAATAAAAATGTAAAGCAAAAAATATTCTAACAAACCCAAATCTGGGATCTGCACCAAAACGTATTGACTTGATCTTTGGCCCCTGTTCTCACTTTTCATCTTATTTCATTTAAATCTGTTAGCAAGTTTTCAGATCTCCTGCTGAGTTACAACAAGCAAACAAACAGGACCTCAAACAAACGACAACAACAACATTCTTGGCAGAAGTTATAAAATATCTGGCAGAAAAACAGAAGCTGGAAACTGTTAGAACAAACGCCAACTCAGAGGACGGCCAAAGAAAAAAAAAAGAATAAAAGCTGGAAAAACAGAGAAGGCAAGAGGAATATATTATTTATTCTAGAAAAGATGGCAACATTTTAAAGATCACAAAATATGCTGGTTTCCATACGCACTGTGGTTAGAGCGGGGTAATGAGAGAAGATGTGAAGGTATGCTGAGGTAGGAAGGTGTGAAATTAAACTGCTGTGGAAATGGTGCCGCTCAGTAAAGAAATGTAATTATACAGATGACTTTTAAAGCTGTGATGTAGTTTGATGAGGTGCAGCTTCAGAGGAGAGTTGTGATTTACAGGCCAGGCAGAGCTCAGAGTGTTCATTTAGTCAGCTGGTCATTTTGAGGCTGTATTTTGTGATGTTAAGCAAATATTATGGTGCTTTCAGACCTAGAGTCATGTCCTTTGGTCTGAATCAGGAACTCATGTTGTTCCAAAGTTGTATAATTGCCTAGAGTTGGGGACTTTGTTTGATTGGGCAGGGAATGCCGAAAAAATCCACCCCTTTTTAAATACCTCATTGTCCCTGTGGGTAGCCACAGTTTTATTTTAATTTTACCTCTGCTTCTCCTGGTTTGCCCGGTTGGCTTTGTTTTTGTTTTGTTTTTTCACCTAAAATGTACTGCGCTCTACGTCACTTCCTTCCTGTTTAAACTAATAATGTCCCTTTTGTTATATCACTGTATTACACAGTTGCTTTGGAAACATTTCAGAGTTTTGACTTTCACAACTCTTGAAGGTGCAATGTGAGATTTAGTGGCATCTAGCAGTAAGGATTGTCAATTGCCACCAGCTGAAATTTTTCCTGGGTAGAATTCCTTCAGTGTTCATTGTTCAGGAGGTTTTTACTGGGAGCTGAAATATCCACAGAGGTCTCTTCCTCTCCAAAACAAATGGACCAGGAGATTAAAACCAGTAAAAACACAGAATAAACCAGTTTCAGTGCTGTTCGGCTCTTTGCATAAGGGCTGCTAATTATGGGGGCTGTTGCGATAACACAAATTTCCCTATGTAAAGCAGTGTTTGGTTTGTCCTTTCTGGCCTACATGGCAGTGCAACATGACAATCTCTGCAGACAAGGGCCCGCTCCCTATGTAGATATAAACGTCTCATTCTGAGGTGAAGAAAACACAACAGCTCTTATTTTCTAATGATTATACACTAAAGAAAACATACTTTTTTTTATTATATTACATATCTGTCAATATATCCTCCTAAATCCTGCACACTGGACATTTAAAACAAAAATCTTTATTCCTAATTTTGGCCTTAAAAACTCAAATGGCCCACAGAATAAAGGTAACACATCACACAATGAATTCAGAGCATCAAACATCATGGTTGTTTTTCCAGCAGCACCAGCTGTTTTCAGCAAACAAGCTGTGACAGCCCACTGTAGGCGACACTACCTGCTCAGCAGCAGACAGCAGACACACACAGTTAGAGACTAGCTGGTGAACAAAGTGGAGCATTTAGCAGCTAAAGGGACGGATGTTTCCCTCGGGAGATGGTGGAGACCAAAAACAGAGCTGACAGTGAGGCAATATTGGACTGACATTCATCAGGTGACACAAACACAAAGACTCCTAATGAATCATCATGTTGATCTGGAGCTGCTGGAAGTGGAAATAAGCAGCTCCTTGCATCAACTTGAAGGTGATGAGATGTTCATGTTGTGTTTCCTCGTTACTGTTACTCTAAGGTAAAGCTTTATTATACCTCAGTGCTGGTGGCAGCCCTCGCCGGAGGTGTTATATTTTCAGGTCGTCTGTCTCATTCTCAAGAACGCCTTAAGGGAGCTTTCTCAAATTTGGCAAAAACATCCACTGTGAACTGATTAGATTTAGGTGGTTGAATGTCAAGGCCTTAATTCTTGATGGGTATCATTAACATTTTATCGTTACTACTACTTTTATTGATACTCCTTATCGATTCGGTACTTTATCAATATTCGTATTGGTTCTTTTTCATTTCTAAATAATTGCTTTTTAGAAAATATATTAATTTAAAAAGAATAAATTCAGAACAGGATTATTGAATATTTTATATATAACTAATTTTTGTTTGTCGAGCAGCAGCAGTAAATTTTACAACATCAATGTCACTATAGCAATAATATTCCTGACATCACAATAATGAAAAAGTAATAAGTGAAGTTTAGTTTTTATTCATTATTCCTCCTGTCCTCTGTCCTGCTTCCTCTCTACTGATGTGATAGGCTGCGTGCTGGTTTGTCTCAGCCAGCAGCTAAGTGTAAAAGAATCTGCCCAATTTTAAGATAAGTAGCAAACTAAGCTAAAAACATTTAACATATTCGTAACAATTCACTATCAGCCAAACTAGCGTGCTGTCCTTGTGTCAGACATAATGTCAGTGTCGGTGGATGAGAGACTGTGGACGGAGCATATTGAATGTCGCTGTCTGTGTGTTTACATGTTCGTGCTTGCTGAACACATGTTGATTTATTATTGGCTTCTTACTCTGTAAGGTTTAATTGAACTTACAATAACAAGTGTAGCTGCCGTCAACTCGAGTCATTTTCCTGTTATTTTCATTTTGTCTCCATGGCAACCTCTCCGCTGTTCACTGACTTTACTCTGTGTCATGTGGGTGTGTGTGTTTGTGTGTGTGTGTATGTGGAGGAGTTCAGCCCCAGCACAGAGCGCAGGTGAGGGGCTGCAGGATGAATAAAGCAAAAAACATCAACCAAAATTTTAGTTAAAGCACTGATAAAGAACCGATAATGTCAGATTTGATATTTAAGTTCCTGGGGTTTGTTTGACATCAGGTTTCAGCCTTGAGGGGTTTCCTCAAGTTTGGCACGGACATCCACAAAATGTGTTTTCGGACAAAACTCAAGAATTCATAAACTGATTGTGACAAATTTCACACAAATGTCTAATATGATAAAATAATGAAGCGATTACATTTTATATTCAAAAGGTCAAAGGTCAACTTCACTTTGACATCTCAATGTTCTGCTTAAACACTTTTCTGGAACAATACTAATTGACATACGACATCCAAGGTACCCTGGGTGTGTTGCTTGGTGACGTTCTGGGACACCGTGTCAAGTTCAGCCTGTTACATGCATTGTCTGTTTTCAAAATACACTCCTGTTTTCACAGGAAATTTAACATTTACATACAGTCTCTTTCAAAATAAAAGCACTACGTCGGTACAACACTGTGAATTGACCTTTTTTTTCCTTCAACAAACGCACATGGTTAGGTTTAGGACAGGGTTTGGCTTTAGTATCTCACAGGGCACGAATAAGGTTCTCCAAGGTGAAAGTTGGTGTACCCATCCAGCACCTCTCCCACCCGCCCTACTCGGACTTTCGCTGCCTTAACTTTTGTCCGTGTCCCACCGCGTTTCCCCCTGACGCCCCCAGGTGCCATTAAACTACAATGGCAACCAGCCATGTATCATGCCGACGTTAAAGGACGCCTTTTTTCATTGGTTTCTGATGCTGCAAGTCACCGTCCAAGTAGCGTGTTTTGACGACTTTGGACTGAGACCGGCTCACAGGGGGAGACATGTCAGACACTGAATTGGTGACTCTAATCTTGAAACTGTGCAGCTTATGCAGCTCCTTTCCAGCAACATTTCAAGCATTGTGAACTGTCATGGCTACATACGCCTGGAAAGACGTGGATGTAAACTGTAACTGCAACTTCACGGGTCTGTGGAGGATACAATCACGAGGCGGTAATTCTAGTTCTTGAGTAGCTTTAGCCAAGGTGCTGCAGCAAAGTGAAATCTTTCTTTGTCCTGCAGCCGGAGAGAAACACTGTCATGCCTCAGACACCGCATCAAACATAAACAAGGCATCACCGTGCAGCTTTTCCTCTCTCTGCTGTCCCTATTTTTGGCACGTGTGTGAATTCATATACTGTACTTTATAAAAAGATATTTGTTTGTTTGTTTGTGTCTTTCTTTGTGCATGTGTGTAAATCTCAGAGGTAATGAGTAACCGTCCACCGTCATGGAAACCAGTTTTCTCCTCAGACTCCCAGATGACATCAAACGGTGCAGCCGCCATCATTAGCCGTGGGATGTTTTCCTGTTTACTAAAAAAAAAAAACCCTGCATTTTTTCTCCTTTTCTGAAATTCAGAGGAAAACTGACAGTAATAAAAAGTTATTGCTGTCATCAGGAAGCTGTTGTTTTGACAGAAAGCCTCGCTCTCTCAGAGACTGTTGAGCTTTATTTTTTCACTCAGAGATGCTTCTCCTTGATAAAATGTGTGTGTGTGTGTTCTCGTCACGGCGCCACTGTCAATACACCGGCTGTTTACCTGCGTCGCATCTCTTTGAGACTCGATTGCTGTTGTGGAACTAACATATTGGCAAGTGGATTTAAGATATCTGGCGGTACAGGGGATGTGTGATAGCAGCCGATGTGTGAGGAATGATGATCGCTGCCCTTCTCTCTGTAAGGGTTGATTACATCTAGTTTATTCAGTCTGTTTTTGAAATATTCGGCCATCTCTGGCATCCAGCCAAGGACAGGGCAGGCAGGAAAATGTCTTTCAGGTCATAGTTTACTATCATTAAACTGCTTTTGTAGCTGTACGACTACAGCCATGAGTAATAAAAAGTATAAGAAGAGGAAAAAAGCCTTTTTATAAGAAGTTGTATTCTCCATCCACAGTTCCCTTCAAATTGGGCTCAGTTTTGCTCCGGGGCCCCCTAGTGGCTTAATCCAGCCTTGACCTTCAGCAGCTGCACCAGCCATAATATTTGCCTCTTGGCTATATGGAAACAGAAACTGAGTTAGATGCTGTAGCCTCCTGTGTTTGGTTTGTGGAAATCTTTAAAGGTAGAACAAAGAAAATGTAATGTATTGCACATTTTGGAGCAGGTTTACAGACTCATGTGGATTGTGAGTTTCACAGCTGAGCAGGTGAAACAAAGAGAGGCAGAAAGCCGCCTGGAGCCGACCAGAAGTTATCGAGCTCCCGTGAACAGCCCAGAAAATCAGATCATGTCTATGGGTTCAGCCGGTCAGCAGCTATAAAAAAACACATTGAAATGAATCAACCTGCCATTGTGAGGAAGGCTCAGTGTTACTGCCAGCTGCTGTCAGTTTAAATACAACCCAGATTGTGCTAGGTTACGTCAATGCTAATGTTTCACATCTGTGACATGTTAATGTAACTAAATATTCACAAGATTTAGTAAGATATTAAAATATAAAATATGAAGTCAAGCTGGATTTAACAGACTTCAGCTGGCTTTATTATTATCTAGTATTATATGTTGCTGTTATCTCATCAATATGCATCTAATCTACCTTTAATTATAAAGGCTTTTTATAGAGGCTCTTGTTTAGACTGTGGAAGTAGAGCTCACAATAACAGCTCATTCATATTGTTGTCTGGCTGCTAGTTGCTAGGTGCTCCTCTTGACTCACTGAGGCGCAGGGCCCGATCGTCGTTGACACACCTTTGGAGCACTAACGAACCAATGACATCATTGGCCTTGTGAAGACTTACCCGACTTACCCGAACCAAATCGATCAGAACTAGAAGACGTCGTAGGCGCCTCCTGTTTTCAGCATTTCTTCTCTGTTGATTCATCAGACGAAGAATAAACATAGCACACGCCACAGCACAAGCTCTGGAGCTGGCATTTTCAGACCTGAATGACTACTGGTATCTTGCGTTGCTACTACGCGTGATTCTCTACCTTCTCACTTCCATCATCAAGGGTTATCTTGCAAACGAGGGCACTCAATACCAAGTGGAAAGTCATTACTGAATACACGCAGGCAAGAAAACGAAAACAAAAAGGAAACTCACCAACCCCCGATAACCACTAATAATGGCCATTTAATTGAGTGATAACATTCAAAATACGTGATTTGTTTAAAGATGTATTGGAAGCATGGACTCCTGTCTTACAGCTGTGTGTGAACTATGTCTCTGCTGTGGAGCCGTTTATGCTCTGGTCAGGGAAGCATTATATGAAACTACATGGTGACACACAGCTAATAAGAGTTGGGACTCTCCGGCTCTCAAAGGTCAGCTCTGTCAGGTCTGTTTGCTATCACAGTGTCAAAGTTCACTAAAGATGAACTCTATGGGAAAAATTGCCCGTCTGTGTCTACTGACGACAAATGATGGTCACAGATAAATCCTTTAATTTAAAAAAGAAATAAATGTTGAAGTGACTGAAGTTGCAGTTCAACAATCTGCCAATACATGCAGAGTCTTTATGTGACTTCAGTAATTACAATCATTATATTTACACATTACGATTTCTCTATAACTGTACCTTTTCCAAATATTCATAGAACTACTCAGAGGTTTCAGAGGGTGAAACACACAGGCTTGTGTTGTGGATCATTTCTGTTCATCTTTAAGCTCCTCATTGGTGCCGATATTGGTCTTTTCATCAGATTTGTTTCAGTATAAACAAATGTACAATATCACTGGACATATCCTTTAAAAATGTCATCTTTAGTAAATGTTGAAAATGGCAGAACAAAGCGCCTGAAGGCATCATCCGGGAATCTTCTGTGGATGCAGTGACGTAGCAGTAATGGCCTTTCAGTGTTAGAAAATGTTGACCTTTGATTGTAACACCCCCATCGGGCCAATTAGGGTAATTTTAACATGAAAATTTTTAAAGGGCGTCGTTAGACATGTCTAAAATAACATTTTACAGACAGATGGACAGACACGAGCTAATTCCCGCAGTCACACATCTCCCTCAGCTCCTCAGCCCCGCTATTCCATCATCAATAAGAGCACAGAATAGACATGGGTAGTGCTTCATTCAGCTGACACTTTTATTATTTTTTTCTGAGTTCAGTCCATTGCAGTGTTGACCTTGAACAGAGAAGTCAGTGCAGCCAGATTAGAAAATCGCTGCAGGCGTTTTAGAAAAAGGCCAGAGTGAGCTCGCCTCTCCGGTGCAGCTACTGTAGATAGATTTATCTCCGTGCCGCTCAGCCAAAGAAACTCAATTTGGCTCCTGATCAAATGTTTGATCTTAATTATCACGTTCCAAATGGAAAGATTTAGTCATTAGATGCTGCTTTTTTTGTCTTTTTTTGGGTGGGGGACTCAGAGATAATTATCCACAATGAATTTTGCATGAGTGAAGGAACGAGAGCTGCTCTCATTCCTAGTTCAAGCACAGCCAACACAGAGCAAATGAATCTTAAAATTACCATAGGTCACTGAATTAATTCTCCAAATGGCAATTGGTGTGATTTCTCCTGGGTGAAAAATGACTGGCAAGTCGGCTTCCCCGCTCACCTGTAGGTGTGGGTGTGAATTTCCAGTTATGGAGGTCAGAATCAGTTCTGGAGAGATTCTGTTTCAGCTGCTCGTTGAGTCTGTGCTGCAAAATTGACTCAAACGGATGTAAAACAAGATGAGAGGCGCAGGTTGCAGAATTTACAACAGTTTTGTAATACAGTTAAGTGGATGCACCTTGAAAGCCATCATTTAAATGAGAAAGGGGGAGGAGTGGAGGGATCCTCTCAGCTGGAGCCTTTTCACAAGATTGTCTGTTTAAGTTTCCCAAAGCTCTTTTTTGTCGCCTGTCACTGCCATCTAAACATTAATCCACTGGGTGAATATCTTTTTAAGTAGTTCATGCTCTACCCTTGTTGAGTAAATCCTGTGAGTATTTTACAATTTTACAAACCCAGTTATTTTGGTACAACCAGCATGATTAGCTTTGCCCAAAAAATTCTTAATTAAGTTGAACCAACGTACTGTAGCCAAAGGTTGTGGTAATATTTAGTGGTCAGATTATTTTATTTAAGATATTCTAACCTTTTTGTTTTAATTCCATCCTACTTAAAAATGTTGGGGGGGTTTTTCACCAACTTTTTCAAATAAGTTTCAACTGACTAAAACATGTAAATGAAACAAATCAATTTTTTTATGCTGAAAAACGTCTTTATTATAAACCCCATTAATTATGCTTAAAATCATTATCCTTTGTTTAGATCTGCTCAGGCAACACATTCTCACTCTGACCTCGCCACATATTGATGTTTAGTCATGGACTTTCCATGTCTACATACAACGCGCAAGGTTGTTGATGTTCAATGTCAAGTTCTGCCTGTTACTTGCATTGTCCTCCAAAATACACTTCTGTTTTCACAGGAAATTTACAGTTTACATACAGTTTCTTAACACTCATAAACACACTACGTCAATACAACACCGCAAATTGACATTTTTTCCTACAACAACTAACGCACGTGATTAGGTTTAGGAAAAAAAGAACGGGGTTTGCTTTTATAATTTTACCTGGCGTTCAAACACAATTGGTTAATACTAGTCAGAATACAAACAGATGCAATACTTCCAAACACTTCCAATACCAGAGTCTTGTCCTGTCGCCCACAGATTCTACCATTATGTTAGGGTGGCACCGTACACACACTCAATGGAGCGGAGCCTGTGTTGCGTTCAGGCGTTTTCACGTCAATAACAAATTCCAGCACTTGAATAGGCCATAGCACAACACAGCAGCATGTAAAGTGGGTCGAACCCGAACCGAACCCGAGCAAACCTACTACAAATATATTTTAAGCCAGAATGGAAGTTTAAGTTCTTTTGGTTTTTCTTTCTTAACATTAGTTAACAGGCTACATTGCGTTGTCGGCATGTGTGTCTCCCACAGCTGTGTCGTTGTTTCACTCGCCACCTGCCACCACCTACACAGCACAACTGACAAGTGCTGACGCATTCAAGCCTCTCTGTTAATTGTTGTCTGTGAGTGTCTGTAAAGCCTGCTAGTTTCACTCATTATGAAAACAGTGATAAACCTTCAGCCATGTCTCAAACTATGCTGAAGGTTTTTGTTTACAGAGATTACTTTTACCTCATTATTGAGACTTTGGCCAAAAAATAAGAGCATCTGACACTGTGACATCATATATATGATAGAAAATAAGGAAAAGCATAATCTAAACAACATTTAGTCTCTAAGCACACACTTGAGCATACTAATGTCATTCTAACTTGATTTCATAGAATTCACCGTTTTCTTCTAAACTAATTCTTTCAACTTTAAAGCTTTAATCTCCTGCTTTTATTACAGACACGTGAACTAACCACAGTAGTATCACTTGCTCATGGACTCGTCCTCTGTCAAGCTGAGACATTTAACTTTTGGTGTTCAAGTGTTAATGGAAAAAAGGCATTCGTTAAAGGCTGCGAAAAACAGACTCATCGCATAAACTATAATATTAGATCCCTTTTCTGTTATTCTACCATCCTTATTTAAACATATGTGGCGTGAACTATGGAAATCAGTCAGATGTCACAACAACTTCATTCTAGATAACTGTGGATTTATGAAAACGTCTTGTTTCTTTGGTCATTTTGAGGCTTAACTGACTAACAGTAGGTAGTGTAGTTAGCTAGTGTCTGACACGCTGAGTCCAGGAGATCAAATTTCAGTGGATGTGGGCGGGGAGAGAGCGGCCACACTGTGTTTGTTTACTTGAACGTTCATGTGGGTTTTTTTTTGAGTGACAACGAGACGATACATGGCAGAGTTAGTCGTTGTTTTCTAATGACCTTGTATGTTTGTTTCACTGACTATTTGTCTGCTTTTTATTATGTTGTCTCGTGTCTGGTGAGCTGAAGGTCGCACCCAATGCCATAGCCTGGCATGTGTCTCCCTTGTGTACTTGTGTTTGAAATTGTCTCTATTAAGTCATGTTTAATGTGTGTGAGTTTTGACAACCGCACGTAAGTATAAATGCACACACTGGCGTAGGCCACGTGTGTAGGCTATGGCTTAGGCTCTGCATAGAGCTGACACATAAGTATAAATCCTGCTTAAATGCTACAGAAGTTTGGTTATTCACCTTTAAATTCTCTGTAAATGTTTTTGTTTTTATCGTATTCTTTATCTCTTTTATTGATAATCAACCTAAAAACAACCATCAGTGAGAAAAACACCAGACCCTTTTTAAACTGCTGAAAACAACCTGAGATGTGGGTTGAAGAACCGTGTGGGTGAAATGTGGCAAATTGGAAAAAATAGTAGCCTGGAAGTTGACATACAACTGCTGAAATGAAGTGTAAATAACACCAGTTTTCTTCTCTAAAGCTCATATCTCTTAAAATGCTCTTAGAAAACACAGAGACAGACACCACAGCATTAAGACGACTCCCTAAACAGACAAATTGCAGCTGTAAGTCAGCAGCCTGGTGTTCTTGTTTTCCCCTGTGCTAATGGAGCTAATGCACCAGCACAAAAAAAAAGCCTCGAAATCTTTTCTCCCATAAACTCCACACCTGTCTCACAAATCTAGCCCTGGCCATTACTTTAACAGGCCACGGCTGTATTTTCCCCAGCCTGTAACTACTATTGGCACAGGACAGTTTATGTGTTACTCGTGTAATTAAATCTTTGGATACTTTCCCCAAATCAATGGAAAGCACCAGCATAAAACACAGGCTTTGAGCTGGATGGCGTCTCAGTGAAGGCTGGGCAGAGTGCGGGGGCGGGGATCGATGGCGGAGGGCAGGTTGTGATTGGTGGCGTTGCTCCAGGCTGTCTGACATCAGAGTCACGACCTTGGCCTTTTCGATTCAGATGCATTTGAGCCGCTGTCATTACGTCGGCAATTATGCGTGTTGTTTTATCAGCAGCGCATCGCGGCTTCCTCCTCTCCTGCAGGCTGTCGATCCGGCCTCGGCTCAGGGAAGGTAATGACGGCAATTAGCCGCTAAAGGAGGCTGTTAGCCGCTATCTGCTGTCACAACCTACAACCGATGACTCTGGGTGAGGCTGCTGGCAAAAGTCAGGTGCACCTCAGCCCTGCTGGGAGAACTTTCCTGTCACATCATTTACCTGGAGACGGAAAATTGCCCCCAAAATAGGAAGAAAAAACAATTTTGGATCATCATCTCTAAACAGGTGTTATGTAAATGCAGACAGAAAAGTGCAGCAGTTGTGGAGGAAAAGGTCCCATTTCTCCCTCTGTGAACGGGTCATTTGAATTGGAGTGTGTTGTTTTATTGTTTATCTGCTTCCTGTGCGGGCGGCTCACTGACAGGTCATTATGTGTCTGCCTGCTAGCTACAGTAGCTGGTGTCGGGACACCGCGGCGTGTGTTCCTGCTCCTGGTCTGAGCGTTGCAGTGACAGGCCCCGGCTTTAGATGGAGACTAAGTCCCGGTGTCCATGTTGGCCTCATTAACTGGAGTGTTGCGTGGGCTTTATATCACTGTCACCACTGTCAGCGTGTGCGGAGGTGGGCTGCCTGTTTACCAGCCCTCGCTAACACTCACACAGATCTGTCTAACTCATTAGTAATCACCTCGTCCCCCTCATAATCAGAAACCACTGGAGAGATAGGAAGTCATTAAAAGATGCACTATGTCAGGATCCTCTTTCTTTTTTTCCTGCCTGCTATGATAGATGGTCCGTGGATTGCTATTCATAGAGCTGCGGCTGAGCGGCCATGCACCGCTCCTCCTGAGCGTTGCGTTCAGCCGGGGCTCATGTTTAAGCATGTTGGAGTTCCCAGGCGACTGATTTATGCCGTTCTTATTTCTGCTCCGACGGGGAGCTCATCTGAGCCGGACAGCAGGGCGTCTCTGAATCTTGATAGTGGAAACTGCAGCCGCAGATTGCTGTCAAGGCTTCTCTGCAGGAAGCTGAATGCCTGACTTTATATTTTTTGGCTTCTTGCGATAGAATTCTACTCTATAATTTAGCTGCTTGCCCTCCACTCCCTGACTGACTGAACAACACTCCTTTTTGGTGAGAAGTCTTTTGATTTGGGACTCTCTGTTCCTTTATTATTTTATTTTTTTTGCAGTTTTCGACCGGGTCTAGGCAACCAATCGGCACCCACAGAGCTTTAGTTTAGCAGTTAAAAACTGGAGCAGGAAGCTTTGTTTATGCTCTGTTTTCTTCCTGGCTTCAGGTCAGGCCTCCTCGGCCCCTCTGCTGGGTTTTTTGGAAGTCTTCTGTGTTTCTCAGGCCCCAGAACAAAGTACACAAAAGCATGTGAGCAGGGGCGTCCTCACAGGGGTCCTGCAGTTGTAAATAGTTGTAATTATCTGGAAACTCTTGATATTGTTGTTCTTTCTTTGTTAAAATGATGAGGCTAATTTGAACCCACTTTTCCAAATAGACTGGGAGCTTTATTTGTGTGTTGGTGAAATAAGCAGCACTCTGACAGTTTGCTTTTTCTGACCTTGAATTGCTCTTCCTGTCTGTGTGGTATTTGGAGCTGGGTGCACCAGTGAGAGCAAGTTTGGTTTAAATGAGACAGTCCAGAGCTGTTATTAGTTTTCTGTCAGAAATCAGGTCATGTCATTTTAATCTTATTATAATTTGTTAACAGAAGTTAGAATAAGTGCATCATATGAATCTCCCGTCACAGCCGTCACTCTGACCAAAAGAAACACAGAGTGATCTGCTGCTGTGGAAACTGTACGACAACAGCACCCCAGCCGTTTAGGTATTTCCTGTAGGGAAGTTATCATACAGAGTAAAAAAGGAAAAATGCCGGTGTGAAACAGCCGAGGCACTTTATCAACCTGGTGAGTCCATTAGCATCAAGCTAGCAACGTTTTATCTTCATAATGGAGGATATAAAGTAATAAATGAAAAAATATTAGCAGTGCTTCCGCAGCTGCAGAGGGCACCAGCTTCATTTCAAACAGACTGCATTTCTGTTTATTTTTCTATTTTTATTTTTAATCTGCTTCTGTTCACCCTGTTTAAGGTAATGCATCACACCATCATTTCAAACTCAACACTTCCTGTATCTGTTTCAAATTAAAATACCATTATAAATTTAGTTGAGAGAATCCCTTTGTTTTCTTAACAGGCTTTTATTGTGAAGCATTTGCAGGAACTTGTTGTAGAGGATTCAGTGACTTGCATGTTTGTGTACGGTACTTTATTGCTGTGTCTCAAATCACATACTTCCGTTAGTACACTTCCATGTAGTATACTATGTGCACCATGTACTCACTGGCGTAGTGCGCGAATTTCAACAGGGTAGTGTTGTCTCAAACCAAACACTGCCGTTGTGCATTTACCGGAAATGACAACTGCACATTAACTAGTTAGCAAACTAGCATTAGCATTCACGTTATTGTTCGCGGTACCAAATCATTACAGACTGCTAAATTAACCCAATAAACATACTGCTTATACCCGACAACAGTATAGTGGTGCTTAGTGCAAAAAACACATGTATTTGTATTTGCAGCGATGTTCACGGTTACACAGTCCTCGGCCGCTATTTCCTGTTTGAAAAGTGGTCCCTCTTCAGCTATGTAGCCAAGATGGCGACCATTGAGGGCGAGAAGTGTCCATAGCTCCACACTCAACTTCTTGACTGTTTTGAGTGCACCATCCGGGTACTCATAGAGCACTGCATTGTTCCATACTTCTTGACATGACATCACACACATTGTGAAAGACAACCAGCGATGATTGGTAGTGGACCAACATGTAGTCTGTCATGTCTGTCAGCGAAGTCGAAGCACGATTTTATGACTCCATAATCGCCTAATCTGAAATAGTGACTGTCGTAACAGACAAAAATGTCCTGTAGTGTGAACCCGGCGTAAAGTGTCAAAGTTTGATGTGCAGGGGCACTGGCCAAATGTCGGTGTTTGAAGAGTTGGGAGTGAGAATGTGTTGGATAATATAATTACGAATACAATGTCAGCCCCAAAACCCACACTGCCTGTACAACATGAATAAGTTCCTGACATGATGGATGCTGTTACACACAGCCGTCCTCACTTTTTGCCTTAATCACTTTAGCTGTTGTATTTTTAGGTTTAGGAAACAGTTTGGGAGCCACACGTGTTTAGTTCAGCAGTTATAAACCGAAGCAGGAAGCTTTGTGTCAGGACTGATTCTGCTCCTCGGCGCTGGGATTTTTGGAAATCTGTGTTCTTCCGAAAACTTCAGACGGCAGTCAGGAGGAGTTAGAAGTGGTGAGGGTCTCTGTTGTATCGGTGGAGATGAAACGCCAACAGCCCGGCACAGGCTCATCTGTCACAGCTGTTGTAGCGGTCACAAACCGATAAGCAGGGAGAGGAGGCCTCTCCAGAGACGGAGTCAGTATGAAAGTGAGACCGCCGTTGGTAGTGTAATGCCTTTTTAAATGTCTGGTTGTAGGAACTCTCCTCTGAAGACCATCTGTCTCTGTCAGATGTTTGCCTCTGTCCACGCCTCTGATCCCTCCATCAAACAGCATTTCTCACTTAGACAGGAAATCGTGTAAAAGTCGCCGTGTGCATGTATGTGTACTTTCATGACATCACATTCAGACATTCCAGCTTACAGTTGTAAAAACATTTAAAGAAACTTCTTCACTCCATTTTTATTGTAGAATTATATTAGATTTTGTATTTTGAAGACATTTGCTCAGTATATTTGTGCCAAGGCTGCTTCCGCTTTATTGGCGCTGCAGGAATACATGTGTGTCCTCGTACTTATATTGTGTTGTAAATGTCCATTTTCCTTGTAATTTTATTGAAGTAGTAAACTCTGTGACGGAAGGATCGATGTTTCCCCAAAGCCACTTAAAACCTGAATCATACCAGGAAGAGTGGCTTTAATTTCAGCTGAGGAGCACACGATGTGCTCCAGCACAGTTAACTTCACCCATAATATTGATGAATGGTTTCACAAAGACAACATCCTGCCCGAAGCAGGTTTGTGTTCTCAGGATCATTAGATATATTTGTTAGTGAGGAGAAATAATATTTATAATGATTTCTAACATTCGAGAAACATTTCAGAGCAACTAACTAATGAAGTTAATGAGAATGAGACTCCAGGTGGTATTATTGTTATTTTAAATGTAGGCCATTAAAAGCCGACAACAATACATGGAGCGTCTACAACAATCAGACAGTACACAACGGACGTATGCTCTAACAACTCCCACAGGAAGCACAGTTTGGCTAAGTTACATCCTTATAAACATATTACTGAGTAAAACAATGGACTAAAGCCAAAACAATTATTTCGGGATGAGAGTGTACACCATTATCTGTACCTGTACTCGGGATGGGCGGGGTTTATGTCCGGAGGTGTGTGGTTTAAATAGAAAGTGGGTTGGGCCTAATGGGAAGTTCTTATTTTAAGCATGAAAGTTATATAAATTGATCAGAAGTTGCAACGTTTATCACGTTTATGAGAAAATAATTTACAGAACAGCCTCAGAATTTAGCTTCACGTCATTTTTATCACTAGAGTAATAGATTACACACAGCTACCAAAATAAGGATTTTCCTTCATCATGAGTACAGATCAGGGGCGATTGCTCTGAGTCAACAAGGGAGGCTGAACCTCCCCTAAAATTTCATAGAAGAAATGTTCAAATATGCAGTATTGAATTTACATTAAAATAAGAATTTACATTGTATTAAACGTGCGCCGGGATGCGTTTAACATCATGACTATGATGTTGAAACGTCAGCTGTTTAAAATCACTTCCAGGGAGGCTCAGCCACACCATCCTCCATCCCCTTCACCTCCAGCTGACAAAATATACTCATATACTGTGTTACTTTACAAATGTTGATATGATAAGTACGAAACATACAAATGCCATATATTTGTAATATGCAGAAACACACAATGCCAACATTTTCTTCAGACTACTGGGCTGCAGATAATTGTTATGCACTTTCCCTGATGAAGGACCAAGACATTGTATTTCTGAGATAAAGTTTCTATACAGGTATAGGACAATGTGCAGGAGGTCTCTCCTCTCTTGCCTATGGACAGTTTCTTCGAGCCACCGGTGAAGAAATTGAAGGTGTGCATTACCCTTCACAGTCAAGCAAATATACCAAGAAAACAACATGTTCCAGCTCCTAAAATGCAAATATTTTCTGAATCTATCAGTCTGTTATGATGGTAGACTGAATATCTGAATGAATAATACCTGAATATTTGAGTTTCTGACTTTTGGTGACACAAAATAAGACATTAGTAAGACAGAGCTCTGGTGCGTTGCAATGGGCTGTTTTTTTATTATACTATAGACTAAAAGATTAATGGCTTTGTTGGGCAAGTAGAATTAATTAGTTACAGCTTGTCAACACATAATGTGGTCTTGATTGTGTATGAAATGTTCATTCATTCAGTCATTTTCCATAACCACTTATCCTGTTGGGGGTCGCAGGAGGGCTGGAGCCTATGCCAGCTGGTACATCCTATCACAGGTCTGACACATAGAAACAGACATCCATTCATTTTGGATCATATCCTTACTGGACATGTTCCAGTAAGGATATGATCCAAAATCTGGGAGAAAATAACAACATCAACAAGTTACACGTTTCCCTGATGTTAGCATGTAGCTACATGTAGCCGTGTATGTAATGGGTTGTAATGGGAGGGAAGCCGCGGCTGGTCAGACCTTCGGCGATTCTCTCATAAGTCGGCCCGTTCTTCACCGTCCCCGTCATCTGACGGTTAATGGCCTCTTCGTTTGCGAGGACAAGGAGGGCGCGCAATTCCTTGTCTCCCCAGTTGCTCATCTTTACAGTGTCTGTCAGGTTTGCGTTTCCCTCTTGCTACTAGCTGCTCGCTAATTCCTGCTATCAGCTGTTTCCTGTTTATCCACCGCCAGTGGGTCGCAGGTGCGGCGTCATCAACAGCTCCTCCCCCAAGTCTTCAACAGCCCCTCCCGTGGCGGAAGGCCACCTCGGTCTTTTTAAACCAAAAAGGTTCCGCCAATATGTCTACCCCTACGCAACGGAAAATTGGGCACCTTGGATCAACTCTGTGTGTCTAAACAAAACGCCCAACTTCGCCGAAAATCTGGCCGTGTAAAAGCGGCTCTCGGAAGAGGACTTGCTTCATATGTAGATATAAAAGGCTCATTTTAAAGTAACAAAACACAACAATCCTTAGTTTCAGTTCATTGTACACTAATGAAAACATAGTTATTATTATATTTAACTTCTGCTAATATATTCCCTTAAATCCTGCACCTTTAAAACAGTGGACTAGACTTGTTATAATACACACAGCTGCTATCAGACTGGCTCTTGTTAAATATGAGCATCTCGTTTTTAAACTGAAAATCTTGAATCGACCACAATTCGCCTCAGTGTATAACAAAGCAGTCAGAGCTTTGCTATCCTCTATTGTGCTGTTTCAGAGTGAAGGTGAACATGTGATTGTGATATGGGATATGTGACAAGGGATTGAAAGGAAATCCTTCAGAATTGATTGGATCACACAGTCGTGGGCACGGCTTAGCAGATACTGGGTGATGTGGAGCTATAGAGCGCAGGCAGGGTGAACAGGTCGCCCCAAATCATGTTTGTTTGGATTTCCACACATTTGACTGACCATACAGGCTGCCAGGAGAAAATATGTTCTCAGAAAAGTCTCCCCTGAACACTGTTGTGTCCAAAAATATGTCCAAGCCCCGGTGTCTGGAGGCGAGCGGTGACATCTCACTCGGTTTGTCGCAGCAGGCCGAGTCACCATCTTTTCTGGGAAGAACTCATAATGATGTGAAAGTTTTCCCGCCGACCAGTTTCAGGTTTTTGTCAACTGGAAGAAGAAGTTTGTGATAATACAAAGCATGGACGCTCACCTGCACAGTCTGGGTTGTGTGAGAGGAAACAGAGGGGAGGAGGCAGGTGAAGATAGTTTTCCTCTGACAGCCGGCTGAAGGCTGCAGTCACATGGGCTCATCCATCTTTGAGACTGCTGCCGCCCTCCCATAGAGAGTTTTGATTATGTTGAGTGCTCGGTCTGCTAGAAACAAGGGCTCAGTCAGGAGGATATGTCACGGTTATAAATTGCAGCTCCACTTTTTTGTCACTGTGTCCTGTCACAGTTTTAATTAAACAAGACAAAGACCAGGAGATGGGAGCGGCCGGCGATCAAGGAGAAAGATGGTTTGTAGGTTTCTGATAATAACCAGCAGAGAGCAGGAGGAGGAGGTGGCAGAGGAGGAGGAGGAGGGGGAGGTGGTGGTGTGGATAAAGGGCCCTGGCAGGGCTTAGTGGAGCAAGAACCAGATGTTATTAGTCCCTGTGCTGCATGCTGAGCCAGCAGGCAGCAGGCTGTGTGGCGTGCTGCTGCCTGCTGGACCGACTCTGGTGCTCTGGTACTTAAAACAAGGCTGCTTATTCTAGACATTTCTTATTGCCAACAAACCAGATGAAAAGACCAAAACCAACAATGTGTTAGTTTGTCTCTCAACACTTTCCGAGTTCTCTACCCCGTCTGCAGCTCTCGTCCCACTCAGTCCTCTGGCTCCTACTGTGGAGAAGACGGAAACCTTCTTTTTTTTTTGCTTGTTTGCTTTTGGTACCACATTTTTATTTGATTTTCCCATCTCATATCCTATTGTCTGTGTGGGAGCACAGAGGCAATACATAGAGGAGATTTAAACGAACGTACACACAGTCTCATCAAAACTGAGGACAAAATGTGCCAATATCGCTGTCTCACATCTTTACAATATGGAAATCTAAAATGTTAATACGCAGCAAACTATGAACACAACTACAAAAAGCAGTGCCAGTACCCGCCTACGACATATGCCCTACAGCAGTAACATAATGGCCGCAGAAAAGAAAGAACAAATAAAAAAAAAGAAAGTGTGTCCAGTGTGTAGGATTTATTAGAATATATTAGCAGAAATGGAATATTATATAATAAGTATATTTTCTTTAGTGTACAATGTGTTTTTGTTACCTTAGTGTGAGCCATTTATATCAACATAAGAAGCAGGTCCTAGTTTGCATGTTTAAGGCCCTGACACACCAAGCTGACGGTCGGCCGTCGCTGAGCGTCTGTCGGCCTAGTTTTTGCGGTGTGTCCTGCACTGTCGGCACTATGGTGTTGGTGGCTTTTCAGCCGATTGAGCATGTTGAATCGGCGGTGGAGCTTGTCGGTGAGAGAGATCACTCTGATTGGCTGTTCAGGTTTTATTTGCTCACCCCTGTAGCGAGTGAATCTGCTTTTTCCTACTTTAACCTGAAAAGCAAACTGGAGCAAGCTGGGAGAGGCTAGCGGAGCGTTAGCCGCAGCATGACCGGAGGGAAGCACAGCCAGTTAGCCTACGCCAGCTTCCGAGCTAGCCCTGGCTCTCCGTTTGGATCCAACCAGAGCACCGAGCCCTGGTTTGTTATTCAGGTTAAAGTGGGAAGTAGCAGCGGGTTTATCGGGCAGCTGAGTGAAGTGGACCCTGCGGAGGAAACACCGGGACCGTCTGGATGTAATAGTCCGTGGAGGTGCTGCGGTGCTCAGCTGCACAGATAGGAAACACTTCGGCTGACAGGATGTACCACTCTCACGTGCTACTTGGCCGTGTAGTGTGTTCAAAAGCAACTGACACAGGGCGACGTTCTTGTTCTTGTTTTTAAGGCTCAGATTACCAAACCAACAGACAATATTGGAGGAAAGAACAGATTCGATACACAGGGCCATGCATGTTTTTGCGTCGGTCACTGCAGTTAGCAGCCCCTCTGCAATGAGAGCTTTGGGAAAACACTGATTTTTATTTTTATTAGTCTGCTTTATTCAGTGTTTCTACCCATTTAAATCACCAGTTTTGTTTGTCTTGAAGAGGAGGAGACCTCTGTGGGTAATTCAGCTCCTGCTGAAAACCTCCTTAACATTTGGATCTTAAAGACGTAGGAGTCTTTTCACAAAACTGGGCTGTTTATGCAGTAGAAAGACAGACAGAGAGAAAAGCGGTTGTGGCATTCGCTGTTGCTCAAGAGGCAGAAAACCCTCCAATTACCAGAATGCACTGTGCCTCATTGAACCAATAACGCTCCTGCTGGTGGAAGACATACTGTGAACTCGGCCATTTGAAACAATGGCACCGACTGGTAACAAATGATCTTGTATTACAACTAAATGGTGAGCTTAAAAAAGTTTTTTTTAATGCTAGGATGACGCGCTCCCCAACGCCCTGCCACCGGGGACTTTGGCACTAAAGAGGGGTGGATTGGGTTAAATGATCAGCGGGTACAGCTCTAGAGAAAGCAGCTCCATCCTGCTGTGTGACTGTGTCGTAGTGGTCTATTCTTCATTTCAACATGTATTTATTTGGGCCAGCATTTTATGGATGCTTTCACACCTGCCCTGTTTGGTTCTGTTCAACTGAACTCAAGTTCGTTTGCCCCCTCAGTGTGCTTCATTTGGGCAGGTGTGAACAAAACCACCAGACTGAGACCTTCTTGAAGAGGTGGTCTCAGTCTGGTTACAAATGAACTCTAGTGCGGTTGGTTTGTGGTGAGAAGGTGTTCCGACCTGGATGTGAACCAACTGCAGTCACATGACACATTGTTTGGGTTAAACATGAGCATGTTACAGTCCTGGAGGATTATTAATGTGCACCTCCTCCTGTACTGCCTTAATATGCACATTCAGCACATCCAATGCATCAAAACATTGTTTTCTAGTTGGAGCCGCGCCTCGTTTTCAAACTGTATGGTTTGACTAAAATGAACAATGACAGCAATATAGTCCACGATGAGCAGCGCTAAAATCAACCTGCGTAGTTGTCCCTCCATTGTGACATTAGAAAGTGTCACATTTATCTTGCAAGTGTACTCTTCTTCAACATTTTGTTTACTTCCTGGATTTTTCCCACATGGAAATTCTGACCAATCAAGAGCAGCTTTGTCACACAAGGCATTTGGTCTGGTCCTCTTGTAAATGCTGCCGTGAGAACACGAAGCAACTCTAGGCAATTATACAATTTTTTAATAAAATCAGTCCCTGATTCAGACCGAAGGAGACAATGTGACTTAGTATATGCCACTGCCTCCTGTTTCAAATTAAAAGTCCTCATTTCAAAAGCCCTCTAGCCTTTCATGCACAGTCCAGCAATATACTAGATTTTGACCTTGTCTTATTATTATTAAACAAGCAGGAGGAAATCTTTCATTTGTTGGGGACTATTTTCAGCAGCGGATTAATTCACATTTGGTCCTCTAGTGAGTATCTCTGTCAGCAGGATGGTGTATGTGGGACTGAGTCGAAATAAACTAGTGTGTGTGTTCATGGTTATGAAGGAACGTGTCACCCTGTGACACAGTGTGGCTCACTGATGTGTTTTTTACAACACCGCAGCTTTGTGGCACAGAGCAGGAGGATAAATCAGGCTGTAGACACACACTGTACTTGTTAGAGGATACATTCACTGCTGCTTTCTGAACATGAGATTTGTTGACAAGAAGAAAAATATAAAATATCACCAGATTTACATTTGAGCGTTACAGCAGTGAGACCAAAGTGTATGTAAAATAAATCTGTTAGTTGCACTTGTAGAGGTGGGTGCGGGTTGGTAACAGACCTGGTTGTCATAGTAACAAGCCACTGTAAGTGCCTACTCTTACAGACCGAGAAGCGGGTCAGTTTTCCGTATCGGAGCGATTTATCTTCTAAAATATCTCCAATCCTCAGTGTCCGTGCTTTGCTCCGCTGATGAAGGATGGGGCCACGTAGAGGACAAACAGAGCAGCCAGAGGCTTTAATTCATCCCCCATACACACACACACACACACACACACACATGCACACACTCATACGCACACACACTCTCCCTCCGTCTTCCCCGCTCTTTCCATCTCCCATCTCTCCAGTGAATAGCACTATATATCGGTGGTTTTATGTTGTGGCCTTGTGTTGGCTCTGTGTGGGAGGTGTGTGTATGAATGTTTGTGTGTATGAATGTGTTTGTGTGTGTGTGTCTCTGGAGAAGCTCATTAGATCCTGTTTGCTGTGTTTCTCTAACAGGAACACACTCTGAAAACATTCTAAACAAGGGTGTTTCTCACTCGAAAACTAACAACCCAAAACACTATGTGCACTTAAAAGCACATTTGCTGAATACAGAGATTTAATAGAACAGTGTGTTTGATTGCTAACAGCGTACAGTAGTGAGGTTTCTTCCCCGATGGGGCCGGTGTGGAGCCTGCAATGAGATAAGAGATGAATGTGTCTAGAACTAAAGAAGTAGAGGTGGACTTCTGCAGGAGTCACTGCAGAAATCGCAGCGTGTTCTCATCCCTGAGTCCAGTCAGCAGCTCGAGTCCTGTCCGCGGACTGGCTGACACCTGCTCGTCACGTCCAGTCATATTTTGTTGCTTGGGCAGGGTACGGTTTTGACTGCTTAGTTAGGGTTGGGAAAATATCCTGGTTGATGTTGATAAGGTCAGTCGACTAACGTGACGAATGACTAACATGACAACAAAATAACTCAAAGTTGGGACACAAACGCTGGTCTCCTGGGTCAGAGTCCTGTGCTTGTTGCACCCATCCACCTGCACTTCCACCCAGCCTAAGTGGACTTTCTCACTCTTTATCCACTGTTGCTCTGACTGTCTAATAAATACGTGGATTGGTTTACATTGTAGTTGATTAAAAGCCCGGTACGTCTCATACAGGTGCTAAAGGGGGCATTGTGCATCTGTGTCTGACGTTAAAGGGCCTCCGACCAAGATGTGTTTTTTGACGCCCTGGGATCGAGGGCAGGCTGGAAAATCAAAAGTCAACAGGTGGACAGTAGTGATGGTCAAAAATTAACAAACTTTTTTCTGTGAGCTGCAGACACTGATACAGTCCTGGGCAGAAGTGTTGTCTTCTCTTTCTTCAAAAATCTGCACAGTAGGGTGTTTGTAAACGAGCAAGGACTGTTTTAATTGGACTCAGGTCGAGACCTCCACCAGCCAAGGCCGATTGTGCTTTCATGTGCTCTTTTCATGTGCAGCACAAGGCTGTGGAGGTTGCTAATATGCCTGCAGTGCTCCTTTTAAATATAAATAATATTAGCCTTATTGATGCTAACTTATACATGACCGGAGAGAGGCTTTGAGGACCAGGTAGTAAAAGCTGTGGAACGTGCATGTAACCATGGAGCGTCACGAAACTGACATCATATTTTGTAAAATGTATCAGAACTCAATAGGTTTGAGAGGTTTGATATTATCATCGCCTGCTTCACAGCTGAACAACATAATGAGCATGGTGGTTTATTTCTGACCTTGAAAATAAAAAAGAAATATTAAATCAAGCTCAGTTCTTTTTAGAGCTTACAACTGCTTCTGACTGAGTTCATGGAGGGTTGAGTCGTTTCAGCAGCCAGGTTGTGTAACGTACTAATCCAGAGGCTGTTCACCTCCCAAAAGAGCTCTCCACAGATTCAGCACTGCACTCTTTCAAAGTTGTCGGACTCACAGAACACAGCATAGAAATCAGTGTAACAGAACCAGAGAGATCTGTTGTATCTCAGTTCATGTTCCTCCGTGTTTCCTTGTTATTTTTAGTGCATAAGTACGTTTACACTAATAGTTATGGCAAAATGCAGTGCACTGTGAGTGCATGGATGGTGCACTCATAATGGTCAAAAAGTTGAGTGTGGAATGCTGAGGGGGGGGCACCAAACTTGTGAAAATGGCAGCCGACGGAGCTGCAGTGGTGGCGGTTGCTCCAGTGAATAAGCAAACAAGCCAGCAGATCTTTTTGGCAGGCGACGTTCACGGCGGGTGACAGTCACAATGGGCTCAAATGTTGAGGTTTCCCTTTGTGAATGATAAATACAGACCACAGATGCAGAACGTACGTGTAGCTGTACTCGTGGTGTGTTCAGGTGCAGTTTCTTGGCCGAGACACATGTGGTGTGAGGTAATGGAGACACTTTAGACTTTATACTACTTTAACCACATGCAGTATTACTCCTCAACACCTGGAAACACCTGGAAACATGCTGATGTCTAAGAGTTCCCCTCTGACTTCTAAACATTAGTTATTATTGTACACAGGACGCTGTGATGTTCCACATCATAGCTGTTTTATGGACCTGATATCATCCCAGTGGAACACTGTTTTTTTTTGGGCTGTATTTACACATACAGCTTTAGTGTTTGACTGATCATCTT
The DNA here is from genome assembly GCA_035609425.1 of Epinephelus awoara. Taxonomy (NCBI): domain Eukaryota; kingdom Metazoa; phylum Chordata; class Actinopteri; order Perciformes; family Serranidae; genus Epinephelus; species Epinephelus awoara. Next base: position 5,654,413 of record CM069298.1, on the reverse strand, counting down.
CTGCTTTCAGTGCTTGTTTTATTCCTCCAGTGTGGTCATGGTATGTACAGTGGTTTCTTTTTTTTATTTTATGTGAGCTCACCAAACCCAATATTACATCTTGAAAAGGTTCATGTGGGATATTTCATTCAATGCATCCTCCAGCACTCACATTAGTGGTTTGTGTGTGAGGCAGAGTTCCAAGATAAACATCTTATTTTCACTTACCAGAACTGGCCACCGTGTTGGAGGTCATTGCTTCTTGGCAATGGAACAGTTGAAACCAGTCAGGAGTTGTTTTTCATTTTTTAGAGTTGAGGATGTATTTGATTTTGTCTGTTTTGATTTTATAAATAGAAGTACAGTGGATATAAAAAGTCTGCACATCCTGTTAAATAGTGGTCCTTTCACACCTGACAACAATTACAGTGATTCCGATTAACCCCGAATGAAGTTCAGCTGCCATCTTAGGATTTTCCCGACATTTACTCAGTCACATGTTACATCAGAAGCCACAAATGTCCATAAAGAGCTTGTAAAGCATCATAAGGATCTAATTGTTGAAAGCAAAAACAATTCCACGGTGGCGCAGTGAAGACATTCATCAACAAGTGGAGAAAATATGGAACAACAGTGACGTTAAGAACTGGAAGACCCTCCAAAAAGGATGAAAAGACGAGATGAAAACTGGTCAGGGAGGCTGCCAAGAGGCCGACAGCAACACCGAAGGAACTGCAAGAATGTCTTGCAAGTACTGATTGTGTACTACATGTGACAATAATCTCTCGTATCTTCACATGTTTGGACTGTTGGGTAGGGTCGGAAGACAAAAGCCTTTTCTTACAAAGAAAAATATCCAGCAAAATCTCCCAAAAGCCTTGTAGGAAAATGTGTCATGGTTTGATGAAACCAAGGTTGAACATTTTGGCCACAATTCAGAAAGGCTCAGAAATAACACTGCGCATCACCAAAAGAACACCATACCCATGGTGAAATGTGGTGGTGGCAGCATCATACTTTCAGGTTGATATTATTTAGCTGGAACTGGGGCTTTAGTTAAGATGGAGGGAACAATGAACAGTTCCAAATACAAGTCAATTCTGGCCCATTCTCGGAACCCATCGGCTGTATTCGGCGTCTGACTTCCGGCAGATGGCGATACAGCCTCTGGGGGCCGGTTTGATTTGGGCGGAGGAGGCGAATTTCCGTTTCTGACTTGCTTACTTATATAAGTAAATATGCTGAACCATTTTGATGGATTCAGAGTTTGCAGTGACGCCAATTATGTTCCGTCTCGTTTGTTCACCGCATGGACCGTTTAACCTGCCAACAACTGCAGCCAGCTCAGACGTGATTGGTCAATATCACACGGACTACAAACAGCCTACAACCGGAAACCAGGGCTCTTCCGCTCTTCTTCCGGAGGCAAGATCTCCGGGATTTGGCTACAGACTCTACATTCACTGAATATAGAGTCTGTATATAGAGACTAATTCTGGCCAAAAACCTTCAGTTGTCTGCCAGAAAGCTGAAGATAAATGAGAAATTTCACCTCCCTGCACAACAATGACCTTAAGTATACAAATCAACAAAAGAATGGCTTCATCAGAGGAAAATGAAAGTTTTGGAATGGCCCAGCCAGAGCCCAGAGACCCAAATCAACTTTTGCCAGGAAGGGTGGGCAAATATTGTGAAGTCAATATGTGGCATGCTGATAGACTCCTACCAATAAAGACTGAATGCTGTAATACAATCAAACGGTGCTTCAACCAAGTATTAGTTTAAGGGTATGCACACTTACCTCCATGATGGCGGTTGCCAGGAGACTTGTCTTGGAAGTCTATTTACTGTATTTACATTGATTCGGATATTTAGTGTGATGATCTGATGTAAAGTGACAGGTGTGGATGTACTCACTGTATTGAGCTGTCGTTTGTCTCGGCTCTAATTCCTCTGTTTATTGACGAAGCAGCTGCAGTGATTGTTACTAGAAAGCCTCAGTGTTTGCTCATGTACATGGGTTCAGTTGTTGAAGGTGTTTAAAGCCTGGAAGTGTTTGATCAGCCTGCATCTCATCTCAGTGGCCTGGACAGCAGGAAGTAGCCGGCTCATTTTTATTTCCTCCTTTCAACCTGATGCAAGTGATGTAACACAGATTTAAATAACCATCTGTATCTGATGTAACCTTCTTCCTAAAATTCCACTCCTCAGTGTTAAAAGCTCAGGGAACCTTCCAGCTGCGGGGGAACATCATTAAATGTGTGTGAAATTAGGCCTCCCACTGTAATTGGCAGGCTAATGAGTAGATAGAGGAGTATTACTACGCAGCCATGTCAGGCATGCGCCACATTTGATGCTTGGCTCTTGCAATTTGAAGTCATTATTTGCAGCGGTCTGGGCAGATGAGGCGGATAAACCCTGTTTTGATGTGAGCAGACGGGGAGGATGTGGGAAAGGTTTCTCCTCAGGAGGGCTGCAGGAGGGCTGCAGGTGAGGAGGACGGCGGAGGGAAAGAAACAAAAAAGTTTGTTTGTGTCTTTTTTCCCTGATACCTGTCTGTCAGTAAATGTCAGAGAACTTAATTACCGTTCAAAGAGATCACCCGTCCTTCACAAGACCTGGGTTCAAACCAGCACAGCGCTCCGTGTTTCATCTGCTTAAAGGGCAGACCAGCATGTTTTTATGATGAGGTGGTTCATACAGTCACAAATTTAGGATGCAGGAGCTTGGAAAAGCAGATAGGACAAGAAGCTGCTGCTTCTTTGGTTAACAGGAAGTGCTAGTCAGGTTTGGCCATATTGGGACTTGAAGACATCAGTGCAGGCTGCGTTCAGGTCTCAGATTTAGGCCTTTGAACAATGCTGACTCATACCAGACTGAATTTGAGGTGGGACACATGCTGCGTCTTTTAATGCCTGGAAAACACAAGGTCGGGCGCTGGGTGCTACTTGTGCCAACTTGAAGGCCATGGAGGCAGGTTGCACAAAAGACACAGCGAACTGGCTGATGACATGGCCAAATGCAAGTATGATGCTAAATATATTCAACTCTGTGATCCTTGAAAAGGAGAAATCTGGACCCCGTGGCTGGACCAGTTGGGACCTACTGCTCTAATTTACTCTCAGTCTGTAGCTGTCAATGTTTAACCAGTTATGGTGAAGAGACAGCAAGACATCCTTTCATTTTATAGTTATAGCTTACTAATGTATGAAAACTTGCTACGGTATGAACAGTGGTTACACAACCTTCAAAACAAGTACAACTCAGCCCTGAGCAGGAGTGATAGTTCTCTATTGACCAATCGACAGACTGCAGTGTTTCTAGCTCCAGCTTTTAGTACTGGATCAGAGAACTAGGTATCCTAACAGACGGGTGACGAAAGTGTGGACGGTTCTGTTTGTACCGTCTGTTTGAGAGTCGTTGAGGTCACATGTGAGTTGTTGACCCACCCGGCCATCATGTGTGTCGTTAGGGTTGGATGGGTCAAGATGTGAATGGGTGTTAAGCTGTCTGGGGAGGGATCTCAAGACCGCATTGTAGGTGGGTGATAAAAGGCCCGTTTCCACTGAAGAAGTTCCTGGTACTATTTGGGGGGCAGGAACTTTACAGGAATGTCCTCTCGCCGCCGTGTCTCTACTGAGAGAGCGGAGTAGGAGGAAGGTTCCTGTAAAGTTATCGGGCTCTGGATGTGATGTAATCGTTGCGCGACCATTTTGACCGGGGCGACACGGCAAAGAAACAAACAAAGAGGAAGAACAACAAAGAAGCAGAAGAAAGAAGAAGAAAGCAGACATAAGAAAGATGATTATCAACATGGAAGGAGCTGAGCTGCGACTCCTCGTCTGCTGAGTTTTTAAAAGTGCCGGCTAGTTTGTTGCTTTCTGTTGACGTCACATCCCGCCTTGAGTATATCCAATCAGCACCAAGTAAACCCCAAGCCCCACCCAGGAGTTTTTCTGGGCCGTTCTGAGTACCTACTCCGAGGCAGGGACTTGTTTAGCCCCTGTAAAAGTTCCAGAACTTGGAGACACGCACCAACGGCCCCGGCCCTGTAAAATTACCCCGAAGTTCCTGCGGTGGAAACGGGCCTAAATGGTGTCGTAGCCCGCCTCCTCTGTTTAACGATGGCCGTTCCAGTTTGAGGTAGATGGCTTCTTTCATGCCTCTTTCAAACCGTCTGTCTCTGTGATATAGCACTAATGACAATCTGCACCAACATCTTTTTAAATGTGTAATAAAATATAGGGTTGTTTTCTTTATGACATATCTGTATTTTCACCACAAAATGGAGAAATGAATGATGGCGATTTGGTGCGCAAACATGAGTAAGACTGGTTTTAATCTGATCTTTGAGTTACAGTGCATGAAGCTTTTGATGTTGTGCTGCCATACTTTAATGGTGATGGCAGGAATAGCATGCATGCCGGTATCTTCATTAAAGTGATGGAGTGATGAGTCACCTTCATGCATGAATCATACATTAATAATAGCCTGATGTTACGCAGGATCCATGATGATAGAAATACAAAAATACATGGCAAAAATATTGTCAGTATTTTAGACACCCAATATTTCACAAATTGTGTTTTCAGGGATACACACTGTAGATTTTACATCAGATAAACATGTAATATACAGTGATTTACTGATAAAACTCTGGCCAGTAATGTATTGTAAATTTACACAAATACAGTAAAGAACTGCAAATGTATTTCTAGTAATATAGTTTAATTCTAAAATACAGTAAGAAACTATAAAACGTGTAGTACTTTACTGTCAAAGCTGCTGGCAGTAAATTACTGTAAATTTAAAAGTTTCACAGTGCAGCTCCACTATAGGTCATATCCTGCGTGACTTTTGCACATCCACATTGACAACAATTGATTTTAGGGCACAAAAAAATGCAGCGTGTGTAGGGGCCGTTCTTATGCAAACTCTGAAAACTCAAGCCATAATATAGATTTGTTTGTGTCATTTATCCTTATCTTAAAAAGGTGGTTATAAATATACATGTGCAGCTATTAAACTCAACACAAGGTAGAGCATTCAGGTGTAAAGTGTCGAAATACGGCACTTGGGCAGTGACTTGCGGCGTCAGAAACCAATGAAAAAAGGCGCCCTTTAACGTTGGCATGATGTGCGGCCGGTTGCCGTTATAGTTAAGCAGCGACCGGCAGCGTCAAGGAAAGACGGCGGGACAAGAACGAAAGTTAAAGCGGCAAAAGTTCGAGTGGGGCGAATGGATGGGTCCAACAAACACCGACTTTCACCCAAGAGAGCGGTGTTTGCATCCCGTAAGAGTCTAAAGCCAAACCTTGTTCTTATTTCCTAAACCCAACCATGTGTGTTTGTTGTTGAAGGAAAAAAACAGTTGTACCGACGTATGTTTCCTGTGTATCTTGAAAGAAGACAATGCATGTCACAGGTAGAACTACCAACGCACCCAGGGTACCTTGGTTGGATTGAGAATGTGTTGGCAAGACACATCATGAGCAAAAGTTTTGGGAGAAATTTGACCAAGTTTCCAAAGCGACCTACATATTTATCCATTTTAATGAAAATCAGAAGCCGCTGACAGAGGATAGAAGATAAATGGTTTGTGGACGCTGCATTACCACTAACTGTCTGCTCCAACCACATTCCTCCAGAGGCTTGTTGTCAGAGAAAACTGAAAATCTTAAATGTTGTAATTTGTGGATAATAACTCCCATATTTGTCTTGATATTGAATATAAATCCGACTCCTTGGTGGCTGTGGTTTGCCCTCAGCCCCTCGTCTGTCGGGGCCCTGGCCCCTTTAAATCTGCTTACTGTAAGCCTGGAGAGAGGCTGTTTTCTTTTTCTTTCATTCTTAGTTTAGAGATCGTCTTAATCTGCCTCATGACGTCCCAGCTGTGAAAGGAGGGCAGCAGGATGACAGTGACAGTGCATTACTTGCTAATCATGTCCCATTACTTAATTATCCCTCGATTTATTGCCAGGATCTCTCCCTCATTATAAGGCATGAATCAGAGCTTGTGTGCTGATAAAACATCCCATTAGCCATGTTGGGATATTAACACACGAGGGCGGCGGGAACAATGCAGAGGGTTTTTTTGCCCCTCTGTGCTGTGATGACGCCCTGGAGACAGGTCGCCTGAGGTCACAAGAAATGAGCCGCCATGTTGGAGGAGTGAAGATTAAATTCTTGTTCGTCTCTGAAATAAAGGAAAATTTCCAGCCCAGTCACAAAGAGAACATGTTGGCATTTGTACACTTCATACCTATTATATCAATGTTTCTAAAGTAACGTAGTTCTGATTACATGTTTATGAGCTGACTTTGTTTCCACCTCCTGATGACACTGCAGGTCACTGGTTGAGACCAACAAACAACAAAACCGGTTGTTTTTAAGAGAAACATTTGGACATTTTCAGCTGCAATTGTGGCACCGAAAGCAGATGTTTTAAAGCACATTTTCTTCTCCAAACCATAACCAAGTGTTTTTGTGCCTAAACACAAACATGTTAACCACAGTGTTGTTCAAACAGAAAAACAAAAAAAAATCAATGGATCCGCCACATCAGTGGTTCTCAAATGGTGTGCCGTTGGATTTTGTGATAACCACAAATTATTCAGACCCTCCAGGATCTTGTGGCAAAAAAAAAAACACTTGAATTTGCAACCAATTTTGTTTAAAAAAAAAAGGAAGGATTTTTTTGCGGGAAATTGCAGCAAATGACAAAAATTGCAGTTAATTACTTTTTTTTTTTTTAATTACTACCTCTAAAAAAATAAGTCATGTCATCACTTGCTATAATAATCATATTGAATATTACAAAAATAGCTGCAAATGTTTTTTGCCAGTGAAGATGACCTACCACTGGTCAGTAGACCGTATCATGAAAGCTACCTGCCTTGTTTTTTCTTACTTTTATTGTCTTAGGTCGTGTTAAGAGTGAAAACATGTTATAGAAGCTGTCGTGCACAGATATACTGTAAATACAGGTGTGCCTTGAGATTTTGGCTTGTCCTTTGGTGTGCCTTGGACACAAAAAGTTTGAAAACCACTACCCACATAATAACGCAGGCTACAAATGTTACATATCTGTGGTTTGCAGAAACAGTTATCCTGACAACTGGGTTTAAATATCATGTTTCCCTAATGTTCTGTGAATGTAGTTGGTATTTTTCATGTGATATGATGTGAGTTTGATTGAGATATTCTACTCAAAATTAATCAGTTGTGTCGATGGGAAACCAGGATTGATTCATTTTTCATGTAATATCCTTAAATATCTCATAACTAGTTATTCTTCTTGTTATTTACTATAAACAAAGGTTTCTCCTGGGGTCACTTGGTATTTTAGACCAAGACAGATTTTTCATATGCAGTATTTTAAATAAAAAGTGGGTTTGAAATGTTTTTATATAATTATATAAATATATATTATATATTATTTAACCAGGAAAGGTTAAGGAAGTATTAGGGCCATTACAGATGAAAAACAAACAAACAAACAAAAAAAACTATGACAGAAAACTACAACTTTAATCTCAGAATAAAACGATAGTTTACATACAACAAGACACTGGTACTTTACTTATATTTTCATTTTATGCTACTATGCACTTCACTGTTCTGTGATTCAGCTGTGTTTCTTACTCCACTACATTTACTTCATGGTTTTACTTTCTTACTTTGCATATGAAATATTCTTAATCCAAAGCATATGATTAGTTTATAAAATATAATCTAATAGTATAAATTATACTAACCAATGTAACACAAAGTGGTGAGGCAAAAAATAAATAAATAATTAAAAATAGAATAATATAACACTGAAAGAGGCAGTTTTCTACTGTAGATATTTTAAGTACACATTGCTGATAATACGTATGTACTTTTACTGCAGTTAAAGTTTGAATGCAGGACTTTAACTCAGATTAGATCACACTATATAGGTTTAATGGTCCTTTTACTGCAGTATAGTATCTTAATACGTCTTCCTACCATCTACTCACTCCAAAAAAAGATGTGTTTCGCTCCTTTTGGCTGACAGTCAGCCGCTCGTAAAAAGACAGTTAATAGATAATGAGCACATTGCTTTGAATCTTCTGACCTGGCAGGAGAAAAATTAACTTTGACCAAAAAACTCTCACCTCTGAGAACTTTCAGATTAGATGTAATAAAGAACAACCATGCCAACATACAGCAGGTTGGGGTAATTGTCCTCTATTTTGGATAGTCTAATAGGGGTGATTAAAGCTTTGATTAAAGTAGTGATTAAGGTTTTAAAAACCTGGATGCAAACACCTGAAAGAAAGGAGAGAAAATCCTCTTGGCTGAGTCGGAAAAGTAGATGTAATAAAAGCAGATCTTTTTTCAAATTGAGTGTGATGTTATGGCTGCTTCTTCTTTAGCTCTGCACCTTGGTGTTTCCTTCCTGTTACCCCACAGTAAAGACAAAACTATGAATTATGAAAAGGGGCAGCAGACAAAACAACCACACTCACAGGTGAATTTATAAAAGGACTGCAGCTTTGGCGCCAGATAAAGCCTCACAAATAAGATCCTTCGCTAAGCCCCACCCTTTTGGGATGGTCTGTCAAACTGTCAGAGTAAGCATGGAGCCCACACCGTAACTAACTGCACTCCCTGAAGAAATATTACCATACTTTTGGAAAAACAAAAAAGTAATCTTAGAGAGAAGCAGACAGAGGGGTCTACAGTCTGTGTTTGAAGGATATATCCTGAATGTCAAACTGACTCAGCAGCAACAACAGGTTTCAAACATAAGAAGAAAGCTAAAGCCTCACAGATCAGTGTAAGGATGAGCCATAACATCACCTGCTGATTGTGTCAGAAGACTGAAATTGAAGGGAAACATTGCCGATATTGAACCAGCTGTGTGACATCGCAGTGTGTGCAGATGAACGGTGTTTGCCGCCAGCACCTGGAATCCGCAGGCTGACAGGTGGGGATCTCGGGGGGAAGCCAAACACTGTTCATCTGCACACACTGCGATGTCACACAGCTGGTTGAATATTGGCAATGTTTCCCTGTTTCCCTTCACTGGTTCCTGTACAGCAGGGCTGGTCTTTATCGACAGTTAGGGCTCAGTTATACTCCCTTTATCTATGAAAATGCATACGTCCCTTTCAAATGTTGTAAATGTCACTGCCGTCATTCTTCCATGTGTCCTTTAGGATGGCATTGATACAGTCTCTAGAGGGCAAAGTCAAAAGTGTCACACAACAAGACAGAGTGTTGGATGCTGAATTCTTTTCAATATATGACAGATTTGTTCTGCTGTTTTTTAATGTCTTCATTGTCTCCTGTGGTTGTGTATGTTGCTTCAATTACGCTACACTGCCCCCATGATCTCCAGTGGTACTGCACTATCCGTATTTGGAAACTGTACAAAAACGTGCACAAACACGGACATAATGAATGCAAAGTACGGAGTGAAGGCTCATCTAATGTTGAGCATAAATGAGCCCTTTCGCTGTATTTATACTTCTGATTCGAAGCGACGCCGTAACTATTGCGCAAGCACTATGTTGATGCAGAGCCTATGCCATAACCTACGCCGTAGCCTGACGTGCACTGTCACGGTGATGCAGACCTCCTGTATATTTTCGTAAGCTGAAACCATTTCCCTCCTAAAAAGCAAACAGAAAATGGCAAATAAAACTCAGCTGCAAAACGTCATGAGCGTATTTGCTCTAACTATCATTAGAGCAATATCTCATGTCAACCAGACCATAGATAATGACTGCAGGTGATGCGCAGTTCTTGGTGCTATCAGCAACTTATAAACCATTGTTTGTGAATTTGTCTGTGGACTGAGGAGAACAGATTCATTCATTTAAATGCCATAACTGCCATCTGAGGTGTGAAGCAGTGATGAAACGTCCTCGTTGACCAGACTTACTGTCACATTATGTAATATTCACACGGCTCCTTCTGATGGATAAACACACACTGAGTTTTATTTTCTTCTGCCAACTTTTTAGGAACTACGCTCTGAATTTGTGCAGCTTTCAGATGGATACATAACATGTCTTTGCGTGTGTGCACAGTATATATGTCTCTTTCTTTGCTATTGTGTGCGTTATGAGTCAGCGGCACTCTGCAGCTCCTCGAATATGACTAGATGGGTAATTCTCGCCCACACAGAAACACAAACGCACACTCTGTATTAAAGAGTGGTGTTGAAGCCGACCCTGCTGTTCAGGCATCTGGACTGAGTTGTTTCCTGCAGGGGCAGATGAAGTATTTGCCTCCTCTCCTTCACATCCACAGGGCAACACTTCAGTCTAATCTCCCCCCATGGGGAAGTTAACCGGACCGCCCATCCACTTTGACCGCACTGCAACTAAATAACAGCAGCTCCCAACGTAAACACACACACACACACACACACACACACACACACACACACACATTCATGCACTGGTTTTATCATCCTTTGCTTATCGGTCGCTCAACTGTTTTCAATAAACTGCAAAAAGAAAGTCAAAACAGAGGATGCACCACACATATTTATATTATTTACAAAAGTAATCACATAACAAGATGTTTTTTTTTCCATAGTTGTGGTTTTCATTAAGTCACCACAAGAACTTAACAAGGAAACGCCCTTGATAATATTCTCTACTGGCTACTTTATACGCACTTTAAAAACAACATGCATTATTTTCTGTAGTACTGACCAATGACACAAAGAAGCAAACGTGTGTCAGTTGTGAATGATTGTTGAAGTTTCAACATTGGTTTGGAGTGACTGATGACTTAAGTGTTGGTGTGTCCCTGTTGGCCGTTGCTCTTTGAGATGGATGAGTCAGAGTTTACATTGAACTTGGGACAAATCCTAGTTGTCTCAGATTATTTGTGGTGTCAGTTTTTGAGAGCATAAATAGAGAGATGTTGAGCTTTTCAGATGATGATCAGTAAGTGTGTGCTCGTAAATCAGCCCTTAAACCTGTCAGTTACTACTGGAAAAATGACAGTTTGGAAGTGTGTAGAAATTATTTGTCTAAATGAAATTTTTATACAATCTGTCACCTTGATTCTAATTTCTGGTACATGAATTTCACTGCATTAGTTTAAAGATTAAAAAACAAAGAAAACATCATGACTAAAAGTTGACTAATATGTCATGAATTTTTGGTGACTAAATTATTTTGAATTTTGTGGACTAAAACTAGACTCAGACTATGAAGGATAAGAATGACTAAAATGTAACTAAAACTACTCAGCATGTCTGTCTCAAGACTGAGACTAAATCTAAAATTGCTGTGAAAAATTTAACACTGGTGTCTTATGATAGCATGGTGGGATTAGCAAGCTAGCCAAACCAAAACATGGCTACTCTGGACAGGCTGATTGCTCGCGCTCTGGTGTTGCTGCTTGCAGCTTTCTCAGGAACTATTCATCCAAATGACTTCACACTCAGCACTGTTGCTCCTTGGGTCCTGAGCAGTACATCCACCATTAGTTGCATCCCCTAGCAATGCTAGATTATGTCATGTAGGTGCAAACATTTTATGGCCTTGATGAAGTCAAAGCCCGCCTATTGAGTTGGTAACATCTCTAATATCTCTGGTGTCTATTTCTTCATCTGTTCTTGAATGTACTGTAGTGACTTACGGAGATCTGTACCCAGCATGCCATTTGGTGGTGTAACAGTAAATAGGGGTCCCCTCTGGGTTTTCCCTGCTTATCAAGACAAAGGCGGGTCGCCTGGGTGATTTTGGCCGCCACCTTGGTTAAAGCGTGTGTGTGTGCATGGGGGGGCATTCAGATGTAGCGTCTTTCGCACGCACAAACCCATTACTTTCAGTGTAGACACGCGTCACACGTGCTCACAACCCAAAGCGATGCCGTAGCGGTGCACATTTGATGCGACTCGCTTGTTTTTTCATCCGGCGCACAGCTCCACGGACCTGCTTCTCCCTCCAGTGTTGTTTCAGATCCCGGTTCCCCCTCGGGCTGTGTCTCTCCTACTGTTTCCCACAGAGCTCAGCCCCGTTTGAAAGGCGAAGGAAGCCCATATGTGGAAAGACGTCGCCTCTGAGATGTAGAATGTGTATTATGGAAGAGAAACACACATTTCAGGACGGCTGACTTGTATCATCAGAACAGACATGTCCTGTGATTTTGAGCCTCCTCTCATATTTAATAGAGGCGGGACAATACCTGACAGTAATATTCTCAGCTGTCAGGATGTGCCTGCTGTAAAGGGTAAATATAATCAAGACTGAAAATCACAGGCATGTCTGTTCTGATTATACAAGTCAGCAGTGTAAAGCTCAAGCATGTGGGGGCAGAGGGGGACCGTATCTAAAAGTACAGCTGTCAAGATGCCCCCTGCCACAGGCCTTTGCCACCTTGGTCTCGAAAAAACCCAAGGAAGACCCTGATTTAATAGGTATGTAGGTGTGTCCATAGATCTCAAGAGCTCACAGTTGACACTGCACTTCCTTGGGACCTCAGCAACACACCGGCCAAATGTAGAGTCAAACTGATGAACAGCTGTTGACAAAATCAAAGGACAGCCAGACATTCAGAGACTCCTTCCATTTTAGTTAGATTGACACTGCTCCTCTGACCTGTTTATCACCATTCTCCTCCAAACACTGAATGTCTGTCCATCGTTCAGCTCAGCCTTCCTCTTTACTTCCACTGTGACTCTCAGCCTGCTGAGCTTCCTGCCTTAACAGAGCAGAGCAGCTGAAAGTTTGATGTTGCAGCAGTAAATGTTGACTTTGCTGTACGGTGGACTTTCATCTCTAAAACTACCTTAATCCCCGTCTTTCTTTCCTGTTTACTTTCTCCCTGAAGTCAGGTGTGCTCACTGTAAATGTGATCCTGCAGGAGATGAGGCCAGTTTTTTCTTACATTAAACATTTTTGTTTGTGTGTTTTTTTCCCTTCTTCTTGGAAGTTGTTGCGGTGCTAATGAGGCCTGGGATTGGCCATGTGTGATAGTCAAAGTCTATTCCCTTTTAAAACTCTCCAGAACTCTTATTAGGCTGCTCAGAAGCCGTCCGGCCTGCTGGTGGCTGACACCGCAGACTGATGGGAAGGGAATGAAAGCGTCGGACGTCGCCATTGAAATCGTGGCCTTTTGCATTAAACATCAGATGTGACTTTGTTGTTGGTGTGAAGCTCTCCTCACTGCCGAGCGGCTCTTCCCCCCGAGGATGATCAGTGACCGGGAGAGGACTTCCATGGATGCCTTTTCCCATAAATTAACATGCCATCACATATGTGTTAATGAGCATGGTGTTTGCCTCAGAAGTCAGGATGAAAGAAACACGATGTGCAGACCTGAGTGCGGATGGTCTCACATGTAGCTTGGAGTGGTTTCAGTGGAAGTATTCCAATACAAAAAAGTGTCCAAGAATTTATGGATCTGGGAATGAGATACAGCCGAGTCTTCCCGTCACATCATATGGCTGCTGGATGCGTCACGTCGTCTGTTAATTAATCAACTTGTGTTCGGTGCTGAAGCAGGATACAAGTCAGAGGTCTTCTAAAAATAGTCTGATGATCAGCTGCTTGTCACATTGATGCTGCTTTTGTAAGTGCATCTGTCCTGAAATCTCTGATGTGGAAGTGAAAGAGGCTCTGAGAGAGTTTGCTAAGAATAGTGGTGCAGAAACAGAAACAGCTTTAGCACACATGACGCTCTCTAACTGAAGGCTCTCTGGTGCCATCGAGCTGCACACACACACCGCATGAATATCAGGCCAATTCTTGCCATGACTTGGCATCTTTACTCATTTTCTAAATCAGGCAGTATCTTGCTGATCTTGTTTGGTGTGACGTCTTCAGTCTTTTTCATCCCACTCACTATTATTCAGGTGTATTTGGAACTATGTAGGGATAAACAGAGAGATGAGTTTCTTATGCACGTTGTCCTTCCAGTGGGCCCACATGGGACCTTATTTCAGGAGAAATATATATGCTAGTTAACAGCCAGAGACAAGTAATGTTCTGATCCCGTTTAAATTGTGTGATGAATATCACATATGATGTCTGTCTTTAAAAGATCATTTTGTAAGTCAAGAACGTCACAGTTTGTGATAGTGCCACTTAGTTTGAGGTTAAACTGCTCAGTGATTGTTTTATTCCATGCATTCTGCTTCCTTGTCAAAACCTGGCGCCTACATTACCCAGTATGTAACTCAGCGGCCAACAGCTCACCTGATTTATGCTACTAGCAGCTAATGTTCTCGTTCTAAGTTAACATTAGCTGGCGACAGCAGAGGCCAGAGGCATTATGTTTTCGAGTTGTCTGTCTGTACGTGAACACAATATTTTAAGCACGCCTCAAGGGAATTTCTTCAAATTTGGCACAAATGTCTACTTGGGCTCAACGATGAACTGATTATCTTCTGGTTGTCATAGGTAAATGGTCAATGTCACCATGACCTTGTCTGTCTCATTCTTGTTAACAAGATATCTCAAGAATACCTTAAGGGGAATTGACAAATGTTGACTTGGACCTGAGGATGAACTCTTTAGAGTTTGGTGGTCAAGGGTCAAAGGTCAAGGTCGCTGTGACCTTGCATCCATCTTATTCTCGTGAACATGATATCTCAAGAACAGCTTGAAGGGAATTTATTCAGTTTCTTAAGATTTCACTTGGACTCAACAATGAACAGACTAGTTTTTGGTAATCAAAATGTCAAAGGTCAAGGTCACTGTGTCCTTGCATCTGTCTCATTCTCGTGAATCTGATATCTATGGGCATTTTAGTCAAATTTGGCACAGATGTTCACATGGGGTCAGCAATTAACTAATTTTGGTGATCAAAGGTCACTGTGACCTTGTTTCATTTGTGTGAATGCAATAATGCAATATCTCAAGGATACTTTGAGGGAATTTCTTTAAATTTGACACAAATGTTCACTTGGACTCAACAATAAACTGACTGGATTTCAGTGGTCAAAGGTCAAGGTCAGAGTGATCTTGAATTTGTTTTATTCTCTTGAACATGATATCTCAGGAACACCTCGAGGGAATTGCTGTAATTTGAAATAAATGTTCACTTAGAACTCTAGAATCGTGTGGTAGAAGGTCAAAGGTCAAGATTAGTGTGACCTCACAATATATGGTTTTGGCCATAACTCAAGTATTTATGGGCTAGTTATGACAAAACTTTACACAAATGTCTAATAGGATAAAATAATGAAATAATGACAATTTATATCCAAAAGGTCAAAGGTCAACTTCACTGTAACATTATACTAGATACTTTTCTGGCCATTGCTCAATGTCATATCTCAGGAGCAGAAGGAGATTTGGTCAGATACTGAATTGGTGACTATGTCTTGGGTGTCCACCTTGAAACTGTGCTGGTTGTTTAGATCTTCTGTGCTGCTGGTGGGAAGATGGGTGTGAAGCATCTATGTTTTTTTGTAAACATAGATGTAAACTGTTAGAGAAACTTGACAGGTGCGTGGATGCATACTAGTGCGGGGCGGTAATTCTAGTTTACTTTTCAAACTTGTCGTCAGCTGATGCTGACTCAAGTGACATCACTTGAGGACATTTATCAGACTTCACACACCTCCTTCTGGAGACACACTAAAGTATTTGCACTACTTTGATACACAAGCAGCAGAACTCCCCAACACCTGGAAACATGCTGATGTGTAAAATTCTCCGGCTGTGCCAACAAAAAGAGGGACCATTGTCTTTGGTTATTTCAGTGTTTGTAAGTTGAACATGTCTCTGCACAGCCTTGTTCTTGTCTCTGTTCAGTACAAAAGCCCTTCCATCTTTACATCTAGTCAAATTAAGCAATTTGTAATTGTGTACCGGATCCTAAAAATTATATACATACACAAATGTGCAGCAGTGGAGTTGTTTTGAAGGAAATGTAAAACTGCTCAGATCAGTTTTAGTCACTATAATGAGGAATTGTTTTTAATGAGCATATTTTAAGGTTGACTGTATCAGCAAAATGTTTTCCTTTGTTTTCCTGCACATAAAACACGATGGCACTAGTTACAGTGCGGCTGAACCTCAGTAGGTAGAGAGGGTGGTGGTTCAATCCACAGCTTCTCCTGTCCACATGTTCAAGTGTCCTTGGCAGTCAGCGATTTGTTAATTTTTCAAATCAAGACAAGACAAGACACATTTTGGTTATTTTGCTAACAAGAGGGATGACATTCCCCCTCTTCCCCCCTCAAATTGTCTGCTGGTCCTCAGGCAAAATACTGAATGCCCAGATTACTCCTGACGTTCAGGCAGTCACCTTACATCCTAGCTCTCTGACATCAGTGTTTATGTGAAACACTTTGGATGAAAGCGCTGTGTAAATGCAGTATATAAAAATGATCTCAGTCTTGCATGACGTGATTTAGTTTACTGCTAGTCCAAACGGCCTTCACATCTTCCTGATCACCGTCCTGTCTTACATGGAATAGAAGTCAGAATAATAAATACAAAGTGAAATGTGTGTTGTTGTTTTTTAAATGTCCCTTTTTTTGCACCAACCTTGAACATCAGAGTTGGAGTCAAACTGTGAGTCCATATGGCAGCTTTAACAGGGACAGTTAAACCTCGAGCTGACAAACAGAAGCTGTGATCGATAAAGTTTGTGAGGATGATGAGGATGATGACCTGACTGAACCCTCGTGATGTTTATTGACCGCAGACTTGTGAATCCCTATCAAACGGCTGAAAGTCAACAGAGATCCGACTTGACATTTATATCTTCATTATAATTTCAGGATTAACAGAGTGCCGCAGCTTTGTCGGGACTGTGTGTGTGTGAGGGCTGTTTTCTCTGCTATAATAACGCTCATTAAGACTCCTCGCTTGTTTAAGAGCCGTTATTCATCATCATATTTATTGTGGTTTTAGGCTTTATAGTGCATTAATAATACCCACCATTTATCTTCTGCTGTCATGGCAACGGCTCAGCATGCAGCCCAGTTGTGCAGGACTGTTTTTATGTCCTCCCAGCCCACATCACACATATCGTAATAGTTGGATATAAATCTGAGCTGTAATGGCCCTGTCACATTCGCTCTTATTAGTGTTTGCAAGTACTGGAAACAGTTAGTGATGCTCCGTGTCTAAGGAGGCAATTAGTCAGCTCTAATTGGACAGAAATCCACCGCAGCGTTACTGTAGCGCCGTCGTCTCTCCGGGGCAGAGCTCCCTCTCCATTAACCTGCAGCTCATTTGAATGCAGGGAGACGACGTGCAGGTTCATGCTGCTCTGAACTGGACACTCCTCATCCATTACTGAGCAGGGAGCTGCAACAGCACCGACCACAGACCCACCTGAACTCTCTGTAGCACCTTCTCCCACTGACATAATTCAAGATGATGTAGATTCTTAGCAGACATTTTAAAATGTGTGCAAATGTTATATTCAGCCGTCCGTCAGTCTGGCAATCCAACACTTTGGTCCAGAGCAGTGGTGCCTGACCTTTTGGGCTTGTTACCCCTTAAAATGAGGAAAAGTTTCCTTGTAAACCGTCAGTAAGTTCAAGCACCATTTCTATTTCCCACATTCTTTTATTTTAGGGATATTTGGAGGCCACAAAGAGGTAAAAGTATCCAGTGTTTCACCAGCAAAAAGCAAACAGAGAGAGGTCAAAACAAAATCTGTTGGACATTTCTTAAAGTTGGCAACACAGGGCCCAACTATGGTGTTAACTAGCTCACAACTAGTTCAGCTAGCTCATCTGTGTTATAGTAGCCACTGCAAATCACACTTTAACCCGTGACACCTTTGTTGTTTCAATTTTGACTGAAAAATCGGAAACAAAAACGAAGATGCATATTTAGTTACAAAAATTTCAGCAAGCATCACGTAATGAATTCTTCTTTTGTCTGGTGGAATTTTTTTTTCAGCTGCTCTTTCTGTTTACTGGTAGTAACACTACTAGTAAGACGGTTCCTTCGTAGCATTCCTCCGTCTGTCTGGACCAAGTATGACCTCGGTGAGTCACACTGTTTGCGTACAGTCACTGACTTTGTCTATCCTCTCTCGCTGTCCAGCTTCACAGCCACACTGAGTCCAGGCTGGAGCTATGGCAGGGCTCTGACATCATGCCTGTTGTTGTAGGCACGTCTGTAGCCCTGTTTTACTCTCTCATCAGTAAGATAAGAAAACAAACTCATATGATGGGTTAAAATGTGATTTGCAGTGCCTACCCCACTGACTAGAGCTGACACCAAAGTCTGGCTCCTGAAACACTGTCACTGTCATTATGACCGTTCCTTCTTTCAAGTAGAACAGCGCTGCTTATTCTGTGTTTACCGCTAGTAATGGTGTCCCAACCCTACAGTTTTAAGGCACAAACTCCCTTTGCCATTGTATCCCTGTTAGTTCTTTTTAAATTTTTTTTAATTTTATGTACTAAATTAATCCCCCTGAGGGGAAATTCATTTTTTTCACTCTGTTGTCATTAACACACAGGTCTGAAATACTCACACATGCACAAACAGGACCTATACATGCACAAAGTGGAGCGATGTCAGAGTAAGGGGGCTGCCTTGGTCAGGCACCCCGAGCAGTTGGGGGGTTCAGTGCCTTGCTCAAAGGCACCCCGGCAGTGCCCAGGAGGTGAACTGGCACCTCTCCAGCCACCAGTCCACGCACTTTGATATTAGGCCTTTTCTGTGAAGCTTTCTAGTTCTAGCTGGTTTCCACACGCTTGTGACATTGATGTGTGTTGTGTCTTCTGTTGTACTTGCCATGTTATTGTTAACTGTCTGTGCAGACACTCTTCTCCTGGGTTATGGTCTGCTTGATTGACATGTGCCATGTCTGTGGGATTTCTGTTTGCTTAGTCCTGTCTCCGATGACACTGTTTTTTAATTTTTTTTTCAGACTTTTTTTTCACAGTCTAGTATCGCCTTTTTCAGTGTACTTGAGGTACCTCCAATTACCTTATTTTCTGACTTGACATGACCGTGTGAAGGTGCGTCCCGATGTTTGTCATTTTTAGTCATCTATCTGTACATATGTCTACAAATATATATACTCTTTTTTAAAATGTGTATACATTTTTGTACTCTTAAAATGTGTACATGAAACCAAAATATATATTTACTCTTCTATGTATATAATGTATAAGGTTGGTTCCTTTCTTTACTGACCTTTTTTAAACAAATTCTGTACATTTACTTTTCATCCCATGACTGCTCGGGTGATATGTGATGTGTGTGTATATATATATATATATATATGGAGGTGTGATTTGTTCACCTGTTTGTCTGAAGAAGGGCAGTGACCTGAAACGTCACATGTGGTGATACTTCATTAAAAACTGGCTTTTGGAGCTATCTCTGATGTGCAGACTTTATTCCTTTTATCCATTTCACTCTTTTTTGTCTGGCACCCAGTACTTAGTTTTTTTGGGATGTGCGTGCTTTTCTCAGTTTTTTTTAAGTTTGGAAAAAGATCATAGTTTGGCCTTGTTACTTACAAAACGTAGCGTAAAGTACGTGACATACTACATTGCATAGTTAAAATACGTCAACCTTGACTTTAGGTTATCCACTGAACATGAACAGCAGTCTCCCCCAGGTCATAGTCCTGTGTATGTTTGACCCATCCACCCTGATTTCATCCCTTTGCGAACTGTCTTGCTCTTTACACTACGTCAACGGGCTGCCTCTGTTGCTCAGTCGTAATAACTGTGGCCACCAGAGGTCGCTACCTGAAGATTAAGCTAAATCAGTCCAGTCGTCAGAAGAAATACATGACTTTTTAATTTTTCATGTGTATCATATACACGTTTCTGTTGTGTGAGCTGTTTTTGTTATCTTGAGCTGGATGATGTTGTGATGCCAAGGTGAGACACTTTATCATGATGACTAATCAGTTGGTAAATGTATGCTGCTGAATTACCCTGTTGCTCAACTAACCTTAGTGCTTCTGTTGTCTCGTTGCTCATTTCTGCCTTTGGTTATGTCTGTTTCCACAGAGCTGAAATGAAATGTAATTTAAAATGTTCTGTGCTGTTTGTTTGTGCTTTGATGAACTATATTATTTTCTGCTTTTACTGCTGCTCATGTTTGTGTCCAGCTTATGTCTGTCTTTGTGACTGATATGCTTTATCTCACAATTATTGTTCTTAAACATGTTTCTTAATTTTAGTCAGACAAACTCACATCTGGCCAGGGACTACAGACGAAAGTAAGGCTCCTGCCTAATTCTAGCATATTTATAGTAATGTTTATTAACATGCACTGTATTTTAAGCAACCAGTCTCTGTGTTTATCCAGCCAAGTTAATGCCACAAAAAAAGTGATATTTTAAGCCAAAAGATGATCTGTTCCTAATTGACACTTCGCTAAGCCCCGCCCCTTTGCGATGGTCCGGCAAACTGTTGGAGTAAGCATGGAGTAAGCTTGATTTGGCCCTTCCCCTTGGTTTTGCGCGTTCACATGAGGGGAAGTGGTGTCCCAATTCTCCATCAGGTTAAGAGCTAACCTGGTGGAGAATTGGGACACCAAGGGGACGCCTCTGGACACCTGTGGACGGGTAGGGATCTCTGGGAGACATCACACAACGTTCATCTGTGATGACACACAGCTGGTTGAATATCAGCAAAGTTTCCTGCTTCCCTTCACTGGTTCCTGTACAGCAGGGTCGCTCTTTGTTTCACTGTTATAATCATTAAAAAGCAAAAGCAGCATGTGTATACATTCAATAGGCTATATCTTCAGTAGCTAGCTAGCTAACCCTACACTTTACAGGGTCTGATTTTGGTTTTGGAACAGGGAAGAAACGTATATCTTTTTCCAACTTCTCCAGGTAACGAGTATCACACAGCACTTAGAAAAAATTTGAACATCGACAGCTCCAAATCCCTCGTCCTCCTCCATTACGTCCTCATTGCGTCCATGATGGACGTTGGCGTTGGCAAGGCAACATTAGAAACACGGAAGAGAAGAGGAGTTAAACACGCTGCCGATTGCTAACGTTAGCCATTAGCAACTGGATGCTGTGTTGTCATATATAACGTTATAGCCTATGTTACATCAGAGGCAAACTAAAAATACCTGTCCAGCAGAAACTCTGCGTTCATCTCGTCCCTTTTTACCTCAGGATGAAGCGGCATCAGTCTTCGCCATCGCTCGAAAGCAGAGCCGATGTTGACCCGAGTTTTGGCACTTGCAGCATCGAGTTCTCTCTCAGTGCTTTTTCTGCAATGTTCTTTCTTTTGCCAACTGATTTCCCTGTTCGAGCGGCTGGAGGTGGAACCAGTGTGAACCGTTAACACTTCTACTTCAGGCAGGTTGGAGCACTTCAAGATCAACAGCTGAACCTGAAGCTGATCTATGAATTTATTTAGTCATTTTAAAACAGGCAGAGTCCAAAGATCTACTCAGGACAAACAGCCAGACAGTCAGTCGGAGGGTCGATGCATCATCTCTGCCCTAAATTCACCATCAACCTCAACAATCACGTCCATGTTTATCTGAGAGTGAAAGTGACGTGAAGTGAGTCATTTTTATTGATCAGCTGCAGCAGAAACACTGAAGTACGTCCGTCCACAGCCTGATACTGAAAACACACTGAATATGCTGATCGTTCGATTCCCCTTAGCCGCTGATGCAGCAAGGCATTATGGGTCAACAACCTGTGTGAGTGTGATTATCAGTGAGTGCATGTTGTTAAACTGTGGTGTGTGTGTGTGTGTGTGTGTGTGTGTAGGTGAGAGTGTTTTCGAAGTGTGTATGTGTTTTGGTGTGTGGACTCTCTCGCTGGGAGCAGTTGCCACGGCAACGGTGATGTCCAAGGCTCCTTCTATTGTGCTGCCCACATCTCTGTACTGTGTGTGTGTGTGTGTGTGTGTGTGTGTGTGTGTGTGTGTGTGTGTGTCTCTTGTTGCATGTTTCAGCTCTTTGCTGCAGGCTGGGTTTTTTTTACACTTTTTTCATCTAGCTAATTGTTAGATTTTTCTATCAGGTTAGGTTTTATTCCTCACTCCTAACAGATTTTTTTTAATGTATCCAAACATATGTTTCTATGAGATTTTGAATTTAACTACGATTTGAGATAAGCAGTTTGGAAATGAAAGGTTTTCCCCCAACAAAAATGTAAAAACTGAAAGAAAAATACACGTTTATTAAGAGTAATTTTGCCAAAAAATCAGTCTAGGTAAATCTCCTGACTGAGATGTGCCTTTGTCATTTATAAAAAAGATAAATCACTTTTCTATAAGACATCAATGATATTTCAATCGAATAAATTACTTATTGACTTATTCATACTTCAAAAACAGCATCAATAAGTGATTAACATAGGGGGATCAAAATAAAATAAATAAATGAAATAAAAATCAACCAGCCACCCTCCTCCCCTGACAAGTAAAGAACAGTCCCTTCATAAGTAAAGAACAGTCCCTAAAGTGTGGTGAGGTTTGTGGGTCGTTACCTGCCACAAGGAGAGTAATGTGAACGGCTCGTTTCTCCTCTGACACGCCACATACCTGTGTGCCGCCACGGCTCGGTTGTCCAGGTACTACTGGGCAGTCATGACACCAAGAAGAGGAAATTATTGGACCTGGAGCCGGGCTGCTCGGTCGCTGGTAAGCTGTTATCCTGCGGCGGTGGCCACAGTGCTGCGCCGTATTCCTGTCTGTGACCCCCGTTCAACCCACAACCGGCAGGATTTGCCTTTATTTTCTGCTGCTGGTTGAAATCTGTACTCGCACAGCGTGCTCCTGAATGATTTCTTTTGCTCGCACAAAACTATTTTTAGTCGCAAATGCGAGTAAAATGCTCACACTGTAGAGCTCTGTGGAAAACAACTCACCCTGTGGACAAAAGCGGTAGTGTTTTGCTGGAATGAAGCCTACATTTCCCATGAGCTCTAGCGCGTATTGTCATAAAGACGCTTACCTGGCTCGCACATGTGTTTGTTTTGGGGATGAATGAAACAACAAGACGGGAAAACTTTGCCCCCGCTCCTATCAGGGATCCCAGCTCACCTCTGCTGCGCCCCAGCTCCACCTCTCCGGCGTAAGCACCACCACCGCCGGGGTAAACGCAGCATTCGGCTGGTGAGGCTGAAGGCCTGTTTGGAGAGCACTTCCACGGCTTCTTGGACTGAGTATGGAGCGGTGCCTCGCCTCTTTATTTCCCGGCACTCGGTGGACCCTGTCGTCGGCCCGGATGTGGTGTTCCAGCCCCGCGGCCCCTCCTCTCCTCCTCTCCTTTGGTCTTAGCCACATAGATCCTCCTGAACACTGAATGCTGTATTGACAGTGAACAGCGTGTTACACAGCCTTGTTAAAAAGGGGCAAAAACACTTTGTATGACTGTTAGCAGTACTGACAGTATGAAGGAGGTTGACAGCGTGTCTCCTATGAACCCGTCTCACAGTTGTTAGTCAAACGATGTCATGAGAAACACTCAGTCACAGAGCCTGAAGCCTAAAACACTGTTTCCACAAACACGTCCAAAAACAGTTTTATCCTCTTGTGAGAAAATGGCAAAATATGCAGAAAAGCTGCAGCATCGTTATATTTTATTCATATAATTCAAATTTCAGTTTAAAAGCTTGTATCAATAACATTTAAGTTGTGTGATAATTTGCTGTTGACATTATGGAGTGAGATCAGAAATACAAACTTGAAGTCATAAGTTGCAGTTTGTTCACTTGACAGTGATGTTTTATTCCCTGTCAGTCTGTTCTACGCTCTTGTTTTGCCTCTTTTTTATGTCTCCTCCATGTTGAAGTGTTGTAATTGTCAGTGTTTGACTCCGCCAGTCTTCTTTATCGTCTATTTTTCTTATCACTTTTCCCTGTTGCTGTTTTCTGCAGCAGAGACCCAATTTCCCCACAGGGATCAATAAAGTTTCATCTGTTCTCTGAACGCTGATGGATTTCTGCTTCAATTCTGTGGTATTTTCTGAGGTCACAGTTTTGTTTTGTCGTTGCTATTGTTGTTGTGCTCAGCTAAATGTCTCTCTGTCCCTGTCACCATCAATCGCTCTGCCTTCCTGCTATGTTTCTTTGGATTAAATTAAAGTTGAATGAAATATTGTCAAGCATTTGGAGGGTGGAGGCTGCGGGGGGAAGCTCTTTACAGTTTGGTTCTGACCCGAACTCCCTTCAGTGAGTTTTTATTTTTGCCTCCTCATCTTCAGTAACTTCCCCTCCATCATGTTCTCCCCTGAAAGCAACTCTTTAATTTCCAGAAAGAGTTTTTCACACAGCTCCTTGTTTTGGACAAATCCGATAGAAAAACTGGACTTACTCAGCAGTAATTAAACCCAGAGAGAAATCATCGGTGAAGACGAAGCAGAGCGGTTCTGATCCTGCCAGGGCCGCCTCTTCCTCCTCTTGTTCTCCATCCTCCTCCTCCTCCTCCCAAGCCCCCTCTTCCTTCTTCCTCGTGCTTCTCTTCTTCATTTCATCCTCCTCCTCCTTTTCTTCGTCTCCTCCTGAAGTCGTGTTCATCAAGTATTTTATCTCAACAGTTGTCCTAAATGGCATTGAGAGTTCCTCGCTGAAGGCTTCCTCTTTAAATCCAGCTCAAATTAAAATTCATATCATTTTGCTGCAGCAGTATGGATCTTTGAAGTCCTGTGTCCTCTTTTTTGTGGGGTAAAAAACTTCGCCAAGAAGGGACACATTCATTTTTTACAGTTTTCAGTCTCATGAGAGCGTCTCACAGTGGTACAGTAAAACGTAACCAAGGAGATTTACTCCAAAACTGTACAAGTGCCGTACTTTTACTCCACCACCTTTATTTGACAGCTTTAGTTATTTTAAAGATTAAGATTTGACACATAAAACATGATGATCTTTTATGCATTGTTATAGATCAGTGATTCCCAATTGGTGGGTTGCGGTCCAAAAGTGGGTCACAGGTCCATTCTGAATGGTACACAAGTGATACGCAAATGTGTCAGTTTGTAAAAAAAAAAAAAAAAAAAGAGAGAGAGAAGTGAATTTCTGGCACAGAGCTTTTATTTTGAAGTGCCGTTTCCTGCTGTAGAGTGAGCGACTAACGGACAGCAACTTGGCACAGACAGCAACCTAGCTCAACATCATGGTGAAACACAAGTATGACACAGTAGGCAGTAAGCAATCTGGACCCTGTGACTGGACCAGTCGGCAACCACTGTTATAGATAATAGTTAAGACAACTCAAATATGTAAA
Source organism: Epinephelus awoara (assembly GCA_035609425.1). NCBI lineage: Eukaryota > Metazoa > Chordata > Actinopteri > Perciformes > Serranidae > Epinephelus > Epinephelus awoara. The sequence goes on along the minus strand of CM069298.1, from coordinate 5,629,290 downwards.
TACATTTTAGAGTTGTAGCAGTGTAGCACGAAATTCACGGTTGGGTTTCGATACGACACTCTGGTGTCAAGGTACAGTACGTTTTCAATATAGCAAACACGCAGTCATTTTTAATTTATTCATACTAACATCAGGAAGTGTGATGTTTTTTGACTGTGAGCAGCGATGGTGCTATACCTGAGTGACCCGTCCTCTGCGGTGTCTTCTCAGCAGCATATAAAACAAAATCAGCTCCTTATAAAAATGAAATCGTAGTCATAAACTAATACGAACTATAGAAACAATTCTGTTCCTGAAAAGCCAGAGAAATGTCCTTGATTTTTTATTTTTAAACATTGTTAAACTAAAATCATAATTTGGGCTTTTGTGTTTTTCTGCGCAAAGCAGGAACTACGGTGTGTCAGAAAAGGGCGTGTGAAGGATTATTGGAACGGGGCTCAATTTCATGAAGCGTGTTCGCAAAGTCTGTGCTTTCCTCTGAGTCTGGTTTTATATCCATGGCTATAAATGTAATGTTACCAGTCGTCACATGGCTGTGATGTCATTTGTCCTGTTCGAATCAGATGGGAATGGCTGCCTAAATACTGCAGGGATAACGTTAGCTTGTAGTGTGTGTGATGCTCCTTGTTTTTGACTAGTTCCACGTAGGGCTGGGTCATATGAGCGACTATACACAATATATATGTATATATTATATATCTTATCTTACTATATAATGACAAAAACTCTGTCTGACTTGGTCATCCATGTGAAATTTGGCACAGTGGTAGACATATATATCTATATATATAGATATATATGTATTTTCAACTAAGATACAAATTTAGACAACACTGTTTATATCAGTATATGGTCAAGTTGCGTTACATGACGCATACCATTGTGCATCTCTCCTCTCTCACACCCTACGCACAGCTCCGCCCCGCTCATTCACTCATGAGTTCTCCATCAGCACTCAGAGAGACACAGAGCTGCTCCTCTGTTTAATCTGTCTGTTCATTAGTCTACAGTGAGACATCAGTGTATATGTTGCACGGCTGTGAGATGAATAAACATGTGCAGTCCGGTGCTGTGCTGCATGTGTGGGAGACAGAGCTGCTTGATTGTGTCGGATGAGCATTTGTTTGCTAGTTTGTGGATGAGGTGGATCATCGCGCATCGCTGTGCTCCTTGGTAGTGGGAGTCTAATGTGTGACATGGAGACAGCGCCTGGATGCAGGTGACTGATGTGTTGAAAAGATGCTGCGACAGCACAGACGTTTCATATTCAAGACGTATAACACCGACAAAGTGTCCGATGCTCTGTGCAGGAATGAGATTAATAGCCATTTCAGTCATTTTCCAGCACTAGATTCATTTCCAATAGATGGAAACGCCTTTTTAACTCCGCCCACAAAGATAATTGTTTCAAACCACGATGGATTTAGACCTACTTGATACATTTATACTCATGCTATAGTGTTGTGTCCTGTGCTGTAAACCTTTAAACCTTAAATTTACATGTTGTGCAGCTGTATATTTTCAAACAGGGAAAAAATCTTTGTCTTTGCACTATTTTGTACCACAGTCTGGTTTTATAAAAGTGCTCATGACCTCTCTGTGAAGTGGCTTTGACTTGGAGCTGAACATGTAGCTCATTTTGTAGAGATCTATATCATGTATCGCCATTCAGCCTGAAAATGCTGACATATTCATTTTTGTCCATATCCACTGACTGACACACTGGGTTGATGACATTGACTAGTATGACTAGTCTTCCAACTTGGTTCAGAATTCAAAATTGTAAACCTTTAACACCAATTAGAACATTGAGGTAGTTTTTAGTTAGTTAGTTCCCTAAAGAAGCCCATGTGTCTTTCCTCTGTCTGCATGGATGTCCTTTAATGCCTCAGCTGCGGATCAATAAGCCGTCACAAACATATAATGATATTGATTCAAGCTCCTCTGATCATGTGACCTCTGTGTTGGAGGTCATCAGGGGTCAGGAGGTCTCAGCTGTTTCTTGTCAGTCGTTTACAACCTCTTTTAGTTTAAACCTGACTTTATGATAACACCCTGCCAATATTTCCTCCTGTTGGTTTATCAGTCACGTTTCAGCAGCTGGACTCTGTGTTTCCAAAAAACCACTGCAGTTATTTTTAATTTCAGATTATTTTTGTTTCACACTTTTAATTTGTGATATTCTTTTCAACCCAGCTGGCAGTTTTCACACCAAATCGTCACCAGCTGCAGCTCACCATGAGCCAAAAAAAGATGCAAATGCTTTATAAAAAAACAACAACAACAAATGTGCATATTAAAATCCTGGATAATTTCATTAAAATGGAAAACAAGTTGTGTGCATGTTCATCAGGGTCCAGCGGCTCCAGAGGAGATTAGACTGTGGTGTTCAAACAGGAGGCGTGGGCTCTGCAGTGACAAATCCTGCCATGCTTTCATCCCTCATGAGGTCAGAATCAGCACCGAACTCTTTGATCAGGACATCAGACGCCATCAGCTCTCCGCTGACGGATTCCCGAAGACTCTCTGTGAAATCCAGGGTAGAATGAAAAGACGAATTCCACAGAGATTTTTCTGGAAGATTCGGTTTTCTGTCAGAAGGTCCAGCAACACATGTTGGTTTCAGACAAAGCAGATTCGAAGTTTGATCACTAAGCGTTGCAGTTTGACCCAAACTGATCCTGGCTGTAGGCATCAGCTGCTTTTTATTCATTGCAGCTCAGCACGCCAGATCTCACTCTGTTTTTCTTCATCCCACCAAACGTGTGATGTTGAAACTGTAAGATTTAGCTGGTCTTTTATACACTGACGTCTTAGAGTGTGCTCAGACTAAATGCAAAGTGAATCCTAGTCTGCATGACTGCATACAAAGTCAACTGAAAGACGCAAGTGGACACAAATTCACTCCATGTGGTGCAAACAGAGGTGACAGACTGACAACTTCTCTCTTTAAAGCCACATCCCATTGATAAAAGCAGTAATTTTACTTCGCAGCACACAGGAGTTGATGGTCTACCACTGCCTCGATCTGGAAGTTGTTTTTGTCATTGTGTGAATTTGATGAATCCAAACTAACCTTTTAAAACACTGAAGTGTTGGCATTGTGTGTTTCTGCATGTAGTGGAAAACAATGCTGTGGTTAATGTGAGGTTTAGGCACAAAAAACACTTGGTTGTCTTTTGAAAAAGATCACATTTTAGTTTAAGATACTCAGTTGTAATGGAACAGTTCAAGCTGGAGAAGCCATTAATGTCGTGGTTTGGTTTGGTTTTACCTGGCCGGCACGTGAGCCCAGCACGGCAGGGATTTGCGCCTCCATTCCAACAGGGCTACCTGCTTGAAGGTGTGTCTTTAACTGATGACGGCTTGTCTTGTTTAAAACCAGCGGGCTGATCCCTGACTAAAAATTTTGATGTGATGTTTTTCCATCTCACAGCACGACAGGTAAAAGAGGTTTACCTGTTGGAGATGAGTTGTCTGCAGAGGTGAAGTAAGAGCCTGTTGTCTGCAGCTCTTCATCAAATATGTCGATGTGGCTGTCACTCTTCCTGCTGCAGTGTTATTAGGCTTGTTTGTATTGAAGAAAGCTGCTAACTACGTTCCGCTAATTTTGGTGATTAACACTTTTTATTTCCTAAAAATCTGTCACAATAAGAGTCCCTCATTATGTTGTTACATAAAAGCTTTTATTGAGAAGCAGTAAAATAAGGAGATGTTGAGATTTCTGCAGCAGTAACTTACAGCTCATACACATACATTTATTCATTCATCCTTTTATCCTGTTAGGTGCAGGGAGCTGGAGCCTATCCCAGCTGACATTGGGTGAGAGGCAGGGTTCACCCTGGACAGGTCACCAGACTATCACAGGGCTGACACATAGACACAGACAACCATTCACACTCACATTCACACCTACGGACAATTTAGAGTCACCAATTAACCTGCATGTCTTTGGACTGTGGGAGGAAGCTGGAGCACCTGGAGGAAACCCACGCTGACACAGGGAGAAGATGCAAACACTGTACATGTACAGAGGGGCTCCTTTACCCCAGATTAGAACAAGGAGTCCTGAAAGCGAACTTGAAACAATAAAATAAAGCAGATATCTAAAACACACAAGGACTTTTCAGATGCCTTCCTCTCTGGTCCCCTGCACAGACAGATGTGAGCTGAGTCTTGGGTTGTCAGGGTTTGGCTGCAGTTGGTGAGATATTACCGCTACTTGCTTGGTGGCAGTCTGGCAGGATATTGGCCCGCCTCCAGAGATGCTTGATCTCGGGCCTGGCTTGGCACAGCCCGTTGAAACTGACAAAGGACACGCAAATCAGCCCGGCATGGTTTGAGTCAGCACAGCCAAAAGTGCGAATGGGAACTTCTATTTGTGGCACTGTCCTTGATGGAAACACAGCAATGACTCGCTAAAAAACAACCAGTATTGTTGCCTGTTGGACTTAAAAAGAGGTTTCCAGCTTGGCAGGCATCTCGCCTAGGTGTAATACGTTCCACTGTCCCTTCCACCTCCTGATAATGACGTTGCAGAGGTGTGAACTGGCTGGTCTGAGCTCGACTCAAGCCGGATGATGGTGTCATCTGCAACTCAGCTGGTCAAATTGCCAGTGGCTGGTTTTAGAACGTAAAGCATGTCATGTTTCTACAGCCAATGAGCTTAGTGCAGTCCGCTGTCCTCGCCGAGCCCTCTGTTTCCATCTTCAAGGTGTGCCAGTGTCAGACAGTGGGTCACTGCTGCTGCTCGCTGTATGTGCTTATGCCCCGCCCACACACACATTGTCACTGACTGTTTAATTGGCACTGGTTATCTATGTCACTGTGGCATATTTATTATGAATACAGTCCATCTGATGCTCATTTTGTTTGTTTTTTGCCGTTTCGTCACCACTACAAATGCAGCTGTAGCCAGTATCTCACTATCACTATCCTCACTCATAGTTTAAGAAGCTACAAAATATATTCAGCCACAAAATAAACCTGAAAAGCTGCAAATCAGAACAGAAGTACAGAGAGTTGTTGCATAGAGATGATACACCGTCTCATCTGATCTAGTTGCATTGGTGTGAACCAGCAAGTTTTTAGATTGCATTGCAAGTAGTTGCCTGTTTCAATCTCGTCACAAATCTTTGGTCTGAACTGGGCTTTAGAGATGTCTATATGATACTAATGAAACCTACAAATGTAATGCATTTATGGTTTGCATTTTCCTCTGGCGACTGGGCTGGCTAGAAATCCTTTATTTTTAAAGTCCTGCACATTGTTCGTCCACCTTTCGCCCTGCTCATCTCGCTGTGATGTCTGTATCGTACAAATGTGTAACACTTTGCAAAGAAAAAATGTTGCTGGTGAATATAATCAAGGCATCAGTTACATTTCTTACAGAACATATAATATAGAATATAAGTTAGGTTTGCAGCAGACAAGGTTGCTTGATGCATCTTGTGGCACACCAGAATGACTCATTGTGTTCAAGGTTACAGTCCACAAACTGCAGCATTGCTCTCATTGACTGGGTCCAGTTTATTATCTCTCTGCTCAATATTTTTTATTACCTTTGTTGTATTCGTGTCATCGCATCTATTTCCTGATGCTGAGTGCGGGACATTTTCATTGGACTGAAGATGAATGTGGTTGTACAGCTAAAAGCGCAGCTTGTTTCCCGCTGGGATCAGAATCTGCGTCTGCTCTCTATGATTGCTTCAAACAAGGTCTTAAAGTGGGCTGCAGATCTCCTAATGAAGCTCCCGGGAGACGTCCTCTGATTCACAGCACACTGACTCCATCTTTACCATCTACACGCTCTCCTCTTGTTTTCTGAAAAGTGTGGGCCAACTGAGCAGCGGGCTAACTGCCCGACTCCCCTTTGGGCGCCGGGGTTGACAGTTAGAGCCTGTTTTCCATTTATGAATTCACAGCTCTGCCATGTCGCGCGCAGAGGCCGGCCTGTAAAGAGCCTCTCTGAATAAATAAGCTGTCACCCCTGGGAGGAAGAGGAGCGAGTGCAGCCGTACGCCATCTGATGAAAACTGTTTTCTAACTTGTGACAGGACATGAAAGGAAACGTGCTTCATGTCTGTTTGCTCTTTTGAGGGAAAGAGGCGAGGTCTCACTGAGCGCAAAATAAATCTCACTCTACATGCGGGAGGAAAAATCCAGCCTCTGATGTCCTCTCATGTTGGATCTCATTAGCCTGCGATGTTCAACACTTTCCACGAGGCTTTACTTCTTCGTGGATTCACATCCCTCCGATTGATCCTTCTGCTTTGACTTTCCCGTGTGATGTCCTGCGTTTCCCAGAATGCCTTCCTACGGCCCAAAGTGCAGAGGTGTGAACTTGTTCCAGCTCTGATTTTCTGTGCAGCTGGAGAGAGCTGTAACCACAGCACGGAGATTTCCCAGTTGACAAAATAGTGCGAGACCTGCTTTATTCAAAACACAACCTGTCTTGTAGCTGCATTGCATTCTGGTCTATTTCCTGCCCCTGTGGGTGTAGAAACAGCTCTCTGTGTTCTTCTTCTCTGGTGGATTTCTCCCTGCTGTGCACGTCAGTACAAAATGGCGGCTCTCGAAAGAAGTCCTTCCTCTTTGATTCTCGGGATCTGATGGAAAAACTGACATTTACTGTTAATGTTTGAGATCACTGAGAGGTTTTCAAACTCCACTGGTGCTGCAGAAAATACCTGGAAGTAACAAATATATTGTTCACGTTCTCCAGCTCTCCACAGGAACAACGAACACACCCCAGACTGCTAAATAGAGCCAGGAAGAGAAAGTTGGTCCTCAGTAGTCGACTCCAACAGTTTAACTGGTTTTAGGGGAAATTTCTCCTTAAATGAGTCAGTTCTGTTTGATGGCAACATCAGAGCAGTAGTTGGAGGCAGACATCTGACAGAGACAGATGGTCTGAAGAGGAGGGTTTCTACAATTAGACCTTTAAAAAGGCATTCAGTTCCTCTCTGGAGGGAATCGCTGTTACCTGATTTTAACAGAGTGACAAAGTTTTGAGGATTTTTCTCTCAGGTCTGTGAGTGTAAGGGGAAGGTGACTGGACTTCTGGGCACTGTGGCACCACATTACCAAACATCTCCAGGTCGCCAAGCTGAAAAATTTGGAATGTAAAATTAACACATAAAAAAAACAACAACAACCAAAAACAAGTTTTTTCTTGTTACCTAATTTCTCCAAAAAAGATAATCTAAGGGTGCTTTCACACCTGCCCTGTCAAGGTCATTTGTGAACACAGCAATCACACTCAGGTGTGCACCAAAACAACCAGACTTTCTTGAAGAGGTGGTCTCGGTCCGGTTACAAACAAACTCTCGTGCAGTTCGTTTGTGGTGAGAACATGTTCCAACCTGAATCTGAACCAACTGCAGTCACATGACACAAACCAAGCGGCAACCTCCGGGGATGACAAGTGGAGCCAATGCGGAAGCGCCAAAAACTGCAGTTCCTCTATTGGCCACTTGAGGCTGACTCCAGAAGTGAGTCAATCCCCATAGACCCCCATGTTAAAATGCTCAACTTTAGCAGAAATAAACATATTTACACTCTGGAACAAAAAACGGTTTTGGTCTCTATAGCTGATTTCCCCTCTCATGACAACTGTACAGGGAGATGAAGTTTTTTTATCATCATCTGTTTAAATTTTATTAAGGCTTAAAGTTGCGCATAATTAACGGTGTGGTCACTTTGAGTGACAGGTGCCACAGTCATGGGTGGCTAACTAGCTGCTGGCTGTCTGCTAGGCGTCATCTCAGCTAGTTCGCACATCGCACAGGGCTAGCCAAGGTAGCGTAGCTTGTTAGCCTTAGCTAACTAAGCAGCTTCGAGCGAGGTGGGCGTGTTTAAGCAACCAGGCTTCATTTGGCCCCGCCTCTTTGCCTATTTTTTATTGGCCAGGAGTTTTTGCAGAGAGCAAAAGCCACAGCCGACTACTTTGAGCTTCAAACCCGCTCCTCAGAAACAGGTGGCGTCACGGTGACTACATCCATATTTTTATACAGTCTACGGGTTAAACATGAGCATGTTACAGTCCTGGAGGATTATTAATGTGCACCTCCTCCTGTACTGCCTTAATATGCACATTCAGCACATCCAATGCATCAAAACATTGTTTTCTAGTTGGAGCCGCGCCTCGTTTTCAAACTGTATGGTTTGACTAAAATGAACAATGACAGCAATATAGTCCACGATGAGCAGCGCTAAAATCAACCTGCGTAGTTGTCCCTCCATTGTGACATTAGAAAGTGTCACATTTATCTTGCAAGTGTACTCTTCTTCAACGTTTGCTTTACTTCCTGGATTTTTCTGACCAATCAAGAGCAGCGTTCTCACACAAGGCATTTGATCTGGTCCTCTTGTTAATGCTGCCGTGAGAACACGAACCAACTCTAGGCAATTATACAACTTTGTAACAAAATTAGTCCCTGATTCAGACCAAAGGAGACGACTCTAGGTCTGAAAGCAGCCTCAGTCACTGTAGGTTTGTATTTTTATCAAGAAGAACTATTCATACTATTTTCCACACATTGGACCTCATCCTTAAATATCTCTTATATTTTCCAGTAATGTTCTTAACCTTCCAAATTCGCTCTTACCCAGATGTGCTAAGTGATGAATCCCACTTGATCATAAGTAAAAGTACTCAGATTTTTTTTGTTTTTAATAAACTTAATAAATCAAAATAATGAAAAGCAAATGCAGTCTGCATATTTGAGAAGCTGGAACCATGAAATATTTTTGCATATAAGATAACAAACAGTCAGCTGCTCGTGTATATTGTCATGTGGTTTGTACTTTACAAATTGTAATTTGTAAAGTAATTGTAGTGAAGTCAAAGAGGAAAGTTGCATGAGATTAAAATAATTAAGTAAAATAAAAGTACCTCAAATTTCTACTTAAATACAGTACTTAGTAAAGTAGTAGAAAATGTGCTTAGTCACAGTCCACCAATGGTCAGCAGAGGGACACAGGAACTAAAATATAGTAGTATTGTATTGGACAGTATGTAGTACATAAAATAATCTAAATTTGATTACATGAAATTCTTGTATTTTTCAAAGTGTTCCTCAAATTTAAAATGTGTGTTTCCTCGTGTTGAACGAATAATTTGTGGACAGTGAGCACAAGATGTTTTTCTCTTACCGCAGGGGAGAGTGCTCTCAACTACTCGTAAATGTTCTCTAACCTAAGAGAAGAGCAGAAATAACAAAACATTGGTGAATCCCAGAGATCAGTGGGTACCACCAACAAAAGAACGGACTGTGGATACGAACAAAAACAAGAAAAACAATTCTGTGTATCGCTTCCTGCACGAGGTCCAGTGTTTCCTAAATTAGCAAGAGGAGAATGTGTTTCAGGACCATCAGGCGTCCTCAGATTAAAATACAAAAACTACTGAAAACCCAGCTCTGACTGAGTCGACAAGCGGCCTGATTTCTTTCTGCTCCTCTGACATCAGGCAGAAATGTCTCTGTCTACTGTAAACATCCTGACCTGCAGACAGGAGGCTGGTGTTGTTGTGATTTCACCTCAGTGACCTGCAGCGAGGAGCGGCTCGCTCGGCCGCCCGTCTCCACACAGAACTATCGATTAGAGGAGTTAATTGTTACAGTTATCTGATGTTCTGAAGGGCACTTTAATGGCCTTGGAGATAATGACAGTGATCAGAATCAACGCTCACATCTCTCCTCTCCGCATACACACATATACCTGCTCCACCGGAAGGTTACACCACCCACAGTGCTCCGTGACAGACAGCACATATCAACGTACCGGGGTCGAGGGTGGAGGTAGAGGTGGAGGTAGAGGTGGAGGTAGAGGTGGAGGTGGAGGTGCTGGGGTTCATTATTCTCTGCGCGATAGTATTAATAACATCGATTTCATTTCTCTCACACCTGCCAATCACTCTCTCAGGCAATAATTGATCGCTCTTTTCTTTCATTTCCTCGTGCAGTCGACTGTACGCAGATAGAGCTGATGGGGATGATCAGAATATTAATCATGCAGAGGTGGAAACCAGCAAATCACTCTGTCTGCAGCCATATTTATGAATCCGAGGCTTTTGTAGCTCCACCAGTGTCTGCTGGCTGTCAGTGGGTTGGTCGCTCTCTCGTTATAGCCGAGACTGAAATATTTTAACGTCTAATGAACGGATGTACATGAAGTTTGGTGCAAAGATTCATAGTCTTCAAAGAGATGATGCACCTCTGGTGAACTATTTTTGTTATATAATAAGGAACATTTCAAACACTTGTGTATCACACTGTGCGAACACTGAATAAACACTTTCCCAAAAGGCGACAGGTCACAACAGGCTATAAAACTGAAAAGCATCTCTTATGATATTAAACTCCATCCATCCATTTTCATCTCAAGAAACCCAATTCGGCCGCTTGTATCCTCGATGTCATTTTTTCGGTCACTACCCAGAGCTCATGACCATAGGTGAGGGTTAAATTGAAAGCTTTGCCTTCTGGCTCACCACAACAGTCTGGTGCCAAGTGATTGGTTTTCCGTTGCTCGGTGATCGTCACATTTGTGTGATGCTGTCGATTGTGAGATGGCATGTCGAATGTGTTTCTACAAGAGTTGAGCGACGCAGACACACCATCCTCGTCTTAGACAGAACTCTGTCTCTGTTGCTCTTGTAGCTGACCAGCAACCAGCAGGCGGGTCTTCCGGCTCCATTTCATTGATGCTTGTCATAGAGTGACTGATTCTCAGCCAATCAGCTTTTCGTGCTAACCTCTGCATACGGCTAAAAGTTTTCTGATGATATTTGGCTCTGCATTGTGTGCGTCAATATACATACCTTCATGAGCTCTGATTGGGCCCAAAAAACAGGCCCAGCACTACATGAATCCACACAGTCTCTGCGTGCTGCTCCCCTCCATCCATGCCGATGTGGCCCACAGATGATGATCATCGCTCTTTGCTGCATGTTAACACAGTGGGAGAGAATTGACCAAGCAAGTCGCCTTGCAGATCATATCAAGCACATAAGCTTTATAACTTTTAACCAAAGCCTTTAGTATTTGGATTAAGAAGTAATTAAAACGTGTGATGTGTGAAGTCTCCAGTTTCCGATCCAGCTGGTGCACGTCACTCCCATTAGGATCATTTATGCAACATATGCAGAGCGAGTGAAACTGAGAGAAGTATTTTACATCACTGCTCATTCATATTTAACCCATTTTAGTTTATATATTTATAATATACAGTGTAAATGGTATAGCCATAAACAGAAACTACTGGTTAAGCCTTTAAAATATCTTTGATCAGCAAAAGAAAGTTTCATGTTTTTCTTATGTAACTTTTAATCTATATTCTCTGAAAAATGAAAGCACAGCATGTTCATTATTAATAAGGTGCATTATTTGCTGCATTATTAACGGCACACATGGTAAAGTCATGTGGATAAATCTTTCATTAGCATGTCAAAACTTAAGTGTGCTGTTGGCAGAATTGGCTGCGCTCCCAGCAGCCTACTTACTGGTCACCCGGGGGGCTTCTTTCTGGAAGTTGTGCAGATTAAAAATCCTTTTTTGCTTGAAACACACAAGTTTCGGAGCAGTTTCGGATCTTGAAGGTTGTGTCATGAACGTTGTGTGCGTCTTCTCTCTGTCTCTGAAGATGAGGGGACTGTTGGAGGTGGCCATCTGGAGGGGACCACTGGTGTCAGACCTCCAGCCAGCGGTGATTTATCTCCACCTCGTTTTTACTCTCCTGTGAGGGACGGGGGGCCCTTTGACCCCCTCGCCTCTCTATTACCTTCACGCTCTTTATTGGTTCATCTCCTCCCTCCTGCTCTCCCGACACTAGCTCCATCTTTTAATATGACCCGCTTAATATTTCAGTCCATCTCTCAACGTCCTGCAGGGCAGGCTGAGCGCTGGGCCTTTACTATAGCAACAACTAAACCAGTATTCAGTATAATATAATGAACTAACTTAAAGGTCCAGTGTGCAGGATTGAGGTGGATATATTGGCAGAAATTAAATATAATATAAAAGGTATTTTCTTCAGTGTATAATCACCTAAAGATATATTTTTTAAATGTTTTTCTTACTTTACAATGAGCCCTATAAATCTACATTGGGAATGGGTCCTTGCCTGTGGAGTCCACTATGTTGCCAAACAGAGATGTTTTCTGAAGTCTGTAGAACATCATGTGTAGACCAGAACATATTTGACATCAGTTGCACACAGCTCATTCATTCCTTGTCTCTCTCATGAGCGCTGTTTATCAGCAGAGAAATGAAACAAGAATTAGCTACTAACCACCCCACGGTCCTTCCTCCTCCCTCCTCGTCACTGTGGACAGCTCCACAGGCAGGATACAGACCTTAGTCAGCAGCTGTGGTGGCTCAAATTCGGCTAGCTGAAACCACTCAGCGCAGGATGTCACAGCAGGCTGGTGGCCAGGGGCAGTGCCAGGTCTAAGCTGTGTAACAGCAGCAACAGAAAGTTTTCTGATCTGGCAGAGAGTCGGAGCTGTCTGATCCCCTGGAGTTTGGGTTTGGTCTGGGTGGACTTGTCTTGCTGCAGCTGCTGACTGGGGGTCTGTTTGATCACCCTCCTCCCGGCAAGGTGGCCTGTAGCGACAAAGAATGAGGCGGAGGAAGCACTATGATTCAAGGTGATCTTGAAGCTGCAGTGGTTAGCCTTTAGCTCCAGTTAGCAGAAGGCTAAAGTATAAGCACCATTTTCACCTCACCTTTGAAACACTTTGCTGATATTGATGTGTTATGTTTTGCTTTTTGTCAGACCCTGTTTCAGACTCTTATTTTAAAAAGTCCTTTTTTAGGTTGCTTTGCAGTGTAGATAGTTGTTATCAGTGCCGGAAAAGCAAATTTCTTTGCAGGATTCTCCATTATTAAATCAGGCTTTCACTGAAGGGACGTGCATGTGCATCTGCATTTGTAGAACAGCCAGTAGGAACGCCCGCTCTCTGAAGTGACCTGTGATTGGCCAAAGTCTCCTGTCACAGGCTAGATTTTCTAAAGCCTGAAAACAGAGCCAAGTGAAGGTGCAGAAGTGTAGTCTCTCTCTCAGTCCATTTGAATTGCAATATGCTCAAAGCTAATTATGGGATTTTTGCCCAATGATGCCAAAATTAAACTGCTTACCCCAGCTTTAAACTTTAATCATTTCAGAGCAGACTGAAAATATTCATGTCCATTAAATGAAAGTCCAAAAATCAGAGGTGGCCTGAATTCACAGGTAGCTTTTCTCTCTTTCTGCAGCCGCTCTCCTGTTTAAGAGTGCAGACTGTCTTCTCAACCAGCATGTTTTAAACATGTTTGATTTCATCATGCTGGGTTCGGTCGAGCTCGTCCAGTGTGATGCCGTCTGCCATTCACCGAGACTGAAATCTGACAGCGATCCTGACAGCAGTCAGCGGGGGTTAGACTTTAAAAATAATCACTCACAGATCCCACTCATGTCGTTTACAATAGCAAGAGAGTCTAACTTTCACCTGCTCAACTCTGAAACTTCTCCAGCTTCAGATTTCTCTCTTTAAATTTACATTTACGCTTTCTTTATATTTTTCCCTTATATTTTTCTCATTGTTAACAAATCTCCTAAAACCAACACTGTGTTGAACCTGCTGCAGGTTCTCATCATGCTCACTCTTGCATGCACACCTGCAAACGTCCACCTTCATACAGTATTATTGGCTGGTTCACACATCCCTCTTGAATTTTTTTAAAAAAAGATTACGGTCTGCAGCCCGACCAACTTCATTTGGCTTGGTGTTGACGATTGGCTTGTTGGTCTTTGATCTGAGCCAATCACTTCTGCCCCTTTTAAAAAACGGTTCAGGTCAGTTCAGTTCGGTACACTTTTTTCAGTTTCCACTGTGAAAAGTTGTGGATGGTACCAACGTAAACGTTCCATACCGTCCCCATGTTTGGTCCCCCCTCTGTTGGGGTACCTAGCACACAGATCTGGTACTAAAAGGTGGAGCTGTGAACACTGCAGTCTGATTGGTCAGTAGAGGATGGTCACTCTGCTCGGGGTTGAGTTTTGGCTGGTTTGGAGGCTCATGTAACCACTGTTGATACTGTGGAGAGTGTCATTAGTAAACTGTGATTATTATTATTATTTTTTTTTTTTTTTAACCTTTATTTTAACAGGGTAGGTCCATTGAGAGCGGGCTCTCTTTTTCAAGGATGCCCTGTAGCAAACAGAGCTCAAAACACAGAAATTACAAACAAAAAACAAAAAACAGCAGTACAATACAGTAAATACACAGGTATGAAGACAAGGTAATAAAAAATTAAGACATAATAGTAAACAGACTAAATGAAGGAAGAACAAGTCTGAGCACCCAGTACTGTGGTGTGAAGTAGAGTTTTGAAAGCCTCAAGTGAGATGAATCTATCAACTTTCAATGAGTCCTGTAATTTGCTCCATCGGTATGGGGCATAGAAGGAGAAGGCAGTTTTTCCTAAGTCTGTATTTGTGTAAGGGAGGTGGAGTCTGATATGGGACTGAGAGCGGGTATGGAGACCCGTAGAGCGGAAATGTAAAACTGAAGTTAAATACGGAGGAAGCATTCCAAGTAGTGCTTTATAGATGAATAGTAAACAGTGCTGTTCTCTGCGGGCGGTGAGAGATGGCCAGCCCACCTTGCTATATAAAGTGCAGTGATGTGTTGAATATGGGTCCCCGGTGATAAAGCGTAGGACACTATGAAAGATAGCATCTAGGGGTTTCAGAGTTGAGGCTGAAGCATGCATATATATTACATCACTGAAATCAAGAACAGACATTACAGAGGCATGTGCAATAATCTTCTTACTATGTGATGACAAAAAAGACTTATTTCTATATAAAAAAAAAACAATTCTACACCTGAGTTTCTTGATAAGGAGATCCACGTGATTACGAAAGGAAAGCTTGTAGTCCAGCCAAATGCCCAAGTATTTGTAAGTGTTGACAGTTTCAATAAGTTGATCATGTAATGTGTGGATGCTAAAAGAAATTCGTTATTTTCGTTGGACCTTGTGAACAACATACATTTGGTTTTGCCAGAGTTCAATACAAGTTTATGTGCTATAAGAGACAACTGGAAATGGTTGAAGGCAGATTGTAAGTTATCAACAGCTGATTTAAGAGTGGGGGCAATGCTGTATAATATAGTATCATCTGCATAATAATGGACATTGCAGGTTGGGGAGGGGGGAACAATATTATTGACATAGAGAGAAAATAGAAGAGGGCCAAGAATAGACCCTTGTGGGACACCCTTGTGCAATACGAGAAAGTTGGATCTAGCTCTATCTGCAGAAACTGCTTGCGCTCTCCCGGTGAGATAGTTGGAGAACCAGTTGAGAGAGAGGCTATCAAGGCCGATGGACGAGAGTTTGTTTAACAGGATGTGATGGTCTACAGTCTAAAGTCAATAAAGAGAGCTGCACAGTGCTGGTGAGAGTCCATGCCATTTATGATGTTATTAATGACAAGTGCTGTTGCTGTGGTAGTGCTATGACCCACTCTGAAACCTGACTGTTGTGGTTGAAGGATGCTGTTTAATTCCACTATCAAATGACAGGATGTTTTGTTGCCTCTTGCTGCAGCTATAAACTGAGAAAAAAGTAACCTAATTCACTGGACTTTAATGCAATGTGTCGACGCACGATTTGCAACTTGACATATTTTCATAATTGATGATGTCAGTTATGTTGATGACTTGCCCCACCCCAATAGACACCAAAATCGTTTTTGTACTGTAAACATGTTTATTTCTGCTGTAAAGTTGGGCATTTTAACATGGCAGTCTATGGGGACTGACTCACTTCTGGATTCAGCCTCAAGTCTCAAGTGGCTGTTAGAGTAACTGCAGTTTTTGGCACTTCAGTATTGGCTTCATTTATGGAATATACTGGCACAGAGATACAAAAATAAAGAATATCACCAGCATTAAACTGACTTTTTTCTCGATTCCTAAAGATTTAAAACAGAAGTGAAACGATAGAAGAACATGTAATGGCCAATGATTCAGACCAACGTGTCATTAACGTCACACTTTAACCAGCAAAACTTTCATATCACAACGAATTGTCATCCTCAGTGGCTGCTATGATCCTTAAATGAACCATAAAACAATAATAAACATTTGCAGTTTGTTAAAAAAAACAACAACATCAAACATCCAAGATGAGTTTCTGTTCCTCTGAAATCAACTCAGACTGTTTATCAAAGATGCAGAGAAGTTGCTGAGTCAGATTTAAATCCACAAGATTAATCTTTCATCTCATTACAAAACAAAGCAAGCATTTGAGTGAGGTGGAGTTGGTGAGGTGGGAGGTTTTTTCCCTGCGTTGATGAGCAAGTAGAAGAGATGCTGCCAAACGGCTCTGTTTACAGCTCTGTGTGTTCTCTGGATGCTGTTTCCCTCTCTGAACGCTCCACTAGCTCAGTGCTAAGATAAATCACCCTCTTCTGGACTTTGTATAGGTTTAAATTAGCTTTTTCTAAAACCTCACAGCGTTAGCTTTAAACATTTATTGACAATAGGAACCCAGCCCGACTCGGCTTGCTGCAGGGTTTTTCTGTGAGTAGATTCGTCCGGTGATGAATTCGGGTCATTTTCACCACAGGACGGCAACTGTTACATTCCAGCTCGATGTCCGCCCGATGTTTTCTCATCAGGCTCTCTGCGTTAAGGGGAGATTGATGGATCTATTTTGTCTTTGCATCGCCTGTCGGGGAAGTGTAAAGACTATCTGTCGTCTCCTGCTACAGTATGCTCCACTCAATAGGAGGGGAGGAAATGACTGTTCGGCCTCCAAAAGTACACCTTGGAGCAGATGAACTCGGGCAAGTCATTATGTCATCGATCCCTGGAGCATTTAACCAGCAGGCAGAACTCACCACAGTCCAGACTCTCCCATTGATCACTCCTGCCTGCGGTTACATAAGGTGACAGATCGAACTGCGTGCACGCTGCGACCGAGGCGTCCTCTGGTCTGGACCAGTAGACAGACATTCAGGGCGTCTCTTCTTGGCTGACTGTTGCTTTTCATATGTGCGGGTGTTAGAGACCACAAAGATCAGATTGGGGTGGATTTAGTTACTCGCTGGTAGGGGTCATTAAATGAAAGGAACTAAGGAATTTAAAGGAATTAAAGAGGAAGCAGGTCCATTGAGTCCACCATGTTGTTTCTACAGTAGCTAAAACTATTCATATAGGCAGTGATGCAAATTTGCAACAGCTACTGCGACTGTAAACTGGAAGACTTTTCTTTTAGCAAAATGCTCTAAAGGGCACAGAACGTTACTTCTGTGTGGAGTTTGCATGTTCTCCCCGTGTCAGCGAGGGTTTTCTCGGCTCCAGCTTCCTCCCAGGTCCGAAGACATGCAGTTAAATTGTGTCTGCCCTGCATTATTCTGCCCCCACGTCTCGCCCAGTGTCAGCTGGGATAGGCTCTCATCCGTGACCGTAAATTTGAGCTCCCTCTGGTAAACAGTTACACAGTGTATATGTGTAGGGCTTTTATTGTGAAAGGTAAGAATGGGAAAGATTTTACATCTAATCTCCCTACGACTTGACATTGGACAACATATCACCCAGCAATCTTCAACACATAAGAAAGTGTTCAATCAGTTCAATATTTTTTTATGCTTTATTTGTTGTTTTATAGTTTATTTAAAGTAAACATATAATTTTATTGTTGAAAGGGTTATTACTGACTCTTTCCCAAAAAACAAAACAAAAAAAAACATGATGGAGATGGGTTTGCCTTTACGACAGCATATGTAGCAGTTGGCGGCAGTTTTTTAATTAAAAATAAGGTCCTCTTTTAAGATGGGTATTTTATTGAGGTGGCAGTATAGATGGGTTACAAGAGCCTGCTCTCTGGCCAACACACATCCCATGGGCCCCTGTGCAACCACACAGCCTGCACTGTCTATATTTGCACCCCTGGCTTCCATGTTGTTCTGTCATCCTTATGGTAAAGGCACGATGTAATTGGTTGTTGCATTTATTCGCTGTTCAGAAGCTCAGAAAATTTAACCTCGTTCTAAAATCAATTATCACTTTTTTGCTGCAGCAAAAAGGCAGCAGTAGCTGAGTCCATAGGGACCGGAGGGTTGCCCG
Source organism: Epinephelus awoara (assembly GCA_035609425.1). Taxonomy (NCBI): domain Eukaryota; kingdom Metazoa; phylum Chordata; class Actinopteri; order Perciformes; family Serranidae; genus Epinephelus; species Epinephelus awoara. The sequence continues at coordinate 5,611,166 of CM069298.1, read as the reverse complement.
CCCGTTCAAGTCTCCATCCGGAGTTGTTCAGATCAGCCTCGGGCGTGTCGATGAGTCCAAACCTGCTTCCCATCCAGGTTCCTGTTGGTGATGGTAGTGAAGCGGCGAGGCAGCAGAGGCTTCTGGGTTGTTCACAGAGAAGCATTCAAAACAGCAGCGTTTTCTGGGCTTTCAGCGTTGCTTCCTGGACGTTTTTTTTTTTTATCAATAAAGGATGGATTTCGCCTGCAGTTTGATACAACTATCAGAGAAGCTCGTTCCCCTGGCTGCTTCGTCTCTGTAGAGGTCTCTCTCATATCGCTCTCCCCCTGCTGAGGCCGCGGGACGACTCATGTTCAGAGACGCCGCTTCTGTTTGAATTGCGTGCACACAAAGAAAACGGCTGCTTTCACTTGTGTCTATATTTAGCCGCACTCTTACCTAATAGATTGGGGATTTCAGAGGCTATAAATGTATAGTTGGGATGTTTGATCTTGTGGAGTGTGACAGTGGAGTCATCGTTTGGATGCTCATCTCAGGACTCAAGCTTCCAGTAACCGATTGATTAATTAGGAGGTCATTTTCTTTTTTTCAGGCTAATGGGCTTTGTTGTTCTAGATTTACAGCATCTCAGCGAGCAGAAGTTGAATCCTGCTGGCTTACAGAAGGATCTTGTGTCTGTGGTGGCCTGCACAGTTTTTAACTGGAGAAAATGACTGGAGAATATTTTTGAGGCATTTCGTTGGAAGAGATGAATAGTTTGTAATGACAGTGTGGTTTATTTATAACCTGGGTCCAGCAGCACTCTGAAGGCGCAGTAGAGCAAATGTTTGGTAGTTTCCCAAAGCGATAATCCAACATTCACATCCACTTCACACAGTGATTGGTCAGCTGTAGAGGTGGTAAGAGTACTGGTGAGCGTTTGTACCATGGTCTCTGCGGTGTGTCCTGAACCATTTTGCCCAGTCAGCTCTTGTCAGCAGTTTGCCAGTTGATTCAGCATGTCGAATCAGCAGTTGAGCCTGTCGGTACATGAAATCACTCTGATTGGCAGTTCAGCTCAGTGCACGAGAAGAGAAAGTGAGAAAAGCAAACATACTACCAAAGTCAAGAGGGTGTGAGATCAAACTGAACTTGAGCCAAAGATTATTTTTTAGCTGTTGAGCTCTTTAGCAGAAACAGTTTGTAATTGTGTGTGTTATTTTTCACTGGCGCACGGTAAATATCATTTGTTCTGTCAATATCCGGTTGTGCTAAATGGCTAACTAGCATCTTGAATCCATCCTGCCGGTCTTCTGCTTTTCCCTTTTGAATGACGAATACAGACTACTGATGCCTGCTAGCATGGAGAGTTATTTCCTCTCATGCATGCACAGAATGTACGTGCTGGTCTTCAATGTTGTTACGTCCCCGTTTGAGCCCAGGGGATGAGGGGAGTAACATATAAAATGTTTACCGGGTGTTTTCAGAAGAAGGAGAGAGGAGCGAGCTGCTCCAAATGAGTAGCCGGACCACCTATAACACACAAGCAAAGTTTTGGCTAACAAAACAGCAACTGCAAAATCCCTTCCGCACCAGAGGAGTACCCACTGGTCGTTGAACGCGAAAATGCTTCACACACAGCTCTGCTGTCACGATCCACTGACCCCGGTCGCAGCCAGTCCTTCTGCTTTTATGGTTCTTCCATTACAGGTGTGCTCAACCACTAGTAATGAGGGGGAGGCGGGACCTGAAGGGGAAAAAAAGGGAAGGGGACACAAAGAAGAACAACACAGTCCAGCGGCCGTAACAAATGTGCTTTAATATAAGCAGAGTTTTATAAGCAGAGAACTTTGGGGGGAGGTACAGCAGCACTTCATCATGTACGTGTTGGGTTTTTTTTTTAGATTTTTAAAAGTGTGGCCAGAGGCTGCCTCTTGTTCTGCTCCGTCATCATCACATCATGGTTAAAAGACAGGTGGTGCTTCTTTTCTCTTCCAAGCAGCTGGTAACATGGTGTCTGCAGTAGACTTTCTACAACCCTTTGCTCAGTTCCTACATATAGAGCCGCCTTTATTGGCTCAAAATATATGTAAATATAGAGTAGAAGTACAGTTTAAAAGAAAAGGAAAAGTACGTGTTCCTTTAAAAAAGCTTTTTTTACTCATGTGAGTAATGGTGTGTTCACACTGAATGCAAAGCAAATTTGGCTTCGTGTTACTTGTACGTATAGAGGAACTGGCGGGTTTTGTTGAGCATTTCACAGCTGGTGAATATTTGCCCTTAACAGCTGCTAACAGTTGTACTAACTAACTGGGGAAGGCAGCTAACCACTAACTTGGTTTGCGGTAAAATATAGCCGACAGCTGGAATCAGGTGATGTGAACACTGAGCTCTGAACTCAGGACTGCTTTACTCCTTCTGGTGTTTTCCTCTAACAGTAAAAGACCAGTTTAAATTACTGAGATCACTTTGCTAAGAAGCACGAACGAACTCTGGTGCTTTTCGTTTGTGGTGAGAAGGTGTTCCGACCTGGATGTGAACCAACTGCAGTCACATGACACATTGTTTGCATGTTACAGTCCTGGAGGATTGTTAATGTGCACCTCCTCCTGTACTGCCTTAATATGCACATTCAGCACATCCAATGCATCAAAACATTGTTTTCTAGTTGGAGCCGCGCCTCGTTTTCAAACTGTATGGTTTGACTAAAATGAACAATGACAGCAATATAGTCCACGATGAGCAGCGCTAAAATCAACCTGCGTAGTTGTCCCTCCATTGTGACATTAGAAAGTGTCACATTTATCTTGCAAGTGTACTCTTCTTCAACGTTTGCTTTACTTCCTGGATTTTTCCCACATGGAAATTCTGACCAATCAAGAGCAGCTTTCTCACACAAGGCATTTGATCTGGTCCACTTGTAAATGCTGCCGTGAGAACACGAACCAACTCTAGGCAACTATACAACTTTGGAACAACATGAGTCCCTGATTCAGACCAAAGGAGCCAACTCTAGGTCTGAAAGCAGCCTAACATGTTACTGCAGCCCTGGTGAGCTGTGCAGAAGTGAGAAAGTTAGCTGAGTTTGTCTCGCTGCCTCTTTTGTGGCACTTTTCATGTAAACAACCCACAGACTCACTTTAAAAACAGTTATTGGTCCGCCTGAGGACTCTCTTCCAGCCCTGCATCACACTCAGCCAGCTGCAGCCATTTCCACCTGCCAGTTACTCATTTATAACCACCGTCTCCTGTCATTGGTCGGCTGGAGCTTCCAGTATAAACCCTCCACTGAGGAATAATTTAGAGTGAAGCACTCTCCTTGGAGCCTGAATGTCATCAGGTTGAGTGCCATCAGTGTGGAGGCTGCGGTGGAGACGGACCAGCTGAGGAAAGTGCTGCCAGTCAGCCTGCTGAAAATTGTCTGAGTCAGATCTGTGCTTTTAAAAAGCTTTCATGTCCAGACGCGTGTTTACACGGTGCTGCATCGCTGAAACATCCACAGCTGAATGCACTTGTAAAAGCTCTACTTCAGACCTAAATACATCTATAAAAGAAGCTATTATTCTCAAAGGAAGAGCTTTCTGACTCACTTAGAACCGTCGCATTTTTTATTCGACTTTATTTTTTTTAAGATCTAAAAGGCGAGTTGCGGTTGAAACTTTAAAGTGGAGTTATTTGTCCCGATAATGGCTCCAATTGTTCGGCAGACGCCTGCTGTGCACGGCGATGACATTTGGCCGAGCAGTAATGAGCAGAGCTAACGGAGCAGCGCCGTGCGGCAGGACGGCAGCGCTCACAACAGCCCGGTCTTAATTTTCCTCTAATCTTCCTCCCTCACCTTGGCTCCCAGCTCTAATCACTGCACTAGGAGGAAGCCAGCGTTTAAATGAAGCAGCTTACTGGGTGATTAGGAAAAGGTAAATTATTCATTACAGAATGTGCAATCATAGAGCAGCCTTTGGTGGAGGGTGAGGGAATTGTGAGCCCGCTCTCCCAGAGCGAGACCACACCCCTCCCTACGCCATTTACGGCAGCCACGAGGAACCTGAGAGATGAAAGGAGCCACAGAGAGGTCAGAGAGCCGTGGCAAATCCACAGGTAGTAAACTACAGCCCTGAAAGCAGCTCGTTAGCTGCAGTTTGTGAACTCTTCCTCGTCACATCAGGATTTTCTCTTGCGCTGTTAATGATGCAAGGCCAGACGAACTCAAATGTTCAGACTTCTCTGTGGTATTTCTGGCTGAAAACTCTCCGAGACTCGATTGATCCCAGCAGCTCGCTGCCGGGAGTTTTCAGTTCACTTTTTTAAAGTTGAAGCAGAACCTCTGCGGGTGGTCACTTCATATGCAGGCAGGGTCACGGAAGGTTTCTGAGGGCGATTTCTTTATGGAGAAGAATTTTTCTGACCTGAGGCTGTTTTCCATGAGAGGTCACTGAAGTGTGAAAGCTGCTGTCAGAGTCAGGTGTGGTCCAGAAAAGTCTCTGATTCTCCCAAAACTCCTGTTTGGTGTTTGTATCCAGTGGAGCTCTGATTCCCCCGGAGTCTAAACCAGGTGTGAGATCCAAAACTGGAACATCCTTCTTCAGGCTGCACATTAGCAGGAGTTCTTTGGACACATTTGTGTTGCTTCTTTTATGCCTGTTTTAGTTCAGGTATAATGAGGAGGTGTTTTTCTTTTTGTTTGGAACTCGCATCCTGACAGGAAGTTGGGCGAATCCAGCCCAGTCACCAGAGGGAAACGTTGACATTGTTCCTTTCTTAAAAAAGAAAAGTTACTCAAGTTACCATGGAAACTCAAACCTCCAGACCAGCCTGGTCCTAGTCTGACTTTTCAGATTTTGCTTCATCTTTTTTCAAAGACCTTTGTTGGGTTTTTTTTTTCTAGAAAACGTTATCTGCTTTATGTTTTTGCTGTGAAATAAACTACCTGTCAGGTGTCACAGTCTGATACTTGTTTATTCCTTACTGTGGGTGGCAATGGCTTGGGAGAACGAGCGGGTCGATTACTGATCTGAAGGTCGGCAGTTTGATCCCCAACTCCTCCAGTCCACATGTCAAAGTATCCTTGGGCAAAAAACTCAACTCAAAAGCTGTCTGTACCACTGCAGGATAGGACGCCTGTTGAAAATTTTGGAGCTGTGTGACTCCTAATCATCGAACACCAAGTGGGCTGCCGCGACAGGTCAATTTTTTTCCCAACAATTTTTCCACTCATTTTTGGTAGTGACCTTGGGTCCCAATATGGGCCGTGAGAAATAATTCAGAACATACCTAGCCATGAGAAACTACCACAAGTTGAATTTTAAGAAAAATCGAGGTCAGTAAAAGAAACAGGGAGTTGTGCTCTTGAGTAAAGCACTGAATCTGCAGGAGTGTGTTACAGCTGCTCAGTGTCCCTCAGTGGAGGACTGACTGTATCTGGCAGCTTCCACTGTGACTCTGTGTATCTGTACGAGTGTGAAACAGAATGTCCTGAGTCAGTGTTTCCTGGAAAAGATTAAAAAAGTAACAGCCACCACAGAGCCGAAGAGAACAAAAAAATAAGTCATTAATCAGCCTGAATGGTTCCTGCGTCTCTCTCCTGGAAATAACCTTGTCTTGTAAGTGACTGCGATCTGCTTCGGTTTATCAGCAGAGGTTAAGTGAACACTCGCCTTCTGCGACTCTTCATCATCAAACAATAATAAAAGCTCAAAAAGCTCCGCGCTCCAAGATCACCCAAAGTCAGCCATGTTGTTTTAGCCTAATGGGCCGGTGAGCGCGAGAATAATTACTTAAAGCCCAGGAGGTTCTGCATGAGGAAAGCTAGATAAATGTGAGGCCGTTTCTAGTTTTATTTACCCCGAGCAGCGAGCCGCAGGCCTGGCCTAAATTCCAAATGTTTGTAATGGGGTAATAATTCATGAGAAAAATAGTTCTGCTCTTTCGCCGAGTTTATTTTACCCGCTAACGTGTAGCAGAGAAATGGGACATTTTAAAAGTGGAAGTGTTGTAATGAGAGGTATTAGTTCACTTCAGTCTGGATCGTTAGGCTGTTTTCATGGATTATTAGCAGAAAATGAAATGGAGGAAGAGTGGCAGGCAAACACTAGTAATGCAATCACATATAACAACTACAGATATGATTCTGCTGGGACTAAACGTGCAGTCAGAGCTCATTAAGCTCGACGGCTGGGCTTGTTTTTGCTGGTTTTGTTGTACTTGTGCTTGTTCTTCAGCCTTTGATGAGTCCCTGATATTCCTCTCTTGCAACATCGACTCAAATCAAAAGGCAGTCAGTCGCTGCCTCACCCGCACCGCCTTTGTTTTACCCCTCAAACGTACCACAGCATCTCCAAAAGAGTGATTCTGCAGCAGACGAGGGGTTTTTCACTATCGAGTAGCCGATGAGGCTCTTCCTCCTCTCACATTGCTGGTGGACGGGTAAAGCTGATCCAGTACCTCGGGGCCTGAATCCTGCTGCTACAAAGAGCCTATTGAGTCAGCTCATTAATTCACAACCTTAAAGGCAGCGACTGATAGTAGAAAATATTCCAGCATGTGTGAAACTGCTTCCTCGCAGTATATCTTGGTGGGCCGTTTCGTAACTCTGCATGGAAACTGTTACTTTGAATTAGGATATTTTTAATTGCACGTGTTCACTGAACCAATCACTCCCCTGCCAGACATGATAGGAAACTGAGTGACTTATGATACATGAAGTTATATGTGGAGCTTAGGAACGGGTGGATGAAGCACAGATATCATCATTCAGTTGCAAATCATAGCTGTCTGCAGCCTGGATTTAGATAATGGATTACTCTCATTGGATTAAGAACTAAAATGTGTTACTTAAAGGGATAGTTTGGATCTTTTGAAGTGGGGTTTGTATGAGGTGCTTATCCATCGTCAGTGTATTACTTGCAGTTGATGTCAGTCAGCATGCCCCCGGTTTGAGGAGCAGGTAGGTACGCTATATTGAGGATCTTTTCACCACTTTACCTTGCAGTCAGACAGCCTTTGTAAACGGGGAACTGGAGCCGTTATCTATGTTCTCTTAATTGACAAAACCAGAAGTTCAACTTTGTTGTTTTAAAGAGTTAGTCTGGATTCCCTGATCATAGAAATCCTGCGCATTTCGTCACCAAACTCACTTCCTTCCTTGTTCTTGTTGTGAAGATGCAAACATTTGATGAAAATGTCTGACCCGGACTTTGACTTGGACATAATGACGGTTAATTGGTCAGTTCTGATACTAAGCTTTACAGGTATGGGCGAATGCAGGTTTTTAAAAATGGACCTGTGCAGGAGTCTGTATAAAAGACCAGTGTGTAGGACTTGGCACAGAACAGACAAACCAAACACTGGCTCTAGATAGGGCCGTCTGCTTTTTTGCATCAGCCACCGCAGTTAAAAGCTGCTGTGAGGACAGCATCGGAAAATACTGATTTTTAATTTTATAATACTGCTTTATTTAGTGTTGTTATTGGTACTAATCGCATGATCCCAGTAAAAACTTCTTGAACGACTTGATCCAAACAGTGTCAGAGAACACACTGAATTTCAACGTGGAACTGCTTTATTCAGTGTAATTACTAGTTTAAATCAACTGCTCTGTTTGTTTTGTAGAGGAAGAGACCTCTGTGGATAATTCAGCTCACAGTAAAAACCTCCTGAACAATAAACACTGAAGGAATTCTAACAAGGAGAAGTTTCAGCTGGTTGCAATCTGCAGTCATCACCATAAAACGCCACTAAATCCTACTAAATCTTACACACTGGACCATCAAACATGCAGGTTAGTGGTAATGTAGGTGTAGCATAAATCACAAACTCGGAGCAGTGCTGTTTAATTCTGTGTGGAATAATTTAATTGCAAAAACAAATGCCTACAAATATCGCGACATGCATTACGATTTTTAGGAATGAATCATCAGCATTTTAGCGGGAAAAATACTCCCCAAAAAGATCGCAAAAATCAGAGAAGGACTGAATAAGGAACAAGGCAAAGAAAACAAAGGAAGAAGGTCAAGGGAAGAGGAATATAGTGAGGAGGAAGAGAGGACACAAGACTGGAAGGACAGCAGGGAAGGGAAAATAAAGATTTCAGTAATATTTTTTAGCTTTTATCTCATACTGAATGAAGGGCTGCAGCCAAGAAAATACTGAGGTCATGAGTTCATGTCCCACCAACAGCCCTAAACAACTAAATATACAGGTAATCAACCTCAAAATACCCACTGTGTCCCCTGAATACAGACGACACCACCTCAGTCTCTTCAGTGGTACCCACAGTGAGCAGTCACTGCAGCAGTGAGACAGATGTGGAGTACAAGTGCACTACTTGCCTTTCAAATGAGTGAGAGGAAAAGGATATAACCCCAGATGAAGCATCAGAACCTCAAACTGCACTTGAGTTACCTTCCTTAAATAAATCAGTGCTGTTCCTCCTCTGTTGAGGGAAATGACTAATCATCCTGTGAGTGATGGTCAGAAACGGCTGCTTAATTCTCTCAGTCTCGCCACATGTATCATCTTTCAGTCGCAGAGTAGATCGTAACTCTTCTCGGTGTTAACGAGCAGGCGTGTTTCTGTGAGGAAAATCATCAGTGAGTTAATCATGTCTGCAGCGGAGCGACGCCCACCTCTGATTGGCTGTTGCTGAAGGACGCCGTGATTCAACACAAACACCCACAATATGACACACACAATCTTTATTAACATCATCTATTCTGTTTAGCAGCATCTCATTTACTGCATGTCGCTCCGTGATGAATGGCGGTGTGCGGTGGGGATATTACCGACTTCCTGCAGGGAAAAAAAGTGAGAATATCTGCAAAATTAATGAGTTTTTAATTTTGGTGTCTGTTGGGTTGGTCACAGCGATGAGAGATGCGAAGTACTGGCAAAGAAGATGACAAGAAAAAGGTGCTGGACCAACTTGCGGTTCCACACGTGACCCTATGGTTTATGTCGAACCATCAGGAAACTGTTGGGAAGTTACTTTGATCATTTACAGTCTTTGAAAAGTTGTGTTGTTCGTAACACTTGTGTTGATACAACTTTATTACACCTCTGCGCCGGTGAGATGCACGGACCCAGCTTTTTCAGTTTCAATACTGATCCCGATGCTGTGGCTTTGAGTATCAGCCAATACCCAATACCAGTCCAATACCATGGTTGACCTAAAAAGCTATATACCTTTACACGTAGAACAGAAAAGACTAGAGGCATCAGGCATTACACAGTTCTTCCCAAGGTAAAATGAATGAAGGAATGAATGAATGAATGAATGAATGAACTGCTGTGTAGTATTACCACCTGCTCCTTTCAACCTGCTCAACTGCTGGAACTCTTAGTGCTCTGTTTGGTGATAATTTTTCTAGATGCTTTATTAGATTGGTGGTATTATACTTGGCGGTACTACCTCCACCCCTAGCAACACTTCACTTTGCAGACATTACAAACTGCCGTCGGGCTTGTTGGAGTGTTCAGTGTGAAATAGCTCCACACAGCAGATTTTCTCCTGTCCTCCATGACGTATGACGTTGCACACGTCGCAATAGATTTAAAAAGCAAGGATCGCTACAGGTATAGGTTGCATTTTCCGATACCCGATCCATCTATTTTGATTATATCAGGGCCGATATTCGATCCAGATATCGGATTGGTGCGTCCCTAATAGCCATGTCCAGAGGTGTTGTTTTCAGGTTGTCTGTCAGTCAATCCTGCGATATCTAAAGAACACCCAAGAGGAGTCTCTTCAAGTTTGGCACAAATGTCCACTTAGTCTCAGTGATGAACTGATTAGATTTTGTTGGTCAGAGGTCAAGGTGATTGTGAGCTTGCATCCATTTCATTTCCATAAACGCAATATCTCGAGAACAGTTTGAAGGAATTCCCTTAATGTGGCACAAACATCTACTTGGACTTGAGGATGGACTGATTATAGTTTGGTGGTCAAAGGTCAGTTTGTCCGTTACATAAGAATTCATATCCTAACTATGACAAAATTTGACACAAATGTCTACCTGAATATGATGAAGTGGTGAAGTATATCGAAAAGGTCAAAGGTCAGCCTCAATGTGAAACCATATCATCATGTTCTGCAAACACTTTTCTGGGCTTTATTCAACGTCATATCTCAGGAACAGAAAGGGAGACATTTGGTCAGATACTGAACTGGTGACACTAATCTTGAAACTGTGCTGATTGTAAAGATCTTCTGTGCTGTCGGGTTGAAGATGAGTGTGAAGCATTCATGTCTTATGTACATATTTAAAGCATAGTCAGCTGTCATGGCTACATGTGAGTCTGGACAGACACGGATGTAAACATCAACTTGACTGGTTTGTGGAGTCGCAGGGTTGTTGGTGGGTTCGTCATCATCTTCAGTTCAGACTGAAATACCTTCACTATCATGTAATTTGGTTTCCTGACAGGACCACTGGTACGGCTGTTAAGTTTCTGATAGTGGTGATGTTGCTCTGCCTGTTATTACCTTCTCCAAAGAGGCAATATATTCAGTCCAGTTTGTTTGTTTGTCAGCAGGATCACAGAAAAACGACTGCCCTGATTTTACGTGAAGCACGGATACACTAATTATTTTTCACTTTAGTTAACATTTTGAGATAGGGCATTTGTCCGTGGAGGAATAAATGCCCTACATCTTAAAATCCATTAGAGGGTAGTAAAGTTCATCAGTGACAAAATGTAGCCTGTTGTACAAATACGATTGCTCCATATCACAGTCCACATTCACTGGTACCAGTAATCCTCTGCGACACTTCATACAGAGAGCAGTTTTTATGGAGCACTCTTTCCAATAGATTTAGGAAAATGTCTGGATATATGTTGTGGTTGCGCTTGCTGATTTGCATATCACAGTTAAGGCTGGACTCGTGGCCTTAGCAGAGTGCTCAACTGCCCTTCTTGTTCTGTCTGTTTCAAGCTCTTCTAGCAAGTTGGATCACCATTTAATTTGCTGAGGATGTTCACGATCACAACATGATGATTCTTAATGTTTCTGCTTCTACTGTAGTTCCTAAACTTTCACTTTTACACAACAAACATGACGATCGACTGTGCAGATTGTCATAAAGTTGAGCTTTGGATGAGAAACACTCAGCATTTAAATTTTGTGTCACATTCAGTTAATCTAATTCAGTAATCTATTTTTAAAGGTAGTAACTGTATTCAGAATACGACCAATTTAAACTGTCATGGAAGTCACTCATACTCATTCATTTTCTGTAACCACTTATCCTGTGAGGGGTTGTTAGGGGGCTGGAGCCTATCCAAGCTGACACTGAGTGAGAGGCAGGGTTCACCCTGGACAAGTCGCCAGACTATCACAGGACTGACACATAGAGACAGACAACTATTCACACTCACATTCACACCTACGGGCAATTTAGAGTCACCAATTAAACTATTACTTGTTTTCTGTACACCCTCCAACACCATCCGCAGATGTTTAAAAATAACATTTCCCATGACCTGCTGACCTCTTCATCACCTTCAGACCACAAAACTTTCCACACAAGACAATTTAAGATAATCTAATCGCCAGATTGCAGCGGAGTTTACAGAGCTCATTCGTGTTTCTCAGACAATTAACCATTGTGATTTTAATAAGCCTGTGACCTTTACCTGGGACACACTTTACAGGATCAGTCCCATTGCTAGTAAACCTCTAAGAGAAGATTAATTATCATTTTGTTGATTTCCCCATGTAGTTCTTATGGCGTACAGTGACCTTTGTAGTCCTGAGGGGGGCGCTATAGTGAGATTTGTGCGTAATTGGTTTGTGTGAAGTCCTGACGAGGCAGATCTGAGTCCTGGTTTCAATTTCGCTGTTTGAATTTAATTTAACCTGCCAGTTGGTTTGGAAGCTGCGTGGAAAACTACTCCTGTTCGAGACATTCCCTCTGGATCTGCCACAACATATTGTGTGTGCGCCCTCAGCAGTGAGCAATTACTCACTTGGAGGAGCCTCTTTTTTCCCTTTTAGTTGTGTATTGGCTTTTATTTTTATTTTTTGACAGAGTTTAAAACGGAATGAGATCTTTTTATTTTGTTTTGCTGTGAGGATTACACGTTGACATATCATTCGCTCAGCAGGGGTGAACTGGCGTTGAACCCAGCCGCGCAGGTGAGGAAGGAAAGGAAAATGAAAAGCCTCTAAAACGACCTGTCATCTCCTTTATATAATCCTTCCTTTCTCATGCAGCTGCTCTCCTAAAGACCCAGACTACTCCTCGCCGTACAGTACTGAAGCAGCAGACTCTCTAATGAACCCGGGCCGGCTTATCTCGTACAGGAGAGCTCAGCACATCAGTAACATCTGCACTGGGAGGCTGTCGTCCTCTGTCCTGTTTGGGACTGAAACTACTTTGTCCTGGTTTTGTGGTCCATTTGTCTCCTTCCCCCTACCCTCGCGGCTCGATGCGAGGCGCTTAACAAACGAGCCCAATAGTTGCTGAGCTGTTCCTGCGACGGCGGTGGTGTCTCTCCAGGGTCACACGGGGAAGAGGATGGCTTGGGCGCCACGTTCTTGCTGACCTATTCACTACCTGCCTCTAATGGGTCATATTTTAGCTCCTGTGGCGGTGACAAATGGCTGCGCTCTAAAAGCCCTGTCCAAGGTGCTGAAACTCGGTTGATCTATGACTGAGTCCTGCTGATAAATGCCTCCCATCAGTTTGCGCGTGACGCCGATTCATCACCTCGCTGAGGTTTGTGTTGGGAATCCATATTGGATTTTTAATGAAAGAGAATATAATGCAATTCAAAGTCAATGGGTTTGCCAATGTCCTCGCTCTTTACACACACACCAATTAAGGTACATACACACACGCCTACACACACACACACAAAAACAAACAGTTTGAGATTGCAATGCATTTCCCTAACAGTGTTAGAGCGCCTGCCTTGAAGGGCAGCTGCTGTAATTGTGTTTGTCTACAGCAGACCTCACACTTCGGCTGCTGTACGACTCGGACAGGGACACAACAAGATTTATGAGCCTCATCCATACCAATTAGTACTTTGCATTTCAAAGACCACAGTTTGTTTTTGTGGCAACAGACATATTTAAAAAAAAAACATGCCATGTGTTCAAACTTAACGAGAAAAGATTGTAGTTATAAGACACCACACAGGTTTAATGAAAAATGTATTTGTTCATAAAATTGTTTACATTATAGTCGGTTTAATTATACACTAGACTAACAATTTTTTTCTTCTGCCATTATAAACTATCTTCGCTTGGCACCGTTTAATGTAACACAGCAAAGAAAATGCTTTTTGCAGACATCAAAGCCGTCTCAACAAAGTATTTAAGACAGAATAGTTCCTGTGCTGTGCTTTACTCTGGTTGCACTGCATGAATGACCAGTAGCCATGTAGATTATAGTCAAGATATCTGCCTGATTAAGCTCATTATAATGACACAAGTTTGAAATACAAAATAGTCTCTGCTTTTAGCCGTTTATGTAAATGTGTATGAATTTTCCTCCGATGCCGCCCAGCTGAGTTCCAGTGCAAAATGTCCTGTCAAAAGTCTTGAAAAGAGGGCACATAAATTACATTTTCCAGTGTCCATCACTCTTCATCTTCGCTTAATCCCAAAGTGCTTTTACACACAAGGACGTTCCTTACATTGAGTCGTCCGGTAAGTCTATTACAGTGGCCGTCACCTTGACCCCAGACACACCAAACTCCAGGAAAGAAGGGGAGGAGGCATGAGTGCCGGGAATCAGCAGCGTTTCAGCAGGATCTGCTATCAGTTTCCTGTAAAACACTTGGCTGTACAGGGACGTATAGATGACGGAGCAAGCCACAGCAACCACGATAAAAGACACAGCACAGGTAGCCATCACCAGACTGTCCCAGTTCTCAGTTTTCCCCCGCAGGACGGGTGCCTCCTTCGTGGTCACGTTGACACAGTCCTTGCTGTCTCCAGGCTGTGTTGCAGTGACCTCAACACAAACCTGGTAGCAAGTGGAGGGCTTCAGCTGTTTGATGTGGTACTCTTTGACATCAGCAGGAAGCCTGGCTGTGAATGGCATCAAGAGGCTGCTGCCGTCGGCTAAAATGGACCAATTTAGTTGTGATACCAAACCACCAGTGCTCTCCCAGGAAACCCTTACAGAATGAGACTGGACCGATGTGATATATACATGTAAAGGTTGGTTCAAATGCTGGGAAATGTATCCGTCCACCACAATCATCACTGACTTCAGGTCTGCCCCGACAAGGTTGTGGGCGATGCAGGTGTACGAGCCTGCTTCCTCCTCGGTGGCATCGTAGAGGTCAAAGGTTCCCTCAGGGTGCATGTAGTACTTATCAGACACGCTCCCAGGTAGGACCCTGTCACCTGATGGCGTCACCCAGAAGATCTCAGGCTCTGGTTCTCCGAACGCCCGGCAGTGCAGCGACACAGAGCTCCCTTTACCAACCTCGACCCGATCCGGGAGGCTCCCAGGTGAGATCAGAGGAAGGCAGATCTCCGTCATCTCCCTGAAATGCACCTGTCGCACGTGCTGGCCTTGGTACTCTGGAGGCTCCACGCAGAACAGGGAGTCGGGCTCCATGAACCGAACTGTGGTCCTGTTCATGTTGACCCAGCGGATGACGCAGTCGCAGCGGATGGGGTTGCTGTGCAGACTGACTTCTCGCAGGTTGGGCAGGGACTCGACAGTGCTGCGGTGGAGCGCGCTCAGAGCGTTGCTGTTCAGCATCAGAGTCTCCAGCCGCGGGAGCTTGTGGAACGCCCTGGGGTGGATGTAGGACAGCTTGGGGTTGTTGGTGGCCTCGATTTTTGTCAGCTCTGGCAGGTTGTTCAGGGCGAAACTGTCGATGGACACAAGCTCAGGCATGCTGTTGATGCCGAGCTCCTTGAGATGCATCATGTCCATGAAGTCGCCTCTCTGGATCCGCTCAATGGGGTTCTTATTCAAATCCAGAAACTTCAAGTTCTGGACTCTCATCAGCGCCGCTCGGGGGACTCGACTGAACAAGTTGTCAAAAAATGAGATGCTCTCCAAGTTTTCAAGGCCAACCAGAGCATTGTCAGGCATTTCAGTCAAATTCATCTTGGCAAGCACGAGGCTGCGGAGGTTTGCCAGGGGTTTGAAGTTCATGTCTGACAGCTCAAGGATGGGGTTTTCTCCCAGCATCAATATCTCCAGGCTGGGCAGATGCTGGAACCACAGGCTGTTTACGCTTGTCAGTCGATTGGAATTGAGATGGAGCCTCAGCAGCCTGCTCAGGCCCTGAAAGGCTCCGGGGCTGATGGAGAAAATCAGGTTGTGGTTGATGTAGAACTCCTGGAGGTTGGGCAGAGAAGCGAGGCAACTGTCAGATAGCTCCTGAATCCAGTTCTCCTCCATGTGGAGTGACAGCAGCCGGGGCAGAGACCCCAGACGAACATCGCTCACAGAGGAAATGTTATTCTGAGACAAGTCGATTTCAGTGATATTGGCCAAGTAATCCAAAGTTTTCTCCACATTAACGATGTTGTTTGTCTGCAGCAGCAGTACCTGTGTTTCTGAGGGGAGTCTCTCCGGCAGCACCGAGAGGCCCAAGTCATTACAGTCCACGGTGGCAGCCTCTGTGTAAATAGAGCTGGGTGAGAACCAGGGTCGTATCTCACATCGACACAATGCAGGGCAATGAGCGGCCCCCTCAGAGGCCAGAACAAAGGCAGCCAGAGACAGCTCAGCCAGCAAACAAGCCACAACTGCTGTCTCCTTCATCTTGGCCCCGTATTCCCTTCAGCCTGTAATTGGCCCTTATGGAGTCAGCTGTTAGCACTGTTAACTTTACAAATAAAAGCTCATTTGTTACTGCAGCAAGACAGAGTGGATTTCTGCTGACGCCCGGTCCCCGAAGCTTTGGCCCTGTTGTCTTCCAGCTCTTGGCAAAGAGAGGCAACCTTTCAGTTCGGTCCGTGCCAGCTTGTCATGCACGCTGTGATATGTCAAGGTCGATGTATCCTTCAGGGAGCGGCGCTGTGCAGCAGAGGGGCGGTTGAAGAATGCTGTGGTTCCGTCTGGGGACGAATCACTCTGCCTTCCATCATTATTATCCTCCGTCGCTGTCACCGGTGTCAGTTTCCATCTGGGGAGACAGAAGAGAAAAAAGGCCAATATAACACCGTGTCGTTGAAATATGAAGGCATATTGACATTTAGGAATATTGAGACTTATTAAGCCTTTTCAGCCTCATTTGGTTTTATTGCTTTCCACGCACCATCGGAATTGTAAGTTATGATTAACTTGACCTTATGTATATTCTCTGGCAGGTTTGAAACCAAAAATGGTACTTTCAAGTCTCTTTGTGTGGCTGAAGGGCGAAATAACGTACTGATGTATTTGATTGCTTTGCTTCAGTCAGAGTAGTAAAAAAAAGACGGAGCTCTGAGATGATGCTCAACGCTCTGTTGATTCAAGAGGCAAAACACTGCATGTCCCTATTCTTTCCCCGCGCTGTAATTAACAGAGCTTCACCACCACCCCCGAATCTCTCCTCTGTTGTGAACAATGCACCTGTGCACACTTATCAAATCACCCACGCAAAACAACAAGCCGACAGTTTGCTACAGCCGGTAGATACACACAACCTCGAGGAGTCGTAGATCCACCAAAAATATCTGCGGAACGAGCTCGCCGCCGGTGCTGTGCTGCGACTTCTCGGCTGCTTTTTGCATAATTCATGAGGCACTGAATCAATGTTGTTGGTACAGGTGACAGGTCTACAGCGGGCTTTGCCTATGTCGACTGCACATATTGATGTTTTGATTAATTTGTGACCTTGAGTGCAGAAGCCACAGCCGAGTGTACGACAGTAGATGAAGCTGTCGGTAAAGTGTGGAGCAGCCGGCTGCTGATGAGGACGAGCTATGACACTTCATGCATATATTAGCTTGTTTATGGCACTCTGTGTGGACAGGTTTGCAAAACTGAAAGAGTTACTCTCCCACTTTATTCCCCCTCTCTCTCCTTCTCAAAGTAGGTAGGTTTGCACATACAGTACTTTTACTAAAGTCAGTGTACTTCATGACAGTTTTTCCCAACATTTTCCTACCAGTACTTTCACTAATATATATTTTTCTTATTCTGTCTTCTTGACAAATCCCACACATTTGGCACTTTGCTATTTCCATCAGCAGGATGGTGTATGTGGGACTGAGTCAAAATAAACTACAGTGTGTGTGATCATGGTAATGAGGGAACATGTCACCCTGTGCAGCAGTGACTACAGTTACATGCACAAAATATTCTGGTTTTTGCCCTTGACATGAAAAAGACAGTGTTTCTCATGAGCTGTTTGCATGGCTGATGACCATGAATATGCCACTAATATTACTGTTTGCATGCAGCTGTACATTCGACGTTTCACATGGAGGCGCTTGTGCAATTTTGCATCAAAATAGAATTTTTTCAAAGTTTCCAGTCAGTGGTGAACTTTTGGACAGCACAGCGTCTCTCTTTCATTTCTTCAACCATCTTCTTAAAAAGATCAGTGTTGTGATATTTGTGTGTAACCAAAAACCTGCTGACAGCCAAGTCAGAAATGTGAGCTTCTCTCTGCTCAGCCCTGCGAACTGTTGGTTTGTGGACACTGTATCCATGACAACGCACAGAGCCGACTGTGAACAGATTTGAGGCCATGTGTCGCAAACTGCTGTAAAAACCCAAATTAAGATGCATATTTCAAATGGGCTATAAACATGTCCAAAGAATGCTCCTAAAACCAAAACACTACCAGCGTATGTTTCAATTGGAAAATGTTTAACTTGAAATATCCAAACAGATGCTGTTTATATGACCCACATCAAATTCAGAATATTGTCGTATTTAGAATAATAGTGGACCGGGGCCACATCAGTGATGTGTTTGAATAGATTTTGGACGACAGTGGAGCTCTATGGCACAGAAGAAGAGGATATATCAGGCTGTAGATGCACCAGTAATACTGGATCTACTGGTCCTTGTCTCGATGGTGGCTGAATTGATGAAGCCCTTTATTTATTTCTCTTAAGAAGTAGGACCACAGTGGAAAGATACTCCATATACCCCATTAAGTCAAATTAAATACATTTGAATTCTATGTAATTATTCTGTAGTTAGCCCCAAAGTAAATCTGAGGATCGGAGAAACTCTCCTGAACAAAAACAACCAAAAATGGGTTGTTTGTTTTTGCTGACAGGGACAACTGTTTGTCAGGAGCACAGGCAGAGGTTGTTAAAGTGCAGCAAAACCTCAGAGGTCGACAATCAATGTTGGTTTCTGTTAACAGTCATTCCCTAAACCCAATTAAAGTTTGTTGTGAACCTAACCAAACCTTAAAGAGTAGCTTAGCTAGAGAACCTTAAAGGTATTTTTCAACCTGGACCTTATTTCCATTTCTTTTACTCTAAGTGACGAATGAGGACATTTTTTTAATCAGTCCAGTACTGCAGCGAAACAGACTGCAGTGGAACCACTCCGGAGATGTTCACACTGTCAATGTACGTCCACTAAAAGTGTTTGTTTTTGCCACTGACAGGCTCAGATTGTTATCCTCAGTGTCTGACAGCATTATGGGAAGGATCCCTACAGAGACAGACCTTTTGTTCAAGAGTGAGATCCTTTTTGTTTCACCAGAAGCAACCTCAAAATCACCATCGCCAAACCCACCAAACTCCATTTAAATAAAGGGTAATTTTAGTGTGTATAGAGCCGGCATATTTTCACGTTTAACTCAGTGAATTAAGGGTTTATTTCAATCAAATGAGAGCTGGTGATTGTTGGAACAGTGTAAAGGCAAAGCACGGTGGTTTTTGTGAGTTTTATTTTGCTTCTGTTGACTTTGAATGAAGTGTGTTTTACAATGATAAAATAACTGTTTATTTAAATGGAGTCTGGTGGGTTTGGTGATGGTGAATTTGTGACTGTTTCCTGATAGAATAAAAAAAGATCTTACTCTGTAGGGATCCTTTCCATTATGTTGTCAGACACTAACAATCTGAGCCTGTCAGTGGCAAAATGGACGTACATTGAAGATGCATATATGCTCCAAGTGCAGCCTGTTTTGCACTCGCTCAGTACTGGGCCAGTTTCAAAATTGTCGTCTCCATTTGTCACTTAAACACAGAAACATGGAAAAATAAGGTCCAGGTTGAAAAAAACTGAAGTTGCCCTTTAACGTGGCAGATCAGAGGGTCATCAGTGTATAATGGCTTTGAAAGGCAGTGACAGACATCTTGTTGATTGAGGTGTCGGCTCAGAAAAGACTCATTTGGGTCAGTTTCAATCAGTTGGGAGGACTTGTCGTCAGGAAATTGTGCTCTCACAGTTTTAAATTGTGGTTTCACTCAAACTTCTACGACACTGAATGCAAGATTTGTGTTGGAGCTTTTTTCATGTGGGAATTACAAGTTTTTCTTTTGTCGTGAACACTTCCAACACGTCTCCCTCTCCATCTCTCTCTCCACAACCATCTGTGTGAAACACCACACACAGTTACATCCAAGCTGCTCCGTGACAAGAACGTTAGAACAAACTAATCTGCCGTTACAGCACACAACTCTTCAGTTAGTCAATATATAATTAGGAGATATTGGATAGTTGTTTTTTTCTTTTCTTCCCCTTGACGGTTCTGTGTTATCATCCTAACATGGCTCCATTCCATCTGCAATCATTCCTTGGTCGTTTCTGTTTTGCTCTTATGCAACTCATTAAAAGCCTCGCAGGCATCCGTGTCCATCGCCCAGAGAGGAGGAAGCTGCCGCACTGTCTGGATCTAACGTTATACTATTATGTAATTGCTTCTCCACAGAGATGGAAACAACACGTTTATGTACAGTATTTAGGCAACAACAAAAACAACTTATATGCTAATGAAGCGAGCGTGGCTTGAATGTTAAATGGAGTGTTTAATAGTAGATGTTTTCTCTTTTGGTTGGAAAGCGTGCTCTCAGGAGACGCTGCTGTACGCTAATTTAATTTCTCCTGTTTATTTCCGCGATGCTCGCACACTCATTTCCCTCTTATTACTTAACAGTAAGAGCCTGCTGTGACTTCCCTCATTCCCCCTCCGTGCACACACACACACACACACACACACACACACACACACATGCAGTTGCATAAAATGGAGATAGAGTGGTGGCTGACTTTCATGATGCTATGAATATGGAGTTATGGGTACATGTTGGCGAACGCTGTGATTCTCGGCCCACTTCTCCAGGTTTTAAATGTTGTTGTTTTTTAACATGAAAGACAATTTCATGTAAATGAGATCCAGATCCTGATCTAAATTTTAGGATAACAGCGTGTCCTTGCAGACTGCAGTGACAAATGTAACGTAGTTGGCAGCAGTGA
This sequence comes from Epinephelus awoara, assembly GCA_035609425.1. Classification (NCBI taxonomy): domain Eukaryota; kingdom Metazoa; phylum Chordata; class Actinopteri; order Perciformes; family Serranidae; genus Epinephelus; species Epinephelus awoara. The sequence goes on along the minus strand of CM069298.1, from coordinate 5,590,854 downwards.
TTCGGAGGCAGAACAGCAGGAGGAGCAATATGTCCTGAAGGCAGCGGTTGAAAGACGTCAGTCTGGTGTTCATTTTAACTTGTTTCATTCCCGCAGCTACCAGTGACACTCAGGGCCGTTGTTGGTTTAACTCTACAATTTAAAGTTAACCCTTTATAGAGTTAAACAAGTTGTATCAATATTACATCTACCTTTATGTCGTTCCATCCTCTTGTGGACCTTGTTGCCCTCCTATCGTTACGCCCTCTGATCACTACTCCCTACTCTTACCACCATTGTCTCTTGAACACAGAGGACACTATAAACCAGCCCTCCTGACACCAGTGTTTCTCGCCCCCTAAACATCATCACATCACCTGAGTGCAGACGGCAAATACACACACCAACTACTTACACTCCATTTGATACTATTTCCAATCCTGCTCCTGGTGAAAAATATTACACCAAACTCCCTTTTAGTAATAAGACATATTAATAATATAACACAAAACTCTAGCAACCCTTTATAACAGGTGTCACATGTCAACAGCATTCTTGTCAATGGGGATCAATATAATCCATAAAGATAAACTGTATTTGATAACAAATTTGCTGCCAGCCTCTGTTTATTAGCTGCACGTTTTTAGTGGGAGGAGACTGTGGGAATAAGATGTCTCACTAAATAAGCACTGGTTGCTGGATTAGACTCAACAAATTAAACACCAACTCTTGCTAACTCCACAGCTCCACTAGTTTCTCCTCCTTTTTCACAGTCTTAGAGAACCAAGACTGTCTGCTGCCTCTCCTGAGTGCCCTCCATGTTTACTGCCTACCTGGTTTACTGCTTCCTGTTTGGTGCTGAAGAGAGCGCAGCTATTGGTTGTTGACAGTGTTAAGGACATCGGACTTTACTATTTGCATGAACCAGGACTAAAAACTTATGATAATATCAAACATGATTTTCTCCGACTCGGACTGAGTTTTATGACCACCTTACACCAAACGATTGAGATCACAGCTGTGTGCACCGACTGAGCTAAAACTCTTGCGATTTTATACCGACATCGGAAATTTGTCTGCGACCATGTAATCACTTGAAGTAGTTTCATATTAGGCCAGCATTAGTTGTTGTACTTTAATGTACCACTATCTGATGACCTCTAACAAACTGAGCATGATTATTGCTTTGCTTTACGCACCATCAGTGCTGGAATTGAAGTACATGTAGTGAAGTACAATTTTTGCGTTCCTGTACACTTCTTTACTTGAGTATTTCCATTTTATGTTTCCACACTCTAAAGTTACAACTGTAGTTACTAGTTATGTTTTTTTCATTCATGACATGCTGATACAGTGGAGTCTACCCAGAGAGTACAAACTACAACATTAAAATTAGAGATGTTTCGAAATCATTTTTTCTTCCCAATAAAAATTCCAATACCTGAACTTGAGCATATCAGCTGATAAACAGTACTGCACCAATACCATTACATTAAAAAAAATAAATAAATGAATAAATTATGATACAATTGAATTAGATTGGATTGGATAAGATACGATACGATGTGATGCGATACGATTATAAATAACAGTTTGCACATCATCCTTTCATGTATAACACCAGCAAACAGCAGAGCACCATAAGCAAAGCACAACATCTTGGCTGGCACTGCTGGACACTACTAACCCTGCATGGATGTGAAATGATTGCTATCGTTGTTGTACAGCATGGCTCAGGTTAAACCCTCTGTAAAATATGATCAAATACACGCAGAGAATGAACACCGTAGAAATTGCCAAATTGTTAACGTTACACTATCTACTGGATTTTGATTCTTCTTCGCTGCTCTAAAGCAGTAGTTTCCAGTGGCGGCGCAGTGCAACATGTTGGGTAGGCTGCTTGTTACAGCGGCGAAGAAGAATTTATCTCCAGGTAAACTGTTGTTTTATCCCAATGTGAAACTACTTTAAAGTTTGTTAACAAATTACATGGCATCGGATCAGTGTAAAGCTCCTGATTTAGCATTTTAGACAGTATTTCTAATACAGGTATCAGAATAACTATAGTTGGAAAGCTATACCCTAACCCTAACCCTGTATATTTGTAGTGATAAAAAGAATAATGTAATGTTTTATAATAACATGACTTAGGTGACTTTTTGAATGTGAACTTTTACTTGTAGCAGAGTTTTTCTAATCAGCACATTCTCACTCCGACCTCGTCACATATCGACTTTCCACGTCCACATACAACGTCCAAGGTACCCTGGGTGTGTTGGTTTTGATGATCTGGGATGCCGTGTCAGCTTCAGCGTATTACATGCATTGTCTATTTTCAAAATATACTTCTGTTTGCACATGAAATGTACAGTTTGCATACAGTCTCTTTCAAAATAAAAGCACTACGTGGTTGGGTTTAGGAAAAAAGACCAGGGTTTGGCTTTACAATCTTACAGGAAGCAAACACCAGCCTCCTGGTGAAAGTCAGTGGTTGTTGGACCCATCCACCACCTCCACTGCCCACCCTACTCAGACTTTCACTGCCTCAACTTTAATTCATGTCCTGCCACTTCTCCCCCCGATGCCGCTTGGCGCCGTTAAACTCATGCAGACATGAAAGGGCGGCTTTTTTCGGCAGTGAACCAGAAGACACCAGAAGTCACGGCCCAAGCACCAGATTTTAACAACTTCAGACAACAAACTAAAGCAGTTGCACGTCACTTCACATCCCGAGCTACACAGCATCACACAAAGCTGTTTTTTTCCTGACATGTCATGACTTCAGAGGTCAGAGGTCATAGCCTTTGCATTTATTTTTCCCTTAAGAAGAACTGGTTTGTGCTGAGGGAACAGTCATTTCGGTCGTGGTATTAGAGAGAAGCTCCAACACATACACACACACACACACACACACACACACACACACACGCTCACACAGAATCTCCCATTGTTGATAAAAGTATTTAGTAATGCATTATACAGAGCAGAGAGCAGCTCTGTTTAACCCGGCAGGACTGCCAGCCTGAGCACTTTTTTTAAGTGCTGAGTATTGACATTCTGTGAATGGATTAAAGCCGGCCAAATGTAAAATATTTATGTATTTCTTATACAGCAGAGAGAGAGAGAGGCCGCGGGCCGCAGCTCTCAGGGCGCCGCCGTCCTAATGTGGCAGATGTCTCATAAAGTGGTCCCACTCTACCATGTTTTATTCAGCACTCACTGATACACACAGCTCCACACAGCCTGCCGCTGTCACCCCACACAGCTGTTGAGACTTCAGCTTTTAGGCTCATTTCATGCTTTTATTTCTTAACCGACGGGTCACACATGAAGAGCACCGTCCAATGTCTGCAGATGATAAAAGTCTTAAGGTCCTGAAAACATTTTAGAAATTCAAAGCTTTCACCTTGAAACAGTCCTCGGACAGATTGTTAAAGGGGCCATGAAACGGTGTCATTACTTCCTCATTGTGATGTCATCCCTGTTGTTTTTAAAAATAAACCAACGGGCTGTCAGTTCAAGAGGCTTTGGGATTCAACAGGACGGGCATAAAGGCAGAATAGTTCAAACTAGTTAGTGAGGACATGTAGCAACTATTGGTTGTACTGTAGTGACAGATGCTCTGTTATACAAAAGTAAAAGTTTCCAGAACTTTCAATAGTCAACTTCATGGCTTCATTTAAACCTTTATTGAGCGCAGATAGTGTTGACAGAAACATGACCACAGGAGGGATGATGTGCAATAGGCCGAATCACAGTTTTTATTTACTTAACTTCCGGGTGGAAAATCCCTGCGTCACATGCATAAAATCAAACGGTGCAGATCAAACGCGGTAAGTTTTTAGCCACCTAAAAAAGACCCACCAAAGCATCCTCTATTAGTTTAAGTGTACACTATTTTTAGAGCATTTTCACCACTTGACCTTGCCCTCAGAGAGCCTTCTTGTGACAGTCAACTGAAGCTGTTATATCAAAGTCACCAGACTTTGAAACAATAATTTAACTTTGCAGACCTCTGAGTTGCAGGTCTACTGCGACCTTGATTGGTTAGTACGTAAGGTGAAGCAGAGCAAACATAAGTAGTGTACACTTACACTGATACTGATTTTTTTTTTTAGGTGGCTGAAATACATTTTGCTTCAGCCCCGTCCACATCAGTACATTGTTTAGCTCCCATGCTTGTAGATTTTTTTGTCAAAGATGATAGCAAAGCAACACAGTACTTAAAATTAGCACAGTAGAAACGTCACCACCGCCGTGTTTAACTATATACATATATATTTAAGCCTTATAGTTATAGCTGAAAATGACAACAGATAAACAAGTTTGCCAATTTTGCGAATCTCCATATTTGTAATCAATTGCCAGTTGTCTACCTGGAAGTGATTGTTGTTGCTCGCGCAACGTCACAGAGATTCAGTCTATTGTCCCTCTATGGGATCAAATCAGTGGTGGAAAGAAAAAAAGAGATGACTGGCTGCTCTGTGTATACCAACATGGATCAACATATCTTGTGTCAGGTGCTCGTGGAGAACAACAGAATTGACAGAAGATAGTCAAGACACTCCCCAAAAAAAAATACTGAAAAAAATGAGGAAGTAACGATTTAGCGACTACAATAAAGGCTTTTTTATTTCCTTTCTTGTTTTTTTATATATTTTTTCAGACTGCCTGGATTGCCTTCCTGTTCCAAATTTGAAGTACTTGTCTTCTTGTGTACTAGTCTTTTCTTCTTATGCCACTGTATACTTTTACTCCACAACAATTTAGGGGTAAATATTGGACTTTTTATTACATGCTGCTCATCATGTTTATCTGACAGCTGAACAAGATTTGTTCACACAAAATACACGAAATGTTTATAAAATCTGATGTTTTATAATAACGTGGAAGTTAAACAAGCAGAGTGAAGGTGTCACTTTGGGCTCTGGCTCATTGTGACAAACATTTCTCACTATTTTTACTATTTTCACAAATCAAACAATCGATAATTGGATAAAATAATCAGCAGATTAATCCATAATGAAAACAATCATCAGTTATTGATTCAAAATGAGCTCCACCTCGACAAACTACACAATTATCTAATGAGATCAGATATAATAGTACAACAGTCGCAGTGGACAGTTTTATATTTGTAATACTTTAACTAGATTTTACTTATTCATATTTTAACTGGAGAAACATTTTCAAAGCAGGTGGGGGAAAAATCGATAGAGCATAATACTGCAATATTTTTGTGTGGCAATACCATACAGATACAGGGTGCATGTCGATTTTTTTTTTATCATAGAAATTATTAATATTACAAGTACAAACTAGAATAATAAATCAATTACTTTTTCCAGTTCAATAGACTTAACACTTTTTATCTTATTAGATAAAATATTTGTTGATAAAGATCTTCTTTTGGGACACAATTTACAGTTGAAAAAAGACTTTTTAATATTGCAGCAATATTGTATTGTGACTGAAGTATTGTGATAATATCGTATCGTGGGGCCTCCAGTGATTCCCGCCCCTACAGGCTACCAGAATGCATCATTGATCTTGGCGATATTGTCTGTTGCAACAAAATGACCACAATTTATCACTCTAGGCTCATGTTGCTCTTGTTGCCGATCATCCTCTGAACATTTTTTAAACATAAAATACCAGTGTGTTTTAGTCATTTACTGGATAAACTGGACTTAACAGGATGAAAACAAGCTTTTGTTCCTGATTAAACACTTGAGACAGCGCCGTCTTTCTAAAGTGTTGCATCTGTCTTTTGACTGAGCGGGAAAACTTTGAGAACAACTGTTGTGCATCATAACAGAGTATTTTTCTTTATTTTTTCTGTCTTGCCAAAGTGGGTAATCTTTACTAAATTCACAGTGTAAAAACTTAAATTTCATAGTTTTACAGGAGGCCATGTTTCTTGACTCTGTCTGGCACATAAACACCCTTTAAATCAGAAAGTAGTTTTATTGATTTAATACCAACGTCTGGTCTAAATTTCATGTGAATAGCTGCGATGGGAATATATTTAATGAAACATATTTGGACCTGTTGAATACTACAAATACTGAAAGGATTTGCAAATAATTGCATTCTGTCGTTATATACGTTTTACACAGCCTCTCGACTTTTGTGGAATCGGGATGTAGTAAGTAAGTGTCTGTTTGTGCAGTCAAACAGGAATAAATAATAAGTAAATGGACCAAATAAACAAGATCTGACATATTTATTGACTAAAACCGGCTGTGAAAACATCCCAAACATTAGTCAATAAATCAGATAAATAACTGTCTGTTTTTTCAGACGCTTGGATCTAAACCGTCTGTGCTGCAGGCTTTAAAGTTTGACTATAATTACCACTTCTGTTTGTGGCTCTGATGTATCTGACCTTCCGTTCTGTGTAGATTTCTTGTTAATAACTCTCCTCCCTGCAGACAGGAGGCGTAATGACCAATAGATACTCTTTAATGTTATTAGCTGCTGAGTCAGCCGGCTGTCCTTCAACCCTTTGACCTCCTTAAAGACCAGCAACATAGCGAACACCCACCATCTGACCTCTGACCTCCCTGCGGGCAGTTTTTTTTCCCTTAGAGCAGCAACAGAGGAGGAAAAAATAATCATGAAATGAGCTCATATTCTTCTACCTCTCAAGGACATCTCACGCAGCAGATCTCAACTTCAATCCAATTTATTTCTAAAGCGCTATCAAAGCTGCTCTAGACGAGATTTTGATGTAAAAATCCATCCGTTTTATCAGCCTGAATCACAGAGAAGAGCGTCTGCACCAACTGAGACTCACTTTGTCCAAATTAGTTTCTGCTGTCGGTGTGAGATTGTCCTCACAAAGCCACCTGCGTTTACCTGACGAACTCCTCGTGTGGTCGTGTGAGTTATGAGTCATGTCCGTCACAAACAATGGTGGACATAGCGTGGAAACAAAGCATCTGTCTGTGACGCGTTTAAATTCTGTTAATCTTGAAGGGCAGCAGCTGATAATAAAGGAAAAACAAACATGTAATTAATGTAATTAAACATTAATAGCTACAGATCCGACTTCTTGCAGTAGTTGTTGTTACCAGTGTTACACAGCATTTCGGCACACACAGATTAGACATCAATTAGGCCAACATCACGTGCCCACCACCCGCACTGTTTTGTTTTTGAAATAGCAAACCCAGTTAGTTCATTTTCACGCATCACAGCCCACTTTTATCGAATAAAAAACCCTTCCAATTTGTAAAACGCAAAGCATGTTATCAAGACTTAGGCCCAATCCCATTTCTTATTTTTATTCCTACCCCTCGTTTTCGAACGCCACCTTGGCCCTCTGAGCCAAGTTACAAGAAATAATAGTCAAAACTTCCTCTATGAAATGAGACACCCGTTCAAGACACTGATACGTCATCTGCATGCTGGTGTTTTGATGTAACTAGTGTTGCCGAACATTGCGAATATGCCGTCTTTTGCTGTGGTGATTTCTCTTGTGGGGGCAACAGGCAGCATTTTCTGGATGTCAGGACACTCACTATTCATTCACAACTGAAGTTTCAGGCTATCAATTGCTCAAACAAGTCAAAATACGTGTGTGAGGACGCAGCTCAGCACTGATGTTTTAAACACATCTCTAATCTCTGCGCTTGTTTGTTATATTAATTTAGTTCTACATTAGTCATCTTTGGTCCTCCATACATTAACTTATTTCCAGGAAATCAGCTCCACAAAATTCCAACACTTGTCTCTCAGGGCCTTCTGAGGCTGCCAACATTTGTAGCTGCCAATCTGACAAACATCCAACTCTGCTGTGCAGAAAGAGGAAGTGCTGATTTAAAAGAATAAATAAAGAGGGAACAAAGTCATCGGCAGAGGGGGATTATTTCCTCTGCCTGCCACTGCTGAGAGCTACAGTAAACCTGCACTTCATAAGAGTCTCAGTAGGAGACTGAATTAAGCGCCGGATGACGTCAAAGCTCAGTTATCAGGAGGTAGATGGTTTTCATCTCTGCATACACATAACTAAGTACTTATGTATGAACTCATTATGAACATGCACCAGTGGGGATGTGTTTCTCTTCTCTCATATCTGATGCATGAGTCACTCTTTAGGAGACTTCTGATGCTTCTCCTCATTTTCTGTCATTATATATAATGTTTCAGTGTCAAATATTCATATTAAATGTGGCCAAAGTTTCAAATGAGGTAAACGTATGTAACTTTAACCCCAATGAGTAAAACCCTCAGGCTTCAGAACGCTCTGAATTCTTTACGAGACAGGCTGACGTAAGATGGTGACGAATGTCTTTACATGGTCATCCGCTCCAGGCACGCTACTGCGAGTGTTTACATTGCATTACATACAGTGCTACATGTAGCTACATGCTAACAACAGGGAAAGATGTTGTCTTGTTGCTGATGTTGATTTCAGGTTATGCTCCTGATGGACCATGTCTGGTTAAGTTGAGAAGCTTTTATCTGCAATTTTGCACGATAAAAAGTGACGTTATTCCCTGTTACAGTCATTCCCCAGCTGCAGTGACAGTGCACAGATGCCCAGATATGAAAAACCTGAAAATGCTGACCAATCAGAACAGACTCTTAAAGACACAGGTGCTAAAACAGTACAGACAGCATGTGGAAAATACAGTGTTTTTGAACAATAGTATGAACATGTATGAACCTGAAAATGAGCAGAATAGGTCCTCTTTGAATAGTTTGTATAAACGCTGCAACTCACCTTGATATTTTTTATTAAATATTACAATTTAGTTTATTTAATGTCCAAAATATGACACTGGTTTGAAATTAAGCTGTGTGCTTAAATTTGGGGATTTCAGGGTGCCATTGAGTATTTATCACAGATCAGTTGCCTTTAATCAAATCAACAAATTTCACCACCAAATGTTTGTACAAATTTAAAGATTTTGTCACTTTGTCTCACGTTATCGTTATCGTGACTAGTATCTGAATCGTTGAGTGAACACATTTCAGTGCACCGTTGATGCTGTGTTAACCTACAGATGACGAACAAAGTAAAACTCAAATTTAGATTTTCAAAAGAACGTAAAATTTTAAACCAATTTTTACCAATATAATGAAATAATTTTGGTAATTAAAGAAAATTTTTCACATTGAGAGTATAAGTAAAATGTCCCTGACAACATGTGTTTGTATCACAGTGGCCTCTGTGGCATATCTTTAATTAGATTTGATGTATCATTTGTTGCAGCATTAAAGATGCTGACAGTTATTTAACAGTTTATATGAGATAGGAACTCAAAATTTTGTTTTCAGGTCTCTTTTATTTGAATGCTGCCACGCTGTATTTTAGTTGTTTTCCTCCAAATATCTGTGCTTGCAACACAACACCTGCTCATTACTTGCTCTTAGATAAGGTGTGGGCAAGATCATTGCAGACAAAGTCTACAGTCAGTACGTTTACATGCAGCTTCAGAAAATCGATTATTGGCTTAGTCCGACTGAAACCGGAGTTTTAAATGCATGTAAACAGCTTAGTTCGCCTGAAATTTGACTATCTGTAGCTCAACTAACACACCTAGGTAACTCGATTGAAAATCAAACTATTGCTGCATGTATCCACTTAGTCCGACTGGAGTCCGACTCAGCGTTCTGCACATGCACCACTTTTTCTTTCGCAGGCTTTCACCCGGAAGAAAAGGAGATGACGTCGCAGCAGTTCAGTATATAGCAGTGCAGTAACTCAATAAGGAAAAACTAACAAACAAACACCGTGGCGACTGAGAAGCAGAAAATGCACTTCTGGATGGACGAGGAAACTACATTCATGCTCCGCCATCTTCATTCAGCGTTAGCTTCCTCTTCGGGTCAACCAGAACTAGTTCAACACGCACTATATATATAAGGATACAGTGCCGCCCATCGAGGCGTAGTTAGACGTAACTGGTAAGAAATTTGATTTTCTCCACTGCAGGTTTACTCAGAAAAGACTTGACTGATTAGCTATGAGCTTAGCTCGACGACTGCGTGCATGTAAATGTACCGAGTGACCCAAAAATGATATTTATATACAACTAATTCTCTTGATGTTGATACTGAATTTTTCTATAAAAATTTCACCGACAACATTAAGTTGTTTTATTGCCAAAAATATCCGAACTTTCAGCAACTAAAGCATGATTCAGTTTTTTTATTTTTATGTTCAGGAGCTCACAGGACATGGTTAAGGTTTGGGAAAGATCAGGGTTTTGGTTTAAAACAGAAAGTGGTAAAAGCATCACACACCATGTGTTTATTACATTTCCCTGACGTTATCCAAAGCGCAGGAGGTGAACCTCAGACTGTGGTATCAAACTCGTGTGCTTTGTTCACCCACCAACAATCACAGCCACTTTCAATTCAGCACCTGTGTGACACAAACATGCAGCGCTGCATTCACTCAAAGAAATTGTGACATAATCCAGGAGGTGATTACATTTCTTACCACAGCGCAACTGCCAAAACAAATTAATGCTACATGAATGTGATATCTGGGACACAGGGATGGTCTGCACACGCACCTGACAGACGATAAGAGCAGCTCAGAATATGTTTCCAGGAACAGAATGTGAAGTGAATAAAATACTTGTGATTATGCACCAAATATAAAACAAAGTGTCGTTATGTTTTCTGTCCTTCAGTAGTGTGGTCACATTACTGTGTTCTCCATTGAGGACGCAAAGACAGCTGTGATTGTAATAAACCCAGAGGTGATAATAACACGATCATCATTTAATAAACTGATAATTAGGTCCTCATGTCATCGTGGGACTGGATGCAGTCTGAGCAGGTTGGGGAGCTCTAGCTTCCATCTGTGCTGTTTGTTCTCAGATGTCTTTGTTTTCTTGATCTTCTCTGTGAAGATCAAATCGCTGTTTGTCTCTTCTGGTTCAGAAGTTAAAGACATTAGAAGTCACTGACAGGAAGTTATCTGTTGTGTCTCCAGTCCATCTGCTCAGTGGAATGTTGACTGGTTTAACTGGGATCTGCTCTGTCCAGTAAGGATTCTTTACAGCCAGGACCAAGACTTAAAAATGGAGTCATTTTAAGTTTCGAAAGTCGTTTTTATTTCTTAAGACATCGACAAAGTAGTGAATATATTAATCAAAAAAGAAATGGTGTTGTTGTTAATGAAATGAATCTTTGTTTTGAAGTTTCTTTCAATAGAAATGTCACAATGATGTGAGAACATCAACAACACCACTGACCACTCGGTGAGTTTCATGGCTTTGAAAACGAACGTTTAGGGTGGTTTTAGGACAGGTTCACACATGGCCATAGGCAGCAGTGTTAAGCCAGGCAGGGGAAAGACAAATTCTCCAAAAAGGAGCAGTCGTCACTATTTTGGTCTCAACCACTCTATTTCATCATAAACAACCCAGAAATGGGGCTCAAAGTGCAAAATACTGGACTTCTCCTTTAAATTCTGGCACTTTATACAACCATCCATCTTCACCTCATATCTTCACTTTGTACCGTGTTAAAAACACTTTTCTTCTTTGGCACTGAACAGAGGCAGAAACTGTTCTTAACAACCAGTACTGTTATTCATCTGGAGACCTTTCAGTATGACGCACCTGCAGCAGGTCTGAATACAAGATTGAGGAGATGTTCAAAGGATATTTCTGGTTTATTACAATTTAAGGCTGTACTTTTGTCGTTTTTGCCGTCACCATGGTTACATTGTGCTCACCAAATTAATAGTTGAAAACACGACTAAAAAGAAGTTTTGACAAAGCAGCAATCATAAGCACTTAGATCAGGCAGACCAGTTTATCCAGATAATCAGAACCATTTTCTGTGAAGGTCAAACTGAGAGGGAAGGCACTGATAATGTCCCCTTCACAGGAATCCAGCAGTCTGAGTCATGGTTTTATTTAGTGTTGTTACCATGTTTCCAGATCTCAGCTATTAACTCAGTGAGAATAATGATATTATTCAATTATTATATAGTTGATAATATAAGTTTTAAATGTGTTTTTTTTTTCTTTTTTAAAAATTAAAATCTGTCTGAAAATACACAATATCCTGAAGAGCTAAGATAAATTGGCATTTTCAAAAAACAAACAGACAGAAAAATTCTTTACAGTGCACAACGATGACCATGGGCTTACTGTTACCCATAAATCCTTGTGCAACCATGTGTGCTCGCTAACGCTAATCACTGTGCATCACTTGTCCACAACAGCGAAGTGAAGTTAGCGAACAGTTACGTTTTATTGAAACACATTGGCCACTGAGCTCAAGAGTACGGACATTTTTGTGAGCCACAGTTGATCATTTTGTTGCTTTTGCTCGAGGAAGAGACTCTGACACACCGTCCACCTCAGAAACCACCAATAGAAGTGCAGAGGGTGAGACTAACGCACCTAGCAATGCTACAACTGCTGCTGACTTAGCAGCTACAGGCAAACAACAGTGCAGCTCAGTTTTATGTGATATATTTAGTAAGGGGTCCCTTCTCCAGCTCTCCTTCAGCTAATGGGTCCTCAGACTGAAAAATGTCAAAGACCCCTTTTCGACAAAGAGTACCTATTACATCTGTGACAAAACTAAAACCTACAATGTCTCATCAGCATGGATCTTACATCCCTGACACACTCACTCTGTCCTCCAGGCAAGAAAGTATTTGCATAAAATTGAAAGAACTCTCATACAACCTGTGTAGTGCCACCAATTCGGGCATTTTTCAGTAGTTCAGCTCATCCTGAAAATAAAGCCCCTTTCCGGCTGCACAGACCCCACTGACACCAGTTAACATCTGGCTATTGTATTCAATGGGAAAGGTTATCAGCATTTACACCAAGGTCAAATGGCTCTGCAGTCATCAGATCTGCCTCCGATCGGCAGCGATGGAAATACAACGCTCAGGTGAACGTGCTAATTTTAGCCCCTTCACTGGTGAGATGAAGTGCTGCCAGAAAACACTGTCCATCTTTGCCCAAGCAGCATTCAAACATTGTTCCAAATGAATCTGCACTGAGTTTGAGAGAGAGAGAGACTGAATAATTAAGAGATGATTAAAAACAAATAAGCACCGTAACACTTTCATTGGCCACCATGCTGCTTTCTAATGTTTATTAACTTATTTCCGGCCTGTCTGTGACATCTAACATGACACAAAAAACACAAGGGCATACTCATCTGCTGCATAGCTGTGAAAATCTAGCCTAAGGAGTCTATAGCCTAATTTTAGCATGTTTTCCTGTGTTTAAAAAACATTTTAAAGCACTCACATGCTAATTTTGGTGAAAAGAAGTATAATAATATATGCAGTGGGGAAAGAGGTACTCAAATCTGTTACACAGGGGTGTTGCACCAGATTCTGGGCGCTATGCATGAGCAGTTTCTGTGGGTAGTTACTACTGAACTGTTCAAATCACATTTAAACTATTAAAATATAGTGTGAAAGATGTACTTCACTGCTGGACAGATGGTTTTTCTCACAGAACTGGGTTGTCCTTTTGAAATTTGTGCCACATGGTGTGAGAAAAAAGCAAAATTGGCTTATGGCGTTCCCATACAGTGGAAGTTATAGTCATTTTATTATTATTTAACGACGTTCCGTCTCTCAACAGATTTATTCAGCCAGTTTTAATTTAGTTATGGCACTAAGTACTTAGGTATAAAAAAAACTGCAAACGAAACCAAACTTTTTGTTCCAGACTGTTGAAGGGCCCTCGTTAATCAGTCCCACTTTCGTCCCACTACAACGCCCCTGCTTTTACGAAATACAACAATGTAGAAATACTCTGTTACACGTGAAAGTCCTGCATCAAAAATGTTACTGAAGTAAAAGTACAACACCATAAAAAATACCTAAAGTAGCAAAAATAAAAGTACTCATTTTCAAAATATATATATTATTCGATTAAAATTTTTGATGCATGCTGCTGCTGGTAAAGGTGGAGCTCATTTTAATTACGTTATATACTGCTGGGTATTTTATGAATGTGTCCTGTGATCAATTAAGTTTTACCTTAATCTTTGTTGATTATATTTTGTGTTGTTAATCTGAATCTTCAAAGTAGCTAAAGCTGTCAAATAAATATAGTGCATTAAAAAGTACAATATTTCCCTCTGAGATGTGGAGTAGAAGTACAGAGTAGCAGAAACTGGGAATACTTAAGAAAAATGTCTGAAATCTGCACTTGAGTAAAAGTACTTTGTTACTTTCCGTCACTGAATACATGACATGTAGTGAGTCTTTAGAAAAAGGGAGTGAAAACCAAGCAAGAAATGTTTCAGCAGGTGAAATGAAAGTGCGGATGTGGATTAGATTTTCACACTTTGGATCAATACAACCACATGATTTCATTTAGAATCGGTCCATGGATTGGAGTCATTATCATCAGCTCAAGTTTGCAGCAGAGTCGAGACAGAACAGTGTGTACCCGCTCTGTCTCCCTCTCCTCTTTAATTGATTTCACTGGGTGTTATTGGCATGAAAGTGAAAGGACGATATCGCCAAAACATCAAGATAAGATCAACATTTCTGCACTAAATCCCTCCTCCTCTCCTCCCTCCATCCGCCATTGATTTACCATTAAACCAGTCCCATGTGACCCCAGTGCACGGGGTTGTTCCCTCCCCTCCTCCTCTTCCTCCCCTCCTCCTCCTCCTCCTCTTGCTCCCCTCCTTCTCCCACCACACACGCTCCTTGTTAGCATCGCCAGCATTAGGATTCGCACTTAGCCTCCACTCCCACGAGCCACACTTCTCTCTTTAATCAGCAGCCCGTCTACTGTTAATTACCCTCTCACACACACACACACACACACACTTGTACAGTGCACACGCTGTAAACACACAGTTTAACAGTGTGACCTCTGTTTGTTGGTTTATGGCGGTACATGTGTAGAGCTGCAGTCACCTGTGTGTTGGGTGTGTAGGAGGCAGCAGCAGATGGGTTTTTATATCGACTCTGACAGGTCGCTGGATACAAAGCTGATGGTGCTGCCTTTCATTTTCAGACTGTGTTGATGTGTCGCTCTATTCTGGCTGCTGCTTGTCAAGACCAGAGGATGCACTTAAAAAACAACCAATCTTAGCAGCAAGATCAAGTAAAGAATTTAGATAACCGCATCAGTACCTGGAAATCCAATGAAAAGACCTTAAAGCAGGGCTTTGATAACTGAGTACCAACTTAGTCAGCCGGCATATGATTGAGGGCCGCACAGGAAGAGTGCACACGTAAAACCAAATATCTTTTCCATCTCACGTCATCATTAAACTGCCAAATTCTCCACCAAAATCGCTAACATTAGCTAACGGCACTGGCGTTGATGGGGGAACGTAATTCCTGCGACACTTGTGAGGCACCACGAGTGAAGTTATCATTTCTAAGCTGACAGGCAGGTGTGAGGGTTGCAGTTTAGCAGTGTGACGCAGTCACTGAGTGATGTATGTGAGCTGTTTAAAGTGACAGTATTAAAATGGACTGCAGATTATTTAATGCATGCATTTCACAGAGTGTTCCTGAGGGCCACAATTGGCTAGTGGGTTGCACTTTGAGAGGCCCCGCCTTAAAGACCAGGGCTGGTATTATTCTGTGTTTTTCTCACTGTCATGAAAAGACCAAACAAACAATGTGTTCATCTTTCAGTACTTTCTATTTAGTCTAATCTTACTATATAATGACGAAAACTCTGTGTCTCTGTGTCTGTTCCACGTTTTTCTCCTCACTGACTTGGTCAATCCATGTGAAATTTGGCACAGTGGTAGAGGGTCATGGGAGGATGCCAATGAAGCAATATTACATCAGTTGGCCAAAGGGGGGCGCTATAGCAACCCATTGAAATTGCAAACTTGAATGAACTTGAATGGGCATATCTCATGCACCGTATGTCGTAGAGACATGAAACTTTGCACAGAGATGCCTCTCCTCATGAGGAACACATTTGCCTCAAGAACCCATAACTTACGGTTATGTAGATTTTCCACCATTTTGAATTTTTTGAAAAACACTTCAAATCAATCTCTTCCTAGGAAGTTTGAGCGATCTGCATGAAACTGGGTGAACATAATCTAGGGACCAATATCTAAAGTTCCCTCTTGGCAAAAGTTGGACCCCTCCATTATTGACCCCATCAAACAAAATGGGGGCGCTAGAGAGCTCATTTCTTATCTAGGCCTAACTGCCATATGGATTTTTACTAAACTTGGTAGATATGTAGAACAGGACGCCTCAAGGTGACTGGAGAAATTTAACTCTAATTGACAACTGGGTGGCGCTATAACAACAGAAAAATGCTTAAAAATTATTAAAAATGGCTAAAATGCGACCGATCGCTGTGGCTCCCCCTGTGGCCCAATGTTTTGGGGTCTTTTTCTAATTTTTGGTATGACTAAGTCATGGTATGGTATGCTGTACATAATCATGGAAACTGTCAGTGTGTCATTCTGTCTGTCCCACGTTTTTCTACTCACTGACGTGGTCAATCTATGTGAAACTGCACATAGGCATTGAGGACTGGCATAGGTAGAAGGTGACAAAGCTACCAATAGGTATGGACTAGTATATAGTTGTAGTTTTATTGTCCTTGATGCGGTGTCTTAGTGCTGCAGTTGTATTATTGTTGCTGTCATTATTGTTGCAATAACTTGATGTTGTCTTGCTGAAGCTGTTGTGTCATGAATATGTTCTATTTCATAATTGTGTGTAATAGTGTCTTTTAGTAGGGAAATTATTCTCTGTTTCCAGCCCAGGGACAACAGATGAAAATTAGTTTACACCTAACTCTGGTGCAGCTAAATAGCCGTGCACTGTCGCTGTTAAATACATAAAATAATAGATAATTCTCTGTGGCTCTCAGCTGCAAGCCAACTGGCTCTTTCAGAAGATTTAAATCTTTAAAAACAACTTTGAAAGATATAGTTTAATTTTTAAGATGGATCGATAACTCCTAAAAAAGCTGGTCTCTGTAGTTTTGGTCAAGAAAAGAGGATAAAATAGTGCAATTGTTGGGGTGCTGTAGAGACAGAGCACAATCAAGTCTCGCCCACACTGGACAGGAAAATAATTAATCGCCCCACATTGGCTTTGCTTTGCAGGAAGAGGCCTCCTTATCATTTATATCTGCTAGCATAATACATAAAAGCTGACGTGCTTTGATAGGATGCACTACTAACAGGGTAACAAACGCAGAACTAAGATTTTATTAGCTGCAGAACCAAAAACCAGAGTTCTTAAAAAGACAAAATTGGATACAGGCAAGGTAACTAAGCTTTGTAATGCTGGTTTTGATTTTTGTTAATTGAAATGATGATCTGGTGATTCAATCAAATACTCCTTCTGGCCATTAAAAGTGGGATAATTTCTCCAAGGTAAGTAAGGTAAGGAGAAGAGGACACTGAGAAAGGCTGACAATACTGAGTTTGTCAGTGTACCTTCTCCTCTCTAGTGGACATCAGGTGCTGAAATAATCCTTTGACGTGCTGATATCTAATGTTTTTAGCTATTTTTAGCATTTCAGCTGTTGGTGGCATGTTTTGGCGCTGATTGTGACGTGTGCCGCTCAGTCTCTATTTTCAACCTTAGTCAGGGTGTGAATATATAACGTGCAATGTGGTGGAACTGGGGCCTGAGAGAGAGTTGGCTCTTGCAAGTGATTCAGATTGCCACCTTGAAAAAGTGTTCAAAAAAGAGCTTGAGTTAAATTAAAGATGGTATGTATATATGCTATATATGTCCTCAAAAAAGGCAAAACGTATCTCCGCTATGGTCTTTTTCTAAAATAGTCAGTAGCAATCCTAAACAAAATTTTATCTTTATTCTACATAAACTATAAAAGCTTTTCAGTCAAATAAATTATTTCTTACTTTCTTCAATAAATTGTCAAATGTGCAATGATGATTGTGAGTAATACATAATTAAATCTTGTCCAATGTCAAGTCTTTATTTAATCATGTGACAAGATGATACGTGCAAGATAGCAATGCACCAGGGCCCCCTTACGCCGCTGACCTTACTGCCAGAAAAAGGATGCTGATATTCAACAAATCGACAAAACTCAAAAAGTTTGTTAAGCAAATGGCTGGAATCGAATCCAGTTGATATTTTCGAGTTCGTCCTGAAGCTAAATCAAAAGGGAAACATAGTCGTCTTATTTTTGACGTCTTCACCTTGTTTTAAGTGTTACTTATTTCTTGCAGCACCACAGAGTTTTTGTTTCTGCCACTGGCCTTTTAAATGACCCCAACAAATGCTGAGAGGAGCTCTTGAGTTGATAAGTGTGGCTTAATACTGCAAGCTGTTATTGAGCATTATGTAACGTTAGTCATATTGACGTCTGAAGACCTGAAGCACTCGCTGATAGTCGAATCCTCACATCATGCAGACTTGTTGATTTTTGTGGAGGTGTTGCTGCAGACTGCAGAAACAGTTTAGGATAGATAGTTTAGGAGGTCGAAATCCATTTTTGAGCACTCCCACAATGAGATGGGTGCCCACACATACATCATAATTTATGTGACAAATGAGTTTCTATCACCATTTATTACAGACTGTATTTGTTTTCTAAGAAGCTCTCCGTCAAGCATCCGTCGAGGAAACTGAGGAATTATTGCTGTTTCGAAAAAAAATCATGAATCTCATACAAATGTTTGGATACACCTCCAGCAAATGTTTCATTTTATAGTAAAGTTTGGAAAGATTACACGCCAAGTTTGCACCTGTGACATGATCTGGACTTTGGGAGTTAGTAGAGGTTTGGTCTAGAAGTCAAAGCTTCAGGACACAAAGGTCATGTACTTTAATATAAGAGAATACAGAGGCCTGATCTGCAGTCTATATTTTATTATACACATTTACACATAGAGCTTTTTAGAGGGTGGATACTGGTATATATTTAAATTTGACGTTTTTAGGCCAGGAAAAAACGATATATGCATACATGAAAAAAGAGTTTGACTGTTTTCCCAGCAGACTTTGTTACTGGCAGAGGAGAGAAAACTCTTGAAATCAGCCTTTAGAACATAATGTAGAGAAACTACAAAACATGCATATATTGAGAACATGCAACGGGTATAAAATGGAATATATGTAATTATTGTAGGAGAGGTGAATGAATGCATTAGGGAAGATATTTAAATTAATGCAAAACTTGACATCATTTTCAGGTTTATTCAGAGTTATCTGAGGGTGGACGGGCTGGTTGTCAGTGGTGCAGCAGTAGTTGATGAGGTGGGTGTAGCACTAGGTAGATGGGTAGGTTTCTGAAGAGGAAGTGTGTGTATACTCTCCTATACTCCAGTGGCTTTTTGGCTGATAGTTGAGTATAATGTAAACGGCGAGAAAAGGCGGCAGGTACACGCCATATACCTGTGTATACCCTCCAGTTTAGGTTAGGTTTAAGAAAAGCTTGTGGTTTAAGTTAGTAAGGGACAATAACTTGCAGATTTTGCGTAGCTGCTTAAAGCACCTACGTAAAGCACTTCGTTGACTTTTGGTTTCATACAGGACACAAACAGCGGTTTCCT
Organism: Epinephelus awoara; assembly: GCA_035609425.1. Taxonomy (NCBI): domain Eukaryota; kingdom Metazoa; phylum Chordata; class Actinopteri; order Perciformes; family Serranidae; genus Epinephelus; species Epinephelus awoara. The sequence goes on along the minus strand of CM069298.1, from coordinate 5,571,384 downwards.
GGTTGAAAGTCCGTGTTTGTTTGACCCATCCACCACCCGCCATCTGCCCTATGTTAACTTTTTTGGTCTTAATACTTAAAGGAGCAGTGTTTAAGATTTAGTGAGATTTGGTGACGTCTCTTGGTGAGGTTTGTAGGTTGCAATTTACTGAAATGTCTCCTGGTTAAAATTTCTTTTGGTGTTGATTGTTCAGGAGGTTTTTACTGGAAGCCGAATTATCCACAGAGGTCTCTCCTCTCCAGAACAAACAGACCAGATGAATAAAATTGCTTGAACAAAGCAGGTTCCAGTTCCAACGAGTGTTTCTTCGGTGCTCTTTGGCACGTCACAGAAGGGTCACTGGCCCAGTGCCTGCTACATCTATGCTCTTTGGCATCGATGTAGCAGGCACTGGGCCATGTGCTCACTTTTTTCTGATCCAGATGTTCTGGGTTTTTTACCAGGAGCTGAGTTATCCGCAGAGATCTTTTCCTCTCCAAACCAGACTCTATGATTTAAACTGGTAAAAAAAAAACACTCATCAAAGCAGTTTCACGTGACAAAATCAGGATTTTTCCAACATTGCTTTTCACAGGGGGGCTTCCAACTACAGTGGCTGATGTCCCTATCGAGAGCCAGTGATTGGTTTGTCTGTTCTGAGCTACTGTAGAAACATGGCGGTAACATAAACACAACAGTCTTTCTTTTTTAGGTGATTATACACGAAAGAAAACATACTTATTATATTCTATTTCTATGAAAATATCCCTCTAAGTTCTGCACATTGGACCTTTAATTTGTGCGTCCACCACCACAAGAGATCCTCATTGACTTTGCATCAGCTTTGTTTTCTTGCTAGCATTTCGTGCCGACCTCCACAAAATGCGATGTTAAGACTTTGTGTTTCTTTCACATATTTCTGTCAGACCAGGCTGGGTTGAAGTAGAGAGTAGCATAAATTATATAATACACAATCAAGTGCAGTTCTTGAGTAAATGTACTTTGTTACTTTCTGCCACTGCTGGTTGGACTTGGAAAGAAAAGGCTTTCAGTTCCTGCTAAAGTTTCACCGTGTGAATGAGTTCCATGTGCATAAAAAGAAAGAAACTTTATTCCATCAGGAAAGGACAAAAGATATGTTTAGAAACAAGAAGACATTTGTGGTAAAGACTGAAGCTGCAGAGACTGAGAGAAAACTTGTTACATCGAGAGTTTTTAAAGCTTAACCACACGTTTATCTAATTATTCCACTATATGGCACCTCATGTCTTCTTGTAATGAAAACAGTTTGTCTTATCTGTGCTACGTGCTTATAACATCACCTGACTGTTGAAGGAGAGACATCATGTTTGTCAGTTCTCTTCTCATTCAGTGTGAGTGAACATCCAGAGGAAATGGCCTGCTGTCATTATTTAATTAGCACTATAAGTCACGTTGGGAGTAATCCCCCTGTTATTGTCAGTTAAAGAGAAATAACGGTGTGTTTTGCCCGTGCGGCCTAATCAGAGCAAGTGTGCTGCGAAGCCCTCTGAGAAATCATGTGATGGAAATGAGGGATGAATGTTGACGTATGACTCGTGGAGCCGTGCGGAGGGCTGCGTCTTTAAAGAGTGACGCTGCTGCATGTTCACGTGAGAAAACTCCGCGTTTGTTCCAGGAGGCTTCAACCCCTCTAACTTGACCCCCGTTTAGCCGGGGTGGAAATTTCAATATGTGCTCTGAAAGACGCCTTTAGTGCACTGCTGTTAATTATGAGCAGCTTAAATACAGCAGGGGTGAGGATGGATGGAGGGAGGGAGAGAGGGAGGAAGGGAGGGCGGAGAGAGATGGAGGTTCTGGTAAATTAGGCAGGCAGTGGTGTCTTTCCTCCCGTTACAGCAGATCGCCCTGCAGCCCATCCTGTGACCTGCACATCTAAACTCTGACTGCACTCGTCCACACATAAGCTCTCGCCTGACTCATGTCGGCTCGTCACACAGCAGCATACGCCGTCTGTCCTCGCCGGCTCTCACAAAGCTCGGACACTTTCACCTCGTTAGCGCTCCGGAAGCATCCCGGTGGCTCCATTTCCTGAGGGACATGTAGCTTGTTAATGTGATTCCCCGGATGGGCTCAGGACCTTTTGTCGCATGTCCCTGAATCTTTCCTGCCTCTCGTCACTTTGACTTTGCCTGATAAAGACAAAAACACCTCCCACTCCCTTCCAAATAAAAAAAAACCCACCCCGTGTTTCATCCAGTCTTGTTGCTGCCTTTCTCTGACTTCAGGGGATGAACCTGTGGAGTGACACTGACACCGACGAGACTCCAACACAATCTGCTCTCAGCTGAACTGACAGAACATTGGAAAAAAGCAGACTCCAGCTTTTAGAACAACATGAGGATTGTCTGTGAGGAGCTGCGGCGTCCTCGCACGCATCTATAAACCTGCGACAAAAAAATCCCCCAGCCCTGTTTTCTTATTCCCCTCAGCTGTCAGAACCGCAGGCTGAGCCGCCACAGCGCTCAAGGACTACCGCAGTCCTCCCAACACACACACACACACACTGTCAACACACACACACACACAGACACCAACACACACAAGTCATACAGCCATGAAACACTCACCAGCAGAAGCGGTATCCATCACGTCCCGTGCAGCAGCAGATATTCAGCAGGTATTCCTGGCATGGCTGCAGCAGCACAGAGCGTGTGTGTGTGTCTGTGTGTGTGTGTCGGTGTGTGTGTTTTGTTTAAGGCATGCAGCGCTGCATGTTAACATCCAGCAGCAGCAGCTATTTTCCTGTTTTCCTCGAGTATCTCCAAGAACCAACGTCTCCTCTCTTTTCCTCTCCACAGCGACAGAGAGATGTAGAAAGAGAGGAGGGGGGGAGAGACACTGAGAGAGACTGAGGAGAGAGAGTGAGGCTCAGTGTGTGTGTGTGTGTGTGAGAGAGAGAGAGAGAGAGAGAGAGAGAGAGAGAGAGAGAGAGAGAGAGAGAGAGAGATCCAGAATTAAAAGGAGAGCAGGGAGAGAGACACTGAGAGAGAATGATAGGTTGTGTTTGTCGTTCCTCCATCCTTCCTCTCCTCTGCTGTTGGAGAGGAGATCATCCATCACTCTATTACACACACACACACACACACACACATACACATATACAGAAGCACATTATGAATACACACACACACACACACACACACAAACACACACTAGAACACACATTGATACATTCCAGTTCCCCAGAGACCGGCCAATGAGTGTTCAGCTCTGCAGCTGTAGGTGAAGCCAATTGGCTTAGCAAGCTGTCAGTCAGTCTGTCATGATCCTCTGTATCCCCACGGCAACGGCGAGGAGAGAGTGGAGGAGTGGTGGAGTGTTGGGGGGGGCAGAAGAAATAAGAGGGAAAGAAGGATAAATGAGAAGATGATGAAAAGAAGGAGGAATGAAAGAAGAGGAAGAAGGAGGAAGAGATGAAGGAAGAGGATGAGAATGACGAAGAAAAGTCAGAACTGACAGAGGAAGAGGAGGAAGAACTAGATGAGAAACAGGTCAAAGAGGAGGAAGACGAGCACAAACAGGAAGCAGGAGAGAGAGATAAAGTCTTGTCCGTCTTCCTGGCAGCGGGTCAAGAATTAGCAGGACACCACTCTGAGATGCTGAAGGTTGAGGTCTTCATGGTCCAGATCGGATCAAACCTGATATGCATGAATTAGTTTTGAAAACCAAAAGACCAGATCTGAAATAGACCCAAAACTAATAATTCAACCAGATCCAAAATGCATGATGAAGCACATGATGTAAGTTAGATAATTATGTCAACACTTACCTGTTTCGGTTCAAATAAGTCAACATTGACCTCACACACACGGGAAGAGAAAAGTGGTCTCGTGGGTCAAAGTCCTGTGTTTGTTTGATACATCCATCCACCTCCTCCATACCACAGTGAACTGGAGAAAGCATCGCTGAGGGGTGCGTGAAGCCAAAAAAGGTGGACCTCCAAGTAGAAAATTACCTAAATCTTCTACTGCCCATAGAGCAGGCACAGTAGAACTTATGGAGGCCGAGCCAGAGCCACACCGGACGCGGAAGTGCTGCGAATAGCCTCGAAGCGCCAAGAAGCGAAGCCAGCTTCCTTTCGGCGCCCATGTTGACCGCTTGTGTCATCCACACCTGCAGCGCTGCAGCGATCGTTTCGGCGTCTGGTCTATTTTCTGCGCGAGCCGCGGGTGAATGTGTCAAGCCGGGCAGGAAGTCAAACAAAGGAACAACAACAGCATCCGGTCAATTTACAGAATAAAACAAATTTCAAAATAAAACACCCCGTTTGACAAATGCGATGTATATATGTGTGTGTGTTTATATACATATTAGTCAGTGGTATCTAAACAGAGCGCGAGAGAGATGAACACACACTCACACCCACTAACACACACGAGAGAGAGAGAGAGACAGAGGGCCGGGGCACACACACGCAAACAGAGAGAGATACCCATGATGGAAAAACAGCCCCAAATGTGACGGAGACAACAGCTGGGAGCAGAAGCGCTTGTCGACCGGCGTGGAGAAATGCACGTCTGATGTGAACGGGCTCGTGCAAGAATTTCAGTGCGAACCACGTTCATACTGAGCCGAGTTTTACATACATTAGTAAACTGTAACTATAAAATGAAAGGATGTTTTGCTGCCTCTTGCAGCAGCTGTAGTCTGAGAACAGATAGTTCAATGCACTGGGCCCACTGCCGGCATACCTCAGATTTCAATATGACAACTTTGACCATTACTGAAGTTTTTATTGTCTCTCATGGATGACACAGACTTTTAGTAATGAGTGGATCTTCAAGCATTTAAAAATATACATTAAATTCAACCAGATTATGGGAACCGCATATATTCTTATCCTTACTTGGAGAAAAAAACTGTGTTGCTGAGCATCGTTCCTGTGGGCTACAGCAACACTAAACCCCTGAGCTTGCCTGAGAAGGACTAAATGCTCAAGCTGCTATTTTTAAATATCCCATGGAGAGAGACTCTCACTGCAGCCTGTTCTATTTTGTGCTGGAAATGTCAGCGTGCAGCCTCGTTCTGTGGACGATAAATGAGGTGCAGACTTCCAACTGTGTCACTGATGATGAGGAAATAATGTAAATGCTGAGCGGAGCAGTGAGAACGTGGCGCTGAAAACACTAAACAAGCCTAGGGTCTAGGTACCATGTCAGAGGGGTTACTTTTGGTCACAGAGATACCTTACCGAAAGTGTTTGGTGGAATCGGGGCTAAAGCAGCGGTATTTAATAAGTTGGGATAAGATCACGATCAAAATACAGTAACAGCATATAGATAATTTGCATATTATCAACTGTATTGTCATTCAGAGATAATTGATGCTGCTCAGAATCAAACCTGAGAAAAACAACCTTCATTTCTGCTTGTCCAACACAAGTCTGAAGCTTTCATCAACATGAGAGTCTGAAAAATGAACTCAGACAGTAGACGAGTATCTGAACCTTCAATCTTTCATCTGGCACAGACATCTTAAACTAGATCTGAATGTACAGACACTGTCTCCCCGAACAGAGCTATTCCCACAGCTTACTGCATCACGCTTGTATGATTTTTATTTGGCAGTGTTTTCCTGTTTGGCTTTTATGCTTATTGTCTTATATATGTTTATTGTTCCCTCAGGTCCCCCAAGAACCCCCAGCAGAAGATCATCAAGCGGGTCATTGGCCTGGAGGGAGACTTCATCAGGTAGGAAGCAGCGCCTCCTCCTCCCCCTGCAGCAACAAATGACTGACGGAGCCTCTCTGACTAACACTGATAAAGGAATGGATGTCTTTAATATCACTTTTATATTGTAATAAACTAAAGGCATCCTGAGGTTGATGTGGAACAGGAGCCTGTTAGTCAGAAAAAACACAGCTGTCTCTCATCTAATCGTATCAGTTTGCAGTCAAGAGGTTCACTCCATCACGCTGCTTTCTAATCAGATTAACTGGCATCACCTGGTGGCAAAAGTAAATCACTGCTTAGCTCCTGCACAGACACAGAACACTCACAGGGACTTGGAGGAGCTTTGCGATACTATATATGTACACAATACTGTACGAACACAAAAACGCATCCTACACAATATCAGGTAGGATGTCCACAATTTTAAAGGTAAACAATGTATTGATTGATTGATGTTATCACTAGTGGAAGTGAATGGCAACCCCAGATTCACTCTTGTTCTGGAGCAAGCTTTGTCCACTTGGCGTTTCAGCTCGTCATATTTCGCCTCTGTTTGGGGGATTTTTGTAGCCTCTTCTTGAATGTGTGCGGCTTGCGGTCTCGCACATGGTCGCTACCTTTTTAAAAAGTCTTGACCTTTCCTGCACAGTGTGCCCAGGAACATCTCAAGCATAGCAACATAAGTAGACTGTACTTACCCATGATACCATCTGTTTGACTTGCTGCCCTCTGGAAACTGCTAGTCATTCAAAACCCGGACAAACAGACTCAAACACAGCTATTCGCCACAGCAATAGTCTTTGAACGACTTCAAATACACAGGATGAATCTTTTTTATGGATATAATTACTACTTGGTTGAATGTATGGGCTGAGCAAGTACTCTAGACATCCCTCTCCCCAGTGATGCTTTCCAGCTCCTCCTGGGGGACCCCAAGGCGTTCCCAGGCCAGATGAGATATGTAATCCCTCCAGCTTGTTCCGGATCTTCCCCAGGGCCTCGAACGGGAGGCACCCAGTAGGATCCTGATCAGATGCCTAAACCACCTCAACTGACCCCTTTCTACATGAAGGAGCAGCAGCTCTACTCCGAGCTCCCTCCAGATGTCTGAGCTCCTCACCCTGTCTCCAAGGCTGAGCCCAGACACCCCACAGAGGAAACTCATTTTGACCGATCTCAATCTTTTGGTCACTACCCAGAGCCCATGACCATAGGTGAGGGTTGAGACGTGGATGGACCAGTAAATCGAAAGCTACGCCTTCCGGCTCAGCTCCCTCTTCACCACGACGGTCCAGTGCATCCATCCAACAATGTGTTGGATGGAGAATGGGTCCTTATGAGTGATAGCCATCTTGAAAATATGCCTGTGTTCAAAGAAGAACTCTCATTAAATTAAAAATTGTTATATTTGCCCTTGAATAAGGCAAACCCATTTAAGTCATGTTTATCTTTTTTTGTGCAACAAATGTGTTGGACAGGTGTACATACAGTAGACCTTCCAATATTCACACTGTTTCACCCCGACCATGTCACTGTAAAATGTAGAAACTTTGCTTTTGACCTTGAAAAAGAATACGTTCCACTAAATCCATGAAGGTATACTTCTAAATATATACTACTAAAATATGATTCAGAAGGGTATTAGGAGCATTAAAAACTATGAAACATTACTTTTGCAGTACCTCCTGGGTTTGGCCATTTTTCAGTTTGATTAACTGGACAAATAGTGGTTTGCTGCTTTTTTAATGTTCTGAATGTCACATACAAAACCTTTAATCACTTTTGAGGCGGTTGTTTATTTCCAAGCTTTTTACTCATGTACTTTACATCCTGGCATTTCTTACTTACACAAATCCCCATACTACATGGTCAGAATGAACAATTCAATTTTACATCATACCTAGTGAGTAGTATGTGATATGAACTCCTTATCTCAGGTTCTGTTGCATTCACTTTTATACTTTGATCCTTTTAATGTCCATTGTGAGTCTGACTGTGTTGTAGGAGAGCAAAGATCAGTGCTGCACTCTTTTAAGTAACGACCCCAATAATTACGTGATCCAGTAAGCTCGTCCAACCTCCAGGACACCTCAGTGGGAGTCACGGCTGCTGCCTGTTCTGGTCCGAGCAGATCTTTGCACACAGCTCACTGTCTTCAGCTGTTGTTTCTCTTGTTTTTGAGGTGACTTTCAGCAGTTGTCGTGTACAATAAGCGTGTCTCTGTCCCATTAATAACTGTGGTTCCTCTGCATGGCTGAACAAACAGGCTCCACTGATGACAAAAACAGATTTGAAGTGACCAACCACTGCCGCCACCGTGTGTTGTGTTTGCCAGGTGGGTGAACAAATTACAAAAAGGATTCTTGGTGCAGCGCACCATGAAACCAACACGTCAAACTGCTGCGAGCGCTGTGGCAGTCGAGCTGATGTCCTTTTTTTTTTATTTAGTTTTTTTTTTTATTAGCTTCAAACTGGAAACAAGTGGGCTGCAGTCAGACTCTGAAACACAGACAGAATTACGAACACTTCTTACGGGACACTAATGAGAGGTGATGTCACACTCTGAGGACTAATACTATTGAGCTGCTCTAAAAATCTGACACACTGTTAAAGAAGGTACAAAGACTTATAACTCCTTTTTAAACAATCTCAATTTAATACTGATCCCTCTTTATGACTTAAATAAGAAAATGAAACCATAGCAACGGGCTATTTCTGTATTACTCATAATCCCTGTCCCTGGATCAGATCTCCCACCAAATAGGATCAAATGATTGACAACACGAAGACACGAAGAACCTTTGTTTTCATTTCGCAGGCAAAGTTTGGCACTGAGGAGTCTTATCCCGACCTCTCCACAGTGCTAAGTCAGCACCAGAGAAAGGACCAGAGAGCACCCATTAGCATTCTGCAGTAGGGGTTAAAATGCTTTGGCTTGTTGGTGTTTCTTTAAACCAATCCCAGTCTTCCTGAGCGGCACTAGGCCCAGGATGCAGTGATGATGCTCATGCTAAACAGTGTCAGATAAAACTTATTTTGGTGGAACATTTGCACACAGAGAAGTGAGCACCGTCAATACGAGGGGTGTAACGATCCATCCATCTGATCGATGTATTGATTAAATGATCAACGATGCAGTGTCATCGATGTGAAGTGAAACATCAATCCATAGCGGCACCTTTAGGACATGCTTTTATTTTGAAAGTCTGTGTCACAGTTAAACAGACACAGTGAGATGGCTAGCGGCTAAGAGAAAGAAGATGAGGGTAACGTTATTTATTCGGGAAAGAAATCAGCAGTGTGGAAATATTTTGGATTTTGGAGACAATACAGGTCAACAAACAGCACACATGCTGTATGTAAACAACGGCATTACAAGATAAAACACAACGTCACGTTACCTGCCTGGACGGACATCTCACTCCGCTAACCTCTCACTACAGCAACATCAGCTACTGTTTCAACGATGGACTGAAAAAAACGTGCATGTAGGCTGAAATTCAACAGTTCTGTGCTGTTGGGAGATGCAGTGACTTTAAAAAAGATGAAGACCTCGACACTTAAGAGGCACATGACGAAGGCTTGCCATGGAAAGAAATACAAGAGTCAGCCTTCAATGTCCACGTTCATATTCTTAAAAAAAACATTCGGCTTTAAACCGGGCTCGTGCTCATAATTACAGTTAAAGGGACGGGACGGGCTCGGACAGAACATGCACGGACTCGGGTGGGGTCAGGCTGGATTTTTTTGGACCCGATCTAAGCTCTAGCACTTCTAGAAGCCATTGTTTCTAGTAAAGATGATGAAGAACAGGCGATCTTCTTCGGCACTCATCCTCGGCACAGACTGATGTGTGTATACTGCCCCCGTCAGTTCCGCCAGGAGTCGACAGCCCGCTGAGGGCAGAGTTGTATCCGGTACTTACGGTACCAAAAAAAAAAAACAGGTACCGATGTACTTTTTGCATGTTGGCATCGACTTGGTACCGAATTATCGGTTTTCATGACAATCCTAGTTATCGTGAGGAAACTGGTGAGTTACACCCTTTGTCAATTAAATGGTCCTGCAAAAGAAAATACTACAAAAACATTAACAGTCATATGTCAATCATCAGTTGTAATCTACTTTATTTGATTAAAAAAGAAACAGATGAGTTATATAAAAAAATACACCCCCTGCACAGTTGTCATGAATGCCATAGAGACCAAAACTGTTTTTTGTACTTCAATATATTCACTACATAATAATGTGCAAATGTATCTGTGGTTTGCAGAAATGTACAATGCCAAGATTTTTCCTGTCGATTGTGTTGTGACATACTAACATTAGATCCGCATTTAGTAACATAAAACTTTCCAGCGTCTCATACTGAGAAGGAACTGAAAGCAAATTTAATGTAATAGCTCCATCATTGCCCACTGTCTCAACCTGTAGCATACTTAAGCGACACCTAATTATTAATCTTTTCTCATAATTATGAAATAAGGTGTAGCCTGTCTATAATTTTTCTTTAGTAAATGCAATGCGCTCTCATAATAAGTGGTCTTGCACCATGCAACATAGTACTTCAGTGCAGAGTGTGTTCCTTAAAATGAACCTTTTTGTTATTTCCCCTGTGTGAGATCAGTGTGAGTGCTCTGAAGCCGACTTCACTGGAGTATTTTAACTTTTCAAGCTTAATGTCGGCTTGAAATTGGTCTTGAATTGCATTTGAACAAGCATTAAGAACACATTAAGGTTAGGTTGCAGAAAGCTATTTTTATTCTTAGTGTGAGTGCACTGGATATAGCAGGGACCGTGTGTGTGTGTGTGTGTGTGTGTGTGTGTGTGTGTGTGTGTGTGTGTGTGTGTGTGTGTGTGTGTGTGTGTGTGTGTGTGTGTGTTTCCTTCAGAAAGAGGCAGGAGTTGCTCTCAGCCCTGTTACACTGCGTTCTCGTGAGGAAATGAGCTCCACAGTTCAGATAATGAGACGCAGCAGGAGAACAGAGCGGGTCGGGCTGCTGGCTCTGATACAGCAACTTCTCCAAACTCACCGTCTGATTGTTGGACAGGTTTTATTCATTACACAGACCATCGTGTCCCCGGTCTGTCTCTCTCTGTCCAATTAGCATTCTAGCAGACTCTCTCATTTTTACCTTTTAATCTGAACACAAAAGTTTGGCACAAACTCTGCAAAATTAAACTTGTGACTGATGACTGAATTGTTTCTGTCTCATCGTGGTATTATATAATCAGATGAAGGCGCTGACTACTTATATAATCTAGGTCATGTGATTATTAGTCACAGGTCACTGGATTTTGGTCTTTTTGAGCAAAGTTTCTGAACACATTTCTGTACGGTTCACATCAGACTTTGCTCTGTGTTGTACTTATAAAGAAGACAAGGTTAAATTCTCTCTGAAGTCTTGGATTTCATTAACACCTTATTCTCATTTATTTTTAAAGAGTGACTCATCACCCAGAACCTGCCACAAGGGTCCTTTCTGACCCTTTTGAAGGTTGTTTAACTCCTGACACCGTGTGAAGAGCGAGCTATTCTTTCTCCTACTGTTGGGAAAATCTATTCAGGCTGAAAATCCCTTTATCATTTTATACATTTTCATGCTTCCACACAGGCGACAGCTGTGGCCCGGGGCATTATATTTTCGGGTTATCCATCCGTCCATCGTCCGTCTGTTCATACATCTGTGCACACGTCTGTCTGTATGTCCGTTTGTCTGTCCAAACGTCCATAAGTCTGACTGTACGTCTGATAAACAGATTAGACTTTGATGGTCAAAGGTCACTGTGACCTTGCACCCACCTCATTCTTGTAAATGCAATATTTCAGAAAGGTTTCTGAGGGAGTTTCCTCAAATTTGGGAGTAGGTAAAGATTCTTTTAGGGCCAGCGTCATGATGACGTCATTTTATTAGCTGGGGGCAAAACAGGACTCGGCATTGCAGGGCTGTAGGCAACATAGGAGTCTTAAAGGGATAGTGCACCCAAAAATGAAAATTCAGCCATTATCTACTCACCCTCATGCCGAGGGAGGCTCAGGTGAAGTTTTAGAGTCCTCACATCACTTGCGGAGATCCAAGGGGAGAGGAGGTAGCAACACAACTCCACCTAATGGAGGCTGACGGCGCCCCAGATTCAAACGTCCAAAAACACATAATTGAAAACACAAAATATATCCATACTGCTCGTCTGTAGTGATCCAAGTGTCCTGAAGCCCCGACATAAAAAGGTGTTTGGAAAAACATCATTTGAAGCCTCACTGTAGCCTGTAGCTCTGACTGCCTCTCTGGGCACCAAGCTAACGTGTGCACATTAGGTGGAGTTGTGTTGCTACCTCCTCTCCCCTTGGATCTCCACAAGGGATGTGAGTAGATAATGGCTGAATTTTCATTTTTGGGTGCACTATCCCTTTAAAATGTTGTCTTGTTGTGTTATTGAATGCCAGAATGTTGTGGTTAAAATATGGTTAGACTTAGGCATCAAAACCACTTGGCTATGATTATGAAAAGATCGTGTTGTGTCTCAAAAAAACACAATTTTGGTGGCACATTCCCACTAAAAACACGACTTCTCAGTAAAAATAATGTCCACTTTTTGTGGCACTATCCCCCTGGAAAGACAGGGACGGGTCGCTACAAAACAGCCAACTAGTTTTGTTTGTTAGACTCAGAACAGGGTGCTGCTCCATCACTATGGCCTGTGCCCCCTTCATGCCCCCTTTAGCCCTGTTTGGTTGAAGTAAAAACATGTAAATCCAGTTTGCCAAAACAGTAAATTCACGATAGGCTTGGCCAGCATTTTGTGAACTCATGTAGAAGTCCCACACTCACAGCTTTAATGTCCAAAAATATGGCCTCTGCCTTTAAAAGTTAAACATAATGGTTTTCAAAGATTCTCTCCACTCAGACTGTGTTTTGGTTATTGTCACTTTGTCTGCTGAAGGAGGACAGTTTTTCTGAGCTGATCTTGAGTCTCAGTTCGACACCTGGACATACCTGCAGGATCTTGTGACATCATAACTTCTCTGGTAGCCAATCATGGTTCAGTGAGCAGCTTAAACAGCGTGAAATGGAAACTTAAAGCCTCCAGGTCAACAAAACACTGAGAATAGACTTTTCAGGGAAGAACAAGACACCTTGATTTGAGCAGCAAAACCTTTGAAATGAACAATATTTGTCCACGTATAGATTCTGAATTCTTCAAAGAAGAAGAAGCAGATGTTCTTTTATATGTTTTTCTTGATGTGTGGAGAAAGCATCTCAGACACAAACTGTTATTCAGAGTAGAGTATGTCGTATTTGTTTTAAGACATGTCTGGAGCTTTGAATAGTGAAGTGCACTTCAGGTCTCTCGGGGTAATATACTGATGTCCTTTGCGACAAGTCATGCAGATGTTAATAATCATGCATGCAGCTCGACATGATGCATCAAAACAGATCTTCCCACTAAGTGACACACAGAGGGAACACAGTGGTTGTGACAGACAGCACACACCACCCAGTGAACCAGCAAACACATCAGATCTCCACAGTGGGACCCTGCAGCAGCGCGGGGGAGGCTGAGAGGAAGTGGCAGGGCATCAGACCCGCACAGGCGTGTTCACAGTATCATAACACGCCATCATCATGTGATTCATCCCGGCAGCTGTTTGTGCCGGGCGCCACCGTGCAAATTACAGGTCACCGGCTGGGGAGTGGATGAATAATTAACAGGCCTGTGATGGGCTCCCTGGCGGAGGCGGCGCTGACGACGCTGGCAGTCAGCCTGTGTTGTCTTACACAGGCCAGGCCGACATAAATCACAGCTCAGGTTTTAATTCGGCCGCGCAGGCCAGACCGTCTGCCTGCCACATAACCGTCAGCCGCAGAGGGAGGATTGTTTTACAGATTCATCTCCAAACAGAGAGGCGCATACCGCACGTAAATCTCCCGTCGTCGCTGTCAGGCCAGAGGAAACTAAGTGGGAGTGTTAACTGTGGCGCGGTGCGGAAGAAGCTGCAATGAACTAATGGTGACTCATAAATAAAGTTTATTTGTCTGTTAAACCATTATACAGGTCCCCTTCCAGCAGGAGGCAACCACCACTGACACGAAAAGTCACTCCAACTCTAAACACAGACACAAACACAAACTAATGGAGGAAAGTTTAAAATCCTCACATTGACACAAAGAGAAATGAAAAGAAGACTTCATCTGTATTTTGGAAATGAACTTAATCTGAATTCAGACCAGTAAACACATATTAGACACGGCCTCCCATTTTTTGGAGGCTTTTATCAAAATTGCCAAAACCTGGCAACTAAAACTGAATTTGGCGTCTACTCTCAGCCAGCATGGCGAATATGCTGCCAGCTTTAATAACACTGCCTCATTTAGTGATCCTCCCAGTACAATGTCATCTGCAAATGGTCATCTGATTTTGGATTTATCTCCAGAAAGTTTCACAACTTTTCCTGAAGTCTGTTTCAGTGTTTTAGTCCACCACTTTGCTCCAGACTGCAGGGTTCCTACGCAAGTATGGAAAAGTATGGAAAGAAATTTGATCAATTTCCAGGTATTAAAAAGTATGGAAAAATATTTATGTTTCCAGACTATTACCACTGTTCTAAAATACTGTTTTCTGAAATAGAAAATTAGGTATTTCCAAAAATAATTTAATCAATCCGGATCATGTTTTATGCCGGGCCAAGCACAGTTTGTGTGAGAGCAAACGTCTCAGAAAACATCCCGCCCCTTTTACCTGATTGACAGGTGGTACGTCCAGTCCGTTGCCCCATGACCCTCCTCCAGCCCCCCAGGTATCAAGTTTCACTCCAACACTGCACCTTCGACAAGAAGACGAGTTTCACGTGGGTAACAATGGGAAGATTTTGTAGTTTTTGGCTGGATGGCTTGACAATACCGTATATAAATACTGGTTGGCCACGGATTCCCAATTCACACACAGAGCTAGATGCAAGCTTTGTGTGAAATCGTTTGACATCGCCAACATGGAGGAGAAGGCGATACTGAGCCACATGAAAGGAAAAAAACACAGACGTCTCGTTACTGCATCGCTTGCACCCAGAGTCCCAACCTTTGTGCCTCAGCCCAGACATTGAACTTACCTGAGTTTTTATTTGCATGCCATTATGGTACTTGGCTACAATCGCTTATTAAGAATAATTAAATATGATGTGAAGTATGATACACTGATATATTTACTCAGATGTCGCATATTCTCTGAAAAAAAAAAGCTGAGAAGTCTGGAAATTAGGGTATGGAAAAGTATGGAATTTTGAAATTCCAAATGTGTAGGGACCCTGAGACTGAAATGTCTGATGGGAATCTATTGGATTGGTGCCGATATCCTCTCCCCACAGGATGAATCCTGATGAATGTGGTGATCCTCAGACGTTTTAATCTAGCGCCACCAGCAAGTTTTCACTTATCCTTAAAAATATCTCAACATCTGCTTGATGGATTGGCACAAAATGGACATTCAGCAGGATAAAGCCAGGAGAGAAAAACAACAGCCTCCCTAGCGGAGTGCGGAGAGTTGAGGAGGCGATGATATGTGTGAGATGAATCTCAGTCAGAAATCATACTCCCTCAAGGATTCATAACTCATATTTTAACACAGAGATGTCAAACACACATTGTTATCATTTAGTGTAACTTCCACTTCCTGAGGATATCGTTATCTCTGATGTCCAGCCACAGTAAATGTCTGTAAAACTGCTCAGAAATCACAGAATAAAGACACTGCAGACCTTCATCAGTATCATCATGTTTTTCAGTTTCCTTCAGTATCAAAGTTTCCAGTGATGGTTGTCTGTACACCGTGGGTACACTGCAAACAGGAGCCACTAACAGATCATTCGGCATGCTTTTAATGGCTTGGTTTGCTGGAATGTAAACAGATAGAGGCCAGAAATCTCAGAACAGCATCAAGCAGATGTAGCTCACATTACAGCAGCACATTTGATGAGCTCTTGGCTTCCTGGTGGCTTTAATTCTCTCTGGCCTCATATTGGTTTCCAGATAGCCCTTTATATCTTAGTGTGAGCATGTTTCCATCTTGTAGATGGAAGATTCCCTTTCAAATATAAGGACGTTGCACCAGGAGGGATTTCAATCACAGAAGGACCAGTGAGAAACAGATTACTGTGGCTGTAATTGTCTTTACTCAACATTGTCCTCCCCCAAAAACAGCCGCATAGGTCATTTGTACAAACAGCCAATAGACCCTTTTAGGGCCGATGTCACGATGACGCCATTTTGTTAGCTGGAGGCAAAACACGACTCTCTTAAAACTATTTATAAAACTATTTTGCATACCAGCCGCCACTGCCCATCAACACCAGAACCAAGACAACTATGGTTAATGCAATGAGATGAAAAGGACTTGTTGGAGGCCATCATCATAAATGCTCACATGCACAGCCTAATGTCTTTTGTTTAGTCTAGTTCCAGGACTACTAAGAGAGCAGTTACCACAGTAGGTAGGCTTGTGAGGGTAGTGCAAATTTAAGTGGTTGACAGTTGACAGTTTTAGGCCCAATCCCAACACCCCCCCTTGCCCACTACCCCTTGGCCCTCGAAATGAAGCAACGAGGGGTAGGGGTTGAAATCTTTCTAGGAATTGGGACACCACTCGCTACATCACCGCGTCGGTTACGTTCACACATACGTAACTATTTTAAACAGGAAGCTGCGAGCTAGCTAACCAGCTAACATTACGAGGCAGCATAGTTACTAGCTGGCGTGTTATCGTAATGTGGAAAATCCGACAATTTTGCAGAACAGGACAGATGACAGACGCCAGATAGTGCAAGCTAGCTAGCTAGCAAACAAGCAACCTGACAACGGTAACGTTAGCTATGTAGGAACTTTTTTACCCGTCTCTTGCTTGGTGGTAGCCATGGCAACGTCTGCCCCTCGCTGGCAAGTCAGCATCTGAAATCCCTCGCTCCAAAGGGCTAGTTTCATACCCACTACCCCTCGTTATGCCCCCTACCCCAACAGTTGGACAGGACTGTGTGTGCGACTGTTTTAATGAGACACAAGTGCTAATAAACAGTACATTACTGCAGCTGTCACCACTGTTGATGTGCAGAGCAGCCATCTTGGATTTTGAGGTGGGCGTTGGTGAGGGTCTTCCAACTTTCCAAGTCAGAAATCTGACTTCTAGTTAAAAATTTTAACTGGGAACTCGCAAAATTTGACTTCCCAGTGCTAAAGAAATGCATTTTTTATGATTGATTATTCTTTTGATCTTTCAATTCAATAAAACATCAAAATGAAGTGAAACATGATCTATGAGTCCAAGGCAATGGCATCATCTTGTTGTGTTTGACCCAAAGATACTCTGTTTACCGTGATAGAAAACAAACCAAAAAAAAGCTGTAGCCAGCAAGTGTCTATCTTTCTGCATATTAAATTACTTAAATGATCAGTTAATTATTTAAATATTTATTAAATAATAATTGTACATTCTGTATTTTTAGAGAAAGTGAATCCAGACAGAAGTGAACCTCTGACCCTGGTAGTGTTGATACTTTACATCAACTCTCTGAGCTGTGCTGGACTTTATGCATGATGAAATCCAGTCAACTATAAATGTCTCAATCCACATATTTCCATCCAATTAAACTGAGCTATGACTGTCAGGTGATGTAAGAGGTGATACTGAAGACACATCGTCTCTCTGTCAGCAGGAAAATCAAGCCGAAAACAAACGGAAAAAAGTTTGGCAATTGACAGCCTCAGTCCAAATATGTGATGACCAGCTGCAGACGTTATGAGCATAAATCGATCAACATACACACACACACACACACACACACACACACATACACACATACAGGTCAGAGCAGGTTTAACCGTCTTAATCCAGTGTGTGTGGAGCCTGTCTCATTAAACTCCTCTCTACCTCCTCTGCAACATTCATCAGCTGCCGTTAACACTGATGAAAGCAGGTGTGTGTACTTGGGGGGGGGGGGGGTTCAGATTCAGTTAAAACACACTGTTCAGACAGTGATGAGCCATTTGTAGCATCTGGAAGCTCTTTGAAGCATCCGCAGCGTCACCATGTGTTCTGCTGTTATTTCAGTGTGTATGAGTGTGTCTGCTATTTCTGGGTTAAACGCTCAGTAACAATAACGCTGTCTGTCCGGCTCAGGTCAGTTTGAGGACTCACTGGAAGACTTTCAAGCACGTGTTCATAAAAACAAAATCCAAGACAGAATAGTGACTGGACTCCAGATGAATCACCCCAGTTGTTTTTAAAAGTAAAAAAAATAATCAGTAACACTTCACTGTTAATTCTGTACAAAGTGATACAAAGAATTCACCTTATGACAGTTTGTACTCTTTCCTTACAAACAAATCTGTCACTACTTTTGAGTCTTGTGGCATCCCATAGGTTGATAAAAGTTTCCTCTCCCAAATTCAACCCCTTCCCCACAAAACAATGTACTCTACACTCTAGTGGATGTGTTGAAAATTTACATTTTGAATAACACTGTATTTAACATGTAACTATGTTAGGCACAAAAACACCTGAACATGGTCAGGAAAAGATAATGTGTTAGCTTAAACACCCGTGTTCGGCGGCACAAAAGCTGCTGGAAAAGCAACAACACATAGATAAAAAAAGACCACGTTCAACAACACATAAGCTGCAGTAAAAGCAACAACACGTGAATGAAAAACACACGTTCAACTGCACAAAAGCTGCTGGAAAAGCAGCAACTTGTTGCTTAAAGACAGCCATGTTCAATGGCACAAAAGCTGCTGGAAATTTGGTGACTTGTTGCTAAAGGACATCCACTTTCAACTGCACATAGTCTGCTGCAAAATGGACAACAGGTGGCTAAAATAAACCAACATTCAACAGCACAAAAGCTGCTGAAAAAGTGATCACACACAAAAAAAAAGCAGCCATGTTAAACTGCACAAAAGCCGCTGGAAATGCGGCAACAAGTCTCCAAAAAATGCACATGTTCAGTGGCACAAAAGCTGCTGGAAATTCGGTGACTTGTTGCTAAAGGACATCCACTTTCAACTGCACATAGTCTGCTGCAAAATGGACAACAGGTGGCTAAAATAAACCAACATTCAACAGCACAAAAGCTGCTGAAAAAGTGATCACAAACAAAAAAAAAGCAGCCATGTTAAACTGCACAAAAGCCGCTGGAAATGCGGCAACAAGTCTCTAAAAAATGCACATGTTCAGTGGCACAAAAGCTGCTGGAAAAGCAGCAACAAATAACGGCCATGTTCAACAGCACAAAAGCTGCTGGAGAAGCAGCAACTTGTTGCTTAAAGACATCCATGTTCAGCGGCACAAAAGCCGCTGGAAAAGTGATCACACATTACTAAAAAGCACCCATGTTCAACAGCACAAAGCAACTGGAAATGCGGCAACGATTCGCCAAAAAATGCTCATGTTCAATGACACAAAAGCTGCTGAAAAAGCTACAGGTCACTAAAAATTAGCCTTGTTAAACTGCACAAAAGCTGTTGGAAAAGTGACGACTCTGAAAATGGCCATCCTGCATGATGAGTTTTACTTGTGTTACTTTATATTTTGATGCAAATACTTTTCTACTTAGATTTTGAATGCAGGACATTTACTTGAAACAGAGTATCACTGCTTTTACTGAGGTAAAAGATTGAGTCCTTCATCCAACACTGTTAAAGGTCAAAGTTCAACCACACTGAATGTGAAGTAAAACCAGTTGAATGGATTGTCTGCCTCTCTTTGTTCGGGCAGATGTGTGAGCTGCATCTGAGTAAAAAAATCAGACTCCTTCTAAGAGTCAGTCAGAGACTTCAAACACAAAGTGATACCATCCAGTGTGACTTACACTCCCTGATGATATCATTATCTCTGATGTCCATCCAGATTTAATGCCCATAAATCTGTTTAGAAATCAGGGGGGCAAAAGACAATTATTCAAGGAAATGAATGTGGTATAATTCTTTGATTCTTTGCCCACTGACTGCAGTTTTAAATTCTGTAATGCAGCACTGACGTGCGATTTCTCCAAGCACCAAATAGGTTTTATTGAAACGCTTCAATTCTGCTCAGAGGCATCACAGATATTCGAGTAAAGAATGATGAAGGAAGTGACCGGGGTCGATCCACAGTTCCTCCTCTTAATTTCAGTGTTGAGGTATCGTCACCTCGCTGGAGTTTACTGAAAGGAGTCCTGGCACATAATTAAGGTACAAGTATGCCAGGCAGTTAATGGAGAAAAGGTTCATCTAAAAAAATGAGACGCTGAGATGAATTTAAAAAACACAGATTGATGATGTGACCGTACGAGTGGAGGGTTCTCTCCCTGCGGCTGTTTTGCTCAGACTCTCCATCTCCACAGACCAAACCTGGTTAAATAAAAGGCTAAATACAGTGAAGTCAATCGTCCTTGGTTCTGTAAAGATTTCACAGTTGTTCTTTCTCAAACGTAGCAGAGAATTGGTGTCATATAGGCTGTAACCTTTTTTTATTCCTGCAAAAAGGTCCCAGCTTGTTTTTTTGTGAGTCAGTAAATTCAGCTGCTGTGGCTGAATCAATATTTATGTATCCAAGGCCTCTTCGGTCAGCCGGCCTCCCAGACCAACCTGCACACACACACACACACACTCACACACTCAAACACACATTAAGAATCACAGACAAATTTCCATTTAAAAAGTCACTGAGGCTATAACTCACAATGTTCCCCCTCTAAATGATAAATCAGGGCTGGAACAGGCCCATAACAGTCCGGAGGGATGATGAAGGGCGTTGGACCTTCTCCTCATAAACATGACGACCTGATTGAAGCAGCTACAGCATGAGACGAACACCACCACTATCGCCCCCTCCACCTCCACCCTTGTTAGTCTGAATGTGTCCTCGGATCAGATCTTTGTTTGAGCGATAAGGCGGCTGCGGGAAGTGACGCCTCAGGGATGATTTAGAGGCTGACGATTAACGATAATGAAATGAAAGAGATAATTGTCCCAGAGATCTGATCCGCCATCAGCCAGGACCTTAACCGCAATTTTCCCCCCAAATCTTGATGTTATCAGACGTAATGAAGCAATTATTCAAGTCAGAATCTGTTTCTCACTTCAGCTCAGTTTCACCATTTCTTTAACTGTTATGTTTCTGTTTGTTTTGCAGAAACTGTTAATATTAAAAAGCTGCTTTCTCAACAATAAAACACGCCCACATCAATGCATCAGCTCGCTTTGTTTGTGACGCAGATGGTAAGCATAAGACCTGCTAAACATGTTAAGATTGTGTGAGCATCGAGCCGATGTAAGCACTTACTGCCTCACAGAGCTGCTCGTTAAAACACAAATAAAAGTGTCTGTATGAGTTTTTAAAGACAACACTACTCAAGGATTCCTCCAAATTGTCTTCCAGCTCATTATTGATATTGTGAAAGTCAACACTCAGTAAGCTGAGAGGACATGTTGGTGTTTGGGTGCGCTAATGGCACTAAAACAAAATCAGGCATCTTTAAACAAAAACTCTCAGCTGCTTTAATATCATTAGATTTCACTGCCTCCAGGAGGTTTTCTTGCAGAGGCCTGATTAAAAACCTAATCTTATTTTTTATTTCTCCTCTCATCAGGACTCTGGGCTACAAGAACCGGTACGTTCGAGTCCCTGACGGTCACTTCTGGATTGAGGGGGATCATCACGGGCACAGTCTGGACAGCAACAGTTTCGGACCGGTATGAACTCAACCCACAGATCACCTCTCAGACTATCCACACAGTGCATCCCCAAAGTTTTTGTAAATATAACAGTTTGATCACTTTTTTCTCTCATGAGGCTGAAGCACAGATACAGAACCGCTGCATAGTTACACAACAAAATAAATACTAAAATAATCGTGGTCCGACATTGCAACTAAACTGTGAGCACATCCCCGCATCCAACAGTGTTACCATAGTGACTGACCTTGTGGAGACTCAAAGTAATGGTCTCAAAAACGTCTCACTATATGAGACTATGTTTGTTTTTTGGGGATTTAAAGTTTGTAATTTTTGCAAATATTTAAAGAGACAGTCACCCCAAATCAAAAATACGTATTTCCCCCTGTACCCAACGAAATGAGCACGTCAGGGTTCCCACACACTTTCAAGGACAAAATTTCAAAACTTTTCTGTGACTTTTAAAGGACCCATAAAAAAAAATTCCAACTGACACTGGGTGAGAGGCACCCTGGACAGGTCGCCAGACTATCGCAGGGCTAATCCCATTCATCATTCTGGTGTGTCCTGTTTGATGTCACAGATGTGCCAGGAAACATTAGTTAGTAAACAGCAGAAAGCAGCATGGAGGCCAGTGAAAATGTTACGGTGGTTATTTCTCTTTCATATTTTACTTGTTCAGTCTCTTGGATTGGATTTTGTGGTGGCGTGTCATTGCATCACCCCAGCAAAAGGGCTAAAATTAGCACATCCACAAGTGTCATATATTCAACGCTGCCGATGGAAGCCACTTGTAGCTGGAGTGGGTATCAGTGGGTATTTTGTGCAGCAGGAAAGGGACTTTAAGCTACCTGTGCTGCTGTTTATCACACTAGATAGTTTTGGTGTGAGTTGCAGTGTTGGAGATATCAGCCGCAGAGATGTCTGCTTTCTCTCCGATATAATGGCACTCAGCTTGTGGTGCTCAAAAAAATACATTTGAAAAGCTCAACTTCAATGTTTCATTCCAGAAATCATAACCCAGTTACTCAAGATAATCCGCGGACCTTGTTGTGAGCAATTTCATATAGGAACTATTGTCTTTCTACTAAACTACACCCACCAGCCATATCAGAAGGAAGCATGTATCTACGGCTAGCTCACCCACTGAGCTAGCTAACAGCTCAGAGGGCGAGAACACCATTAATGTTTGTACCTTGCGCTGTCACGAGCACAAGCTTTTTGTCCATGAGTAGATACACGCTTCCTGCTGTGCTGTGATGCAGTTAGCAGACGAACAGTTGCTTTAACACCACGATGTCAGTAATAAATACTGTCAGGCGGTGCACCCTTAAACTGCTCCATTCAACTCTGATGGAAAACCGTGTTTTTAGGCAGAAAAAGAACACGGAGCTTAGTGAAAATCCATGGATAAATGGTGTGTGTGTGTGTGCATTTTATGTCATATGTCAGGGTTTTATCTGTCCAGTCTGATGTTGAGCTGGGTTTACCTGCATCTCCTTCAGACTAGAGCAAAGATTTACTGTTTTCTGAAGGAAACTGAAATGACAGATTATTCACTGTATGCTGCAGTGATTCTTCAGTGAATGCACCAGTACCAGAGTAAAAATACTTCAGTAATACTCAAGTATTTCAGTTGAAGTCTGTGTAGAGGACAGGTGTGTTTACAGATATGGATGTTTCTGTTGGTCCATCCTGACAGATGCTACAGCTTTACCTCCAAACATTAAGATTTCATTAACGCTGCACTTCAGGTTTCTCTGATGCAGAGAGAGTATTAACATCCTCACACTGACTCCTCCTCTCTGCTTGCTGTTTGTAGTTCAACCCTCTCGGGCTGAGCGGTATGAAATTTTCAGCAGCAAAAGTGTTGTTTGTTATGGACGGCACATTACAGGCCAGACAGAAGGCCCCGATCTCCAGCTGAAAGGAATCTAGCCGAGGAGCTCAGAGGAAATCCCCTCAGATCTGAAACCCAGAACACACGGACCAACAGCTCAGCAGAGCTCCTCTGGATTTATAGTTTCCTCCTGAGACGTTTCTCTGTGAAGGCAGCAACAGCAGCCTGTAGTTACACCAGACAGAGAGACAATTATCTTTTGTGTTCTCATGTAACATTTATTTAATAACATTCAGCTTCAGTGAAGGTCAATAAAGCTTGAGCTAATATAACATTTAATTAATTTTCACAATAAAAAGGCTGAAATTACCAACACATAAACAGCGTTAATAGATTTTTTTTTATGTACTGGAAAAATAACACACACGTTAACACAGTTATCACAGTATGTAGGTAAAGCACCTGTTGAACTCATAAATAATCAGCTTTTGTAGCTGATAACCAAGTAGTTTTAAAGGATGAAGCATAAACTGCGTCCCAACGTAGTCACCAGTGAAATGTTGGTATTGCACGTTTCTGCAAACCATGGATGTGTTACACTTGCATGTTGTGGATGTGTAGTTAGGTTTAAGCACAAAAAGCACTCCATCATTGTCAGGAAGAGAACCTTTTGGGCTTAAAATGCGCGGTCTTGAGGGCGCAGTCCTCGCTGGAAAGTGGAGTAGTCATGGCTGAATTTTTACCCGATTTTGACCAGCTGGATCTGGATGAGCCACTTGAATTTGATGACCGCCTGTATTTATTTGAACACGGAGTACACGGACGCAGAGCTCAAAATAGGGCCCAGGTTGAAAAAAACATTAGTTCCCCTTTAAAGCGTCTGAGACCACATTTTCCCCATTTTCCACCTACATGTTATTTGTGCTACATGTTGGCAGAGAAATCATAAGACACTTTTTACAGGTGGTGTAAATGTCTCTCTGTCTCTGTCACTCTCTCGGTATTTTGGACTTCACTTCCCAGTGGGCCTGAAGAGCGGCTGTCAGCTTCCATCCCTCCTAACAGACATCACCATCACGCACTTCACAAAATCACATAATCTCTTTTTTCTCGCTGAATGGCTGAGACTGTGGCAGCATCTCGCCGGGCCTCCGCAGCACTGTGTTTCTTTTAATGGGAGAACAACGTCATGTCACACTACGCACTCACATCCGACAGTTTAACGTCACTGCCAAATATTCATACCAGGAGGAACATGACTAAAACCGCTAAATCAATGGGGTATATTCAGGACATATCCCCCATCCAGCGAGGAGGTCTCATTTGAATAATATATTCTTTTTGAATGTAGCCTGCAGTGTTCGCTGCCACCCACCACACAGTCTTTTCACTCAGAGACACATCAGCTCCCACAAATGATGCTCTCAGCCTATGGGTCGATCAGAGATAGCTCAAAACAAACACCCACAGTCTCTACATACGGCATGTAGCGTGACTACGTGGAGTTTTGCCTTTTTTACTTTTTTGTAGTTGAGACAAAAAAGCAAAACTTTGAAAAATATGTGAAATGGCGGAAAACTCTGAAAGCAATACGCAGACAAGATTTCATGTCAGTTGATCTCATGCTGTGGGAAGTATGGCCTATTAAAGTGTTTAAAGGTGCAATAAATAAGATTTTTACTGAGCCCAAAGCATGAAATGACCACAATACATCTGCAGGGGGTTGATGGAGGGGGTTGATCGATACCAGTAAGTCAGCCAGCTGCTGAGACTTCTGCCTCTAAGAGCTCTGCACTCATCCTGATATGGACATGAACACAGGAAGGAAGGAACCAATGGACCAAAGAGAGAAAGAAGAGAGAAGAACTATGAACTCAGGAATCAACTAAGGAACTCAACAAGAAAAAAAAAGGTCAGAAGCACAACCAAATAACCAATGCACCAAAAACAAACTAACCAAGGAACCAGTAAGAGAAAGCTAAGAGGGATAAGTTAAGCTACAGTGGGATTTACAGTAACAAACCAAAGAAGCTAAGCAGTTGAAGGATAGTTGAACCACAGCAGGAACCACTGATATTCACTTTCGCATCAACTTGGATCAGGTTACGTTCAGGTTCCTGCAATTAACATTGAACATTTTAGAACATTTCCACCAAAAATTCAGAACCTGAAAAGTTAGTCCCCAGCTGAAACCAAAAAATAGCAGGTTTTCTTTGATCTGAGGTGCGAACCGTGACGACATCAGTGAGCGTGTCATACGGTGCGTCCATTTTGAATTTGGAGGTCGGAAATTCCCAGTTCCCAGTCGGAAGTTTAAACGAACGCACCCTGAGATCGGATTTCCAACTCGGAAACTCAGAGCAACCGCATCAAACCCGACTTATGAATTCAAGATGGCTGCCGGTCACATACATAGTGAGTAAACACTGTTAAAGTACAGTTTATAGCAATTTTATCTTATTTGTTTTACATTAGGTCAGCCTCATCTGTGGCGTTCATCAGTTGGAGTGCATGATGGCTTTGAAGCTGCTTAGGGCAACAAAGACTTTCTTGCGGGCGTCCATGTTTTTTCCGACTTGTCCACCGTCGTCAACTAGAATGCAGAAACTGTCACTAGCCAGGTCACTGTTTTTCAGGCCTCCAGTCAGGCAAGTGAACCCACAGCTTTAAGATCTGGTTCTTGAGCTGGTTTCACATTTCTAGGTTAGCAGTTGTTTGAAATGTGCATAATAAATTAAGTTTGATTCACTAATTTTTTTTAATATCTTGCTGCCTGTCTGAGCAGATAACAGCCCACTGACCTGCTCCCCAACTGCAGCAGATGAATATTAATCAGCTGCTTCATTACTTCATGTTATTAAACTAGATCTTGACCTGCAGTTGTTGTTGATGTGGAGGCTCGTTCAGTCTTCAGCCCCTCCTCAGCCTTCCAGACACCCGAGAAGTCAAATCAAATGTGTCCTGGTCCGTCTGCGTCCGGCTTTGTGTCGGCTCATGAGCCGGAGCGCACTGGCTGTCTAAAGGTTACTCTGAAGAAGGAGATGAACGCAGCACGGTGTTATTTTTAATATAGACGGCAGCTTTTAAGAGATAACAGACGTCATTAAAAAAGCATTTGACATTTGCTGGCGTGTGTGTGTGTGTTCGACCTTATGCAAAGCAGCTCTAATTGATGCAGCGAAGAAGATGTCAGACAACCAGATCTTCAGCTGTCAGCTTGCCAGTTTTAATTATCTCTGCTGTTGATGTCTGCAAGACTGTGGACCCGAGCATGAATGTAAATCAAACGGTCTAAAATCCTCCCAAAATAAGCTTTTCCCCACAGACGGCGAAGCTCTTCCTCATATTTAGTTCTGTTTTTTGTAGCTCCAATGAAATTATTAAGAGCAGATGGGCTAATCATTTTAAAACACAATACTCATTTAATAAGGTTACAAGTTATTACATGTACTAAAAACCACTCTGATGACCCAATACTCAATGTGACTCTTTTTAACTAATACTAGAAAAGATCTCTGGCACAAACATTTTTTTTATTATTATTTTTTATTTGCTTTAATACACTTTAGTGACAAACTCACTGGTATAACAGTTTGTTGTAGAACAGTAGTGAAAGCATCCTTTATGTAAACATCCATAATGAAAATTTTAAAAAAAAACTTTAAAAGGGAACTGTTTTGTTTTTCAACCTGGGCCCTATTTTCCTATCTACTTTTGTCTAAATGAGTGATAGGATGTTCAATATTTGACATTTCTCCAGTACGAAGCTAGGGCTGACCTGCCTGCAGCCCGTGAGCATGCGCTATATTAAATAATAGGGCACTCAGACAGCGTCAAACAACGTCAAAATACGTCCACTAAAAGTGCATTTTTTTCACGCAGATAGGCTCGGATCGTTAGTATAATTATCCAACAACATAACAGAAATGAGAAATGAACGTCTGTGTTTACCTTTAGCTGGATTCAGACATGTTCCTCTGCCTGTTGCTGCTCCCTCTCTCTCCTCGCCCGCTCTTCAATTTCAGTGAGCTCTGTGTCCGTGTACTCCGCGGTCATCAAATTCAGATGGCTCATCCAGATCCAGTCGGTCAAAATCGGGTAAAAATTCAGCCATGACTACTCCAAACAGAGTAACTCCTCACGTTTGTAAGGTCACTCCAACGGTAACTTCCTGCAACAACTCAAATCTTGCGAGACGTGAGATTTCAGAGCCAAACTTTCACTCTCTGAGTGAGTGTTTTGACTTGCCACAACAAACATGTCCGAAGTTTTTCCCGATTTTGACCAACTGGATCTGGATGGACCATATTTATGTGAACACAGAGTACACGGAGAGAGAGGGAGCAGTGTTACTTTGGTAGCACATATACTAAAATTGCAACAGGCAGAGGAACATGTCTGAATCCAGCTAAAGGTAAACACAGATCTTCATTTCTCCTTTCCGTTGGGTTGTCGGATAATTATACGAACGATCCGAACCTATCTGTGTGAAAAAAATGCACTTTAATGGACGTATTTTGATATTGTTTGACGCTGTCTGAGTGTCCTATTATTTAAGTGCTGCTGAAAGTAGTGTGTTGGTTGCTGCTTGGAGATTAAAAAATTGGATTAGCTTACTTTCCAAGTCAATGCAAGCGAACATGCCATCAGTGGTCATTTTGACTTGACCAGCAGACTTCACTACAAGCCGACTGGCTGTTGAAACATGTGACCAGCAACCAGCCACCGGCGATTTCGCCAGCTGAGTTGCAGGTGACGCCATCAGCCAGTTTGAGTGGAGCTCAGACCGGCCAGTTCACGCCGCTGCTACTTTTCTCTGTAACATTCTACAGTGGTCTCATCTCGTCATGAATCATTGGTCTGAACTGGGCTTAAGGCATCGCAGAAGCCTTCAGTGTCTGTCTTTCTTGACTTGTCGTCGGTTCAGCTCAAAGATTAAACATTCCCTTTTACTTCTTTTAGTTTTAAATAAGTTAAATCCCCTTAATGTTTCACTTGTTTGACCACTGCACACCACACCGTGAGGGGACTCAACTTTTCAGACCTCTCACGCTGTACACACTCCCGGCAGACAGGACAAATACCACAAAGACCAGCCATCGCATCTTACGTATATAAGTGTGAGCAACAACAACAACAACAACAATGGAAGAGAAATATGCTCATGTGCTGTATAAATATTAATATGTCTTTGCTCTCATGAACCCTCATAGACCAGTGGCTCCGTCTTCTTTCCCTACATGCTTCAGCCTCCCCTTCATCCAGAGCAAGAACTCTACCTTGCACTGACATTTTTACTTTTGTAGACATTCTGTATCATAGCGACCAGATGCAACCAAAGCATCTCAGCTGAAAAAACGCTGCGCCTCCAAAGCGCACTGAAGCGCTCCCAGCCGGGCGCTTCCTGAGGAGCGGCTGGCGTTTTCAGCTGGGAAATAACGCTTTGGTGGACACAGGGCCTGAGGGATACTGGGCTGAAAATAATGGTTGACACACTGTTAGTCATCTCCATGTTGTGTTATGTTATTATATCAAGACGCCTCATTGTACATCGTCTCTGAAATTCTGCCTTGAGTTATGTTTTTCGTTGTTTTTGTTTTTTTCCCAGGTGTCTGTGGGGCTGCTTCATGGTCGCGCCTCCCACATCATCTGGCCACCAAATCGTTGGCAGCGAATCAAGCCATCTCTGCCCCCAAACCGAGGACCGCTGGACACTGAGGAAGAGGAGGGGTGAAGACACACAAACACAGATTTTTATAGCTCTGGTAATATCATCTAAACTGAAACGAGGCGTCCGTTAATGTTTGGAAAGACAGAGTCGTTCACAGATGTACGAATGCATTCAAACCTGTATCACTGTTATTTTTCCTAGAATGTTAAATACAGGAGAAAACAGATGCTCCTAGTGAGTCACTGAGTGAGTCATTAGATCGTTATGTAAACTGTTAGACTGTATATTGATTTTGTGTTTTGTTAATTTTGCCACAGTCCAGTCGTTTCCAGAGACATAAACGATTCTTCCGTAAAGAAAGACTGTCACCTCACAAACGCACATCTTTAGCTTCACCACTTTGTTTTCTGCAGCTCGAGTCAGCTGATGTTGCACCTTTGGGTGAGAATGGCTCATGTTAATAGATTCTGATACACCGTCCAGTGAAAACATTTTTAAAAACTACACACAGACTGAAAAATTGAGCGGTATTTCCCTTTACAGACGTTGCCATAGCAAAGCTTCTTTCATGTGTTTTCTGTCAGCACAGCCTTCATGCTCATGACCTCCGGAGTGCACTTGAGGATAACAGAATTCAATTACTTTCCAGTAGGATGGGAGACGACAGTGTCTGTGTCATTATCTAAAAATCTATTTTCACTGTGCTTTTGTTTGTGCTGCTGGTGTTGTCACCTCTGAGCGGAGAGCTGCTGAGAGTTCACACAGATCCCATGAATATTCCTTCCTTTATTAAAATGCTCTGAGAGGAGAAATGAGCATTTAGTCACCCACATCAACCAGGTTATCTGAAGTCTTAATTAAAGGGAAACCACACAAGACAAAACAACCAGCTGACTCCTGCTCGCTTCTCAAACAGCTGAAAAGCTTCGTCTTTAAAGAGGCGCATCGCTGATTTGCATAAATCAAATCGAGGGAGCACTTGTGGTAAATTCAGCCAAATGGAGCTCTCAATTGTAGCTGTTGATTCTGCGATGCTAACAGCTGTGTCACGGCGTAATGGGATCCTGGAAAGCACAAGTGGGGCTAAATGCAGGTGTACTCAACCCTCCCTCAGAGGCAGCGCACAACAGCGGGCTCACATCTGCATAATTAATTCACTCAAATGTGATGTGCATGTCTGTGCCAATTGAATCTGACATTTAAGGTTTATGGTTTTATGTCTGAGGTTAATAAACTGCACCCTGCAGAGCAAAATGGTTGTCTATGCGTTGTGAATTAAAACCTGACCTGTTATACTAGTCAGCTCTGACTGACAAAGAGCCACCCTGGGTTATAAAGCTTGTGTTTGCACATCTCATGGTTCTTTACATCCTGCATTTACCTTGTTTACCGAGAGCTGGAAAGACTCGCTCTGACTCTGTGTGTGTGTCTCTAAGCTTCTGCTCTGTTTCCGTGCCAACAAACGCTGCCGGCTGCCGCTGCTAGGATACCGGCGTTGCCGTGGTGAGATATGGCCTTGTTTAGACGCGCAGGATCAGCACACCAACAGGAAGAAAGCCGCATGCCGACCCATGCTTCCTCCATCAGTTAACAGACAGAGTCCCGCTGCAAATGTGTTTTTTTTTTTGTTGTTGGTTTTTTTTTTAATCTACTTCTCTTTACTGAATTTCCCAGATGTTCCCAGCATACAGGAAGAAGACCCGATTGTAGAGCAAAAATAATTTATGCCTGAAACCGACTTGCTGACCCAACAGGATGCAATACGTTTAAATTATGAAATAATGAAATGAAGGACTACCAGGGGAATTTCAATATTAAAGGAAAGTAATTACTCATACCCATCTTAATAAGGGCAAAATTAGTCACTCTGCTTTTTGAAATGAGATTTTCCTAGTTCTGAATGAAACAACGTCTTTTAACCACCTGGCATTAGAAAGGCTTTTTTTTTTTTTTCTTTTTTCAATTTAACTGGGATGGAAACAATAAGGTTAACAGAAGCAGCGCTCTCTGGGTTTATGCATCTCGTTAATTTGATTCCCTAAACCTAAGATCTCCAAAACAGCAATTGTACAATCAGAGCATAGCAACCATAGCTAGGCATGGCCTCTCAAGCTGTTTCTCTAAAACCAAAGTTGCAAGCTAAAGTGTGATGAATGGATGTTTTGGGTTGGGTTTTTTTTGGTGTATCACATTGACGCCACGGACAGGCCAGAGAACAGGCAAACAGTAGACAGCACTATGAGACAGCAGCATGGAGAAAAGAAAACTTAAGCTGATTACTTCTTTGTATCTCTTACTTACTCAGTCTCTTTTTCAAACTCGGTGCAGAATAATTTGGATCCATGTTTGAGCGCTGCTTGGGCAAAGACGGACATTTTGTAACAGCGTGACATTGCATCTCACCAGTCAGTTGCTAAGGCCTCATTAATATTTAGCACTACAAATTGCTAAGTAGTCTTTGTCTGCTTTGTATTACTAGCCTTCGCCCTAGAAGTCGGCAGGGAGGGAGTTTACAGACCAACTTGCAGGCACATGCCACCACCAACACTTGTAAAATAGAAATAAGAGCATAAAGTTGGCATAAATTTTGCGGCACTGGCAGTAAGTTGACCGAGAATGTCCACACCTATGTGGAAACATTGCATCAAGTGCACATTTACAGCCCTAACGGAGGGTTCTGTTTCAAACAAATCTATCTAGAGCTGATAAAATTTGCCAGCAGCAACACTTATTTCAGCCAACAAAATAAGTTGCCTGCTAGAAATTCGAAGCAGCTTTTGCCTACCAATATGTGAAGTCAAGGGCCATTTTTTTTCAAAGCTTGCTAAGAATTGTAAGAATGTTAAAGGTCAAATTCAGTATGTAGCCTACCGTGTGTGAACAGCTGATTAGAGCTTTGCGATTGGTCAGCAGGTGAAAGGGTTAAGTCACCAATGGATTCCTCATTTAGGAAGATCATAACATTTCATGGTATAGTTGCTGTGGAAATGAGGTTTTAAATGAGGTTTAATGCCGAATTTATCACCTGACTGATATTTGTTGTCTCGCCGTGTCGCTCTGTGCGTTAAATCTTTGCAAAGGAGATTTTTTATTTCTGTCAGAGCGATAAATCCAGACATAATGGGATCATATATTCAACCACATGTCAATATGACATTCATTCTCAAGGACAAACCATCTCATTCTGATTGTCTTATTGCTGATGCGGCCATTTTACTGATGCTTCATCTCCCGTAAGTCAGTATTAAAGTGACAGCCCTCCCTGCCCCCCATTAGTCCGAAGACTCCTCTAAAGCAACACGAGATGATCGCTGCTTGTGTGTCTTTGGGAGAATGAATCAAACCAATCATCGGGGGGAGAAATTTATCCTCATACCAATGTCATGTGGTCATGCATATTACAACAGTTTGCCCCATTACTGCCCCGCGCCAGGTTTTCCTGGATCCCTAATGAAATCTTGGAGCCGTCTCTAACTGCTCCATGGCTCATTTGACTGTTTGATTGCTCCTCTCGCACCGCAATCTTGACCAGTTTGAAATGCAATTATGCTAATCGGAGCTCCGTGCAGGGTCAGAACTGCACTTTGGGCCTTTACCTTGCCTGTGAGTAGCTGAGCCCCGCAGCCCCGTGGATGAAGGTGTTTCATCCAGCCCTGTAATAGATATTAAACAGTACTTGGCTGATGCGTGTAGGAGAGCTATAGAAATTAACCTCCACTGGTCGAAGGTCCTTTGCTAAACCCTGGGGAGAAACAGCATCAGCCTGATGCTTGTCTGACTACAAATCAACCAGCTGATGTCAAAGCACAACATCTTATATAATCTGTCCAGGGGCAGTGGCTCAAGTTTAAAGACAGACAAAAATATTTACCTGAGATAAAGACTGGTATAAAGCTGTTTGATAGAGATACAGGGCAGCTGTGGCTCTGTGGTACAGCAGGTCGTCCACAGGGTTTGTGTTTCAAGTCAAGTCACTTTTATTTATATATTGCACATTAAAAAACAACAAGAGTTGGACTAAAGTACTTTCTAATTGAAGCAGATGGGTTAGAGTTTGCCTCAATACTGGTTTACAAGATTAAAGAAGTAGAAGATGCATAAAACAATAATACATAATGTAATACAATAAAAACACTAGTTGTAAGAAGGCAAAACTAAAACAAAATGACATGATCACACATGATAAAAGTAAGAGCAAAGTAAAGATGAAAACTTTTTCAAAAATCCTGGTAAGAGGATATTAAATAGTAACCCTTAAGCCTGGACTACACTGTGAGATTTTGGACTGGCCCGGACCAAAGATGACCAATGTGAAAGAAACATGGCAATATCTTTTTTCATTGCTCTAAAACGATGGTCCTACGACGCACAGTGAGAGGTTCAAAGATGGCCTATGTCTCTCACCAACATTCTGACACTGTGTGACTGCTGTTACGACCTACGTCTTCTACCCAACCAATGGAAATGCAGCATGAAATGACGCACATATTAGCACAACAGTGCTTAATGCTAGTAGATGCTAATGGATACACTTCCAGCTCTTGCCGCCAAGATGAACCCTTCTCCCCGGCCACGGCTGCATCCACATTTTCTTCCTCCAACTCTCCTTCAGACTTTATCGACACACATAAATGCCACTATAGCAAGGGCTCCATTCATGTTTGTTTTCATGTTTCTCCTACCACTACAGAGGCGTAGATGGATGACGCACACTGATGACGCTTTGTTCTTGCATATTTACGTCAACGGATGTATGTTGTAGCCTGCAATTCTGTAGGCACTGTCATCGCACAGTGAACAGTGTAGCTGCACTAAGCTGATAAGATTGCTAACATAGTGTAGTGGCTATCTTCAGTCTGCATTGTTTTCATCTCCGTCTTAATTCTCTTCTTTAAATAACTGCATGCTAGTGACAACATGAGACTGCTTTAAGCGCTGGTCGGCTTAGTAGCAATGCCAACAAACAAAATGTAAAACAACTATGTCGCTCCACCGCCAAACATATCACAGTGAAGGCTTCACTTCATGTTCATTTGCAACATATGTACGGTAGCCACACAGGACCAAAATAAAAAATATCAGAGGGCAAAATATGCAGGAACACAGTAAGCTCACATGTTTATCAGCTTGTTTGACATCACACTAAAATGTATTTCTCTCAGTATTGCTGCAAGTCACACCATCCAACAATAAAGTTAACTTGTCTCTGGTAAGTGGTGCTTACAGTTAATGAGAAAAAGGTGTGTCTCTAATTTTGATTTCACAGTTTTGGTCCCTCGCTCCTCCTGTGCGCAGGTCAAAGTGTCCCTTGGACACTGAACCCAAAGTTGATCCCGATGGACAGGCCAACACCTTGTATGGCAGCTCCGCCGCCATTAGTAGATGAATGGGAGGCCAATTGTAAAGTGCTTTGTCCGTTGAGGTACAAAGGTGCTATACAAGTTTACTCCACTTACTGTGTACTGCTGGTGCTGCTGGTGCTTTGAAATCAGAAAAAGCTCTCCCTTTGTTAAACTTCCCCCCTCACAGTGTTTACAGTTGTTACCTGGTTCAAATCCTTTTGAAGCTTCAGATCACCTGTGTCACCCTGTGGTCATGCAGGTAGTTTGGGGTTTTATTTCTCCAGGTTGTGAGATATCTGTCTTTGACATTTCCACCAATTCAAATGAACTGGATTTTGTTTGTGCAGCTCACAGCACTGAAAATGAAATATAAAAAATTCAACAGCAGCATGTCTCCAGAAACAGTGTTGCTGTTATTCTGTCCACACACCTCAGTGTCAAATTTTCATTGGATACATTCTACTTTGGTTCAGTGCAGGACTAAAACGAGAATCAGGCAGGGCCAGTATCTGCACCTTTCAGACATACCTGACTGAACCGCCCCCCCCCCCCCCGATACTGCGTCCTTCACAGTTCCCATAACATCCTGCAACACAACAAATATCAATGCACAGTCTGAGACAGATGAATATTTCATAATAAATCACATTTGAAACAAACTCAGCTTCACCTGTGCCCCAAACCTGACACATGACACATAACAGGGACATTTCATATTCTCTGAAATGTCAGTGTTTTATCAATATTAACAACTAGAATAGAATAGAATAGAGTTTTATTGCCATTTGCACAAGTGCATCACAGTACATGTACGTTGGAATTCTTGTGCGTTTCTCTGAGCACAAGTTAAAAACAAAAGACACAAAGACACACTAAATCACATAACTAACAACAACAAAGAAAGAACTACTGTATCTTTCCAAGAAAATAAACCAGATGTTCTGCAACTTTATCCTTAGCTAAGGTCAATGGCCTAATGCAGCAGTACATCACAAGTTGCGACCTCAATGTCTGGTAACCATTGACCAAAGTTAGCAAACCAGCTATAAGAAGACGCAACATGTGAACACGACAACATTGGAGTTACCATTAACGAAGTGTTTCTGGCATTAGTAATTATAGGTTTATTTGCGACACATTTTCACTTCCAAATACTGACTTTTTTGGGGGGATTGAGTGGATTTTTGTTAGATGTCTGAAAAAGGTCTGTGGTTCACTTTCATATTTTGTTCTACGACATAAAATGTTAGCTTTTTACCTCTGGTGATAGCATTAAGGCTTCATTAGTCATGAAAATGGCATCCACTTGTGAAGATTATCTTGCTGAAGAAAACGTGTAAGTATCATAAATGTTCATTTGCCACGGAGTTTATTTTCTGCTATAATCCAAGATCTGGTGGAAAAATCCCATTGGTTTTTTGACGAGGGAACGAGATCGATGCTAACTCATTTTAGTGTAGAGCGTCAGACTGACTTTACGAACGCACCGTGTCAGGTCACTCACTCTCCAGGACTGTGAGTGTTACTTGAATAAGTAAACGCTGACCAACGGCACCAGACTGGCCGACCCGTATGCAGTTTCCTCCGGTTTGTTTTGTATGGAGTTGAAGCTAACCTTAGCTAATGCGCTAAAAAGTTCGTGTTATGGAGAAATCCAATATTCCTCTTAATACCTCGCCAGTTTCTGATGAGGTGGACATGATAACCCTTAATACACATAACGTTATTCATCCCTACAACAGGAAATACTTTTTTTTGTATGCTGCACATGTGAGCATTTTTGATGATAGCCTCGAGCCATGACTCCTTCTATTCTGGCTCCCAATAACACAACAAGACAAACACATTTTAGGGCTCCTATGTAGACTACAGCCCTGTGGTAGAGAGTCGTGTCTTGTCGCCGGCTAATAAAGTGAAGTCATTGTGACATTGGCCCTAAAAGGCTTTATACGGACGCTAATGGGTGAATCAGTGTATCGGTATCTGATGCTGAGGGCCACTGACCAGGCATCAGAAGAGACTGGGTTGTAATGTAATAACCAAATTTAAAATTGTAATTCCTTGTTACTGAAAAAGGGTAATCACATTACTGAAACACTAAGTAATGCACTACTGATTACCAGCACAGTGAAAAAGATGAACAACTGTCAAAGTGTAGCTCTGTTCAAGAGGCGCTACAGTGACAGGCAGCAACACGGTCGGCTGTTTTTATTTCATAACAGTGTTTTGACATTGTTTCTTCTTTGCAAATAAATGTATAATTAATTATTCATCTGGTTCTGGTGTACACTTCAGTCAAAGAGGGCTTTACTGTTCACATCTCTGAGTCTGTTATCGGGTGAGAAGCTCTTTGCAATGACTCATTAGTTCAGTGTCAGGGTGAGGCCAAACACACTGCATGTGCTTAAACGCCTGGATTAGATTAACTCAGCGAGGGAGCTGCTGATGACCTTTCCATGTTCTGACGGGTTACACCACTTTTTTTTTTAATTGCAGTGCTATGTCATTACCTTCTTAATGATAACAATAATTGCTTAGCACTTACGAAATGCTTTAAAACAAAAGCAACTTAACAAACCATCAGCGACAATAAAGGGGAGATTTCCACTGTTTACTAATTAAAGCCTATTATTCAGGCTGACGCAGCAGATTCAGTAGACTCTTAAATTACCAAAACCTCCACAACAAGATTAGAACAATAACTTATCACGAAGTTTTTGTTTAGTTCTTAACAATTCAAGTTCTGTAATTGTTTTTCCTCCAGGAGGTTTAGAAGAACCTGACTGGAAATTATTTAAAAAGTTTAATTTACTTCTTCATGAAACCTTCTTTACCTCAGCCTGCCTCGTCTTTCTCCTCTTCAGTTTAAGAGTTCTCATTTTTCCAAGAGTGCTTTCGAACAATGCCCAGAGAAGGAGAGCAAACACGGAGGATTCAGCTGTGAGTTTGTGAGACAGTAAAACAAACAGAAAGTTTTAGTGGTGTAGTTAAAAGTGAGAGCTGCTCCAACCTGACTGAGCTTTATGTCATTCTGGTCTCTGTGGTTGTTGAAACTGGAGTCTGTGTTTTCTCATCCCTGATGCATTTCTCCCTGTATGATTTATTGGCGGCTCTGTAAAGAAGCCCTCATTCTTTGATTCTCTGAGACAGATACCAAAACCTGACGTTTACCACTGATGCTTTAGATCACTGAAATATACGCTTTCTCCTGGATACTAGCCCAGTTCGTGTCATCTACTGCGTGGGAGACGGTCCTTTTAGGTCCTACAGAACAGCTCTGAGCAGCGGCTATGCACCACTCTCTCGCCGAGGTGGGGCAGTTAACCAGACGTAAATTTGTAAAATCAACCACTTATACCACATTTCCACTGCACGGTAAGGCTCTACTGGACTACTACTTTTCTATTGTGTTTCCCACTGTAGATAGTAACAGGGCTGTGATGGTGAAGGAATTTCCCCTGCGTGATTACAGGGTGGCCCAACAACACAATATGCTTCATTGTTTTTGCAAGTTTACCCTGATTTTAGTGCTTTGTAACTAAATATTAGGTATGTTTAGCTTTTTAAATGACAAAGAAGTCAGTCTTTATTAAATGCGCAACACAGAAGCGCGACAAGGCGCCTTTTCATTTTAGCATAGACGGATTTGATTGTGATTCTGGGGCTGCTGTTGAGCGGGTTGTCCACCACTCAGAGGATCAGTGGTTCAGTCCTCAGCTCCTCCAGTCTGCATGTTGAAGTATCCTTGGGCAGGACACTCACCCCCAAAGTGCTTCCACGGGCTGTTCCATTGGTGTGTGAGAGCATGTGAATGGTTATTGATAAGCAGGTGGCACCTTGTATGGTAGCCTTGGCCACCATGATGGACAACCATAGAAGAGCGAGTTGAGTCTCTTGCAAAACCAAAAAATAAATAAATACTGAAAACAGGTCATATAAATTATAAACCTTCCCCCGAATGGCCACAAGATGCTACAGTAAGTCCGACTCACACTCGAAAAACAAACTTCAACAAACTCCATGTGACAGAGCTGTAGCTCATCCTGATTGCAACACGTCCAGTGGACATTAGGGGTTACGCCATGTGCAGGAATTTGCTAATGAAACACACTGCAGAAAGCAAGTTTTAAACTCCTCAGTTTACATGGAATTACACTCAAATTTCAAAAACAAAATGCTGATTTATGTCACTATGGGCTTCAGCTGCAGCAACTTATAATTGGCTACTTTGCACATGTTTTTCTTGGTAGCAGAGGAGTGAAAAAGCTTTGAGCCAAACTCCAGATGGTCGTTAAGTTTGGGGTCATGGGTCATGATAGATGAGGACAGCCAAACGGGCGCTGTTTGCCACAGCTGAGTTAAGGGGGAGGTTGAAAGGTTCCCACACCCAGCAGCAGCAGTCGGGCATGATGTAACCGAGTGTATTAGAGTGATTAGAGCGCTGCGTTGTCTCTCCGTGAGCTTCCAGCAGTTTCTAAGCTGCTATACGTGCTGCTTTGATACGTTTCATCCCTGTGAGCTCCTCAGACAGCACCATGGCCAATTCTTTTCTCTCCAGCGGATCAGCACATTATGCTTCAACAATGAAAAAAATATTGGTTTAGAGAGATAACAACTGATGAGCTCTTCTCGAATAATTTGAAAATGGTGTTGAAAAATAAAATATTTAAAACAAGTTCTGTGATAAAGTTTTTTTTTTCTTTTTTTCCCCCTCCGGCTGTGACAGAAATTAAAGTTCATTATCTCCAGATGTCACCGTCTGGTTAGATAAAGCAAATGAAAGAGAGGAAAAATTGCCCCTTATTGGACTTTAAAGCCTCTAGTAATAACATTAAAGTGCCAGTATTACCATCCATGTTGAATTAGGGGCCAGAGATCCATATCTGCACAACGCTCGCCTTGAATAAATCCCCTCTAATTACATAAAGTCTTCTTACACATCCTTCATAAGATGTAAGCCATAATATAATATTGCAGGGAGATAATGAAATACATATCTTAGCTTCGTAATTAAATATATCATAACTGGCACATAAATGTGTGCATCTCCCATATTTGTCCCCAGAATGTGACACCTGACATTTGCAGGTGGCAGCGATGTTTCCAGCTTTATCTCCCTGCGATGATTCAGCCCTCTCCACCTCCTTACTTCTCACCACGAAACAGTCCTGATTGCATTCAAGGTGTCGGTGAGCGGCTGTTGCCCTTGAGCAAACTATCTGGGGAATAGAAAGCCTCTTCCAGGCCTGGTTACTCTCATTTATCTCCCCTCACAGTGGGGAGGTTCAAACACGAGTGCCTCGGGTGCTCGTCTTAAATGAGATGTCATTTTGACCTCTGCTCAACACAGTCAGGAAAATGTGACTGACCTCTCCCGTCCGTTGTTGATTGATGGCGTAAGAGACGGACCCCAGCACTTTAATGATACACTGGCTCCAGAGCATTAATGCTTGTAAACATTTTGTTGAGGTTGTTCTAGACTTCCCAAACTTAAAATCCTAATCTTCATTATTTCCAGTACTAATTTAATCAGATATTGTGATGTTAAACATGGTTTCAGTCTTGATGAAATAATGACAGGCTATTGCAGTGCAAAATTAGAGGATAAAATGTCTCAAAATTGCTGATAGAAAGAGACGTTTCAGTATATGTGCAATCTTACAATTATTCACGCATATCTGTAATCTGATAAACTCTTTCATGCTGATGTCTCCATGTCTGCGATCAGTGAGATTAGCCTAGCTCAGCTCGCCCAGTGGAACAAGTAGCAGTTTCTGAAGTATACTGTTAAACTTTCCTGAAGAGTTATGTAAGGTCTAGCTGAAGTACATTCAGTAAAATGGCCAACAGGACGCTAGGAACTAGAGTGCAGCATATTTCTGTCCGAACCTGTGTCCAGAGAGTTGTAACCGAACACAACAGGCATTCTGGTTTTTTTATGTCTGAAACGACCCGAACCTGACGCAGTTATTGTAAGCTGAAGAAAAGAAAAGCTTGAAGATATAAGGTTATCCTAAAACACAATGTATGGCCTCATACAAATGTAATCTCTCTCAGTTATCACTCATGACTCACTAGAAGTGTGCGTTTTTCTGCAGAGACTCTGCAGATTTATTTATTTATTTATTTATTTTGTTTATGGGCATGTGCACAGTGCTCAGGTGAAGTCAAGGTTTTATGAAAAGGTAGCAACCATAGACTATAAAAAAT
This sequence comes from Epinephelus awoara, assembly GCA_035609425.1. NCBI lineage: Eukaryota > Metazoa > Chordata > Actinopteri > Perciformes > Serranidae > Epinephelus > Epinephelus awoara. Next base: position 5,530,930 of record CM069298.1, on the reverse strand, counting down.
AATGGGCCTAGCTACCTTGATGTCTCCCATTGGTTTGTGGGCTCCCATTTTAAAGCCTCAAGTTCAGTATTTCTTATTATTTTTGGAGCCAGTAGTGACCAAATTTGGGTGAGAGGGTGGAGCTGTGGAAAAGCAAGGGGTGCATCTGACTAGTCTGGGGCCGTTTAGTGGACGTTTTGGTAAGGAACCGGAACCAGGGCGAGAGAGACAGGATCCGGAATTTGATGGATGTGGCTTTCCGTCAAAATAAAAGCACCAAGCTAATAAAAATGCGGTGAAACTTTTTAATTTAAAGAATATCATTTACAAGAAAAGCCCAAGCCATTAAGTTAATCTTTTTCTTTTATTGTAAATCGATGGTGCGCAGGAATTTAAAGTTTTATTTTGGGGAATTTGGGGAATTCCGGATCCGCTCTCTAGACCGGAACCAGAATCCAGACAAAATTCAAAGTAAATGGAAACCAAGCTCTTCCCCGTACGTGAAGAGCCTGGTGACGTGAGGCTAGATCTGACTGAGAAGTCAAGGACACTGTCAGCAAACGGCCTGTCACTCAAAGCGACTCACCCTTACACATAACTTAACCTTAGAAAAATGTAAACACAAGTAATATAAAAATTCAGCCCCCTGTACAGTTGTCATACATGTTGAAATTAGGTATAAAGACCTAAACCGTTTTTTTACCAGGCTCTGAACGTGTTTATTTCTGCTGTAATGTTGGGAATTTTAACATGGGGGTCTATGGGGATCGACTGGTTTCCAGAGCCAGCCTCAAGTGGCCATTAGAGGAACTGCAGTTTTTGGCACTGTTGTGTCGGCTTCGGTTTTAAGCCCCAAAATGTAAACAAGTGAGTTATATAAAAATTCACCCGCCGTACAGTTGTCAAGAAGGGTTAAATTTGCTATAGAGACCAAAACTGTTTTTTGTACCGGGCTGTAAACATGTTTATTTCTGCTGTAAAGTTGGGCATTTTAACATGGGGGTCTATAATGATCGACTGGCTCCCAGAGCCAGCCTCAAGTAGCCATTTAAGGAACGAGAGTTGTTGGTACATCTGTGTTGGCTTCATTTTTCAGCCCTGGAGATTGTCGCTTGGTAAGAAGCAGACACCAGACCACAAGCAGCAGGCATCCAAAAGACACAGCCCTAAATTAATGCAAATAAAGCGTGACAAAACACTAAACAAGAGCGAATCTGGGGTTGGCTTTTATATTCACGTGCCAAACAAGAACAAACAATCCTGCAAAGTAAACCTTTAACTAGCCTTTGTTTTAGTTTAGTGTTTAGTTTTATTCATTTTAACACTAGGCTAAATGTTAACTAAAACAAACTCGGAGCACCATATCAAGTAGGCCGAACTGGACCTGAACCTGAACATCATCTGCAAATATTTGTTCGAACCTTGTCCTGCTGGGTCTTGACAGGTCCCATCTGGTCTTGTCGGGCTCAGGTCGGGGATCCACGCTCTGTGAGTCAACTGGATCAACTGGTTAACTTATAAAAGAGCGTACACCTTCATAAAACTGACTTTGACGAAATTCATTGTTTGTTTGTTTTAAAGGGAATTAATGCTAAGGAAATCATGCTTTACTTACACGCCAATATGACTTTGGTGTTCATTCATTAGCTAAGATAATGTAGCATCAGGTCAACAACAGTTAGCTAATGAACCAACTAATCAAAATTAGTCATTCAGCAGAAGGGTCAATTTGGTGGCCAATGGCAAGAAATTAGTGAAGGGGAACCAGCAAGATTACAAGCATAGATTTTAATCACTACTACAAATGCAGCTGTAGCCAGTATCTCACTTTCACTATCCTCCGTCATGTTTTAAGAAGCTGCAAATTATATTCAGCCACAAAATAAGCCTGAAAAGCTGCCAACAGAGCAGAGGCACAGAGAGTTGTTACACCATCTTCTAAGACGTTGCAGAATGGCTCATTGCAAGTAGTTTCCTGTTTCAGCTCATCTCGTTGCAAATCTTTGGTCTGAATGTGCTTAGGATAATGTATTTTCAGTTTTCTCAACACTGTTTTTATGAACAGCCGTTACTTTCAACCTTTATTTGACAGCCAGATTTTTCCCAACACAGTTATTCAAATTTTAAACAGATGATTCAACCACGAGTGTCATGCCGATTCAAGCCGTAGGAGTGCTCCAGCTGTGAGTCACCTAACTTTGTCTATAGGAGAAATGAGTGGGACAACCGGAAGCGGGGGCGACCAAAATAGCACCTGCCACTTAACCACTCTATGACATTATTGTACAGTACTTTCTGCTAACAATCCCACGATGCAATGCATTGTATTCTACCGAAGTGAAAATTACAGTTGTGTGACGATATGATGCTGATTCATGAATGTCAGAAATCCCAACAGACAGTCGTGAATAGTGAATGAGGACGCCAAAGAAAAACTAGCCATGAGTCAATTTAACCCTTCTGCTTCCAGTCATTTTATATTGTCCATCCATTGTTCCTGTCCTGTGCTCAACAATCAGGGTATTTTTCATTTTCCATTCAGTCTCACGGCATGGCAAAAGCAGTTCACAAAGTCGTAGCACATAGCCTAAACCAATGGAGACAAAGCGCACTGTGCTGTTGTCTGAAAAATAAAGAGTTCTGTCACATATTTTAAACCGTTAAAAGGCTCCATGTTGTAGCCTTTGAGTCGGCTTTGTTCCCTTTTGTTTAGGAGCTTTTACTGTAATTTTGGGCCCAGCTTTGTTTTTACATAATGACAGTAAATGGAGAGAAAAGAGTCACTTTTTCCTGTTTACCATCCATGGAGCACAGCGTGGCTGACAAAGACAGTCTGACCTATCATATACAAAATAGGTTACAAAAATATCAAGGGCTGGAGGAGGAGCTCTTGGTATTTTGCGAGCTTATTGTGTTCCCTCTTCCTGATGTCACTGTCGCTCAGGATTGCTACATCTATCACCACTGCCTTCTTCTGTTGTTTGTCCATGAACACAATGCCTGGTTGGTTAGGCATCACCAGTTTGTCAGTCTGGATCTGGAAGTCCCACAGGATCTTAGCTCGGTCATTCTCAACCACCTTAGGAGATATCCTCCACTGTGACCTTGGAACTTTCAGCTCATACTCAGTGCAGATGTTCCCGTACACTATGCCAGCCACTTAGTTACAGCGTTCCATGTGCGCTCTTCCTGCCTGCGTCTTACACCCTGCAATTATGGAGCATCTTTGCACAGCCTGCACCTGGGGTCCTGTCAATTTAACCCAAAGGAAATTGCTGAATACACAAGAAAATCAAAGAATAAACTGATTTATAGATTCATTTATTAAGTATCTTGAAAACATAAGACTGAATAAATAAAACATAATAATAATAATAGTGTTGTCAAGATATTTCTTGCTGTTAGAAAAAGCCTCTGATGCAGAAACACGAGTCTGTACACTTCTGCTGAAATGAGTAAAAATGTATTTGCAAAAACATTTTCAATAAATGTAATTTATGAGGAGTGATGGACCTCATGGTGTCCATCTGCCAGAAGGAGACTCTGTGTTGTTTGTTCCGAGGCCTCAGAGTTTCCTCGGGTTCCCGGCCTCCTCAGAGATTACCAATTCATGAAGTGTCATTACTCGAAGGTGTAGTGACAGCAGCCGAGCTGCTGCTTAGAGATGCAGGTCAGCGGCTCTTGAACCAGCTCGTCCTCTGGGAGGCATTCTCCGTCTTCATTATGGATTCTGATATCTACCATCATCTGACAAGTGGGACACACACACACACACACACACACACATAGGAAGTTGGAGAGTTTAGCCCGGGGCCCCTCAGCTGAGCCCTTCAGAGGATGAAGAGGGATGAGGAAGGGGAGCAGAGCTGGAGGTCGCAGAGGCAGCAGTGCAGATGAAAGAGGAGTTCGATAATAGGCAGCACTTTGTAAGATTTGTTAGAAGCTGAAAACGAGCTTTTACTGTCACGACCCCGGGACATGACCTGCATGAGGAGCTGAGACCAGCAGAATCCTCCTCATCTGAAAATTCATTTCTATTGACTTACTGTTACACGATGAGATGTATTTATCCTGCTGATTTTACTGGTGAGATCCGTCTTGGTGTGGCTCCTTCTGCTCTCATGTTTTACTGGTTTTAATTCATTTTATGAGTTTGACGTTGGGTTTTATTGGCTGTAAAGGAAGGAGCAGCTCGATAGACAGGGCTCAGGGCCGGAGCATTTACACAGGATTAGCTCTGAAATTTTTACACTCCAGTGATGGAAGAAGTACTCAGATTAAGTAAAGGCTTAAGTAAAAGTAGCAGCAGCACATTGCAGAAATACTGTTTTAAGTAAAAGTCCTGCAATTAAAATTTTACTGAAGCAAAAGTACAAAAGTATTTGCATTAAAATGTACTTTAAGTCCCAAAATTAAAAGTGCTCATTTTGCAAAATGGCCAGTTTCAGAATAATAAATAATATGTGAATGCTTTACTGATGGTTTAATGTGTACATAACTTTAATGTTGCAGCTGGTAAAGGTGAAGCTTGTTGTAATTTAGTTATATATATATATATATGTTGTAAATAACCAATAAAGTCTTATTAATATATTAATATAATCAGTCTGTTGATTATACTTTGTATAATTAATCAGAATATGGGTGGTAACTAGTAACTAAAGTAGTCAAATAAATGTAATGGAGTAAAAAGTAAAATTAATAAAGGATTTTTAACTACAGTCAGAGAGCCTCCGATGCATTTTTGGACTGTCTGCCTGTGCCATGGACTTTACACTGAGTGAGCTGGCCTGTCAGTGTTTTTTATCTCCGAGTGACTCTTTGCCCAGTGCAGCACTCACTATTTTTCCTCAAAGACTTCGGGGTCTCCGGCTGATAATTCGAATCTCTGACTTTCAAGGGGCAAACAATTGTAAAGTGTTAATGGTTAATGGACTGAACTTTCAGAAAAAGTTTGCATTATACATTCCTGCAAATTCAAATAAAATTTGCACGTTATTATATCACGGACACTTTGAAACTATGCACTGTAAAAAATAGTGGACATAGCTAGTGTGGCGTCAACCATTGGTTTGTGACCTGGTGGATCTGATTTAGAAGCCAAGGACACTATCGGCAGACAGCCTTTCACTCAAAGTAGTTAAATGTGTGTAACTTTAAGTCTTGATAAAATGTAAAGGGATGAGTTATATTAAAAAAAATCACCCCCTGTACAGTCTCATGAACGGAAAAATTAGCTATAAAGACCAAAACTGTTTTTTGTACCAGGCTGTAAACATGTTTATTTCTGCTGTAAAGTTGGGGATTGACTCGCCTCTGGAACCAGCCTCAAGTGGCCATTAGAGGAACTGCAGTTTTGGCACTTTGATGTTGGCTTAATTTGCAGCCCTGAAGGTTGTCACCAACAATGCTGTGGTTAACCTGTGGCTAGGCACGTGAACAAAAAACGCTTGGTTATGATTAGGAAAATACCTGTGTGAAAATATCTGATTTGAAGGGCACAGTCCTGGCTGGAAACTCAGCGATGTCTTGGTGAATAAATAAACACCTCCCCTTTTTCATGGCTCTATTCTTGCAGGAAACGCAGTGACGGGTCTCTACAAAACATGCTTGGAGCCTAAAGAGCCACTGGAAACACAGCGACGACTCGCGTAATCACAGCTGGTTTTGTTGTTTGTTGGTTTTGAACAGTGGTCTGCAGCTTGGCAGGCATTTGGCATAAGTGGCACACAATCCACCATACCTTCCACTTTTTAAAGTCAAAGTCAGCTCATATACATCACTTTAGAAACATGATATGATATGTATAAAAGGTTGAAATATAAAGTATTCGTGGTTTGCAGAAATGTACAATGCAAACTTTTATTTCTGGCGATTGGGCAGATACTTGTGCAAACCTGTAAGAAATGTTATCATTCGAAGTACTACAAGTTGTAGTCGTGGCAGCAGTAATATTATCATTACAAAGTATAAAGTAAAAGGAGCAGGTTTTAGATTGATTTGGCTGCACACGCAATATCCACTAAGGGTGTTAAGCTATAGAGCTGCTCCAAACCTCTGCATCTTTGTCTCAATACTGCATAATAATTGAAATATTATAATGAAATATTAATATTAATCCCCAGTTAATAATAAATCCCAGCCAGCCTGTCACTGCACAACAGCACTCTCCTTTATTACTCTGCCCCCAAACCAATCCTGTGGCAGCTGAACGGACCCCACTATTGACAGACCGAACCTCTCAGCTGGGTGTCAACAGTATCAACATGGCGAGTCCCCAGCAGGCTGTTTTCCAAAATGAAGCCAACATGGCTGCTCCTGCAGAGGCTCCTGGTACGCAGCAGAACCAATTAAAAAACTCAATTCAGCAGCTCAAAGTCCTGCTGAGAGACTGATGGCGTGGTCGAGCTGATAAGCGGCTCAGCGTTCAGACGTTCAGTAATACAACACGCCCCCCCTCTCCCTGTCCTGCTGAGGGAACATCACTCCGACCTGGGCTATCTCCAGCACCAGTGGCAACAACAGGCAATTTGTGGAGGGTTATATAGGGTAATTAACAAATGCGCTGTGTGGTGTTGGCTGACACGTTTCATATCATGTTTGTGTTTCCCTCAGGGCGTCTGCCACCGAGATGCCGGCAAGTAGAGACAAGCTGCAGGTGGAAATGAAGACAGAGTGTAGGATCACTCAAACATTCACTTTGCATCTGCTGTTTCACTTTACACACTTTATTCTCTTATCCTCTTAACACCAAAACTCATGTTTATTCTACTGAGAACCATCTGAAGCTGTAAATAAGTGAAAAGCCTTTATTAACATGACTGTAAACAGACTACATGAGGGGTATTCAGTAAAAATTCAAAGACATCTAGTTACTGAAATTTCCTCCCAGCCAAGATCTGAAACTCATGATGTCTAAATAACATCTACGTCTATCAAATAAAATCAACAACGTGCATTACCATGTAATTTAAGCTATATTTATGGTATATTTTCAAAGTACCTTGTACTTGTATGGAAAACAAAAGCTTTCACCATTAAAAAAAATCATCCCAGCACAATGAACCTAAGGCCTACAATTCAAGTAAAATGAATAACAAGTGCCTTCCATCAATCTATATATTTTTATCCGCTTACCCAGGCTGGGTCGTGAGGGCAGCAGGCCAAGCAAAGCACCCCAGACGTCCTCCTCCCCAGCAACTCTTTCCAGCTCCTCCTGGAGGACCCCGAGGCGTTCCTAGCCCAGATGAGATATGTAATCCCTCCAGGGATTAGGTGGTGAAAATGAGATGAGAGGAAGATGGAGAGGTGCTGATGATTTGGATGAGTAGAGGAATGAACAATCGTCGAGCTCGTCCTGGACTCTGGATATGATGGTTGAAGGTGAAGGGGGAGGAGTGACAATTCTGGCGAAAATGACGGCTGACAGCAGCAGAGGAGAGAACAGATTTTAATTTTGTGGCAAAGTGTGATTGGATAACTAGCAGAGTGAACACCCATGGTCAGCTGATTAGTGGAAGCAGTGGGAGGGAGAGAACTGTGAATGATTGAGCACAAAGAAAGTCTTCTTGATTGAACTTCTGCTGAGCTTCATTTAATATATCACAAATTGGTCTCAAGTCCAGGTAGAACTGTCACTTGTGACTGTGGTCTGCTGTTTGAAGATGCCTGGACTACATGACATCAGTTCAATAATGAGGAGACCTGACAGACATTCTTAAAACTTTCTTTTATAGACAAACGTATCAGCCGACTCTTGCATTTTACGTTTCTTTACTTTATTCATTCCCCTTGTGTTTTATAATGTGTGTTGTTCATCTTTTTAATATGCTGTTTTGTTTTTGAAGCACTTTAGACTCTTGTCAACAAAAAAAATGTTATAATTATAATGAAACATGATGGTTGCTGTCATGAGGACTTGTTATATCCCACGTAGCGTAAGGTTGAATCCCAGGAAGTGGGATTCGTTCATTTGCTTGGCTACCAGCTGAATAGTGACGTCCAATCATATTCCAGCAGGTGTGCTGAGTGCGAAACTTCTCTTTGGCATCATCTATTGGTGAGGCTTTAAGAAAAGTTGTTTGTTACATCTACCACTTGCAGTAAACACTACAGTCTCTACAGGCTGCCAGCACCACTTTTATTCTTGTTCTTTGAAAGTGACTTTAATCAATATTTCGTATTATAACAGTGGTGCCGAACAGATGAACAATGATTTGAAACTCATTATAAAGCTTTGTAAAGTGTTTCAAATCATTGTTCATCTGTTCGGCCACAACTTCACTGTTGTGGTTCACTCTCAGTGCTCTTATAGTGTCGTTTTAGCAGCTAAAGAGTCAGATATTTCCCTCAGGAGATGGTGGAGACCAAAAACAGAGCTAAAAGAGAGAGAAAATTGGACTGACATTCATATGGAGGACTCCTAATGAACCATCATGTTGCTCTGCAGCTGCTGGATGTGGAAATAAAAACTGTTTGATAACAAGTTCAACATATCAGCTTAAAAGGTGATGATATGTTAATGTTGTGTTCACAGCGTGTTTCCAGTTATTGCAGGTTTAAGGTAGGGGTAGATTGGATGCTGATGCTCTGTGCTCCACGGTTAATTAGAGGAAGTGAAGAGGGAGGGAGAGATGTGAGGTATTTCTTCGGGATTTTTAAGCTTCAGGCAGACACTGACGGTGCTGATCTGACGGAGGAGATGCCCTCCAACCCTTAAAAAAGACAAAACAGACTCTGGTGGAACAGAAGGCACTCAGAGCGATGAGCTTCCACTAAGATGGGAGAAAGTCTGCAGCTCAGGAGGTTGAGAACAGGCTCTCACTCTGCCGGGGTCGCGGATTTAAACGGTAAGAAAGTATGAGCTGAAGACTTCACCAGACAGTTTCACCACAGAGACCTTCTGATGTCTCAGTATTTTTACTGTATAAACTTTATGGACTGAAAACCACAGGACTGAAGCTTACAGGAATACTCACATTGTCACCGACTGTTCTGTGAAGTTTTAAGTTGGTTTCTGTTGTTTGTTGCTGTAACGCTGAGTCCCAACTGAAGAGGAGTGCAGTATTGAAATTATCACTACTGAAAGTACTACGTACTACGTAAGTATATTGTAGAGCTACTTCCAGTACTGACGTATATGGTAGACTATGACTAAAACTACTTTCACTACTGCTATTATCACTACCAAGGCCCCACCGAATATACTAGTACTACTGCTGCGGACTACTCAGTAGTATTACTACTTAAAATACGTATACCCTCATTACTGTAACTACTGAGGCCTACTGCAGTATTACTACTGACAAGACTGCTTCTATTACTACTGCGGCGTATACTACTACTAATACTACAACTACTACTTCTATTACTGAGGTCTACACTAGTAATACTGCTGGAAATACTACTACTACTACTATTACTACTACTACAACTATTATTACTAAGGCCATCGCTATCATTAATACTGGAAATACTACTACTACTACTATTATAAGGCGTACACTGTCATTAATACTCACACTAAGACCTACAGTTGTAACTACTGAGGCACAGTAGTATTACTAATAAAGATACTACTACCTTGTGGTGTCACTACTGAGGCCTACATTAGTCTTACTAGCTCTAACTACTACTGAAATACTTCTATCCTCACACTCAGGCCTACAGTTGTGTTACCACTAAAATACTACCACTACTCTCAGTACTGCTTCTATAACTACTGAGGCATGGCAGTATTACTACTGAAAATATTGCTATTTTCACTCCTCTCAGTAGTACCTATCAGTGGTACAGCGTTCCTCTATATGAGTCAGCTGATATTAAATTATTGATTATTATTATTATTTCTTTTCTTTAATCTTTCACTCTGTTCGTCTTTGGTCTCATATTGTAGCTCCACTCTCTCCAGCTTCTTCTCCAAAATGTTTTGATCTCGGTGTTTTGATCTGACTCTCTACAGTAAAGAGATGATCAATGGTTTCATCATACAATCTTTTTAAAGGAAGGTGAAGGATCTGCATCATCCTGCCCTTCGTGGACTGCAGAGACGTTTTAATTTCATAAGCTGATGTAATGTGTACCAGACACGTTAGACAGAAAGTCTAGACTCTGTAGAAGAAGAAAAAAGTTTCTCTCAGAAAGTCGTGCTGAACTGTTTGTGCAATAAAACCCTGAATTATAACATCGGGAAAGAGAACATGTCTTTTGCTTGTTGTCGCTTTTCCAACATGGCTGCTTCTCTTTCACTTCTACAGTCTGAACCATGAGAGAGAAACCAGTGGGTTATCCAGCTGTGGTATGGTAGTCACATCAGATTACCATGGTAACCAGGTAGATCACCATGGAAACCTATGCTGCACAGCTAACCTGCTACCAGTGATGGAGAGTAGCTGAGTATATTTACTCACTTTCTGTTCTTACAAGTACAGTTCTGAGGTACTTTACTTGAGTATTTCCATTTAATACAACTTAATACTTCTACTCTACTACAGATATTGTACTTTTTACTTCACTACATGTAATTTACAGCTTTTGTTACTTTGTAGACTCTGATTTTTAATACAAAATTTAAATCAACTAAGAGATCATAACGTATCACTGCAGATTGAGATACAACACCCAATAGAGTTTAAAGTAATTAAGATTAGCTCCACCTTTACCAGCTGCTGATATGACATATATTCTTCTAAAATTGGCCTTAATGTGTAATCAGTACTTTTATTTTACTTTATTTTGATGCTGATACTTCTGTAATTTTACTTGTAACAGAGTATTTCTACACTGTAGTATTACAACTTATACTTTTTATAGAAACATATTTAAGGACTTTTTCGTCACTGTTGATATCCAGCTCCAGTAAGAGACTGTTCTTTAATCATAATTATCTGGCTGATTTGTGACCTCACTTATTTATTTATTTATTTATTTATTTATTTATTTATTTATTTATACCTCCCTAGAAGATTTTTCCTTCAGCTTCCCTGAGGGACTAGCAGAAAATGCCTGACCCTCGCTCTACCATAAATTAGTAATTAGATTTTTAAAACGTACCCTTTGATGTTTGAAAGTTGAGAGTTGCAGACCAAATCCTGGAGTTGAAAAAAAGCCCCTTAGATTTTCACTCTTGTCATGCATGTTGGTTAGTTTGTGCAAATGGTTTATTTTTGGCCAAATTTTAAATGAGACATAAAGTGATTCTGATCAAATATAAGTATCCTAAGCTCGGATGTTTTTTAATGACAGAAGTCTACAACAAACATGATGTGTTCAAGGACAGTCAGAAATTTAAAAATCCAACAATAATTTCTGTTTTTACAGCTCCAAACCCACCCATGACCAGGTTTAGGAGGCATATTTATTTTCAAATCTGCTGTAAAATAAATGAAATAAAAGAATAATTTGACATGCCTCCCCCTTTCTGCACCATCCACTCCCCCCTCATGAGTAACGTACAGTCCCTAAGCAGTGAGGACAGCTAACCCACAGAGAGACACAACATAAATTGAACTATAAATTAGCGTTTTCGCGTTGGCCACCGTAGGTAGAAGCCCATCTGTCATAAGCAGCGTCGGAAAACACTGATTTGTAACGTGAAATTTCTTCTATGAATGTTTTTAACACTTCAAATCACTGGGTATGTTTGTTTCGGAGAGGAAGAGACCTCTGCGGATTATTCGGCTCTCGCTGAAAACTAAAAAGCTAGAGGCCTGCCTTTGACATGCCAAACAGCGTCGGAGAAACACAGATTTCTAACGTGACACTGGTTTATTTAGTGTTTTCGCGGTTTTAATTGCATTGTCCGTGTGTTTACGGGAGGAAGAGACCTCTGTAGAAAATTCGGCTCCCACTTAAAACCTCCTGAACAATAAACACTGAAGGAATTCAGACCAAGAGAAGTTTCACCTGTGTGCAATCCTCACTGCAGGATCCCACCAAATCCCCCTAAAACTTACACAGTACTCGTGTATATGAGTCCATTATCTCTCTGTATCTGCTAGATATTCCCCTGGTGATATTCCCCAAGTGCTGTTAATATAAGTGACAATATCTAGACACAACAACAGGTCAGCTGTAGAGCAATACACCACAGCAGGACTGCAGAACATTAAAAGTTTGACGTTTGACCATTTGACACTGTAGAGATGAATTCTGTGCATTAAAACTTAAAAGCTGCTTTTAAAACAGTTTTCAAACAAACTCTGAAACACAGAAGTTACACTGCAGGTTTCTGTGTATTTTTTTTTTTAGCTTTTGAGACATTTAATATAAGCTTAAAGATAAAGTTTACTTTATGAAACCACTTTCAGACACAGTATGCCAAGAACTGGGCCGTTTTTCACTGCTGCAAGCAAACAGTCTGTGTGAAATACATTGCAAATTTATTCAAAGTAAACCCTTCCAAAAATGTGCATCTGCACTGCTTTAGAGAATACTTTCTGTCTAAATGTCTTCAGTTTATTGCATTCCCTTCAAACACTCGCAGGCCTTTACTTTGAACCTCGCTGCCCAGCGTCAGGCTGAATCCTAAAAAGCTGCTGCGTGAGTCAAGAATCCCAGACTGAGAGGAGACAGAGCAAACTGAGTTTTATATGGACCATTTCTCATCTGAAACAACTGAGTCCAGGGCAAAGACAACATGACTGAACCTCTAATCTCCCTGAGTAACACAGATCAAGGAGTCTCCACTTTATCGGGGCCTTTCTACCTCTGAAGCTGGCTACCTGGAGTCTGATAAACTCTGCAGAGATCTGGACTCGCTGTTCAGTAAAGTTCCACTCAGCATCATAAGTAGGTGAGCATGGGAAAACTCAAACCTGAAGTCTTCCACGACCTGAAACAGTGACACCATCATACAGTGATGTTAACTACAGGTAAACATTTTAACTAACAGATATCACCATGAAACTTCCCAAATTGATTACTTACAGTAAGACATTCTTTTGTATCACACGTTTTCTGAAATTATGTTTTAAATGTGCAGTGAGACATTTTATAATTAAATATGCACTAATTTTCATACATTTCCAGAACAAAGATCTGAACTACAATAAAACCAGGTTCAAAATTCTTGTTTCACTTTGTTGTCAAATTAGAGCCAAAAGTTTTTACACTCCATAAATTAGAAAATACAGTCGGTAGCTATTAAAAAAAAACAAAAAATTTTGGCATGTTTTTAGGAATAAAATGTGCTGTAATTTCGGCTATAAATGATGTATGATTAAATCTCTATTTAAAAATCTTCAGAATATAGACAGGAATAAAGCTGTAAATGCTGGTCTGTGTAAGTACTCCTGAATTTTTTTTTGCTCAAAAAAAAAAAAAAAAAGAATAAAAATAAAAAATAAATAAACAGCCTTTAAAGATATGTATTGTAAAATTTTTAGAGAAAAAAAAAACCTAGGATAAAATTCTAACTAACAGATATCACTACAGCCCTTTTTAAACAGGAACTGTGCAAATTTGCAGGAAAGCCCAATCAGTCTTCCATTGGCAGTATAAAAACAAAATCGGGGAGTGCAGCAAAGCGTCACTTACCTACCGTTGATGTGCCTTTTTCAGGGCAATGGGGGCGTGTTCAAGTAACAAAACGTGTGGCTCAGCATGTGACGTAAACAGTGACGTGGGAGGGAAGCTGCGGCTGTGCAGCTCTTCGGCGATTCTCTCGTAAGTCGGCCCGTTATTCACCGTCCCCGTCATCGCAATTCCTTGTCTCCCCAGTTGCTCATCTTTACAGTGTCTGTCAGGTTTGTGTTTCCCTCTTACTACTAGCTGCTCGCTAATTCCTGCTATCAGCTGTTTCCTGTTTGTCCACTGTCAGTGGCTCACACGTGCAGCGTCATCAACAGCTCCTCCCACAAGTCTTCAACAGCCCCTCCCGTGGTCTGTTTAAACTAAAAGGGTTCTGCCAATATGTGAACCCTACGAGGCAGAAAATTGGGCACCTCAGATCAACACTGTGAGTCTAAACGCTCGCAGCTTGCCAGCAAATTGGCTCAACATTCGCGGAAAATCTGGTGTTGTAAAAGGGGCTCTAGAGACAGACATTCACACTTACATTCACACCTACGGACAATTTAGGAAGATGGAGTACCCAGAGAAAACCCACGCTGACATGGGGTGAACATGCAAACTTGGCGCAGAAGGGCCCCCCCCATCCAGGAACCCTATTGCTGTGGGGCAACAATGCTAATTACTGCACCACTGTGCCGCCCTGCACTGTATAAGTATGTTTCTGAAAAACATTAAAATGAGAAATAGGCAATACAGTGCAGATGATACAGATGAGACAGGTGGAAGACAGCATCCGTGTTGCCATGTATGGAGGAACACAATTTGGGAAGACGGGCTGCAGGACGTAGCTGGAGAACGTGAGGGTGATGACGGCCAGCGTGGATGAGGACGGCGCTCCACAACAGCAGAAACCTGAATAAGAGAAAGACTTCAGTGACTGGTGTGTCAAGCCAAGTTTGGATATGTCATTTTATCACTCCATAAGTCAGAAAATGCAGTCAGTAGCCACAAAAATAAATTAAAAAAAATCAATTTTCAGCATGTTTTAGGCATAAATTGTTCTATCAGGTTATGAATGATATATAAATAAACTCCCTTCATTAAAAACCTTTAGAACATAGACAGGAATAAAACTGGAAACATTGGTGTAAGTGCGACTGAAATTGAGGAAAGAGACAGACAGTTTCCTCATGTAGACAAACCTATACCAAAGACTTTTCTAAAAATACCAATGTTGTTACCTTTTTGCTTTGTCATACAAAAATAACCAATGTATATGTATGTAATTGTAAGCACCACATAAGCAGCACTCCACACTGTAGATGCTCCGCTCCAAGTAGAAGTCCTGCAGTGAAAATGTTACTCCAGTAAAAGTATGCAAATATAATCAGGAAAATGTTTTAGAAGTATGAAAATGTCCCCTTTGACTGTTATACTGTTATTAGAATATTATTACTCATGCATTAATGTGAAACCAGGATTACACTGTTGCATATACAAAGCTATGGCTTCTGCCTGTTAAATGTGTTACATGATGATAAATCTTTGATAAAAGGAACATTATTGTACCAAACATTTCGTCATCAGGAGCCTCTGAAGACTTAATTCACTGTTCCATTAATCATGCTGTTAGTCAGAATAAAAGCCTCGACTTTCTCTGTGGTTTATGACCATGTGAGAACCATACATGAACAAGATAAATACTTTTTTTTCCGCCTGAAGCGTCTGTAATAATGACAGTAATTAGAAATTATAATGTTGAGTTGCCTGTAGCGATGGTAATCTGGAAGAGGCCTCTGTGTGACAGACACTGAAAAATCTGCATACAGATAAATATCATGATTTCAGCAGCAAGTTTGAACAGAAGACATGATGAGCTGAGGAGAACAGTGAAGTGTGACTGCCCCCTGCTGGCTGGAGGACATGCATTCAACTTCATAATGACGGGAAACAAAGTGACATGAAACTTTAGTCGAATTCATGAAAAGGAGAAGGGGAAATCACACAGCTACAAAAATGTCAAAGATGACTCATTAAAGGCTGAAATTTATTTTTATTGTTTTTATGTGAGGAGAGGAGAGCTGCAGGAGTTACCAGGCATCACAACAAACACCCTCATTATCTTCATCATCACCATTTGAGTAAAACATCTGGAGGAAAAAACCCTGTTAAAATTAAAATATATATATGTTAAGTAATGGAGTCATTTTACACAGTGCTATTGGTACTTTTTACTCTGCTGGTTAACAAACCCTTTAGAAAAGTAAAGAAAGAAAAATAATGATCTCAATCCCGTTGTCTTCTGGTTCAGCTGAATTTATTGTTGAACCTTTTATTGTATGGCTGTAAGCGCGGCCTTCACAGGATCCATAATGTTTTTATCTGTGATAATGGATCATAATATATATGTTGGTTATATTTTGTAGTTATTAATTTGAATCTGTGAAGTTACAAGTAGGTAAAAGAAATCCAGTGGAGTAACAGGAAACATCTCCTAAGTTGTAGTGAAGTAGAAATATAAAGTAGCAGAAACAGGAAATACCTTAGTGAGGTACAAATACCTTAAAATTATACTTCAGTAAACTTATCTCCCACCACTGGAAGTACAGTATTAAAAGGACAAAATCTAAAGATGATTTTTTTTTTTACATTATGACATCTAACTGTCATGTTGGGGATGTTAAGTTATGACCTACAAAACTTCACAAAGATTCCATGTAGTCTATATATGCAGTATGTTTAATAGTTTGTGTCTTAATGAGTTTTTCCTCCTCCTCAGCCTCACAGGGAGACGTGCTGAATATGGGACATATTTCCAGGGACACAGTTAAGGTAAGCCCTCCTTTAGCCTGATATAAATCTTCATGTTATAAACTGACAGAGCAGGATGTGTCCAGGGGTGGGGTGTTGGCGTATGAGCTCCAGGTCAGACAGCAGAGGAGAGTTTCAAACCTCTACTGTGGGTCCAGTAATGGAGTCACCACTCAGAGTGTCATCAGTGCTGCAGCTAATTAGCTGCTGGTTTTGAGATTGAGTTCACACTGCTGGAGTTTATTCTGGAAAATTAATCAGGGTATCATAAAAATGTCATTTAAAAACCCTAATTAAGTAAATCACCAAAAAAAGTATTTAAAAGTCATAGAATAGTATGTCATAAAATTTTCATTAAAAAAAAAATCAAGGTATAATATGTAATAATCAAAAAAGTAAAAATAAATCATCATCATATATAAGAAACAAAACATGTATATACATGTATATATAAGAAACAAAAAGTCACAGTGAATGCCAAAGAAAAGGTGTAACAAAAGTTATTGTTTAATATGCAATGAAAAAGCCATAAAAAGTCATACTATAATATGTCTTAAAAGATTTTACACCATGATGACGTATGTGGTTAAATAATGTCATAAAAAAAGATATAGTTTGTCAAAAAGAATTTAAAAAGTCATAGTAAAGTTTTCATGACAGTGCCATAGGAAGTCATAGTGTAGCATGTAAAAAAAGATTTTGTGAAAAAATAAGTTAAAGTATAGCATGCCATGAAATCATGAAATTTGAAATAAATGAAATATTTAGTACTGAATACTGTGAAAGTGAAATCATTATTTAGTGTCTTAAAATTTTCTTAAAACTGTCCTTGAAATAGTCATGCTTGAGTTTGTCAGAAAATACCATAAAAGTCTAGTCTCATGACTTTTCTTTTTAAATTTTTACGACTTAGTATACCATGACTTGTTTTTACGTCATGTTCTTGTATGACATTTGTTTAAGACATGTTTTTGACATGCAATACTATGACTTTTTTTTCCGTTGAATGACATACTATACTAAACATTTTTATTACAATATACTATACTCTGCATTTTTAAAAAGTCATAGTATAATATGTCGAAACAATAAAAAAAAAGTCATAGTATAGTCTGTCGAAAAAATACAAAGAAAAGTCAAAGTATAGTATGTCGAAAAAATGCAAAAAAAAAGTCATAGTATAGCATGTTGTGAAAACGCAAAAAAAAGTCGTAGTATAGTATGTCGAAAAAATGCAAAAAAAGTCAAAGTATAGTATGTTGAAAAAATGCAAAAAAAAGTCAAAGTATAGTATGTTGAAAAAATGCAACAAAAAAAAGTCATAGTATAGTCTGTCGAAAAAATACAAAGAAAAGTCAAAGTATGGTATGTCGAAAAAATGCAAAAAAAAAGTCATAGTATAGCATGTTGTGAAAACGCAAAAAAAGTCATAGTATAGTATATCGAAAAAATGCAAAAAAAAGTCAAAGTATAGTATGTTGAAAAAATGCAAAAAAAAGTCAAAGTATAGTATGTTGAAAAAATGCAAAAAAAAAAGTCATAGTATAGTATGTCGTGAAATTGCAACAAAAAACAGTCAGAGTATAGTATGTTGAAAAAATGCAAAAAAAACAATGTCATAGTATAGTATGTCACAAAAATGCAAAAAAAACAGTCATAGTATAGTATGTCGTAAAATTTGCTAAGAAAGTCATAGTATAGTATGTCGCAAAAACTGCAACAAAAAACAGTCAGAGTATAGTATGTCGTAAAATTAAAAAAAAAAGTCATAGTATAGTATGTTGAAAAAAGGCAAAAAAAAACAGTCATAGTATAGTATGTCGTAAAATTTGCTAAAAAAATCATAGTATAGTATGTCGAAAAAAATGCAAAAAAAAAGTCATAGTATGGTATGTTGAAAAAATTCAAAAAAAACAGTCATGGTATTGTATGTCGTAAAATTAAAAAAAAGTCATAGTATAGTATGTTGAAAAATTGCAAAAAAACAGTCACAGTATAGTATGTCGTGAAATTTGCTAAAAAAGTCATAGTATAATATGTCGAAATAATTCAAAAAAAGTCATAGTATAGTATGTCGAAAAAAATGCAAAAAAAAAGTCATAGTATAGTATGTCGAAAAAATGAAAAAACAAAAAGTTCATAGTATAGTATGTCGTAAAATTGCAACAAAAAACAGTCAGAGTATAGTATGTCGTAAAATTACAAAAAAAGTTATAGTATAGTATAGTATGTCGAAAAAATGCAAAAACAGTCAAAGTATAGTATGTCGTAAAATTTGCTAAAAAAAAGTCATAGTATAGTATGTCGCAAAAACTGCAAAAAAAAGTCATAGTATAGTATGTCGAAAAAATGCAAAAACAAAAAGGTCATAGTATAGTATGTCGTAAAATTTAAAAAAAAGTCATAGTATAGTATGTCGAAAAAAATGCAAAAAAAAAGTCATAGTATAGTATGTCGAAAAAAATGCAAAAAAAAAAGTCATAGTATAGCATGTCGTAAAATTGCAACAAAAAAGTCAGAGTATAGTATGTTGTAAAATTAAAAAAAAGTCATAGTATAGCATGTCGTAAAATTGCAACAAAAAAGTCAGAGTATAGTATGTTGTAAAATTTAAAAAAAAGTCATAGTATAGTATGTTGAAAAAATGCAAAAAAAACCCAGTCATAGTATAGTATGTCGTAAAATTTGCAAAAACAGTCATAGTATAGTATGTCGAAAAAAAATGCAAAAACAAAGTCATAGTATAGTATGTTGAAAAAATGCAAATAAAACAGTCATAGTATAGTATGTCGTAAATATTGCAAAAACAGTCATAGTATAGTATGTTGAAAAAATGCAAATAAAACAGTCATAGTATAGTATGTCGTAAATATTGCAAAAACAGTCATAGTATAGTATGTCGTAAAATTTGCTAAAAAAAAGTCATAGGATAGTATGTCGAAAAACTGCAAAAAACAGTCATAGTATAGTATGTCGTAAATTTTTTTAAAAACAGTCATAGTATAGTATGTCGTAAAAATTGCAAAAACAGTCATAGTATAGTATGTCGTAAAATTTGCTAAAAAAAGTCATAGTATAGTATGTCGAAAAAATGCAAAAACAAAAAAAAAGTCAGTATAGTATGTCATAAAATTTGCTAAAAAAAAAAGTCATAGTATATTATGTCGCAAAAACTGCAAAAAAAAGTCATAGTATATTATGTCGCAAAAACTGCAAAAAAAAAGTCATAGTATAGTATGTCGAAAAAAATGCAAAAAAAGTCATAGTATAGTATGTCGTAAAATTAAAAAAAAGTCATACTATAGTATGTTGAAAAAATGCAAATAAAACAGTCATAGTATAGTATGTCGTAAATATTGCAAAAACAGTCATAGTATAGTATGTCGTAAAATTTGCTAAAAAAAAGTCATAGTATAGTATGTCGCAAAAACTGCAAAAAACAGTCATAGTATAGTATGTCGTAAAAATTGCAAAAACAATCATAGTATAGTATGTCGCAAAAATTGCAAAAACAGTCATAGTATAGTATGTCGCAAAAACTGCAAAAAAAAAGTCATAGTATAGTATGTCGAAAAAATGCAAAAACAAAAAAAAAGTCAGTATAGTATGTCATAAAATTTGCTAAAAAAAAGTCATAGTATAGTATGTTGAAAAAATGCAAAAAAAAACCAGTCATAGTATAGTATGTCGTAAAATTTGCAAAAACAGTCATAGTATAGTATGTCGGAAAAAAATGCAAAAACAAAGTCATAGTATAGTATGTTGAAAAAATGCAAAAAAAACAGTCAGAGTATAGTATGTCGTAAAATTAAAAAAAAGTCATAGTATAGTATGTTGAAAAAATGCAAATAAAAGCCATAGTATAGTATGTTGTGAAATTTGCTAAAAAAGTCATAGTATAATATGTCGAAATAATACAAAAAAAGTCATGATATAGTATGTCGAAAAAAATGCAAAAAAAAGTCATAGTATACTATGTCGTGAAATTTACTCAAAAAAGGTCATAGTATAGTATGTCGAAAAAAATGCAAAAAAAAGTCATAGTATAGTATGTCGAAAAAAATGCAAAAAAAAGTCATAGTATAGTATGTCGAAAAAAATGCAAAAAAAAGTCATAGTATAGTATGTCATAAAATTTGCTAAAAAAAAGTCATAGTATATTATGTCACAAAAACTGCAAAGAAAAGTCATAGTATAGTATGTCGAAAAAAATGCAAAAAAAAGTCATAGTATAGTATGTCGAAAAAAATGCAAAAAAAAGTCATAGTATAGTATGTCGAAAAAAAATTGCAAAAAAAAGTCATAGTATAGTATGTCGAAAAAAATGCAAAAAAAAGTCATAGTATAGTATGTCGAAAAAAATGCAAAAAAAAGTCATAGTATAGTATGTCGAAAAAATGCAAAAACAAAAAAAAAGTCAGTATAGTATGTCATAAAATTTGCTAAAAAAAAGTCATAGTATATTATGTCGCAAAAACTGCAAAAAAAAGTCATAGTATAGTATGTCGAAAAAAATGCAAAAAAAACAGTCAGAGTATAGTATGTCGTATAATTTTTTTTTTAAAAAGTCATAGTATAGTATGTTGAAAAAATGCAAAAAAAAACAGTCATGGTATTGTATGTCATAAAAATGCAAAAAAAAACAGTCATAGTATAGTATCTCGTAAAATTTGCAAAAACAATCATAGTATAGTATGTCGTAAAATTGCAACAAAAAAACAGTCATAGTATAGTATGTCGTAAAATTGCAACAAAAAACAGTCATAGTATAGTATGTCGTAAAATTAAAAAAAAAAAACAGTCATAGTATAGTATGTCGTAAAATTTTTTAAAAAAAGTCATAGTATAGTATGTTGAAAAAATGCAAAAAAAACCAGTCATGGTATTGTATGTCATAAAAATGCCAAAAAAAAAAAACAGTCACAGTATAGTATGTTATAAAAATTGCAAAAACAGTCGTAGTATAGTATGTCGTAAAAATTTGCTAAAAAAAAGTCGTAGTATAGTATGTCGAAAAAAATGCAACAAAAGTTATAGTATAGTATGTCAAAAAAATGGAAAAACAAAAAGGTCATAGTAGAGTATGTCGTAAAATTGCAACAAAAAACAGTCAGAGTATAGTATGTCGTAAAATTTAAAAAAAGTCATAGTATAGTATGTTGAAAAAATGCAAATAAAAGCCATAGTATAGTATGTCGTGAAATTTAATAAAAAAAGTCATAGTATAATATGTCGAAATATTACAAAAAAAGTCATAATATAGTATGTCTAAAAAAATGCAAAAAAAAGTCATGGTATACTATGTCGTGAAATTTGCTCAAAAAAGGTCATAGTATAGTATGTCGTAAAATTTAAAAAAAAAAAAGTCATAGTATAGTATGTTGAAAAAATGCAAAAAAAAACAGTCATGGTATTGTATGTCATAAAAATGCCAAAAAAAAAACAGTCACAGTATAGTATGTTATAAAAATTGCAAAAACAGTCGTAGTATAGTATGTCGTAAAAATTTGCTAAAGAAAAGTCGTAGTATAGTATGTCGAAAAAAATGCAAAAAAAAGTCATAGTATAGTATGTCGAAAAAATGGAAAAACAAAAAGGTCATAGTAGAGTGTGTCGTAAAATTGCAACAAAAAACAGTCAGAGTATAGTATGTCGTAAAATTTAAAAAAAGTCATAGTATAGTATGTTGAAAAAATGCAAATAAAAGCCATAGTATAGTATGTCGTGAAATTTGCTAAAAAAGTCATAGTATAATATGTCGAAATAATACAAAAAAAGTCATAATATAGTATGTCATAAAAATGCAAAAAAAAACAGTCATAGTATAGTATGTCGTAAAATTGCAACAAAAAACAGTCAGAGTATAGTATGTCGTAAAATTTAAAAAAAAGTCATAGTATAGTATGTCGAAAAAAATGCAAAAAAAGTCATAGTATAGTATGTCGAAAAAATGGAAAAACAAAAAGGTCATAGTATAGTATGTCGTAAAAATTGCAACAAAAAACAGTCAGAGTATAGTATGTCGTATAATTTTTTTTAAAAAAAGTCATAGTATAGTATGTTGAAAAAATGCAAAAAAAAACAGTCATGGTATTGTATGTCATAAAAATGCCAAAAAAAAAAAACAGTCACAGTATAGTATGTCATAAAAATTGCAAAAACAGTCGTAGTATAGTATGTCGTAAAAATTTGCTAAAGAAAAGTCGTAGTATAGTATGTCGAAAAAAATGCAAAAAAAAGTCATAGTATAGTATGTCGAAAAAATGGAAAAACAAAAAGGTCATAGTAGAGTGTGTCGTAAAATTGCAACAAAAAACAGTCAGAGTATAGTATGTCGTAAAATTTAAAAAAAGTCATAGTATAGTATGTTGAAAAAATGCAAATAAAAGCCATAGTATAGTATGTCGTGAAATTTGCTAAAAAAGTCATAGTATAATATGTCGAAATAATACAAAAAAAGTCATAATATAGTATGTCATAAAAATGCAAAAAAAAACAGTCATAGTATAGTATCTCGTAAAATTTGCAAAAACAATCATAGTATAGTATGTCGTAAAATTGCAACAAAAAAACAGTCATAGTATAGTATGTCGTAAAATTGCAACAAAAAACAGTCAGAGTATAGTATGTCGTAAAATTTAAAAAAAAGTCATAGTATAGTATGTCGAAAAAAATGCAAAAAAAGTCATAGTATAGTATGTCGAAAAAATGGAAAAACAAAAAGGTCATAGTATAGTATGTCGTAAAAATTGCAACAAAAAACAGTCAGAGTATAGTATGTCGTATAATTTTTTTTAAAAAAAGTCATAGTATAGTATGTTGAAAAAATGCAAAAAAAAACAGTCATGGTATTGTATGTCATAAAAATGCCAAAAAAAAAAAACAGTCACAGTATAGTATGTCATAAAAATTGCAAAAACAGTCGTAGTATAGTATGTCGTAAAAATTTGCAAAAAAAAAGTCGTAGTATAGTATGTCAAAAAAAATGCAAAAAAAGCCATAGTATAGTATGTCGAAAAAATGGAAAAACAAAAAGGTCATAGTATAGTATGTCGTAAAATTGCAACAAAAAACAGTCAGAGTATAGTATGTCGTAAAATTTAAAAAAAAAGTCATAGTATAGTATGTCGAAAAAAATGCAAAAAAAGTCATAGTATAGTATGTCGAAAAAATGGAAAAACAAAAAGGTCATAGTATAGTATGTCGTAAAAATTGCAACAAAAAACAGTCAGAGTATAGTATGTCGTATAATTTTTTTTTAAAAAAGTCATAGTATAGTATGTTGAAAAAATGCAAAAAAAAACAGTCATAGTATAGTATCTCGTAAAATTTGCAAAAACAATCATAGTATAGTATGTCGTAAAATTGCAACAAAAAAACAGTCATAGTATAGTATGTCGTAAAATTAAAAAAAAAAAGTCATAGTATAGTATGTTGAAAAAATGCAAATAAAAGCCATAGTATAGTATGTTGTGAAATTTGCTAAAAAAGTCATAGTATATATAGTATGTTGAAAAAATGCAAAAGAACCAGTCATGGTATAGTGTGTCGAAAAATTTGCAAAAACAGTCATAGTATAGTATGTCGAAAAAAAATGCAAAAACAAAGTCATAGTATAGTATGTTGAAAAAATGCAAAAAAAACAGTCATAGTATAGTATGTCGTAAAATTTAAAAAAAAAGTCATAGTATAGTATGTTGAAAAAATGCAAATAAAAGCCATAGTATAGTATGTCGTGAAATTTGCTAAAAAAGTCATAGTATAGTATGTTATAAAAATGCAAAAAAAAGTCACGTATAGTATGTTGAAAAAATGCAAAAAGTCGTAGTATAGTATGTCGTAAAAATTTGCAAAAAAAAAGTCATAGTATAGTATGTCACAAAAATGCAAACAAAAGTTATAGTATATAGTATGTCATAGAATTGCAACAAAAAATCAGTCACATTATAGTATGTCGTAAAAAAAAAAAAAAACAACAGTCATAGTGTAGTATGTCATATATCTGAAAAAAACCCATAATATATCATAAAAAGTCATAGTATAGTATGTCATGAAACTGTCACATCATAATCACTGTATGACAGATGTTAAAAATCACCTAAAAGAAGAGGAGGCAGTTTTTTTTTTATTGTCTTTAAATACAAATTTATTGGCATGAGCTCATACAGTCAAGCTGTAAAACAGTGCAACTTTTTTTTTGCATTTTAAATACTTGTACAAAATGCAAAAGTATATATACAATCTGTAAACAGGAACAAAGTGCAGATCATTACAACCAGTATGAACATTTGAGAAGACACAAAATCTTCATGCAGAGTTATTCTAACAAAATAAATAATACAATTTCAAATGTCAAAACTAACACTGAAAGACAAATTCTACACTTAATTCATCGTGAGTCATCTGAAATGATCAAATACTACTTGTTGTTTTAAAACCAGGCATTAAATATAATTAACAATTAAATAATAAGATTAAAGGAAAAGTCAACCTCTTAAATAAACAAATACTGTCATTGTTGTTAATTGAGAATATTTATTTCCAATATGTGATGTGAAACTGTATAAAAGACTCTTATATATTTTTACAATTTAACACGTTTTGTCTTTTTTTTTTTAAGAAAATAACAAAAAAAAACATGAACATTTTTGCTGTGACAAAACAAAAGACAGTTAAATAGTGTCACGTTTTAGAACACAAAAATACATTTTCTATCAGTCCCAGCACTTTTCTTTTAAACATCATTTACATCAACACAAACACCTGTAGGGAATTTGAAAAAACTTTGTCAAAAGTTGAACATCAGCTGATCAATTCCAATCAACTTGGAGTTTATCTCAAAATCTCAGATTTGAAGTTAATGCTGATCTGATCTGATCTGTGCAGCTTCCTGTCTTCAGAGATCAATTTCTTTACTGGAGGACGGTCTGAACAGCAGCCTCGCTCATTAAACATGCAGCTTTTGCTGTGAAAACAGAGCCTGGAGGATTCTAAGTTGCCATTTAATAAAACTGTAATCACCTCTTAGCATCAGCAGAGGGGGAATCAGACACAAGGGGTTTTTAACTGGTTATCAAACAGTCTCAGCTTAATACTGATGCTTGTACACGAGTTACATAAGCAAAAAAGACCATCAGTGAGTCGACTGGCTGTTTCTGTATAGTTATTCCTAATACCTGTGCCCGGGTCAGGTTCCACACCAAATCACACTAAAGAGCCTATGTTTGCATTTTCTCAGGCGAAGATTGGCAGTAAGTCGTAAGTTAGCCAGTTAAAAGTATGAGCAGATTTTTCTTTAGAGAATTTATTCTTGATGTTATTTTTTTGTGGCAATGGAAAGAAAAAGATAAGAATTGACTGAAGAACAAAAAAAGCTAATATGAACAGTGATGGGCGAAAACATGAGTCAACATTAGTCGGTCATTCAACAATAGTTATTTAAACTACGTATGTTTTAGCATTAAAACGCTATTTTCCTCAGCCCTTCTGAAAATGATTTCCCATGTGACCTGACGTAGGATTCTGCATGATGACATTGCTACATATAGATACCCTACTCCCACAGTATTGTGTGTAATCTATCTTGCATATTAGCTCTTGTGCTTAACCCCTGACCAGTATGGACGCTACTGCTGTGTGTGTGGACGCCACGTTAGTTCAGATCCAAAACTCGCATATTATTAAACTAGCTGATCGAGGCAGTGGTCGACCAGCGACTGCTGTGTTTGGTGAGGTAAAATTACTGTTTTGTTTTTATCTAGTGGCTTTGAAGAGAGCATCGCTAAAAGATTGGGTTCTCTGTCCACTTCTCCAAACTGGGGGTGTGCTGACCACCATTTACTGTATGTAATACACTGACAATGGATAAGTGCCTGGCAGGACCACGTAAAACAATCGGAGCTAACCCTTTCAGTTATTATTATTAGCAGCAGCTCTCTCGTCATCGCTTTCTGCTAATGGCTAACTCAGTGTTTCCATTTAAAAAAGAAAAACAGAGCAGTATTCAAAATCAGTTGCATCATTCTTTCACTTGTTTCAGAAACAAATTCACGCGCTTCCCCACATCAAGATCTTTACGACATGATGCGGTGGTGCCCATGGAAACACTACGACTTCTGTCGGCAGGGGCCGCCAAAAATCAACAAAAAATTAAAGCTGCAAACAGCGATGAACGGCACCTTGCACCTTCCTGCACACTGCAGGTGTTGGCAAGACGCTGGTTCACACAGCTGTGAATTTACGCTGTGAACACTGTTTAGACGTCTTTTTGCATGTGGAGTGCGTGGCACTGGAAATACTGTATTGCAAATTCTTTACCACTTCCTGTGTCCACTAGGCGGCACCTGAGATCATGCAACAAACACACCAGTTGCTGAATATCAAGCGTGGAGCGCACAATGTAAATTTAATGCTGTTTAAATGATGTGTGTCACACCAGGCTGACTTCCTGTTACCAGAAGGTGGCGCAATTACTTTGACCCAAAGTTGGTTTTTGCTATTTTGGTTTTGGTATTTCATTGGTGATTTACAGATGTGCTCAGGCCGTGAAATTTGGGGCAGACTGAACAATGTAACTCAAGTTACATCAATTTCTTGTTTCATGGCGAAACAAGCAAAATGCAACTTTACATCACAAAGGTCTTAAGATTGTATCAACCAAATCTGAAGTTGATCTGATTAGGAGGAGTTCGTTAAAGTGCAGCGCCTGGAAGTGGCCAAAAATACACTAAAATTATACGTTAAATTCGAAGTAGCTGACTTTTTTTCAGTCTTAGGATGTTATAAGTGCCAAATTTCTTCTTTGCTGAAAGAAACTTCTTGTAGGGGGGGCGCTATCAAGCCATTTTGTCTCACCTGAGCATGAGACCCACAAAATATCAAGTTCCTCACCAGTTCTGATGAGTGTGCAAAGTTCTGTGAGTTTTTGAGCATCTTTAGTCCCTCAAAAATGTGATTCATTTGCATACATAACAATAATTTGTTGCATTTCAGTAGGGTCCTCGCACCACTTCATGAAAGTTCCTTGTAGTTCAGGTATAAAAACGCAGTCACAGACGATAAAAAACTTCCTCACCAGTTAAACTACCCCATTTCATGTCTGGGCTCAGAGGGCGGAGTCAGACTGTCTCTGCAGACGCCGTTCTGCTGCTGATGCTAATGTTTCTCGTCGCAGGGTGACGGGGTCAGAGGTCGAAGCGTTGCTGACCAGGGAGGAGTCAGAGTTTCCTGTGTTGGAGCTGGTGTTCCTGGTCACATAGTCCCTGCAGACGAAAGCAAAGTTTGCAGGTAAAGGACCATCAGTTGCTTTATATTTACATGTATTTACCTTTTGACTTAAAATTGCACATAATTTAGATTTTTAAATAATAAGTGACGCGTCATTTTATATTCACCACTCCCTCTTTTGATCAGAGATACTTTTCATTCACTGATTAGTTTTAATCTGTTCTACTTTGTCTTTTTTGTTGATCATTGTGAAGCTACCATCAATACAGCTCAACACGTCCTGCACAGACTTCAGTGCCTCCAGGGTTTCACACTGAGATTGATGCAGCCTGATTTACAGCTGCTCCTCTTGGCGCCTTGAACAGTCTTTAGCAGTAATTTTTGTTGGCAAATGTGAGAGGTTCCTCTCGCAGGTCTGCGTCGTTGCAACCAGAAACAAGGAAGTGAGTCTGAGGACGTTATGTAGGTGAAATGATGGTGATTGGTCAAATTTGCTGACGAGTTGCAGTGATTGGACAAAATTTCAAAGTCATGCAGAAGTCACGGGGGATTGGTCAAATTTGTTATTATCGCAACATCCTGGAGGGGCTGACATTTCAAATTAAAAGCTGACCAGGAAAGGTAGCTTTTATTGGCCAAATCTAAATGTCCACCCAACATTGTCATGAGGCCCCTTGTGGACTGGTTGAATTGTGGATGTGTACACACTCTGAGACTGCGGGAACACGCCCTCAAAGTGCAGTGAAGTCCAGATATTTGGATGCAGTCGTTGCCTTTGAGGCACAGAAAGGCTTTTAATGTGAACCATCTGTGCAGGAAGTGTTGACAATGATCAAAATAATCGCAACGTTGAACAGACTGGAGTTAAATTAACTGCCCAACTGGTCCAGATTTCTCCTTAGTCATTGGTTAAAGGTCCACTCAGTTTGACACACTTGGGTTTGACCATGTAGTTGAGCTAGTTAGCTGTTTCTGTTAAGTAGCTGTCACTTGTTAATCACTCACTCTACAGCAGGAAACAGCACTTCAAAATAAAAGCTCTGTACCAGAAATTCACTATAATATAAAGTGTGTTTCTTTACAAACTGACCCACTTTTGGACCACGACCCACCAGCTGGGAACCACTGGATTTTGTATCAACAGCAAATTTAAAAAAAAGGAGCATGTAGGAAAAGGCTTCATACGAAAATATGATTTAAAAATGGTTAGAAAAATGAAAAAAATCTGGTCGTTTTCTAATATAAAGCTGTTCCAGATTTTACTGTACGTTCTGACCAATCATTAAACAGAAATTTAGATTTGACGGTTTCCTAATGCACAGGCAGCGGCTGGTTTCACATTTTGGTTCTTACTGATATTTTCAATTTAATTAATCTATAAATCTATGTAATAACTATAATAGATTGATAGAATTAAGTTTCATGATTCTCAAAGCTCAAATATTGAGCTGAAAATTTACTTTATTTAGAAAATTCTTTGATTCGTTACCAAACACAGTGACCATCATGTCAGTTTTATTTTTTGTCAGAGATCACTATCTTCTGCTGAATTACTTGTAAGCACAGATTGTTTTTAAAAATATTTGAAGATGGAACAACTTTAATATCCATCACTTAAGATTTAGCAGTCAGGCAGTTTGCTTTTCAATAACATAAAAATCCAGATTTAATTTGTCCTACGTCCACCATCACTCTGTGTCTTCTGGGTTTGAGTTTAACGACAATGTTTGGCGGCTGAATTAAAGTTTTGGGTGTCGAGGCTATAGTCCTTCAAAACAATCTGCTCCATTTTACTCTTACCATGTAATAGTAATAAAAATATAACAATTTAATTTGGCAGGTGAGGGGAAAGAAAATAAAACACATTGTTGGTTTATGGATAACCATAAAAATATCCATTAAAAAAAAGCAACTAATATACATGTAATATATGATGACATAATATTATGACAAATAGAGAAGTAAGACCGTAAAAAGAGACGACAGAGTGAATAAAATAAGAAGAAATAAAAGGTAAAAGCAGGAAGGCAGATCTATAAAAATGGATTTTGAGGTGAGATTTAATGACACTGCCTGCAAATATAAAACTATGGTCAGATCGAACTGAGCAGGACGTTCACTGTGATGGATTATCTATCTGCAGTGTCTCTGTGAGTTGATTTTAACAACAAACTGATGTGAACTGAAGCCAACAGCTGCCTGTGAGGAAGGAGAGAAACCTAACAACTGCTCCTGATTTTAAAAAAAACTCCCAGCATGCAAAGTGCAGGTGATTTGTAGTAAATGGGCTAAAACACAAAATGTCACCGCAGTGGTTTCACTAATGAAGCCACAGCTCAGAGATTCATCAGTGTTGGAGACAATTAGCAGCTGAGACGAAGTTACAAAACTAGGAAAACTCCTAAACGGCAAACAAGAGGAGGTGTTGGTGCAGAGAGGAGCGCTATGTTAACCCTCAAACCGACTGAGCGACAGAAGCATATTCACCTCAGAGGGTTAAAACTACGTTAACAAATCATCAGTCCTTGCTAGAATTTGTGTCCGAGGCAAATTATGTTCATCAAAAAAGATAAAATGTTTTTTTAAGTCCCAATACTTAAATCTGTATTCAAGATACTGTGCAGAAGTACTATGAAAGCTGAAGTCACTCCCCTCTCATGTTCAGGGAGCAGTAAAGGTGACTCTTTGGTACCTGCGCGCTCGCTGCAGCAGCTCCTCCCTCCTCTGCAGCAGATGCTTCTGTCGCTGCTCCGCCGACGAAGAAAACCGAACCTCCACGTCATCATCATCATCCATCTTCTCCTCTATAGAAATCTGCTTCTCCTCCTCATCTTCCTCCTCCGTCTCATCACCCCCGCCCTGCTCTGACTCGCTGCTGGCTGCGGCCTCGTCCTCAGGTGGAGGAGTCACCTGTATGACCTGCTGCTCAAAGACATGACGAGAGAGGAAACTGTTTCAAACATGTTTGTTTGCTGAAATGCGGCTGGTTTACGTACAATATTAAAAATCAAACATCCTGCTGTACTATTTAAGATTTTTCAAGGTAAATGCTACGGTGGCCCTGAGAGCTCAAACCACTGCAAATTAAAAAAACATCAATGTGAGGAAACCTGCAAAACGTTTAGAAATAAACGAATACATGTTACTTGCAGCATGTTTCTGTTTAGATTTGTGGTTTCTTAATTTGCACTGAGCTCTCAGGGCCACCGTACGATACAGTTTAATATTTTGCAATTA
The DNA here is from genome assembly GCA_035609425.1 of Epinephelus awoara. NCBI lineage: Eukaryota > Metazoa > Chordata > Actinopteri > Perciformes > Serranidae > Epinephelus > Epinephelus awoara. The sequence continues at coordinate 5,500,165 of CM069298.1, read as the reverse complement.
CAATCAAATTTACTTTATCTCATATTTTAATTAGGTTATGTGTTATCCTTTATTTTCAATGGCACTATTTTATGTTTAGATTTAATTTTATTTTAATGTGCATGATCTTTTTCTTTTTCAGTATATTAATGAGCATCATTGGAGGGAGCCTGAGACTTACAATATTCATTGCTGTCAACTGATTCTGTGTAACTGTTAAATATATGATGATGAACTCAATGAGACTTTGACTGCGAGACTGACCAGTGGCGGGGCGGCGGCAGTCTGGACTCGTCCCTCCAGGATGTTGTCAGTGGTGACCTCGAGGGATCGAGTGATCTCCAGGTCCTGCAGGATCAGCTGGAGAGGAACCTGAGGAAACATCTCCTGGATCTGCTGAGCCTGAGACACAGACAGACAGACACACCTGACCTCAGAAACCTGTTCCACTCTCAGCAGGAGAGATGTGATTCTCTAGTCACACTGCAGGACGCCAGCCTGTCCTCTGTGAACTCACCATGGTGTTGATCTGTGATGGGTTGGCCGGTGCGATGCCCAGAAAGTTGGTGGTGGCCATAACTTCCACTGAGAAACTGGGCAACCAGCTGGCAATGCGAGAACCTGGGAACACAGCAAGGTCAAAGGTCAGAGAAAAACTAAAATTACTGCCTCATGGTTGTGTTCCTCCTCCAAGATGCAGTTACAGTTTCCATCCATGTCTGTCCGGACTCATATGTGTCATCACAGTCGACAATGATTCTAATATGGATGTCCACTTCACACCAATGCAACTACATGAGACGGCGTATCATCTCTATGCAACAACTCTCTGTACTTCTGTTCTGATTTGCAGCTTTTAAGGGTTATTTTCTGGCTAAATATAATTTGTAGCCTCTTAAAATATGAATGAGGATAGTGATAGTCAGATACTCGCTATCTTTTGAGTGACATCAAAAACATTTTCTGGCTCAGAATTAGATGAAAGATCAATGCCACACATATCTAAGTCAGAGATATCAGTGTACACGAAACTCTCTGTAAGAACCACGTTATTTTTTACATTTCTGTTTGTATGCAGAAAAATAAACACATAAGATATGGATACATTACTGAGCTTTGCGGGTGTTGTATGTTTATTTTTTAACTTGGGAGAGAGCCATGCTGCCGTAGCTGTTTCCTGCTGCTACCAGTTTTTATGCTAAGCTAATCATCTGCTGGCTTCAGTTTCATATTTACCGTACAAATATTTCCCTTTACTGTCATAGATTCAATTAGTGGAGCACTGAACTATCCCTTTAACATGCTGTCACACTGGAATCATTTTCACAGAACACATGTATGAGCAGAGCTGAGACTCATCAGGGTCAGCTCAGGTTTTGATTCACTACCAGTAAGCATCTAAGAAAAGTTGATTTTGTTTTCTAAAAACATCACAGAGCTGTTTGTCTGACTACAGACGATATAAAAGGCAACGGATGAGCAGAGGACCTGATAAAAGTCACTAGATGTGTCGTTCACTGTCTCACCATCGAAGTGGAAGAAGTGGTTGAGCTGGTTGAGGTGTGGCTGGGCGTCTGCTCCAGGAACAGCAGCCACGTTGTCAGCAGCAGCAGCTTCCCTGGTTTCCCTCTCCACACGCCCTCCTCCTCCTCCTTCACCGATGTTCAGAGACATCCGGCATGTCGGACATGACGTGTCCTGTTCGAGCCAGGAGCGCAGACACGAGCTGAGGACACACGAACACTCAGCGTTAAACAATCAGTGTTTATTAAAATGTTCACCTGTCAGTAAATGTCATGTCTCGGTGACTCATGCACCAAAATAAATATTATTTTCCTTCATTATATCTCATCATTATGTCGACAGTCATTTACTGCATCTCATTATTGTAATGACTCCTAAGGTACATTTATTTTTCCGTTATTTAAACTAGTCATCATAATGTTTCCCTGTACATTAAGATGTACGCATCCCTTATTCAGAATTGATATGAATCGATAAATCAATATTTTTGAAAACATTAATCCCAACGGGAAATCACAAGCTACCCTGCAGTATTTATATATTAATGATATACTTATATACTTACTTACTTTTTTCAAGCAAACACTTCAGTACTTTTACTTCAGTTAAGTTTTGAATGCAGAACTTCTACTTGTGATTTTACACACACTTTCAGGTGCAGCCTAGAGACACCTACATGTTGTGATTGCTAAATTAACTGAAGTAAAAGATCTGAGTACTTCCTCCACTGCTGCTCGTACTGACCTGTGGAAGAGGTGACCGCAGGGAAGTTTCCGAGCTGAACTCATCACATCCCAGCAAATCGCACAGTCATCGTTATTGGCTGCCAGTTCATCTGCAGACGCCACAGGAAACCTGGAAAACAATGAAACATCTGTTTACAGTGTGCTTCTTTTACACGATAGACAGATTTAAAATCACAAACATACAGGTTCTTTTTTTGTCAATGTATGTAGCATTCTCCGGCCTCTTTCCAACAGCACACTGACATATACAGATTTTAAATTTTGGGAAAAAGAGAGCACTGGTATTGAACTGAAGTATGAGAATCTGTACAGAGTGAGCAGCTGTATCGATGCATCTCCAGCACTAATAATCTGACTGTGTGATTCTCTGACACATTGATAGCCTGATGCTGTGACACCGCTGCAGTACTGACCGGGTCTCCATGTTGCGGAGGACTCGCAGGTAGTTCTGGTGGCGGCGGATTCTCTTCTGAACCTCCTGAACGAGGAAACGAAGCTGCATGAAGATCACCAGACTCGCCATGGACAGCCAGATGTTACTGAAGAGCTGAGAGAGACACAGAGAAGGAATTCACATGACAGAGACAGACAGACACTACTCTGGTTAATAAAATGTTCAAGGTCCAGTGTGCAGGGTTCAGTGATTTTCAGCTGTGAGGTTTGCAGATTTGCAACCAACTTAATCTTTTCCAACATGTTGCTCTCCCCAGACCATGACCTGCTCCATATGTAGATATAAATGGCTCATTCTAATAACGATTCTTATTTTCAGAGTATTCACTAATACAAACACAGTCATGAATATTACACACCATTTCTGCCAATGGATGCCCCTATTTCCTACACCTTTAAATTCAGTTTTGTAATTGGTTGGTTCATTAAAAAAACTTAATTAACTTAGTAACAGTGTCAGCAGTGTGCGGGTAACGACGCTTCACTGTTACCATACCATAAGACCCAAACCTGTTCTGTGGCGACATAAATTCACTTTTATTTCAACAATTTTCTGTCTGTAACTATTTTCAGTTCTGCCATATTTGTACACTTAAATCTGAGGACTTAGTTTGAGTCTCTGCCTTGCTGCTGGAAACTCTCTGAGACCTTCCAGAAGACTTCATGTTTTAATTTCACAGGTAGTTTAAGTCTCATTTAACGGTTTGAGTTCATAGTTTTTCTCCTTGGTTTGAGGTGTTGCTGCATGAGACAGGGTCTGTCCAGTGAGACTTAGTGTGGGTAAGGACTTGACTGGGAAGGTGGTCAACTGGGTCAATTTATTTTATGAAACAATCTAGAAAATATATATTAAAAATATCTATCTATCAATTAATAAATCTGCCTAGATCTAACTAAATAAAAAACCTTTATTTTTACCTTATTTTTCATTGTAATTGCTGCTGTTATTATTTTGTGTATATAAATAAAATGCATATATAAAAATAAAAGAAATTATGAATAAATAAATAAATAAATGTGTGTTTTTTTAAACTACCAAATAATTTGGCACTTTACAAGAAGACAGGCAGTAACATCTTTACAAATGTGGAAAAGAAATTGCAGCATTATTGGTGAAAAACAAATTCTGCTGCAGTCACTTTGCTGCTCACGCATTTTACAGTCCTGTCAGATAATCACAACTTGTGACTGAACCACTTCTCTTCGTGTATTCAGGGACTTCATTCCCAGTAATTTATTTACTCATTACTTGAAACTACTGAAATTTTCTAAAATAAAAGTAAAATGAATAAACAATGTCAACAGTGTTAGTTATTGGGGGATTGTCTACCAGACAAATGTGTAATGTTGACTTTTAAAAACGTGGAGCATCTTTGACCCTAAACTAAAATTGTTAAGTGATTTTTGTCTGACATAGAAAATGAGATACACCTCTAAAGTAACAACACACTAAAGAGGCTCAGAAAAGAAAACTGAACCTGACCTGACAATGGAACTCATCCAGTAGAATAAACATGAGAAAGTGAGGGATTAAAATAAATTTCCCTCACACTGACCAGCATGTGGATGTGATGCAGCAGGTCGAGGCCCAGCAGCAGCAGCTCCATCAGCAGGTCAGTGTAGTAAACATAGGAGGACTTATTCTCCCTGCTGCTGTCCTGGTTCACGTCCCACGGGTGGAGGGAGTACCTGCAGGTATGGAAAACAACGTCAGGGACATCAGATGAAAAAACAGATGTGCAAACAGGAAGTGTGAAAATCTTTATTTCACTTACCGAAACATGACATGTGTCGTCCTGACAGTCACCAACATACACTGGAACACAGACAGAAGGTCAGCTTAAACTTAATTTATCAAAATTAATGCAACAACTGAAAACTATCAGACTATGTGTACAAATGAAAAGTAAATCTATGAGATATATGAAAAACAAATGTCTGAATTAAATGAAATGAAATTAAGATCCTCTAATGCAGCCTGGAATTTTATAGCTGTAAGAGTTAAAAAAATAAAAAAATAAAGCCTTCTCATTGAACGCACCTGATAAAGGTTTATCAATTTATTTATTTTTTTTTACACTTTCTTTAGTACATTTTAAAAAGACATAAACAACAATATACAAACACACACAATATAAAATAAAATAGCAGAAATTTAAAAAAATTAAAATAACAATAAAAATATATTTAAAAAATAAAAAATATTGCTCCTAATGCTAGTTAATGCTTGTTTTGAGGAGACCTGCAGATATCCTGTGACGAGGGTGTGTCAGGGAGTTTCTCACCTCAGCAGCCATGAATGCAGCGTTGTGGCGTCCTTGACTACGAGCCAGGCGGCTGCAGAGAGTCGCCAGACCCCCGCAGCACAACAGCAGCACCACCAACAGTAGCAGCACCCGCGCATGGCTGGACAGGTGAGTGGCTGGAGAGAAGGACAGCTGGACACACACACACAGACACAGAAAGATTAACTAATGGACGACCATGTTAGTCAGCTTGTTATGGTGTTCTACAACTTAACTGTGAAGTAACTATCACAATTTATTGCTGACTATCTTTACAATCAGTTGACATTAATTTGGAAAAATGTATTTTCTTTTTTAATTCAGTTTTACTTCATTAATTAATTTGTTAATCAAACTAAATTTTGTATACATTAATCAAAAGTTAAAAGCACAAAGTACAGCAGTGTAAACACGACTAAAGTCTGTGAGGAAAAGGTGACATGAGCACAGATTAATTCAGGATCTAAATCCTAAATATTTTCATGTTATAAAATTTTTATTTATAATTTACCTTATGTTTGAGATGTTTTAAGTTGTCATTCTGTTGTATTCATTTCTATTTTGAATTTATATGCTGTGTTAGCGTTTCTGTTTCTCTGCTATATGACTGATTACTCTTAAGGAACAAAGACAACAACTGATTTAGTTTCTGTGCTTAAAACCAACCAAACACTCTTAAACACTGCTTAAATCATAACTGTAGTTTGGTTCCCTAATCCATGGTGCAGATTTTCCATTTGCACACCAACAGAAGGAGCACTTATGAGTTACTGACTGGTGAGCTTTAAATTTATCCTCCTTTCGAAAATTAATTTTGTCATGACCTTTCCTCTGGCGCCACCCTGAGGACAAACTTTACAGTTTTATCTGATACGGCTCCAAGAACAACTATATCATCTGTACGTTGTTTTCTCTGTAGTGACTCATAATCAGTTCTAATAAACTAGTTAATCAGTGACCACTGAAGATTTTAGGAGATGCTACAGGGGTTCGCTGCTTGTACTATTCTTGAACTACAAGCTTTATGGTCAAATGGAGTTTGAAAACAGCTGCTATCTCCACCAATAAAATATATATTATATAGTATAATATAAACTTGTAAAATTACAACAAAGTGAAACAACTAAATTTATCCAAGGAATTAAAAATGTAGTCCTTCCTCTTAGTAAGGTACATAAATCTATAAGGTGACATTTTTCTGGTGGAGACTTCTATTTCTTCCTGTGTGGCCATTACAATCTTGACAAAACTGCACATTTTGATTTTTTTCCCCAATATGTTTCACATGAAAATTATTTAAAAAATATAAACACTGTGATCATTAGAAAGAGACACGTATGATTTAGTGAGCATTACATATTCAAACCGGTCCTTGCAGAGCTGAACCAGGAGATGGAGGAAGACCAGGACGGCAAACCAGAGCCACCACATCACCACCTCCTCCACCGTCTGGACGTTCAGCACACCGAATACAAAGATGAACTTGTAGAAGACGAAGTTCCAGAACTTGTCCTTCAAGTGCTGCAGGAGAAAACAAAACGCAGGTTTGTCGACATTTCTTTTATACAGCAACTTTCATTTGGATTTGACCACAAGAGTTAAATGAGAGGGAGTATATTAATATTTTTACTTAATTTTAGATGAATTGGGGCACTGTTTACAGATTTAGTTGATATTTTCTTTGTATTTCACTTTTTACTTCTTTGCTTACAGATTACTATTCACCAGACTTTACAGTTTCTATCTGGGTTAATCTACAAACTCAAAACTGAGCAGCTTCTCCCTTTCAAAGCCAAATCACAGACCAGGTCATCCAACACAAATCTGGAGCTGAATGTAATATTAATGTGCAGCTAACAGCAAACAGCACAAACAGAAGCACTGACCTGTTTTTCACTGACGCGGAGCGGCCCGAACACGACACACTGGATGAGTTTAGCGATCAGCAGCAGGACACAACAGGCAGTGTTGACCATCACCTGCACACATAAAGACAGAATAACGTATCAGCTCTTGAAGAGAGCTCAGAGTGATGACATGATCAAACCTGAAACAGGTTCAAATAATTATAAGCAAGAGGGTATACCATCAGGGAAAAGAAATGAGCTGCAGTCCTGTTTTCAGCTTAATGATGATGCATACTTTGCCTTCTATTCCTGGCTCAGCAAACACATAACAAAAACGTTCCCCTCCTATAACATAATTCAAGTATTTCATGCTCATCCAACCAAAAGAAATCAACATTTAAAGAGGTCATTTTACTATAAAGTACATCCCTTATGTCTTCGTAGTCTGTCCTGCTCTGAAACAGCAATAACCCTACTGGTCACTAAAGCTAAAGGTAATGCTCCTGAGCGTAACTGGGAACATAGTGATCTTTGTCATTCATTTAAATTTAACTTCACATGTGGTTCCACATTGTGGCTGATCTTTATGACACAATAAGTTTGTAATTTTAGTTTACACAATATGTCAACAGACATTTTTTGTCTATACATGAGAAAGTTTTGCTCCTCATCTCCTTGACATCACAGATAGCCTGTTCTGGAAAATAGATGACAAGTTGTTCAAATAAAATAAGGATTCCAACTCATTAGCTCAATGATGACCACGGAGGATGTGCCATTTAAATATCTTATTAGTGAGTATTAAGCAACCCTTAAGAACTTTCAGTTTTGGTTGATTTTGGCGGCGCCAGTGGTCCAAAGCGGTAGTGTTTTGCCTGAAGGAAGACCACATTTCCCATGAGGACCAGCGCATAGTGTCGTAAAATCCTGATCTCCCGGTCGCCTGTAGTTGGATTGAGCTACATTGCTGTTTCCAGTGGCTGTGTGAAGGATGAATAGCGATGAGGTAATGAATGTAATTGTGGCTAAACAATATCATATGACGACGCTGAAAATAAGAAACGTTTAACTTTGGTTTAGTGCCGTATTCCCCCACCGCCCCCCCTCACCCGACTTGTCAGCGGCGGCTGACGAGTTGAGCCTTGAAACAGATAAATACAACGTTATGTTGGATCATTTCACAGTAAACACACGTACAGATACCGGCAGGAAGGTGCCGCATTGCCTGAATATCAACCCTGCACAATGCGCACGAATATACAGTTCAGTCTCTCAGGGAAAGTACTACTGTTCATTCTAAACAGTTTCTTCACATTGTATTGTTTCCTATACTGTTATAATTCTATTATTAGGTTTCTATATGGAGAATTGTACATACATTTATTACTAAAATTACTCTATGCAAGTCTGTTATTGTCACTGTCATTTTTGAATTACTAAAAGCCAAGACGAATTCCTGTATGTCCTCGGCAATAAAGTTCAATATGATTCTGATGCTTATTGAACATCAAAATTTTTTATATTTGTTACATAACATTTCTGTCTGTTGTTTTATCAGGAATTTGCTGTCCCGGACACTACCTCCACCAGTTTGAGCCCCCAAACATTAGTGCTGGCAGAGGCAGGGGCAGAGGGGCGAGGGGAGTAGGTGCAGGCAGAGGGAGAGGGAGAGGGAGGGGAAGAAGTAGGACACCAGAGGACTTGAACCCCGAGACCCAGATAGACCCAGACAAACTTTTATTTCTACACCCTCTTTCACAGTTGTCAAAATTCAAGTACTTTGTCACATTCAACACATTCAAATTGTTATTTTGCCACTTGTCCCTTCACAGTAAAGGAAGTAACAAGTAAAACATACAACCTAGAGAAAAAAGAAAAACATTTCCAGGCACATGCACAGTGTTACGCAAGAAATATCATGAAAAAAAAAGAGTGGCATAAATGCAATGTGCATTTTTGCAATGACGGGGTATGTGTATGATTTGAATAAATAAATGGCACAACAACACTGTATTACAGTGGTAGTAAATGAACGACAGTGACAGCTGAAAAAAATTACTGTGAATAAAAAAAACAAAAAACAAAAGGGGAGTGTGATGCATGTACATGGATAAATAGAGCAGGATAAAAAATAAACTATGACAGTTAAAATAAGAAACACTGAATAATCTGTGTGACAATGTTAGAAGTTATCTGGAGTCATCTGGAGAGTCATGCCGCTCTTCTTCCTCCACAACACTCAGAGAATGCATGCTGCAGATAGAGTAGATTGTAAGATTCTGCCCTAGCGCCTTCTTCCAGCATTTGGACACCCTCTATCGGTTCTCCCCTGAGTCAAAACAGAAAATAGGACATGTTGAAAAATACTAAACGTTGCCCAAAACAAACAAATGCAGGCCCTGGGAAACACAAAGTACCTAACATGATCCGACTCTTCTGTAAAGCTGGAAACTATAGGCTGTAGCGGTTGGAGGTGTTGCTTGTGGGGAGTAGACGTTACTTGCTTCTTTTGATAGCTGTAGAGAAATAACATGTAAGAAATTTATATGGATAAAGAGTAATGCAAGACAAACAAAAGTATACACACTGGAAATAAAGACACTATATAAACATCACACTGTAATAAAATGCATCATCTATGTTATACTAGAGAATTATAAGATAAGAATAACAATAATTAGCAATACAACATAAAATATAAAAAGATAATAACATGAAAAAAATAAATATGGAACAACACCGTACACCTTACACAACATAATGTCCAATAGACACATAACAATAACAAAAATATCTTGTTATCAGACTGACTTGAAGATGTCAAGTTTACTGGCTAACTGAGATTGTAACCTTCAAAGTTAGGTGCTTGGTGCTACTGAAGTGAGCTGCACACAGACCCTTCAGGACTGACTAAATAAACATTACATGTAGAATTTTAAACATGCAACAATCCCTGTAGTTTTAGCTACACTCAGCACAAGGTGCTATTGATAAGCAGGACTATGAAAAGTCATAACTCAATGCACATTGCACACGGGTTTTGTTTTACTGATTATTTAGAGCAAGCAACATGGTTTGACTTCTTTTGCAATCACTGTAGTCAACTCAACAAAAACACGACAAGAATCCTGTTATTCTCTGAAACTATTGCATAACAATCATCAGAAACTACTGTCACGTACACACAAACTGACACGATAACACCACAATGATTCAGTATGACTGATCTTTCCACAATAGGAACCTACATATTTTACTCAAACTTTATATTTGCGGTTTGCAGCCATCGCATTGTTTTATCTTTATACAGTACTTTTGAGCTTGTTGCGTGGCTGGTCGCGTCAGTGTGGAGCTGCAAACTATCACGCTGGTGGCTATTCATTGCTACCACGCATATTTCCGATAGCTCACATCAGCATTATCATTTTGATTTGAGCATCGAAAGCTACTTACTAGTCCAGCAGGAACAGAGCCAAGGCAGCATCGGTCAGAAATCCCTCCTCGTCTTTGAGCTCAGCGAGTGAAAGCCAGGCCAATGTTGATCCTTGGCTGTCCTTTCATCCGGGTAGCCTCCCTCTTTCTTTTTTTGTCTCCTCAGACCAAACTTTTCATTTCCTTGGTTGTTTTGCAGCTTCTGCCATGATAGCAGTAATTGCGCGCAGGCTTTCGCATCGACTTCCGCCTTTGTAACGAATGGGGAAAGGGGGAAGTGACGTATGCCGTAAAGCAGTCAACACATTTGTAGTTTTTTGTGTGGCAGGGTTCCTGCCACCCTCCTCGAAGTTGCTTAGTGCCAGTTAAAACAATACAGACCCCCTCAGGCCATGACAGAGGTGTCATTCAACTAGTTGTAAGTCGATGTATCATCACAAAAGTTATGAAAATATTTTATGAAGGTTGAAAAGTTACTTAGTGCTGGTTTAAGCTGCATGAAATCCGAATACCCAAGTAAAAAACCTACTTGAGTGAATGTACTTGGCTAAACTCTGCTTGTTAGTGAATGCACTCACCCAAACAAAGACACTGTCAGTCAGCAGGTGCACCAGAACATCTGCAGCCACATCTCCATACCCTGCACTCAGGTACTGCACAGCATCCCTGATGTAGCGGCTGACCCTGGAGCTGTGGGCCGGCTGGCTGTGGGTCTTCTCCGGGCTGGACTCGAGGGAGCAGACGGTCAGGACGGTCCCGGCCAGCAGGGCAGCACTCAGCGCCGTGTACGTCTGCAAACTGGGCCAGGGGAACCGCTCCAGGAACAAGAAAGGCATGATGGTGGCCGAGCTAACACCGATCACGGAGATTTATACTGTTACATAACACGACAAACTCGCTTCATTCACAGTCTCTCACATTCTGCTGTGACCTCGTTTCCATCCACTCAGCTGTGGACATTCAACGCTAACGTTACTTTGAGTAGTAACGTTAGCTAGCTTGTTAGCCAGCTAGCCTAGCATCCATAGACGTTAGCTCATTTTAGCTAGTTCGTAAGCAAGATGATATATTTTGAATTTAACGAGCAATTGTATTCGTTTTTAAACGCGGTTGGCACTATCTTAACATTTCGTATGATTTTTGGCTTTTGGAGTGGCTTTAAAAAACGTTAAAGAGTGCTAATCCTGCTGACATTGTGCCTCTCAGTCAAACCGTGGCAGCTCAACAAACTCTGATTTAAATACCGGAAGCAACAAACCAGAACACTTCCGCTTCCGTTGTTTTTCGAAATAAATCTGAAAACAAAATGAAGGCTTTTAAAATAGATATTTTAATTATATATGAGCATGTATACGCAGGTTTATCCTTATATAATACTGGATAGTGTAATGAATATCGATGCATCACATTTTAATTGTTATATTTCATGAATAAAAATCTTAATAAACGGGTATCACATCGCTGTTTTGTCCGCTAACCGGAAATTCAAGTTCCGGTAGGAACTCTTCTCAGTCTAGATGTCACGAATTTAACTAATAAAATTCGCAATTTACCGTCTTATTGCGTGTGTAATTAAATGTGAAGTGGATTTTACTGCATGCTTCAATTTTATTCACACCGATGTATTTAATGACTCAAACTGCCACCCGGCCGACGGCAATGTTTTGATGACGGACCCTCAACGCCAACAGTCACTTCCGGTCGGTGTTTTCAACATGTGAGAGATGTCTTCAGCCACTCAGGAGGTAACTCTGATCGGTCTGTGTGATGGGGAGCTCGACTCTAAGAGACACCGGTCCTCTTATCTGACCAACAAAGTCGGGGGTCACCCGGACTGGTCCCCGGTCATCTCCCGGCAGTCTCCCCGCTGCGGTCGCTGCGGGGCCCCGTTATTACACGTGGTTCAGGTGTACTGCCCTCTGGAGGCTTCACCCTACCACAGAAACCTCCACCTGTTCGCGTGCCCAGGTGCCGAGTGCAGCGGCAGGTCAGACGGTTGGAAGGTGCTCCGCTCTCAGTGTCTGGAGGAGGCGGCGGCAGCGCAGACAGCTAGCCGGCCTGTCCCGGCTCAGGAGGCTCCTCTGTCGGCCACTGACTGGTGTGACACCGCTGATGACTGGGGGATGGAGGAGGAGGAGGAGGATGGATGGGGGGGAGGTGTGAAGAAGATCAGTCAGGTTCAAGAGGAGGCAGCAGCTCCTGAGGCACAGGGTAGGGCTGAACAATATAAATATTCCTAACAAAATTACATTACAATTTGTCAGCAAGCAGCTGCAAGCAGTTCTTATTGTTTTCCTACATCTGGGAAATACTTTGTACATCTTGCTTCAAAAGTGCGCCATAAAGTGTTATTATAATTACTTTTAGTACAAACACATATGAGCAAGTATTGTACTTAACTACAGTTTTGATATACTTGTACTCTCCTGAGTATTTTCATTCTCTGCTACTTTATTCTACTCCACTATTCGGAGGGAAATGCAGTACTTTTTACTCCACTAAATTTAAGAGCTGCAATTTAGGATTATTTTCATTAACCTGCTGCAGAGATAGATTTATTTTAGTATTATTTTTGTGAGGAGGTTTATAATCTGTGTATACATTTGCAATCTGTAAATATTAAACAACTTCCACACATACCAAAACGTTTTGTAAACTCACAAAAATATTTTGAAGATATAAAAACAGATCTACAAATACACAAATTTCAAAAATAAAATAAAAAACTGCAGAGAAAAAAATGCAGATCTGCAGGCATAAAATTGAGAGTCACAAATAAAAAACAGGTTCACAAATATCTGATCAAATGTTGTAAATGTTAGGGAGATATTCACAAATGTTTTCATTTATTTGTAAATTAATTAATTAAATATATCAACAGGTTTGTGGAATTTATTTTAGGGCTGCAACCATTAGTCAACTAATCGATGACTAATCGACTATTAAAGGTGACTATTTTAATAGTTGACTAATCGGTTTGAGTCATTTTTTCATAGAAAAGTACTATGAAAGTACCCCAGAATACTCTTGTTGCAGCTTATGTTCAGATATTGGCAGCTTTACACACTCTCTCATGAAGGTGAACTAAAACCCTTTGGTGTGAGTACGAAACAAGACATTGGATGACATAATTTTGGGGTTTCGGAGAGAAACACATTTTAACACATTTTTCGATAAAATGAGTAGTCAAATAATCAAAGAAATAATCGTTAGTTGCAGCCCTGGTGTATTTGCAGATCTGTTTTATATTTGCAAACTTTTTCAGAGTTTAGAGGTTTTTTTTGGCTATTTGTAGAAGATCTTATGTATTTACAGATTACACATTTACACACACTGATTGGCGAACTGCTCACACAAATACTGAGACAACTCTATCTCCAGGTACAGCTCCCAGAAAATATCACAGCATCATCATTTATTGTTTTTTAAATGACAATAAAATTCATAAAGTATTCTAATAAAATTGCAACTCACATTGAAATCATGATATCTGTCAAAAAATAATAGCGATATGATTTTTTGCATTTGGTGCAGCCCAACTGGAAAGCACATTGATAATTAACACAAGATGTCACTGTTTCTAAAATATCTTAAAGGGCAGCTGCTCCCATGGACCCCAGCTGAGCTTAATAATGTTTTTTTCTGAAACCAAAGAGAAACTGTCATTTGAAGAGCTTTCAGAGAAACTTTTCTTAATTTAATCTTTACTTAATCTTTTTGCGCAGCAGCCGGTGAGATGGGTGTCAGCAGTCGGCTTCAGGATCTAAATCTTGGAGAGACACTGGAGGATGTTCCTGTCCTCCGCTCATTCTTCATCAGCGTGGAGGAGGAATCAGATCTCGGCGGAGAGGAAGATGACCTGCGGCACGCTCAGCAGCTGCTGAGGGAGTATGAGAGGAGAGAGGGCGTGGCTGTAGGAGAGCTGGAGGACAGTGAGGGGGGCGGTGGGGAGGAGAAGTATGAGAAGACAAGTGCCAGACATGAAGATGCTGTCTTCTCCAGGTTCATGAAGAAGATCTCGCTCTGTCCTCAGCAGATCCTGCGGTACTGCCGCAGCGGGAAACCACTCTTCATCACTGAGCCGCCGGCCAACATGGCTCAAGTGGTGTCGGCATGTGGCTCCTGTGGGGGATCCAGGACGTTTGAGCTGCAGCTGATGCCGGCTCTGGTCAGTCTGCTGCGGAGGGAGGGCGGCAGCGCTGAGGCAGAGCTGGAGTTTGGGACGGTGCTGGTTTATACGTGCACAAACAGCTGCTGGACGGCAGGATCAGCTGTGGAGGAGTTCTGCTTTGTTCAGGCAGACCCAGACCAGCTGCTCTTTAAATGACGGGACAGGTTCAAGATGAGTTGCTGTGATTCATTCATCAAATCAGACAAGTATTAAAAAAACAGATGAGTTTAAACAGGATTTCAACTGGATTGTGTGGCCTACAGCCCGATGCTGCTGTTTCCTAAGACACCTCACAGTTTACAGTAGGTCTTTCCACAATGAACACAGCTCAGAAAATACTTAACGTCTAAGAGAAAGAATCCAAATAAGGCATAAAATCAAAAAGAGCTGCTGATGGTGTGTCAGAAGCCCCAGCAGTTAACGTAAAATAGAACATTGGCATCTTCTTGCCACCACACAGTGGTGAGGTGCAGTTATAAGGTGAACACGTACTGAATGTTTATAGCATGGCTTTGAAACTTGTGTAGAGCTGTGCAGCAGCTGCATTCTCCCCGTCTGATTTAGTGTGGATTTACCCTTTAATATTGTTCCTGCAGCTAGCTGATATCACCTGCTGTGACCTCTGACCTCACTGTAATGAAATGTTATTGCTCTGAGAACCAAGAGTCACTAGTGCCTTAAATGTGCTGCTGCATGATACGTTGGAAATGTGCGGTCATCACTGCTGTAATGTTGTAATAACAAAGCTGGTTTACAGAAGATATCTGGTTAAATTATGTCTATTTATCAAGATAGCAATCACTTTTCACGAGAAAATGACTTGTATTCTCTGAAGATGACGAAATAAATATGGAGGACTCGAGAAAAAGTGTCTGGTTCATTTGATCAAACTTGATTTCAGCCTTAAAAATCACTGCAGCGCTGCAGGATTGTGGCCAAAATCAAACACCACCTTTATAATGATCATATTGATTATTAAGTCGCTGTCACTGATGTCTGAGTTGACGCTGGGCAAAGACAGGGATTCAGTGACGTAACTTTAGTGTCGTTATTCCTCTTGGCCTTCATGCATTCATCGTACTGCAGATTCAGGTGGATGAACTAGTTAGTTGTGTTGCTGTGCAGTACACACACACAAGTCTCATGCACATATGATTTGTTGTCTCATAAATCCAAAATACATCCACAGCTCTTCAAAAGTGGAAAGCAAAAATTGTGATTGTGATTAACCCTTTGAAACCGACCGCAGACCGTCTTGGTTTATTTCAAAAACATGGGAAGAGAGCAGTGTGCAATAAAAGAAGAAATGACCCCAAAAAATGAGCAAGAAATTAGTGAAAAGATGGGGCGCCGGTGGCCCGGATTCGAGTCCAGCCTGTGGCCCTTTGCTGCATGTCATCAGCTCTCTCTCTCCCCCCTTTCACACTTGGCTGTCCTGTCCATTAAAAGCAAAATGAAAAATGAAAAAAAAAAAAATTTTGTTTAAGAAAAAAATAAAAACTAAAAAACAAGGATATGACCGGATAAGAGCTTAAATTATAATAATTCTGTAACATAATTTAAAAAAATATAATAATGACTATTAAACTATAAAAAAGTTTTTTTAACCAGCTTTTTTTCCTGACTTTTTAAAAATCATTTTCTAAATCTATTAGTTTTTTTTCGATTTGTGGGACATTTCTTACCAAGCTGCTCATTCCCTTTTTCTCCCATGTTTTTGAAAGAAACTGCACCAGTTTGCTCAGGGAGGGTTCATAACTGATTATAATAATGTGTGCTCTTTGATCTGATATTGTCAGTCGTCTAGACAGCATCTATGCATGCTGGCAGGACACTTCTGATCTCTGATAAACATTTAAAGTATCCTAATAAGAGGAAACGACTTTGTTTTCTCGAGATAACAAAATAATTACCCTGTGATCTTGAGATAAAAGAAGATATAAAAACATAATTCGAAGCACACGGTCCTCGGCTTCTGTACTGAACACGAGGAGACTGTGGTTCTAAAATCCTGCATCGAGACCCAGAATGAAGTGTTTTAAAGCCACACTCATCACATTTATCAAAACACAGAGCAGCCAGTATTTTCCTTTCTTTTTCCTTCAACCTTATGATACATCTCTATGATTCAGTGTCTTAAGCTTCACACCAAAACAGTTCAGGTTGAACAGCATTAACGTTATTCAGAGAAGGAAATGTAAACCATACAGAGAGTAAAACCAAGCTATAAAAATGTAAATGATCAGCTGAAGGACTTATTTTTACTGGATCAGATCCAGAGTATCAAAAATAGATTTCTTAATTAATGAGCCAATAAATAATGACAGGATTTTCTTCAGCTTCTGCGATGACATCACTGATTGTTCTGATTATGTAAAAGTTGAATTACAGCCCTTTTGTTGTCGTATTCTACAGTTCGGTTGTGGAAAGCTAAAAACATCTTTGGTGTGTCAGCGAGGTATGAGCCGGCTCCGCACTAAAATTCCTGAGACAGACGAGGAAACAGTAATCTGATGTGGTACCCTGATGAGACGAGCACGCCGACTCGTCGGAGGCTGCTGATTGGTTTTCAGGCACTTGAAGGTCAGCTTGGTGCACTTTGTGCTAACGTGACCGTCGGTTTGTTTTTGTCCCAAAAGAAAGAAGCGCTGCAGTCACCTCCTGAGGGAGCAGTGCAACTACTGAGGGCCTCCGCAGAACGGTAAGGCAGCATCACTGGACTTGTGCTCCCAGTCGTACTGGTGGTACTGGTCAAACTGGTCGGGCTGGGCGCTGCTGCTCAGACTGCCGATGTCTCTGTCGATGATCTCATTCACTACAAAAACAGAAAAGACAGAGACACAATTATTTATAACCTTTAGCAGTGAAGATTTTTTTAAGTTTTGACAATCATCAGTTAAAATTTTTAAAAGGTGTGTGTCACGTTCAGGGAGCTAAAACTTCTTCTGGTTAGTATTCCCTCAGTGTTTGTTTTTCAGGAGGTTTTTATCAGGAGCTGAGTTTTCCACAGAGGTCTTCAGTTCTCCAAAACAAATAGACCAGATATGGACAGGTCACCAGACTATCACAGACACAGACAACCATTCACACTCACATTCACACCTACGGACAATTTAGAGTCACCAATTAACCTGCAGTCTTTGGACTGTGGGAGGAAGCTGGAGCACCTGGAGGAAACCCACGCTGACACAGGGAGAACATGCAAACCGCACAGAGGGGCTCCCCCCTCTTGTTGTGAGACAATGATGCTAACCACTGCACCACTGTGGCATATCTTGCCTTGCAGTTGTATGCCTCCACGAACCGTTCATGTTGCAGTTACAGTTTACATCCATGTCTGTGAAAACATTGATCCTTCACACACATCTTAAACCCGAAAACACGGAAGATCTATACAATCAGCACAGTTTCAAGATGGACACCAAAGATTATTATCACTAATTCAGTATCTGACCAAATGTCTCCTCTTCCTGAGTTGTAACACTGAATTACGGCAAGAAAAAACATTATGATGTCACAGTGAAGTTGACCTTTGACCTTTGATGTCATCATTTCATCCTATTAGACATTTGTGTGAAATTTTGTCATAATTAGTGTAGGAATTCTTTAAGTTTCAGTAAGTTAAAAAATGTAATTAAATTAAAATTAATTAAATTAAGTTATGGTCAAAAACATCCACAAGTTTCTTCATGTTTTGTGATTTGTGAGGTCACAGTAACCTTTGACCACCAAAATCTAATCACTTAATCCTTGAGTCCAAGTGGACGTTTGTGCCAAATTTGAAATAAAAAAAATTCCCTCCAGGTGTTCTTGAGATATTGCGTTCATGGAAATGGGACAGACGGACGGACACGGCTCTCACTGGTGCGGAGGTGTTAAAAAAAAAAAACATTTAAATGGGAATTTATGGTTGAGACAATACTGGAAAAATTGTTTTGCTAATGTTGGTCAAACTAAACAAGCACTTTAAAAGTCATCATTTTGGATTCTGGAACTTTACGGAGCACTTGACATTTTACAAAATGAATGTTTAAGCAACTGTTCACTTGAGTGTTTTAATCCACAAATCATTTAGATGTTCATGTTTCATCCTCACGTGTCGTAAACACACATATTCCACAGAAAATAATATGAAAGATGTTTTTTGCTCAGATCACCATCAGAAATTATATTAAACAACATGCTGTGAACTGATGCAGGAAAAGAAAACTGGGGTTTGTTCTGCAGCTCAGCCACAGGAGGGAGCAGCTGTAGCTTTAAACATTCATTCACTGTTGTCATTCACTACAGACGAGCTGTGATGACGCTTTAAATTTACCTCGAGAGGTTTGTGTGTAAAAGAGATAAACTAACTTTAGCAACACGTTCCTGTAATTACTAACTCATCCACTAATTACTAAAAACTGCTTCAACACCATAAAGCAGCACTTTGGTTTGTGAGCCATGCTGTGCAGGCCGGGCTCTCAGTGCAGGTGAGAAATGAATGAGTTTATTATTACTAGTAGCCGTAATAAAGCTGCTCTGTTGAGTGTGTTTGTACGGCGGCAAATGGCTCCATCTCTGCTCCTTTCGGTCTATACATAGCACTGCTGTGAAACCTGACGCTCATGAAGCAAAACCAACACAACAAGCTGCACGTTACATAAAACTTCATCTACATGCACGGATCCAGACTGTGAAAATACATTTAGATTCAATTCAAACTCCCTCACCACATAATCCTCTACAGAAGCTGCCACCGTTCTGCCTCCCCTCCCCTCCAGCATCAAGCACCTGGACCTACTGTCCAGCACAAGCAGTGATAATCATTACTGTGGTTTTACAGGTGTTTCAATCTGAGCAGCCTCAGTGTGTGATGCCGTTTGTCCAGCAGCATCAGATCAGGCTGCCGGGGTCAAAGTCAAGCTGAAAGGCGGGAAGGGTGGGTGGGTGGGGGCTGACGACAGCTGCTATCCGCCAACTGCGGCGCAGCAACAAATTTAACCCCCATCTGCATCATTCAGAGCAGCAACAGGCAGACACAGCTATTATTAACCCAGATCAGAGAGAAACACAGTATTCACACACACACAGGGGCCCCGACATATAAATAACCAACATCACAGAGCCAGTGTGGACAGACGGACACATACACACACCTCACACAGCTGCACAGCAGAAAGTAACAGCGAACACACAGGGAACATTTGGATTATATAAGATCTGAATCTGAAGCTCAGGAATAGAGGTCACAAGTCTGACTTCTCTTTATTTGTGTGTTAGTCAAAGTTTGCCACAGATGGATGAACAAAACCGCCTCACGTGGCGTTCAGGGTGGTGTTAGGTTTACAACGAAGCATCAATACTGAGTAAAATTTAGTGGAAAACTTGTATTTTTTTAGATGTCGAGGTAAAAGTCCTGCTCTCTACATGTCACTTTAAAGGTCTTGAAATAAAATCAAGCAAATTATGGTCATACATTGTTTTAATTTAAATGTGCTGTGGGTATTACATTTGCAGATGGTGCATTTAAGTCTGATCGGAAAATTATCACACACAGTAGCCTCCTGTAAACTGTCCTACAATGTGTTTGTTTGATTAACTTAGACAACGAGACTCTGCCGTTAATACCAGTTATAAATTAGCTTTATGTTATGTAAGCTTGCTACAGATATCAGTGTCTGGCTGTGTGTCATCTTTCTGTTATCATCAGTGGTGGTTGCTGGCAAGCTACAAACTTTTCAGAGCCACTTCTCAAGCATACAGTGATTGTTAGTTAATGAATACTTCGTACCGTCATCCAACGTGATCTCCTGGAGGCCCAAGGATCCCAGATTCTGCTGGTCCTCTGGCTCCTGCTTGATGCTCGGTGCCTCTCCTGAGAGCAGAGAGTCCTTCTGGGAGTCAGCAGGGGTCACAAAGGCTCTTCTGGTGCTCAGAGATGGGGAGTGTTCCCTCTGAGGTCCACCGGAGGAGGTGGGAGGGGGGATGGTGTAGGTCTGAAGGGGCAGCGAGGAGGCCTGAGGAGGGACTGAGGAAGACTGGGGAGGGAGGGAGGAGATCTGAGGAGGGAGGGTGAAGGTCTGAAGAGAAATCAAGGTCTGAAGGGGGACTGAGGAGGAGGAGGCCGGAGGAGGGAAGGAGGAGGAGTGAGGAAACATTAAGGAGGTCTGAAGGGGGACAGACGAGGGAGGGGGGTGGTGAAGATGAGGCGCGCTCTGGGAAGGAGGACCACAATGCACTGGGATGTTGCAGGAATCGTAGTAAACCATGTCCGGGTCACGGGAGGGCAGCTGATGGAAACCAGGTGGATTGTGGGAGATGTGTCCCGTCTCCCAGGGCTCCTGTTTGACTACAGCCGCAGGGAGGTGACGTCTGACTCCAGGCAGGTAGGTGAAGGTCTGTGTTAGGCTTCTTTTTCTCTTCCCGTTTGAGACGTAGAACTGGACTTGGACTGGATCTGTCGTCTTCTTATTGTAGGGAGGAACCTCCACCACGATGCTGGACTGAAACACAGAAACACAGACGCATGCAGAAGTCAATTCAATTTTATTTATAAAGCCAAATATCACTAATCACAATATGCCTCAGAGGATTTTTCTTAATGTGCACAGCATTAGTTCAGTTTACATCCCAGCTACATCAGCTGATCTCAAACAGCTCAATCAACTGATGGAAGGGAGTCAGCTGGTAGATCACATGATTCCTTTCTATGCAACCGATTGTTGAATTGTTATCAATGTCATTTCTGTTTGTTATTGATGCTGCTCTGTTCCCGGGGTCTCTGTATTGCTTTCTCTGTCTTAGGCTTTCCATGTAGGCACATGGAAGGGCAGGGAGGTGTGCTCTCTCTGCCTCAGGTTTCTGCGTAGGCCTCGGAAAGGCAGAGAAGCCCCAGAACAGAGCCATATTGCCAAATATAATACTGTAAATGGTCCTGACTGCACTAGATTAAATACTACAGAAAACAAAGCAAAAAAGCAGAACCTCGCAGACCATGTTACAGACACAGTGCAGCACACTGGAATATCGAATGTCATTTAAGTCAGTATTAAGTAAATAAATAGATAAATAAATATGCCTATGAAATAAATGTGACTATTAAATAAATCCTAAAATAAATAAACTAGACAACACATACATCAATGCACTGTATAATGTGCATACTGTTTTATCTTGTTCTGCAAGGCACTTTGTGAAGTGCTATGAAAATAAAATAAGGTATGAGTTTTTTACCGGGAGCCAAATTCTCAGCAGAGGTCTCTTCCTCTCCAAAACAAACAAACGAGGTGACTAAACCGGTAAAAGCACTGGATAAAATGAGTGAATAGCCATATCTAGAGCTTGTGTTTGGTTAGTCTATTCTGGGCAACTGTAGAAACATGGCAGTTATCAACCTCAGTTTGGTAATCTTCTTAAAAAGCTGAGGCTGAAGTTTGGGTTTTACTTCAGAAACAAATCGTGTTTCTTTGAGGCCAGAAAAAGACTGGTTGCTGCTATCTTTTCACTGGTTCTGGATCATGGTGATGTGTTGAACATGAAAGCATCTGCATATGGTTTGCACATTAGATATTTCATATCGTAGTGCACTGAGATTTGTTACAAACTGTAAACCTTTCACTCAGCACTGTGCACTTTATTCGAGGGCTGGTGGGCCATCTTTGACCTATCGTAGGCTCAGTCTTTGGTATTTGTTCATTTATGAAGCCCCTGTTTTTTTTCCCCTGGTAAAGGGTTTCTTTTGGGGAGTTTTTCCTTATCTGCTGTGAGGGTCCAAAGGACAGAGGGATGTCGTATGCTGTAAAGCCCTGTGAGGCAAATTGTGATTTGTGATATTGGGCTTTATAAATAAAATTGATTGATTGATTGATACTTCCTTCATACATTTGTACTTTGACTGAAAACAGATCTGACTGTAGCTGCTGTCTGAGATCTCAAGACTTAGTTTTGTTGTCTGTTCCTTGTGCACAGACTGAGCTGGGAAAAAAGCTTTTACGTGCTCTGCTCCTCTCACTTGGAATAACCTTCAAAAAGATTTACAACTACGTGAACTGTGTTGTTTGGCCGTGACTATTTTGTATGCTGCTGTCTTGGCCAGGTCTTCCCTGAAAAGAGACATACCTGGTTAAATATGGGTTAAATAAACAAAAAATTAACGCGCCGATCTCTGTAGACCAGGACCCGCTCCCTATGTAGATATAAGCAGCTCATTCTAAGGTTACCAAAAACACGACAATTCTTATTTTCCAGGTGATTAAACACTAAAGAAAACACTGTAGTATATTATATTGCATTTTTGCCAATATCTCCCCCTAAATCTTACACACTTTAAATAACAATGCTCTTTTAAAGCTGATAACAAATTCATACCGGATACCCAAAGCAGGCCACACCCCTCACCCCACTGCAATTCTATACAACAATGAAGATGCATCAGCAAAATGTTTCTGAGGAAGCCAGAAGTGTTGATTTCAACATACAAACAAACAAAAGCGTAATTTGTGGCGTTGCAACATGTGCTCGATTACGAAAGGAGAACAAGACATTCATGGACAAAATGTAACATTAAAGCATTTTCCATTACTTTGAAGGAAATGAAACAAAAAGAATCAAAGCGTCTCACTCTCTTCCAAGGAAACCCTTTACCAACGAACTATAATCAATGATGTCATGGTGACTCCTGAATCATCCTCCTCTCCACACACCCAGACTCTTTGTGGTTTCAAAAAGCTCTCATTGACTTCCTCTTTGTACTTCCTCTCAATGAATCCTCGTCACCATCTTAAGTAATGTTTAAATGCTCCAAAAACTAGAGTGAATTTCTGCGAGGTCGACCCTTTAAAATGGGAAAGTTTGATCCAGAGTGCACAGTGAGCTTCCTCGACTCCCTCGGCTCATTATATAACACATAACACACAGTACGTGTAAGTAAACAAAGCTGCATTAAAGCTGCAATAATTAATTTCTGGCCACTTGAGGGCAAAAGAACTCCACAATAATTTGATAAAGACACAACACCTGGTGTTCCCTTGTTGTTGGGGCGAACATGTGAGCAAACAGTTGTTTAATTAAACATCGAGTAGACCTGGAGCAACAATTTTCATCCTGGTGGCAGCAGTGAAAAAACTATCCATATCTATTACTTATAAAAGTACCAATACAACTACTGTGAAACTTCAATCAAAAGCCAAGTCCTTTTTACTGACCCATTGTGGCCACACATTTTGACAAATTAACACCTGTCTCAACTAGACGCCTGGCCTGTTTGCCAGGCAGTTCATTTCTTTAAAAGAAGCTCTTCTGATGAAAATAACGGATTGCTGGCTACCTCAAATCATGTGTCCATTCCTCAATTACCCAGTTAGTTATTCATATTCCTTTAGTCCGTATGGGTCCTCAGATCAAAAGAATCAAAAGGGCTTTTCAATAAAATGAATCCAAGTTGTGAGTGTTGTTTTAACAGGAGAAAGAGGCGTTGTGTCAGTATGCTGAGTGCTGTCTGTCAGCGCTAGGTCAAATGAAATGAATGAATTTTTAAATAAGTAATATTCATTCTGGTTCAAATAAATACTTTTGATTTTATTTCCCATCTTACCTGAGCAACAGTTTTGTGTGAAAGGAGTTAAAGACCTGTCGATTTAAGTGATTTTTTAAGATATTTTTTGGGGCATTTTCAGCCTTTAATGGATAGGACAGACAAGTGTGAAAGGGGGAGAGAGAGAGAGGGAGTGACATGCAGCAAAGGACCACAGGCTGGAGTCAAACCCGGGCCGCTGCTGCAACAGCCTTGTACATGGGGCGCCCACTCTACCACTAAGCCACCAATGCCCCATGATTTCAGTGATTTAAGCAAATAATAGCCCGGGCTATTAATCGAAGTTTTACGCAATGTAAGAATACTCCATTACAAGTAATTCCATTAATGTATGTTGCTGTATGACCTAATAATGAATGACTTCATAGGAGAAGTTAGTAATTTCTGACCAATACTGCACATTAATAAACAATTCAAATGTCTTTAAAGCTTACAACCACATTATAGTGTGTTACATACTAGTTATTAAATGTTGTATGAGGGACTTGAACTAAAAGTTTTTTTAAAAAAACATCAGATCTTTATCAGAAAATTAACCACATCTGTTAAATAAATGTAGTGAAGCAGAAGTATAAAGAAGCACACTGACAATACTCAAGTAAAGTACAAGTATCTTGAAATTATACTCTAGTACAGTACTTGAGTACATTTCCCACTGTTTGTGTCCACTCTAATCTAAAGTGGAAACAGACAACTTTCCCTGCCCGCCAGCATTTCCAAGTGGTATTACTGTTAGTGCTGCCAGCACAAAGACAACCCGATCACTTTTCTTTTTCTCAGAGCCAGACACAGGACGCACTGCCTTTTGTTTTCCACTTCAGTTGTTCCACTGTCCGCCATTGCCACTACTGGAGATAGTAACTGCAAAGAACTTACACTGATACTGTTTGGAAACTGGGGATAGCTGCCGATAGCTACCATGGAAAATTTAAATATCCTTTGCCTGTTTTGGTTGAGCTGATGGTGTCGACTGTTCTTAACCATCTAAATCTGCTCTTACCCAGATGTGCTGGATGATGAAACCGACTGGATTCTAAATTAGAGGCATGTGGCTGATTGTTTTTAAGCTGAGTAACACCCACTGAACATCTAATAAGGGCAGATGCTGTGCAAACACTCTTGCACATGCCCAACAATTTTAAAGATGCCACCAAAAAAGGCTGTAAGAGGAAGCAGAACTTCTGCAGAAGTGACATCAGCGTCCTGTTAAAATCAACTTAAAAGTAAACATGTGATTTTTTTTTCCAGAGAGTCAGAGCTGGCATTATAGGAAAATCAAAAACCCAGCAACGGAAAAATAATTGCAAACTATAAATGCCATGTCAGCAGTGGGACATACAGTAACTAAAATTAAAAGGAAATGTCTGACACAAAAGTGGAACCAAAAAACACATTGCTCAAGCCAAGTGCTCTATGCAGACAACTGCAGGAGGAGGTGGAGGTCTCACAAGTACATCTAAGAAATTAAGGAAAAATTGGAGAGGTGGCACGGACGACATCCAGAGTAATTCAGAAAATCCAAACGAAATATGCGGTTTACATGACCCAAATCGAATTCAGAACACTGTCATATTCAGCATAGGGGAATATTAGTGTGCATGTAAATGTACTCACTGACAAGTGTCCAGTCTTAACAGCTGTTTTGTGTCTGTGATGTAGCTTGCTTAGGAAACACTATGTGACTCTCCCTGATGTCACTCCAGATGCAACAGTTATAAGTTTACCTCTCCATCTCCACTTTAAGCTGTTTGGTCTCCACCATCTCCTGAGGGAAATATTTCTCTCTGTGGTATCACGACCAAAATAATGATACGGCTTTAATTAGATCATAGACTTGGATGTTGTGAACAAACACACATGAGGGGTAACTGTTATTTCCCCTGCCTCCTTTGGAGAAGAAAGGTTTTTGTTTTTCACATGTTAGCTGGCTGGTTGAACACGTAACTGTAACATCAGTATCCAGTTGCTGTGGGACTGACCGGGAGTGATGACGAAACAAGCACAGACAGAGTGCATTAAAGTCAAAGTATTTATGGGAAAAAAAAACTTTTCAGTTCTGTAATTATTTCAATTTTTTTTTTTTTTGCCAATTCATATTTACTCCCAGTCTGGTAACAAATGCTGTTTTTTGTTTGCATTTTGAGGAAAAAAGTATGTTTAGAATAAACCTTAAATAAACTGCCAGCTGGCTGCCTCTACAAAAAAATGCCTTTTTTCGAAAATGCACTTCAGATGTGTTGGTTCAGAAAGAGAAACCGCACAAACCTTGGAGAGATGGCTACATTTGTGCAAACTACAAGTGTGCAATATAGAGAGGACATGTTGTACCACAAGTCACAATCTGATCAGACCAGATCTGACCAAAGGAGCTGACTTTTTTCTTGACATTTCATCTTTATTCTTGAGTCAGTGTTTCAACATTACTCTTAACATTTGGACTTTATTCTTGAAATGCAAAAGCATAAATCTTCCACTGATTTATTTTTTCTCACACCTGGCACTGACACTAAAAGTTTGACTTTATTCTTGACATTTTGACTCTCAGTCAGACACTCACACATGCCTCTCTGTCAGTTCTGCCAAACTGATGCTACATTTAGGCTCTATGTCTGTTTTTGCAGATGCTGGTGGTGCTTTTTGTGGATGGATTTGGACGGTGGTGGCGTGTAACTGCAGGTCAACATCAGGATGAGGAAATCAACTCCACAGTCTGTAAACTTTCCTTTGGCTGACTTCCAGTTAGCTAGCCAGGTTGATGTTTTCAATTATTAACGTCAGTAAACATCTAGGAAAAGATGGAGAGGAATGGACACAAGCTGAACTAACTTCCTGCTAGCCACTGAACAGGAGTTGGAAATAAACTGGGCTTCCTTCGTGTTGCATCAGTTTCCAACAGGAACTGAATATTGTTTAATTCACCGGAACTTGGCTAAAATCCTGGACAGCGCCACTCAACCTAGTGATTCTTTTGCTATGCTGTGATCGGACAGAGCAGAGGACTGTGGGGAGAGCAGGAGAGGAAGTATGTGTTTCAGGTGAATATGGACCGGTTGTTGGC
Organism: Epinephelus awoara; assembly: GCA_035609425.1. Classification (NCBI taxonomy): domain Eukaryota; kingdom Metazoa; phylum Chordata; class Actinopteri; order Perciformes; family Serranidae; genus Epinephelus; species Epinephelus awoara. The sequence continues at coordinate 5,473,096 of CM069298.1, read as the reverse complement.
TGGTCCTGCTGTGGAAATCTGCACTGCTGTGTTCAGGAACAGCGACCGTGCGGATCGTCTTGTTTTTTGTTTTTGTTTTTTTAAGTATTTTATTTTGTTTTTTCAGATCGTCATGTTGAGGTGGGGATGTGTGGACATATAATCGCTCCACAAACCATGGGTTATTTGAACCATCTGGAAACATGGCCAATTATGAAGCAGCAGCCAACATCATCAGAGACAGAGAAAAATCACAGTGCACAAGTTAAAGCAGCTGATGGGATCACATTTCACAGGAGTTGTACTTTGTATAATTTCCATGTGAGGACTAAATGATAATTGGTTGATATTGTCAAATGCAAAAAAAATAAAACAAATTTTCCTCCTCTTGTTTTTCCCGCTCATGTTAAGCACTTATATTCTTCCATAATAAACACTGGTATCTTCAAGTGTTAAACACATTTTAATGGAGTTTTTAAAAATAATTCTTCCACTTACTCCACTGCTTTTATCAGGCACAACTCTGGCGTCAATTTCCCACAGTGATCTTCCATCTGAAGAGATAAAACACGTTTGTCATTCAGGCAGCAGGACGTTTAATAAAATCACAAGTAAACATATTTAATGTGCAGTGAATGGAAGTGAACTGATCTCACCAGGCCCTTTCTCCATGAAAACAACCCTGGACTGTGAGTTGATGTTGGATCCAGTGATGAGCAGCTCCTCTCCTCCGTCCACAGAACAGCTGGCTGGACTGAAGCTCTCCACCTGAGGAAGCTCCTGGCCTGAGCGCTGGGCTGAAAAACAACACAGTTTTTGTTTTGGTATCTAAATGCATCTGTGGTTTCTCCAAGTTACATGACAGCAGAAGCATATTCTCTGAGACAGAAGAAACGTTAACTCAGCTGTAAAAAAGAAAAAAAAAACAACTCACTGATTATGATCTATACTTGTCAAAAGTTTGCACAAGCAAGAAGCAAAACCTCACATCCCCTGAATTTCCTCCTCTGCTTATTCGATTAGAATCTGGTTTCGAATTAAAAAAGAAAACCTTTCTGTCTCTTGTTAAATGTAATATTATTATTACTACAGGTAACTCACAACACTCTACAGGATTAGAAGTCGTCTGCAGCCACAGCATCCGACCGTCCGGCTGAGGGACGGCGACCCTGAACACAACTCGCACCCTCGTGTTCTTCCTCCCGATATCCATCTCTCCTTTCTTCAGCTCGATGTCAGCGTTTCGCAGCTTCAAAATGCCGGCACAGTCAATGCTGTGGGGGAAAAAAAGACATAATGCCTTATCTACTACTTTCAAGGTGTCATACAGAGTGTTAAACCACCGGCAGGGTTGCAGAGGAAGGTCTATATGAGTGAGCCCATCTTTTGTTTGTATCTCATACTGCACTGACATGTGTACAAGGATACAGAGGTGACTCACATTCCTGCTGACTGCGAAGGGTGATAATGCAAATGTAAGGTGCAAGCAATGAAACAAAACAAACAGGAAAAACAAGCTGCACGGAAGAACCGCAGAACCGGCAGAGATAAGCAGTCTCACTGTGGCTGGAATAATCTCACCAGCTGCCAGCTTGGCCTGCATGTTAAATCATCCAGTTTTTTGGTAGATGGCTTCAACCATAGACTGTAAAAAGTAATGGACATAGCTACCATGACAACAACTATTGGTTTGTTAAATCCCATTCTGAAGACTTAAGTCCAGCATGTTGATCATAGCCATGTTGGTTTTTGGAGCCAGAAGTGACCATATTTGGGTGAGAGGCTGGAGTTGTGGAGGTGGCCCGCCCTTAATTATGCGTGACTTTAAACCTTAATAAAATGTAAACAGGTGAGTTCCCCCGTACATTTGTCACGAAGAGGGAAATTAGCTGTAGAAACTGTTTTTGTACCAGCATGTAAACTTGTTAATTTTTGCTGTAACATTGGGCATTTTAACATGGGGGGTCTATGCGGGCTGACTGGATTCAGGAGCCGGCCTCAAGCGGCTGCTCCAAGAACTGCAGTTTTTGGAACGTCTGTGTTGGCATCACTTTTCAGCCCAAGGGGGGTTGCCACTTTGCTGCAACTAAGGTTTATTTTCATTGTCAATTAGTCTAGTAGACTACTATCACATTCATTCTCTGCTGGTACTTCTACCACAAAAACCGTATTGAGATTATAACTACAACTACGGCTGCTGACACCACTACCCTACAATTACAACTTATGTCATTTAGCATTAGCCCTTTAACCTTCACGGCTGCTTGTCAGGGTTTATTTAAATTCCTTAGCAAAGTGGAATGACAACAATTTTAAATATAAATAAATTTAATCTGAAAACTATTCAGTCAGCCTGGAAATATTGTTGAGCTAAAAAATTTTTTTTAAAAAGATGTCTGTGGTAGTATTTATGATGAAAACCAGATTGGGCTAAGAATCGAGCCCTGTGGTACTTCACAACTGAATATTATCAATAAAATCAACAGTTTCCTGCCCAGTAAAATCCCTATCAGGCATGTTAAAGCGTGTGAAGCAGCTCTGAAGGCTCAAGGCAACAAACATGAGCAAAGACAGCAGTAGCATTTAAATGAAAATTTCAACATTACCCTTTCTTTTAAGAATCAATAATTCTTATCAATTTTTCCACAAGTGTTAGTTTTTAATCTCCTCTAACAACAGTGTTAAAACTTAATACTGTTACTGTTACTAAACCCATTATTTGAGTTGGAGGACACTGGCAGAAACAGACATCAGAGATTGCAACGCCTTAAAACCCAACTCTGACACTAAATCCAGTTCTTATGCTTTTCCCCGTTACCTGGCAGACATGCTGTTTTCTGGAAGAAGAGGTATCTCCAGGATTTTTGTGCCACCAATAATTTTCTCTTGGCAGGTGGTGGTAACCGTCTTTCCCGTCACTCGATGGACCTGGTAGAAGGAATGAGGGCGAAGGTAGCGGTCGTCCGCGGTGCCGATGAACAGCTGCAGGCTGAGAGGCTGCTCGCTGTATCCAATCAACTGAGGACAAAAATACAATGATACACATTTGATGAACAGCTCCTAAATTACTCAGCGGTCAGTTGTTGAGACTCTAATGATGGAGTATTTCCATACTCTGTTGGCATGTGTAAAAAGTTACAGAGAGAGTGACACAATTTAAATGTCAAATGTCCAACTTTGACTGAACTCAGAGTGAAGTGGATGCAAGTTTGGCAAAATATTCTGACCTGATTCGAGAATCGATATCATTGTCATGTCTGTGCTATAAAGATAGAATGCAGTTAGCGTGTCTGAGCATTAAGACTGGAAGCAGAACACAGAAATGTAAAAACAAATGTTAGCTGTTTCACAGGGAGTGATTTGCTGGATCTATTTAATTGTTTTTGTATGAATTCAACAAATGAGATTTAAAGTGTTAATTCATGAGCTTAAAAGGTGTTCGGTGTTTTTATTTTTAATTTGGAGAAAGACAAACTAGCTGTGTCCCCCTGTTTTCAATCATTATGCAAGGCTAAGATAACCACATCCAGACGTCAGCTTCATACTGACCACACACACATGCAATTATTATTAATATTTATGAGCAAGAAAGAAAATAAGCTATTTCCTAATATGTCTCACTGTACTTTTAAATAGTCCATGCTGGCTAGCTTCATGTAGGTGCTATAATTACAAGGTAGAACTTTTATTTTTGACACCACTGTTGATTTGTGTTTTTGCCTCTGACTAGTTTCATGATGACGCAATAACTGCATCCTTAATAGGCAAAGATTTATTTACATCAAGAAATATAAAGAATATTTCTTTGCGTTTGCAATTTAAAAAGCTCCCCAACTAATTTATAAGACCAATAAATCCATCCATTTATTTTCATCCGCTTATCCGGGGGCATTGGGGCAGCAGGCCAAGCAAAGCACCCCTCTCCTCAGCAACGCTTTCCAGCTCCTCCTGGGGGACCCTGAGGCGTTCCTAGGCCAGATGAGATGTGTAATCTTTCCAGCTTGTTCTGAGTCTGCCCCGGGGCCTCCTACCAGTGGGACGTGTCCAGAACACCTGGGAGGCGCCCAGAAGGATCCTTATTAGATGCCCAAACCACCTCAACTGACCACTTTCGATGCAAAGAAGCAGCAGCTCTACTCTGAGGATGTCTGATCTCCTCACCCTATCTCTAAGGCTGAGCCCAGACACCCCATTGAGGAAACCCATTTCAGCCGCTTGTATCCGCAATCTCATTCTGTAGGTCACTACCCAGAGCTCATGACCACAGGTGAGAGTTGGGACATAGATGGACCCTTCCAGCTCAGCTCCTTCTTCACCTAGACAGTCCAGTGCAGCATATAGATGCAGACACCACACCAAACCGCAGATCCATCTCACACTCCACTTTACCCTCACTTGTGAACAAGACCCTGAGATACTTGAACTCCTTCACTTGAGGCAGTAACTCTCTCCCAACCCAGAAGGGACAAACCTCCGTTTTTCTGCAGAGAACCATGGCCTCAGACTTGGAAGTACAAATGGCTGAGACCAAGAAATATTGTTGTATAATAAATAAGAAGAACCAAATAAAAGTAAATAAATGAAATAAAATTAAAACTAAAGTAGCTTTTGAAATTTTTAAAATTGAAAAGTAAATAAATTAAACATACAAAAATAAATAATAAAAGACACAAAACAAAGAAATAAATATAAAAATATGTGAAAAATTGATTCTTACAGTAGGATTCTGTTTTATATCACTGTGTAAAATAAGGTTTCATCCTCACCCTGCAGGCACCAGCATGATTTTCTGTTTCCTGTGTGACCCAGCAGCTCTCACTGTGAGTTTTTACACATGTTGCAGCAGGAAGCTCATCTGGCTTCGGCAGCAGCCTGAGAATGTGACACCCAGAATAGCCCTGCTGGTGTCCGTTACATACGAGGCCTTGATGGAGATTTACTTGCCTCAGCCTGCCTGCCAGGATCCACCAGCAAAACGCAACCTCAGCTGCTCTCTGATACACCATTGGTGGATCAGTAAATGGTTGTCTAAACCCAAAAACACGCTCACCCTCCCATTGCAGAGGCTGGGACCAAAGACTGTTTGGCAGATTTTCTTGATGATTAACTTAAAACGATCAATTGATACCAGCCGTAGAGATGTCTGCCTTCTCTCCAGTATAATGAAACTTGATGGCACTGGGCATTTAAAAACTCAACAGCAATGTCTATTTCCAGAAAGCATGACCCAGTTACTCAACATAATCCACAGATGTTATTGTGAGCAGCTTCATGTAGGCACTATTTTTTTCATACCAAACTACACCAACTGTATCACCCCACAGCTACCTACTCATGGATGTGAGTCTTGTCCTTGTGACAAGGCAAGATGTAAACCTTAATGACATCCGCCTTGGCTGAGCTGTAACATTAGCTAGCTCAGTGTTGCTGGGTAAGCGAGCAGTAGTTGCACACTTCCTTCTGCATCTTGACGCGGTTGGTGAATGTATTACAGTAGAAAGAAAATAGTTCCAACATTAAACTGTTCATAACAAGGTCTGCGGATTGTCTTGAGTAACTGTGTCATGATTTCTGAAATAAGACATTGCTGTTGAGTTTTTCAAATGTATTTTCTGTCTCTTTGAGCACCACAAGCTGAGGGTCATCTAGTTCTATTATATTGGAGAGAAGGCAGACATCTCTACAGCTGATATCTCCAATACTAACAAAGCTATCTAGACTGATAAACAGCCCTACAGGGTAAGACAAAAAATGTTGGTTTTTTTTTTAAATTATTCTGGGGTGAACTGTCCCTTTAAGGTTTGGTTAAGCGATTGCTTATTCTTTGTGCAAGCATTCAATATCTTGAAATGTGAAATGTAATGGTCGTGCTGCCATGAATGCCTCCATCAGAACATTTCTTGACATCATGTCTTGCACTTTAATGTTTGTGTTTACGTCACAAGTCATGTGTTTCCCAAATAAATGACCTGTGAGTTCACCATCATTTTCGCAGGAAGCTCTGTTGATATTTAAACCTCTCCTTCAGGACCTGACCACAGAAGTCAGAATTAAATGGAAGTTACATAAGCAACTTTTTGCAGGATCAAAACATCCTTTTAAATCATGCACAAATTAAGAGTGAAGAAGAAATAAGGACTTACCTTGATGACAGGATGTCCTGTGGTAGCTGCCTTAATGGACCCTCTGCTGCCCTCCGTCTCGTAATGCGCCCTGTGGTAGGATCTGGGCTGGACCTCCACTTTTAGCTCACACTGGTCAAACTGGTTAGGCAGAGGCCAGTCCAGAGGAGGGGGTGACGAGGTCCTGAGGGCAGAGACAACAGACACACACTGATCAATCACTGCATGACACCAGAGCTTACACTATCCCTTAAAGTGGTGGATCTCTGAAGGCAATTCAAGGGATCCGAAAAAAAAAGCTTCTTTTTACTAAAGTTTGAGGATTGAAATAGGAAATGAAACATTATTCAAGTCAGAGGAAGTTCAAAGCAAGATGTTGTTGGAAATATGCTTGACTTTGATGAGAAGATCGAATCTAATGTCTGTACAGTAAAAGCCTGTGAGCTTAGCATAAAGAGCCTGACTTTGTCCAAAGATCAAACATGCAGTTACCAATACCTGTAAAACTCACTAATTAACACGGCAGATCATTTGCCGGACTTTTTCTTGACCGGAAGCAGTTGCCAGGCAACAAGTGCAGCTAAGAAATAGTCATCACATAACTGAAGTAAAACTACAAATTGCCGTTTCACTTCTGTTTTTGTATGAATTACGCAAACAAGATAAAATCTGTTATTCAGTGAGGTTTAGAAGTGCTGGTAGGGGGATTTTGTTACCTGTGACTTTGAACTATGGGTTGGGCAAGTGTTTCTATTTTCATGTTCTATAATCGTGGTTACTTACTATTACTGATAGGCAATCAACCCACCAAGGGGTGGCGGGAATAGGAGGGGGTGGAGGGAGTTACATTGAAGTTAAAATTATGTGTTACTTTGAAAAAAAGAGTGTCAACATTTGATTTAAAATATCTACACATTAAAGCAATCTATTCAATAGCAATATCTACTATATTAAAACAATGGCTCCCTTTTAAATACCTGCGTTTCTGTGCTTGGTGCAACAATATCACAGCACCATATTCTGTTTTACATTATTATCTTAATCTTAATATCACAATCCATAGCGTTAAATACTCTTATGGCACGCAGAGCAAAATTTGGTGCACAGGCAAAAAGAGTGTCAGATCCGTGGAAACGAGATGAAAAAATGGTTTGTATTTGAGTAATTTAAATTTACCCGTCACTCATGGTTTTTAACGGAGCTCAGCAGGACAACATGCTGCTCCACCAGAAACATCTCTAAATGCACAGTAGGGCGCAGACTGTTTTGAAAACATCTTAGCGATAGTAAATTAGTTAAAAATCATCTAAATATTGATGTAGGAAACAATAATTGTCAATCAGCCCTTCAATCGCAGATATACGATCCTATCACCAATCAGCACAAGCCCACTTCGGATAGGGCCAGGCTAGCTGTTTCCCCGTTTCTGGTCTTTGTGCTAAGCTAAGCTAACCAACTGCTGGCTGTAGCCTAACTCTTAACCAGTGGATATGAGAGTGGTGTCAACCTCCTTATCTGACTCATCTAAGGACTTACTTCATTAAAAACATGATAAAAGTACACAAAGGAATGCTGTCTAATGTTCAGAGAACTAGCACATTTAAAAGTAGTGACTCCTGTATTATCATAGTGCCCACCTGAACAGAGGAGGATTCCCAGGTTTGGGTTTGTTCCAACTGAAGTGGGAGGGCACCTGAAGGAAGAGATCGGCCAGGCCGTCCTGTCCACGTCCTTCCTCCCCGGGAGAATCCAAAAATTGCTCCAACCCAGGGTCTCCTTGACTGGCAAGAAGGCCAAGCTGGGTCCCCGACGTCCTCCTGGTCTTGGAGGGGACGTCCAGCTCCTGGTATCCAGACATCAGGAGGGGCCCCAGGGCAGTGGCGGGGCTTCCCACCCAGGTTTCATCTGTAACGCTGCCCCGTGGAGAGGCGCCCGGCGTGGGGCTGGGGGAGTGGTGAGGGGAGGGCGAACGGGCGCGGGGGTCAGCGCTGGAGTGGCGTCTCTTTCCACACGGGGATGCTGGTCTGGATGACGGCCTGAGAAAGAAGTGTGGTCAGGATTTGAAGGATTTTACCAGTGTCAGGGTTGAATCAAGATTCATACATTTGCCCCCCCCCCAACACACACGCACACACACACACACACACACACACACACACACACACACAAAAGTAACTAGGTTTCTTGTCTTAAATTTAAAAAAGTTGTTTGTTTGTCTAAACTAATGACAAATATAAATAAAAACTCTCTCTGCTGGATAGACTTCCTTACTGATGAGAGGGAATAACTTATCTCATGATATTACTCTTTAAAGCTCTGTTGTCAAAACTTTATCACATTTCAAAAATATAACATCAAAAACATCACCCAGTAACTATTCAGATGTTCCATATGTACACACCAAGCATGGTAGAAGTGGTTTTCAGGCTGCAGTGCCCTCAAACTAGATTCATTTAATCAGATTTTAAAGCTTTTGTTGGCTGTTTGGCTGTGTGTGTGTTGTTTTTGTATGCTGGGTGCATATGGGCGTAGGTTCAAACACAATGATGTCAGTGGGTAGCCTGAGAGGCAAAACCCAGGGAGAAAAAGGTCCACAGGGTCTTGGAAAAACAAATCTTGATCCCAATGAGATTCCCTAAATAAATAAATAATGTTACTAATGAGACATCTGTGAACCCTGATGACATGTACCTGGAGGTGGGCCGTCGGTTCAGCCAGTTGTCCTCTGTGACACTGGTGCGAGGGGAGGGGCAGGGTGACTGGCGGGGTGACTGGCGAGGTGACTGATGGGGAGACAGCGCTGGACTAAAGGCTGAGGGATGTTGGTATTGTTGTTGCCATAGCTCCACACCAAAGGCCCCTCCCCCACAGCCTGGGGACCCCAGAGGTGACCCCTGAGGGGACCCCAGGGCAAGGCGGGCGGCATCACGAAGCTCCCCCTCTACATCGTCGTAGATGTGTGAGAAGGATTCGCAGGAGGAGAGGTCAGATATCCAGCTCCTGGAGGACAGGCTGCTGCAGGGGCTTGGGCAGAGCGCTGGGTCCCGGTAGCAGGGGTCCAGAGGCAGGTAGAGCTGGCCTCTGGACCAGGACGCCTCATGGTAACCCCCCTCTGCCCCACCCACCGCCAAAACTTCCTGGCTACTGCCCGGCTCCACATGACTGTTCGGAGCAATGGACGTGATCTGGATACTCGGGCAGTCAAAGGTTCTGGGGTTCCCCTGGGCCTGGTACTGGGGCCCCTGGGGTTGGTAGTCAACATGCTGATAGGGGAAACATGCAGGATGACTTTGCAGCTCCTGGTTGATGAGCTGCTCAGCCAGAGCCTGAGTGGAGGTGGGAGGCGTCCTCACATTGAGATCTGGACCTGAGAGATGGAAGAGATGACCCAACATGTAAATCAGACATTATCATTTGCATTGCAAACACAGGTGTTTTTTACTGCCATGTCACAGCGACCTCAGTTCTGCATCTGACATTTAATACTTATCCATCATTTGGATACAACCAGCAGGGTCATAAACTGTTGAATGAACATTGCAGGGTTTCCCACAGTGTTTCATAGCCAAGCTGCTTGAAATAACCACATCCTCTGCTGACATCTGAAAACTTCAGACACTAATTCACACAGCAAATTCAAGATATCTAATGTGTGGCTACTGTTTAGTTTAGACTATCTGCACATACATGTGTAGAAAATATAGGAAAAAAATTAAAACATTGTGCAAGAGAGGATAGAAGACAAAAATGGCTTATGAAAAAAATTGTTAAAGATGTGCAATTTACAACAAACATGAACAAATTACAAATAAATCAATAAACTGTTGAGAATCTTTGCAAGTTAGAGTCCTTCTCAGATGCTTTTTGAATAATTATAATGTAGATGATGATTGTAGAGATGAAAGAAGGTTGTTCCAAAGAGACGGTCCTCTGTATTTCAGTGAATATTGATTAAGAGAAGTCCGACAATATGGAAAATAAAGGTCCTCAGAGTGTCTTGTGGAGTATGAGTGAATGTTTGAGGAAGACTTAAAAAGTTCTGGAAAAAGCTAATCATGAGTGAGATGTACACATTCATGCATAAATACACAAGTCTGGTTTATGTTCACAATAAAAATTGATAAAAGCTGATATTTTTTAGAGAGAGACAAAAAGATGAAATCTCAAAAACTTCTCTTGAATTAGAAACATTTTACTGAAATAAGTGGGACATGTGGCGGCCCAAGCAGTATTACAATACATAGTATGAAGGTAATTAAGCTATGGTAAAAAGTCAGAATACAGAAATGATCGACCAGTGAACAAACTCTGCTTAAGATGCCAAATAATTTCATAGTCTTTCACAAACAAGTTAAATGTGGCCAACTTCTGCTGCATCAGTTTCTGCCTTCTGATCTGTCTCTATAATTTGGTTCTTTTGTATAAAACTTGTAGACAGGTAGAAAATTAAACAATGACTTACTTAATGACTTAATGACTTTAATGAATTACAAGGTGTTGGTGCTTTTCTTTGTTTCCCATCACTGCTACTGGATTAATTTGGGTTTTTAAATAAATAAAAGCCATTTTAAGGCATCACATCGGGCTCTGGTAACTTGTGATGCCAAACATTTGGCAGATGGGAAGAGCTCAGGAATCCAGCCACCAACCTTGTGATTAATGGCCGACCCACTTTACCAACTCAGACTCAACTCAAATATGGAGCATGGACTAGTAGGTGGAGAGGTGCTAGTCAGCCTCCTGGGTACTGCCAAGGTACCCTTGAGCAAGGCCCCAAACCCCCAACTGTTCAGGGGACCTGTCCAAGGCAGCGCCCTCGCACTGACATCTTTTTCATTTAATGCAGGTCCTGATTGTGCATGTGTGAATTTTCCCTCAGGGATCGATAAACTATACCTTCTTCTTCTTCTGCAGTTATATTGTGTGATGACTATGAAAACTGCAGCGTTAATAAATTTTGTACAGAAATTATGTGTTGATTTGATCATTAGTATATTGACAGAACATAACTTGATTCTATCAGCAAAATGCTTAATATGTTTGGGTTCTTAAATGTGTGAATTCACTACTTTTATTTGTCACTGTGTATTAAATATCTTTAAACTTGGACTGTTAATAATGGCAAAAATCTTTAGTTGTAACTTGACTGACAATGATAATGTTAGCTGCAGCTCCTTCCCATGTTTATTCTCTTAACTCCACCTGTTATCGAATTTAAAACTGTAGTGGTCTGCACTTATACTGTGAGCTGTACGGTGACACCACGGCTGCAGCCAATAGTTCAGGCACTGGACTTACTATGTTCAACACTTCAGTAAATTCATTCACACAGCTGCACACACTCGTCACCACAACCCTACTATTAATACCACTCTTTCTCGCACTAACAAACACATCTCAGGCTACATGCAAAGAAGGCGTCAAAGTGGCAACTGTGATCTGCTTCAACAGACAGCTCCATTTGTCTGCAAATAACCCTCAGGGTGCTGGGGAGAGATAACTGAGACGTGATGCAAGAGAGGGGGGGTACGATGCCCGCAGCCAGGTGGGTGCCACGGAGCAGTTAGAAAACCAGGAAGTAAAACCTGCTGGCAGACAGGCAGGGCGGCACAATATCTGTCTGTACAGAGCCTGAAACACAGCCACCAACTGATCCAACCATCCATCATCCAGCCATCATCCATCCAGCCATCCAGTCATCCATCCATCCATTCATCAAGGGTGGGAATCATCAGAGGATCCACGATATGATATTATCACGACACTTGAGTCACTATACAATATAATTGCAATTTTAAATATGTTGTGATATGCTGAGTATTGCAATAAAATATATGGTGATATATTGCAACTTAATAAGAAAAAGTTTTCAGTCTGTTCATCTCACTTCAGCCGTTTTTTTCAGCAGCAGTAAAATGTAAGTTGTGGACTGAAAAAAAAACAATTGCTTAATGAATTCGTGTTTGTAATTTTAATAATTAACATAATTTAAAAAATGATATTTGGCACTGTGTGACAATACAATATCGCCACACAAAAATATCACGATACTAGGCTGTATCTACCATCCATCAATCCTCCAATTAATCCATCCATCAATTGATCTATCAATTGATTTTTTTTCTTCATAACTTCATAGCAGAGTCTTTATTTCATCACCTACAGACTCCCTCAGTATTTCTTCAGCTGCAGCAGTCCATCTTTTTCATTTTCTGGTTGATGTCACAGGATTTGAGAGGGATTTTAGGCAGAGCTGCAATGATTAGTCAATTATTCAATTTGTTGATCAATAGAAAATTAACTGGCAACTATTTTGATCATCAAATAATAGTTGGTTTTTTTAGCAAGAAAGCCAAACATTTGCTGGTTTGATGCTTCTTAGTGTTGTCAGTTTATAATAAATGATAATAAACTGGACAGCTTTGGATTTTTGGACTGTTGGTCAGATAAAGCAAACTATTTAAAAACATCACCTTTGGGCCCTGGGAAATAGCTTCACTGTTTAATTGCAATTTATCAGCAAACCCATAAATCAGGACATTAATGGGCAGATAAAGGGATAATGAAAGTAATCATTGGTCGCACCCCAATTTGACACCTCCATTAAACACCCAAAATATTCATCTTACCTCTGCTTCATGTGGACAAAACCAGCACAAAAAAAGCCTAAAATCAGTGTTTTCTGTCTGTGTTCTTCATCCATGGCTAAAACAAACCTCATTTTCATTACTGTTTAATCTGATGATTATCATTAGGATGATTAATTATTTTTTTGGGCTACAAAATGTCAGAAAATGTTGAAAAATGGCCATCAAGTTTAGACATAAAGAGACATTCTTCATCACCACACTGACACTAAACTCAGCAGTTTATCAAACAGGGTAAAACACTGCTATGAGGCATTTAACCACCACAAGCTAAAAAGACGACTCCTGTATTTTCAGTTGCGTGATGCTTCACACAGACTTCTTAGTACGGATACAGATTCAATTAATTCAATGTTATTAAGACTTTATCTTGCCACAGGGATGACATTTTCCTTTGGATTTTGGATTATTACATACAGTAATCTCTGAGGCAAACAAAGATTGTGATACTTACACTTTTTGTTCAGCAAAATTATCTTCACAAATAAACACCACTTTATTTTTGTAGTGTGAATACAATCACCAGAACTGAAAAGCTAGTGAGTATTAATAATAAGTTATTCTTCATATCATTGTATCACAATATATAATTGCCTAAAACATAAAAGCTTAAATCCTAAATGTGACTGCCTTTGTGAGTTCAGACAGCACGATTAGCTGATCCCACATAATAACAGCAAATTGTCCACCAGCCTTCTGATCAATACATTAAACTCCAGCAGACTGATCAATAATACTGATCAATTCACAGTTAAGAGTCTCTGTAGCTTTCAGCGGATTCAAACGAGGCAGATTTCTGCACCTTGTAGTCTACATGTAAAAAGTCGCCTAAATTTAACAGCAGACAGCTGGATGTGTCACATCCACTAAAGTCGGACAACACAACTTCCTGTTACAACTTGCAAAGTAAAACCCTTCCTGCCTAACAATAACATGGTACAGGGATCAATGTGAAGCAAAAAGTCAGTGCGTTATTTAACAGATTTTATGGAAATAAGGCAGCACGGAGCTGCAACTATGAGCTGATTCATCAAATTGTCAGTCAGAAGAAAATTAATCACATTAATTACAGTCCTAATTCGGCACACAGACACAGATAAAAATGCCATCATTTAGGAATTTTAAATATAACTGGTCATTTCTAACTATACAAGAAGGTAAACAATATCATCTTAGTGACTCACAAAATGTAAACTTTTAAATATTTTCTACATACTTACATTTGTAGATCGACATGATTTGCTGCCATTATAATTGCTTCTTTAATTCCTACTCTATGCCTCTATTTAAGTGTAAATGTGATGTGATGCACTGTCTCTGCCTCTGGCTGCTGGATCATCACTGCTACACTACTGTACAGTTAGCTGCACTATAAATGCACTCACATACCCATATATATATTTATACCACTGTCTATACTGTGTATATTTAACCTGTAGTGTATTTATATTCATACCACAGTCCACACTGTGTAGTGTATTTATATTCATACCACTGTCTATACTGTATGCATCTGATCTGTAAACAATGTATTAATAACATGCTTACAGCTGTTTATTCTGCACATATTCTCATTATTGTCATAACTGTACTGGTCTGCACAATATACTTTGCAGACTTACTGTTTATATTTTCAATATTCATATACCCTTACTATTTATTCTATACATTACTATTTATTCTGGGTATTAATCGTCATGTTTTCTGCCCCTCTGATTAAACGCTAAAGTGCATTTTGTTGTCTCAGTACTTGTGCTCTGTAAAATTAGTTATAAGTTGAATGGAGGTACTTGTACTTTACTCGAGTATTTCCATTCAACTTATCAGTACTTGTGCTCTGTAAAATTAGTTATAAGTTGAATGGAGGTACTTGTACTTTACTCGAGTATTTCCATTTCCCCCTACTTCATACACTAATTCCACTACCTTTCAGACAGAAATACTGAGCTTTTTACTGCACCACATTTGTTGGACAGCTTAAGTTACTTTATAAATTAAGATTTTTCCAAACACATCACACAAAAAAGTCATGAAATGTTACTCCCCAGCAGTTCATACAAGTACAGCTGCAGCGACTTACCATTAATCAATTGGTTGATTGCCAGGTAATTAATTGACAACCATTTGGAGGATTTGAGTCATTTTTCATGTAAAAGAAACACTTCACAGTTTTAATTTTGGACTGTTGGTTGAACAAAACAAACGTTGTGAAGGTGTCATTTTGGGCTCTGGGTCATTGTGACGTCATTTATCTAAACCAAACAATCAATCGAAGGACTGCAAATAATGTTTATTTTCATTGTTGACTGTGTGGATTCTTTTCTCAATTAATCGGTTGGTTGTTTGGTTTATGAAATGTGTCACAATGGTGAAAAATGTTGATCAGCATTTCCCAAAGCCCAAGACGGCGGCCTCAAAGATGTTTAGTTTGTGTTCACATAGGAGTAGAGAAACAAGAAAATACAAGAAGCTGGATTCAGAGAATTTTTACTTTTTTTTCTTTGAAATTACCAAAACCAATTCATCAATTCTCAAAACAAAACAAACCATTTGATGGAGTCATTTTAGGCTCAAGGATGTTGTAACAGACCTTTGACACTATTTTTATAATGTTAGTAAAACCAAGTTTCTCAATTAATCGAGATAATAATCTACAGATTGATCAGTATCGAACACAATCATCAGCTGCAGCCCTATAACAGTCAGAGGGCCTTATTAAGGCATTTAATACTTAAACCTGCATACTATTAAACATTATTTAACCTTTTTAGTGCTGGACTTTCATTGGCTGTGTTAATACTTTATTACTTTTATACTTTTACTTAACATTACTTAATTATTTTCAATGCTGGACGTTTATTTGTGACAGAGTTTTTTTTAGTGTGGTATGAAATATGAAAATGAACGTAAATGATTTGAATACTTCCGCCACCACTGGTTGATCTAATCTGTTTCCTGCTGTTTACATGTTTTATTTTGAAGGCCGCAGCGCGTAACTTCCGGTGTAACTGCCGCTAGTGCTCGTTAGCTTCGTGAAGTTGACAAATCGCTAACTAACGTCGCCAAAATGACACGTTAACGTTACCTGCCGTTTGTCTGCCGTCCTCCTCAAAGATCAGTCTGAAGTCCAGCTCCTCGGCGCAGTTTACCGTGGACATTGAACCGGAGACACGCTGCGTGTCCTCTTAAACCGCCGTTAAACCGACCTGTCTGTCTTTTAAAACTGACCTGTCTCACTCACTTCCATCCGACCGAAAGCAGAACTCCGTTTCAAACTGCGGCGCCAACAAACACGTCGACTAAAAGTTGTTAACCGACATCGACACGATCAATAGAAACGCCTCTGCACCCTGTAGTAAAGACAGAAAAGTCCCATTATGGCGGAAACTTGTTGTGTTCGTGTTTGTGTGCGGCTGCAGCGAGTTTTACTCTCCTCCAGGTTGATCCCTGCGCTGCGTTCAAGAGCTCCCCGTAAACTATACACTCACAGCCGAGTTTGGAAACTGTAGAAACCACCCAGGAACACAGTTTAGAAAATCTGCTGTTGTTTATGAATTATAAATCAACAATTTGTGTATTTGGGCCTTAAGACAGACACGGCGCATGTACTGTCCCTTTACCTGAACATTCTTGTACATGTGTAATGAACAGTGTTGGAGGGAGCCTGAGACTTAAGGGACTGTTCGTTACTTATTAGGGGGGAAGTGGGTGGTGCAAAAAAAGAGGAAGGTATGGTAAAAAAAAAAAAAAATACATTTGAATATATATATCTATGGGTATAGATATATATATATAATTTATTTATTCATTATTTATTTTGGCACAGGGGAGGCATACTAATGTAAATGGTTGGGTTTTTTTGTATTTTACCACCAATGTTTACTTTAAAAATCAACCCCCTAACCCCATACAAATTTATGGGGCGTTGGTGGCTTAGTGGTAGAGCAGGAGCCCCATGTACAAGGCTGTTGCCACAGCGGCCCGGGTTCAACTCCAGCCTGTGGCCCTTTGCTGGATGTCTCTCCCCCCCTCTCTCTCCCCCCTTCACACTATCCTATCAATTAAAGGCAAAAAATGCCCCCAAATAAATGTTTATAAATACAAATTTATCATAGTCAGAAAACTGATTTTTTAATTTCTGACAGTCCAGGGACACATCATGTGTGCCAAATGCTTCAATCAGATAAAAAACACACACCAGGTCAGCGCTCAAAATAGTGACATTCCATCAAAACTACTTTGTTCTTTGTCACATTTAATATTTGGCCAAAAATAAACCGTTTGCACAAACTAACCAGCCTGAACGACAAGAGTGTAAATCATTTTCAACTTTTAACTTTCAAATGTCAAAGGATACGTTCTAAAAATGTAATAACTGATTTATGCCAAGTTGTCAGAAGTCTCACCCCAGCCACCCCCTCCTCTGATAAGTAAAGAACAGTCCCTAAGATTTTCATTGCCATCAACTGTTTCTGTTATTCTTGTGCGTATGATAAGAATGAAGAACTTGAAATGTCAAACTTAAATTCCTGATATATGTTACAGCCAAGCTTTCTTCAAATATTTTCTATTTCTCAATTCCTCTCCAAAATGTCCTATTTTTAAACTCTTAATAATTCACGTTTTCATAAGATGAGTAGTGAATCTGGTGGATTTATTTCTGTTTTTGTACTTATTCATTTATTGTTTTCTTTATTTGTAATGAGTTGCGTGTCAGTGTCTCAGCATTGCAGTACAGCTTTGTTACCGGGTGTCTTCAATCCAATTTTATAAATATTAGACCTTAAAAGTCTTTTAATAGTCCCAAATTTAGATTTGTGCGATCTGAAATGCCACAAATATTTTATCTAATTTCATTTATGTAGCTTTGTCATAATGAGTTCAGTTCTTCTGCATCAAAGTCCACATTTCTGCAAACTTATGTTCCTTTTTTTCCTCCTTTTTGATCTATAATAGTGACAAAAACATTACTTACCTCAGACTCATTTAACTTTTTTCCTTTTAGTTTTGAGTAAACTGATGGACAAATGACAAATGTCCACACAGGCAGAATTACAACACAGCCACCAATGACTGGAATACTGAAGTTCAGCATTTCTTTAAACCTTCCAATGATTACTGTCTTTGTACTGTATATTTGCGTTTACCTGTTGGCAAAATGTAGATTAACCTACCTCACTCAAATAACCATATTCCCACATAAAACCTACCTCTGCACAGCACTACATGTATATACTAGGGTCTCTTTACCTTTATATAAATCTGCAATGCTGCATTAAAAAACAAGATTTATTAAAAAATCAGCTTTCAGTTTGGTTAAAAGAAACATTTTTGAAAGATCTTTAAAAACGCATTAAATATAAGCATCTGATACCCATTAAAAGCCTGTGTTGTTTTTCTGCGCGCTCAAATACATAAGCATTTTCAAATCTTCCAGTGTCCTTGAAAGCACCATTAGCCAGCTCGGTGATGACGTCAGTAGCTGGGTGTCTCCGTCTCTCAGGTTCAGTTCAGGACTTGAAGACTTTTTAATTGAAAGACTGATGGTGGAGGAAGGTTGGGATCCTTTACTGGGGTAAAAGTACTCATACTACACTGTAGGAATACTCCGTTACAAGTAAAAGTACTGCATTAAAATGTTACTTCCATACAGGTATGTAACTATAATTAGTAAAATGTAGTTAAAGTATTTAAAGTATAAAATGTCCACTGTGACTGTGACACTATTGTATATGATTTTATTAGATTATTATTACTACTACTACTACTACTACTACTACTACTACTACTAATAATAATAATAATAACAATAATGAAAGCATTTCTCTGTCGACTAATTGATTAATGCACTGTTAACTGTTTCAGCTGTACTCGTATTTTAATTTTTATTTTAGACACTCTTTGGATGTTTTGGATGTAACATCATACTTTATAAAGAAATTAAAGCTGTCAGATAAATGAAATGAAGCACAATATTTCCCTCTGGTGGGCAAGTATAATATGGCATGCAAAGAAAATAAATAAAGTACAAGTACCTCCAATGTATACAAATGTACTTAGTTACATTCCACCACTGCATCAGATCAAAGGCTGCATTAAATTAAAATTAAAGGCTCTGAGTACCTGTCACCTAATCATTTTATCACTGTGCTCAGGCTGGTTTTGTTCATCAGAATGAAGGAAGGTGTCACCTGAATGCAACAGTTTGCATGTCTCTTGCATGTGGTTTTAATATACCCACTTAAGACGTTAACTCCATCAGACTGCAGCTACGCTATCAGATATTATAACACAGCATGAAACCAACAGTGTCTGCAGGATGTGGAGGGTTTTTCAAGTGAACGCTTTTACAAATAAGACCCAGAGGTGGATACAAACTGAAATTTATGGCACCATATTTTCTACTTCAATGAACCGTACTGATGACAAATCCAGTTAAACTTAAGACAGTTATCAGTCGTGTACAGCAGAGACTGAAGGATGAAATCAAGAAACACATGATGAGTTTAAGGTCCATCCAAAATCAGGATTTAAAAATAAAAGTTCTTCTGTTAAGGCACCGAGGCTAAAATTAATTTCTGTAATATCTGAAAGGATGAGGGTTCAGCTCTGCCTCCCGCTGGCTGCAAATCCACATCTCAGTTACCAGTGGGAAAAAACAGTGCTTTTATTCTTTAAAAAAAAACAAAGAAAAATCAGGAAGTGTGAACAATGCCGAGTCTCTCCCACCAGACCAAGTGGAAGACTGTAATACGCACTGGGCAGATTCCAGTTTGAACATTTCTGTTAATGAGATGAAAAAAAAAAATAGATCCTGTGAGTGATTCATGTGAAACTGTCTCAAAAGCTTCTTGTTATTTTGAGACATTCACACTGAAAACATCGTGATAATAATTGCATTTTTCTGAGACCAGGCGTGTTCCTATGTTTCAGACGGGAGGAAATTCTTTGTAGCACAGGTCAACATGTCACAGGAGTCACAGGAGTCCCTTTTACACTGCCTGTTCAAACTGGAACGGCACGCCATTATTCCGCCTCACCGTTCTGTATAAATGGTACGATCACAGAATGGGGGGACCAAGTTGTCTCGCCTGAAAGCCAGGAGCAGATGTATTAACAGCCCCGTGACAATGTCTGTATAAAAGGGACAGCCAGCAGCACTGGATCATGGGTGGCACAGGTGTGATGTTTTATCGTCATGTTATACGTGCAACGGAAATAGGGGCCGTATACATGCCGTGTTTTTTGCGCCATCAGATTCACTGTTTTCAATGTGCAGCAAACACTAGAGGTCAGCATCACATAACACGACACATGACACATGACACATGACATGTGGCACACACGTTTTATAGCAGCTATTTTTCAGGGCTCCATGAAGTTGATCATGTTAGTGCGGGGCTGCCAGAGCTTCACATTTGTCTACACACAAACAGCTCCTACAAGAAGATCAGCTCCGGATTTCAGGTAAGTAGCCTATGATACGGTGCTTGTTATGGTCGCTTAGCAACCTCAGACACACCTTGCCTCTGAGCCCTGAAAGAGTGCGCAGAGTAGGCACAAGAGTAGCACCCAGTGCCCGACTCTGCATTTTCCAGGCGCTGAAAGACGTGGCATGTGTACAGCCCCTAAAAAGTAGGTGGTAGCGCTAAAAGTTAAACTATCCCCTGCTTGGTGTGTTTCTTATTTTGATAAAGTTTTTTCATCATAATCACTTAAAGGATGGAAAATTCAGTCGAGCAGCTGCTGTGAGCAAAAAAACCCTAAAGTTCATTTTTTAGGATTATCTTAAACGTATGGACCAAAGACAACGCAGGTCAAAAATAAACTGAGGAGCTTTTTGGTGCAGAGAAACAAACAAATAAAGTTGCTTTTAAAAATCCCTCGATTTTTTTTTCCCAGTTCACCCAAACGTCCGCCAGCAGTCACAGAAACTTCTCATCTTCCTGTTTTTAACTGTTCATGAACTCTACGGTTGTTCTGGAGGCGTGTCCGGGTTGTGATGGTCACCGTTGGCCACTGCAGCAGTCTTTGAGTTGTCTGTTTCTTGTTTGATATCATCCACCAGATGTCGCTTCTTGCTCCCTTCATCCTCCGTGGTGCCATTAATCTTCCTCTCCCTCTTCCTCTTGCAGACCAGACCGGAGTCTTCCTCACTAATGCGACCCTCTGGTATCCCAAGAGCTCGCAGGCAGACGATGGCGGCCGCTTGTTCGGCAAATTTCTTCGACTTCTCCCTGAAAACGACAAGAGAATTTAAAACGAGAGGCCTCTGAGCCCGGGTTAACAACACTGTTACTCTGTGTGTGTGTGTGTGTGTGTGTGTGTGTGTGTGTGTGTGTGTGTGTGTGTGTGTGTGTGTGTGTGTGTACTGACCACAGTGAAGATCTGTATTTCTTCTCTGCTACAGTCACAGTCGACTGAAAGGCTCGATCCCGAGAGCGCTGCACCTGAAAACACAGCACACACTGTTCACAGCTGCTCTGACAGCAGTGTGTCAAACTGCAGATCTCTGCAGAGCCTGAAGATGTTGGTGCAACGGACTTTTTTTTTTCCAGGCCGAGCTCGTGTGATCGGAGTCTCTCTGATTATTAATCATAAATATCAAACATGTTTCATAGTACCAGGGGAGTAACGAAGGATAGATCGATCTAAATCGGTGTAAAAGGGACGGCCAGCAGGAAGGGACCATGGCTGGCATGGGTGTGGCATTTTGACGATGTGTTATGTGTGCGGCCCAGCACCTGGAGATTTAAGAAGCAGCTAGAAGCAGTTAGCAGCTAACTCAAAGAAAAACAGTGGTCAAAAATGTCCCCAAATTAGAAGGACAATGAGGTCAGGGAGCTCCACGCAGAGGACGAGATCAGACGCCATGTAACAGGGACTATAAATCATTAAATACATTTTTAATAAATTTATTAAAATAAAATATAAAAATATTTTTTTGTTATATGTCACACTAGAGGCCGATGCTGTTGTATTAAATATCACGTCCGTCATGCCTCTGTTGGTTCCAATACTGTCTAAAATCACACACTGGAGCAACACGACGGCATATAATACGCAAGATTTTCCTGACAAACAATGTTATAACTCAAACAGCAGTAATCCCTCACAATCACTCTCAGTGTGTGGTGCTGTATTTATCTGCAGAGACTCCGCCCTCTGCCTGGACTTTATTAGTTTCTTCTTATTTTCTGTGTTTGGCACGTTTATGGGTGTGTACCCCCGCAGTGCTCCGGTGAGGTCGAGCTTTATATAAAGGTAGCATCCTGGTGCCAGGCTGTAACCGGCACGCATCCAAAAGACACAGCACTGATAAAATGCAAATACAGCGAGGTGGAACGCAAAACACTGGTGTCAGTTTCAGAGCAGATTTTCCTGACTCAGTTTCTCACCGTCTCATACTGCGGCTGCTCCAGCTTCTCCTTGCGGCTCCACTCCAGCAGGAACATCTTGGGAGTGATCTGAGGAGGATACTCCCTCCTGAAACCACAAATACAAGTCAGATCAGAAAATGAAAAATACCCTCCACAAATATTCACTGGGTGACATGTTCATCACATACTGTCAAGTCCTGCTAGCTTCAGTTGTACTATGAGATGAATGTGAACATAGCATGATATATACATACTAAATGTAAATGTGCATTTTATCACACTATCACAGCATTATATTTTATTCCTTGTTTTATATATATATATATATATATATATATATATCACAATTCACACAGTCACACAGCAGATCACCAAACAAATACTGCCATCTACTGGTCGTCTGTCACAGCACATAAAGCCTGATGCAAGAAATCTTGGCATCATGTCCCATAGTAATTATGTTTTGAACAACATGTCACTGAGCTTGTTCAATCGTGTTATTATCACCTCAGAAACAAACTAAAATAAGATCTGTTTTAACTTTTATACAGAAACGGTTGATTCTTGATCATTGCAGGAGTCTTTATTTCTGTCTCAATCAAACCACACCAGATTTAGCCTCTTAACATTGGTTCCCTCTTTGTTTTGGGAACCTCTGCGTAGTTTGAGATCCTCGGGCAGAGGTCTTCTGCTTGTCCAGAGTCCAGACTGAAGACGAAAGGGGACAGAGCTTTTGCCACCAGGGCCTAGAGGCTCTGGCACAACCTGCCCGAGGATATAAGTCTGTCTGAGTCACTGGCTTCGTCTCTCTTAAAAACATCCTTCTGCTGGACACATATTGTGACTTTATCTGAGCTGTATATTTTATTGCTATCTTACTGAATTTATTTCCCATCAATTATCTTAATTTTAGTTTTGGCCTTCCTTATTTTATCTCTTACTTTTTGAAGTGTTGTTTATTTCACTCTCCTTACATATATCAAGATGTTCAACTGAGGCCTATTTTTTTAAATTGCTGAAGGAGCGTGTCGACTACAATAACTGACCGCTCAAACTTGACGGCCATGGTGGCGACGTCTCCGTCCATCACGAGTCGGTCCGGCTGGCTGCTGCTCTGCAGGGCGTCCCTCTTGGCCTGCAGCTGCTCCTCGGTCTGCTGGTAAAACTCCTGCAGCCCGTACACCTCGCTGCAACACAACACCACGTCACGTTACATCAGTGATACCTGACATCAGACACCAGCAGGCAGCCATGTCACCTCTGAAGAGAAAGTCCTGTACCTGATGTCCGCGTTGGTCTGAGACGCATGCAACTGCTTCCCCTGAGGAGACTCCACCTTGTCTCTCAGCATCTGACACAGACAGAACTTTGTGTTGAAGGCATGGTTGTCGTACCGGATCGCCTGTGAAACACAAGAGTAACAGTATGTTTAGTTAGTTGGCATCCCAGTTTCTCTACTGGTTCTTCAGAGAAGTGGACGATGTAGAAGGGAAGTCAGAGGTTTCAACTGGGAACTTCCAACTAAAAAATACCTACAGAAATATTTTTAACTGTTATCGTCCTGGTACTTCAGCTAAAATATCTGACACTGCACAGCATCAAACTGGAATTACTGCCTCGTGGTTATACGCCTCCACGGATCAGTCAAGATACGGTTACAGTTTACATCCATGTCTGTGAAATCATTGATCCTTCACGCTCATCTTCCCCAGCAGCACAGAGGATCTATACAATCAGCATGTTTGAAGGTGGACACCCAAGATTAGTGTCACCAGTTCAGTATCTGACCAAATGTCTCCCCCTTTTCTCTTCCTGTGATAAAACTTTGAATAATGGCTAGAAAATGTTATGATGTCACAGTGAAGTTGACCTTTGGATACAGAATTTCATCACTTCATCATTTTATCCTATCAGACATTTGTGTGAAATACATAATAGGTGTAAGAATTCCTGAGCCTCGGGTCCTGGCTATGTCTGTCAGTATCTTATGAGAGTGGAGGAACGCAGCTATAACACACTGCTCGCTCTGTAATCCTATCTTTACGAGATTGTGTTGGTTGTAGAAGTTGTTTGCCCAGCAGCGTGTCGTCAGAACAAGTAACAACATGTTAAGCACATAAACAGCCATGCGAGGCACCAAAAGGGAAAGCACTGAACCACTACATCTATGTGCGCCACCCAGAAGGGCGCCTCGTTCTTTTTAAACCAAAAAGGTTCCGCCAATATGTCTACCGTACGAGGCGGAAAATTGGGTACGTCGGATCAACTCGCCAATCCGGCTCTGTGTGTCTAAACGCTCGCAGCTTGCCGGCAAAATGGCCCAACATTCGCCGAGAATCTGGCAGTGTAAAAGGGGCTACTGAGTCCAAGTGGACGCTTGTGCCAAATTTGGAAAAATTCCCTCAACGCGTTCTTGAGATATCGTGTTCACAAGAATGGGACGAATGGACAGATCGACAACTGAAAAAAATAATGCCTCTGGCCATGGATGTCGTCGACACAGAGGAATATATCTGAACATATCCTAAAATATCTCTGTCAATACAGAAACTCACATATTTGAGGTACTCCTCCATGACTGTCTCCACAGGAAGTAGTCCCTTACTGCTGAACACTGATGCGTTCCACATGGCGGCACGAGCCAACATGACCGACGAGGCACCCGTCGCCTTCCTGAACTCCTCGATGTCAGAGTGAGTCTTCACCAGATCCAGAGAACCGCCGCTGCAGGAGAGACGGGACACACACTGGATTTAATGACTTAATAACAAACAAGATTTTCTATCTGTATTTCAGTGTGTCAAGGAAACAAAGCTGCTGAGACCTGAAATCATAAAACAGCTGTGGAATGTAACTAAGTGCATTTCCCTAAATACTGTACTTAAGTATAAAGTCAAGGTACTTTTTACTCCACTCCATCTCAGAGGTAAATGTTGTACTTTTTACTGCACTACTTTTGTCTGACAGCTTTATTTACTTTACAGATTCCAGTTTTCATCCCCAAAATCACTAATCTGCCTCAGAAGACATTACAACCTGTCTGTTAAATTTAGTCTTCCAGTTGGCTCCTCACAACAGTCTCTGCAGACTGAGGTATAAAACCAGATGAAGACAAGAGAAACAATACGTGATAAATTCTTTACTGTGTTGGATCATCTGTTCCAAACTATTTTCAAGTCCCTGCATGTTGAGTTTTTTTGCATTTTTTAATAAACTGGAACTAGTTTTTATCTCTTATAACAAAAGGATCAGTAGGTGTTGAGGCTTACTTGGCAATAACAGGGATGGAAACAGCCTGAGCGACAGCCTGAATGTAATCACAGTGGATGGGGTGACGGGGACGCTCCTCCTTGAACCTGGACAACAGCAGAGAAACAGGGACGTGTTGCACGTGAACACATCGTACAACATGAAAGAAGCAGGCAACACTCAGGCCAACAAGGAACAAGAACAGCATGAGAGCATGATGAGCCACAAAGATCACAAAAATACATAAAACTACATATGTACATTCATTCCAAAAGTCACATAACGATGAGAAGCTAATATCTAAAATACATCAAATGTGGTTATCACATCATCTCCAACCTGTTTACCTGCCGTGAACAGCAACAGCAGCGACGCCCGTCTTCTCGATCCTCTCGACCAGACTGACCGTCTCCTCCAACTGGAACCAGTGAATTACACAAAACATGTTACTGGGGGCACTTCAAGACTTCCACAATTTAAACAGCTGACAGGTCATAGTAAAAAAACAAGAAACATGGGGCGTTGGTAGCATAGTGGATAGTGCCGGTGCCCCATGCATAGAGGCGATGCCTCGCTGCAGCAGCCGCAGGTTCGACTCCGGCTTGCAACCCTTTGCTGCATGTCAACTCCCCGCTCTCTTTCTCACCCCAGAAAAGCATCAATATAACAGAACAGAAATATTCAAAGTGTCTGATTTAGGAAACCAAAGGGAAAAAAACAGAAACAGAAAATAATCATAAATTGATAATAATAAAATTTTCACATCTTACCGATGGAAGGATTCGGATTTTACACGTGACCGGTATGGAAACTCCTGTGACGAGCTTCTTGAGGATCTACAGACAAACGATAATTTAACGGATGGTGCACCCAAAAATAGAAAATTCAGCCATTATCTACTCACCCATATGCCGAGGGAGGCTCAGGTGAAGTTTTTGAGTCCTCACATCACTTGCGGAGATCCAAGGGGAGAGGAGGTAGCAACACAACTCCACCTAATGGAGGCTGACGGCGCCCCAGATTCAAACATCCAAAAACACATAAATGAAACCACAAAATATCTCCATACTGCTCGTCCGTAGTGATCCAAGTGTCCTGAAGCACCAACATAAAAAGTTGTTTGGAAAAACGTCATTTCTAACTGCCTCTCTGTGCACCGTGCTCACGTGAGCGCAGTGCCCAGAGAGGCAGTCAGAGCTACAGGCTACAATGAGGCTAAAAACAGAGTTCAAATGACGTTTTTCCAAACAACTTTTTATGTCGGGGCTTCAGGACACTTGGATCACTACGGACGAGCAGTATGGAGATATTTTTTGGTTTCAATTATGTGTTTTTGGACGTTTGAATCTGGGGCGCCGTCAGCCTCCATTAGGTGGAGTTGTGTTGCTACCTCCTCTCCCCTTGGATCTCTGCAAGTGTTGTGAGGACTCTAAAATTTTACCTGAGCCTCCCTCGGCATATGGGTGAGTAGATAATGGCTGAATTTTAATTTTCTGTACTATCCCTTTAAAGTTTTCTTCACATAATTAAAAATCTGTTTAAATTTCTGGCACTGTGTAAAGCTGTTTCGTGCACATATTCGGGATTTCTACTGTTTGTGTATTGTTTTATTTGCACTTCCTCAGACAGTGTCAGAGCAGGTTCATCCGTCCACTCAGCTGAATGATGCTAAAACTATGAGACATACAGTTTGTCAGAGACATGTTGTCCGGCTGAAGAACTCACCGCCTCGATCTTGTCGGGATCTGACAGAAGAGCAGCTCCCATCCCGCCCTGCAAGAGGTCAGAGGTCAGCAAGAGGTCAGAGGTCAAAGCAGCAACAGGTTGGTTACTGAGAGGCCACTCACCTTAGTGGAGTATTCTTTTGGACAGCCCATATTCACATCGATAGCAGCCACATCCTTCTCCCTGCAGGACAAAACAGGCCAGGGTCAACAAAATCCACTACTTCAGGTTATTCAGTGTATTTTAAAAAGTGCAATTTTGTCATATTTCTCCTCTTTTAAAATTTGTATCTCCGGGGTTTTATTGTATTTGACTCTAGACTCTAGTGGGGTTTTTTTTCATATTCATATCGTAATGTGAAACTACTTTATTCAGCGTTTTTACCGGATTAAGGCCATGTTTACACAAAAACGATGCACTGAAAACAGAATCGTTCCTCATTTTCATTTTGAAAAAAGTTTCGCGTTTAGACGACAACGTTTTGATAACAATCGCCGTGCACACAGATCCGCAAAAATGACCAAAAACGCTGTAGTATACATGCCAGGCCAGTAACTGACGGTGTGACACTTACGCTTCCTTCTACAGAGCGGCAATGTATAAACAAACAAAATGGCAACCGCACGAACGTTTGTCTGGACGGACGACGAGGTGGAGCTGCTACATTAAATCTACACTATGATAGGGAAGCGTTCAAATTCAATAGGGTGAGCAGCAGGTTGCAATCTGGGATCCTGACCACTAGGTGCCACTAAAGCCCCCTAAATCTTACACACTGGACCTTTAAGTTGAATTCAACTGTAGCTACTTTATTTTGTACACAACACTTAAGTGCACCAATTTCTTGAATACCAATTGCAAAAACAGTTCACAATAAAGAGCATACAATATATTAGACATATTAGCATGTAGCATGGAGGTGGGACACAGACTCAAAACAATCTGATGTATTTGTAGACAAAAAAGCAGGGAGGAGGCTGCAAACTGATATTCAGCTGCTCCGTCCGTGCCCAGAGTATCTTCTGAGCTTAGAGGATGAGGAGCAATAGATAACCAAACGGTATATTTATTACAGCAGCGCTCCTACTGAAACCGTCCAGCTCTCGTAAGGCAAAATAAAAACATGGCGGCAGATGTTTTATCAATGGAAGCCGCCACAAATAAATGAACGCGTGGATCACCCTCCAGAAAATTTCCCCGATTGCAAATTACTCCACATTTTGTTCTGTGCATGTTTTAAACTGAGCTGGAGCAACAGCCGCCACTATGTTGAAGTTGTGTTTGAAGCTTTAACTTGTGAATTAAAACGGTTTGAGGTGCAGAGAAGGAGCTGTGGACTCACACGAGCCGGGCCACTGTCAGCGCTCTGTCCGGGTCAGCAGTCCCCTACAAACAAAAGAAGAAGACAAAAGTCACAACTCTGACTGTGAATCTGCTGCAAACTGACAGTTAATATTTCTGCTTTCTGTCTCACCATCTGGAAGACGACTCTGTCCTTCTCCCTCTCACAGGTCCTGAACATCACTCGATCATCTGGGGCGACAAAATCCACCGTCTCCAGCACCTCTGACGAACACAAAAAGATATGTTTCGAGTGTTTATTTGTCACATGCACAACAGTTACAGTGAAGCAGTGGATGTTCTCAGGTTACCTCCAATAATGCTACTTTGAAATGGGGAAAAAAGGGGGGGTGGGGGTTAAAATACAGCTGAATTTGAATTTGGAGATGATGGCTTTGGTCCTCTGCTGCTTTGCTTTATGTCGACTATGTGGTGGGATGAAGTTGGACAGGAGAAACATTTTTATTTGACTCTCTACATTTTTTACATGAATTTAATTTGTTTATTTTAGTGTTAATTTGTCTTGTGTATGTTTGTATACTGATATACACCCATTGGCCACTTTATTAGGTACACCTTTCCAGTACCGGGTTGGACCCTTTTTTAATTCTTGGTGTCACAGATTCAACAAGGTGCTGGAAACATTCCTCAGATATTTTGGTCCATATTGACATGATGACATCACACAGTTGCTGCAGATTTGTCAGCTGCACATCCATGATGAGAATCTTTTGTTCCAGCACACCCCAAAGGTGCTCTATTGGACTGAGATCTGGTGACTGTGGAGGACATTGGAGTACAGTGAACTCATCATCATGTTTGATTTTGGCTGTTTTTGGGACCATCTTCTGTGAACCCTAGAGATGTGTTGCGCGTCTGGCACCAACAACCATGCCACATTCAGAGTCACTTAAAATCACCCGTCTTTCCCATTCTGATGCTCCGTTTGAACTTCAGCAGGTCGTCCTGACCATGTCTACTTGCCTGAATACATTGACTTGCTATGTGATTGACTGATTTGCTACTTGCGTTTACTTTTGGTACTTTAAATATGTCTTGATGCTAATACTTTTCTAAAGCTGTCTTGTGTCAGTCAGTGTGGATGATCAGGTACCAGACTGTGGTATAAAGGAGGCTCTCACCGTTCACCACCCTCAGACACTGGGCCATTTTGATGTCGATCAACTCCTGAAACAGACAGAACAGAGTTACCAAAACATTAACACCCATATAAAGACTGATTTCTGGTTCCCTGCCAAATCCTCCTTCCTCACCTCGCAGTAAACCACATCAGCTCCGTAGTCCAGAGCCAGCAGCCTCATGGGCAGAGTCCCCACCCGGACCATCGGAGCCAGGGCGGTGATGTTACTGAAGCTCAGCCGGCCTCCTGCCATCATGGCGGCTCAGTCGTCTTGCAAACAACACAGAGGAGACAACAGTCACTCAGACACTTCTATCTATGATCACTGAGTTACAGATCAACAGACTAGGCCTAAGTCAGCCTAACTAGGGGCTGGTACAAGGCAAGCCTGAGCCAGCCCTGACTATAAGCTTTATCAAAGAGGAAAGTCTTAAGTCTAGTCTTAAATGTGGAGACGGTGTCTGCCTCCCGGACCGCAACAGGAAGATGATTCCACAGGAGAGGAGCCTGATAGCTGAAGGCTCTGGCTCCTGATCTACTTTTGGAGACTTTAGGGACCACGAGTAACCCTGCGTTCTCAGAGTGCAGTGCTCTGGTGGGATAATAAGGCACTATGAGCTCTCTAAGATATGACGGAGCTTGACCATTTAGAGCTTTATAAGTTAACAGTAGGATTTTAAATTCTGGATTTTACAGGGAGCCAGTGCAGAGAAGCTAAAACAGGAGAAATATGATCTCGTTTCTTAGTTCCTGTTAGTACATGTGCCGCTGTATTCTGAATTAGCTTAATAGAGCTACCTGATAATAGGGAACTACAGTCATCCAGCCAAGAGGTAACAAAAGCGTGGACCAATTTTTCTGCATCTTTTCGGGTCAGGATGGGCCTAATTTTCGCAGCTTTCTCCAGTGGGAAGAACCAAATCAATTAAGAGTTTATCTTAATTCAATTGCAATTGCTGAATCAAAAGTATGCCGAAATAACAACAGAGTGATAATGATTTGTAAAAAGATATAACCTTATCTCTATCAGGTCTGTGAGCTAACCGGCAAGCAAGTAACCTTTAAACTGAGACTTTCCTAAATGGAGTTTGGTGGAACGCATCGATGAGAGCTATGCTAGTGCTAACAGTCTAGCTGCTGCATTAGCACACGGTTTCAACACAACGTCAGATAAAATAGGCTTTAATGTGGTATCTGCGCTTGTGTTAATACAAATAGTTCTCTGTATACTGTTTTACTTTATATTAAATAAACTCACCGGCATTTATGATGTGTAATACTGACGACTGCAGCTGTAGCGTGTGATCATGTGGGCTAAAAATTAAAGCGTGCTGTTTAAACTTCCTGTTTGGACTTGTACGTCACCGTGACGTAGTAGATCCTGCTATAAATTATATTTTTACTTATATAAGCAAAAGTTTTCAGCCTCCAAACAAACCTTTCCTCATTTTTTGGTTGAATTTAATTCACTTTATAAATCCCTAGCACTGGTTAAGAATAGAAAGAATGCACAATTTGTAGATAACTATGAACTCCCTGACATTTAATGACATTAATTATAGAGATTAAGTACATTTATGTGTTGACATAACGATATTGAATTACTGATGCCTCATTATTATTTTTTTTTTTTGATATTTATTATTTAATTTTTATTTAATCTAAAGGTTTATCTGAGAAATGTATTTTGTAATTTTTTTTATTCGTTGACTTTTTCTTTTTTGTACGTGTGAAACAGCTCTCATGTATTGTGCAAAATGTTATTGTTTGACATAATTTTTAAATTGTTAATATTTCAATTTAAAAAAAAATACTACATACAACTTGTAACTGATGTATTTAAACCGTGAAAGCTTTTTCTGTGACTTAGAGATAATTTAGGTCCGTGGTTGATAGATACACTTACAATAGAACCTGTGTCACTCATAAATGGGATATATATTAAACATTCAGAATGTACTAATTAAGATATGACAATGTTTTTCTTCTAAAGAAAAAAAAAGAAAAGAAAATATCACCAAGAGGGAAATAATTTTGAAACTCACAAATATGTGACATTAAATGTAAATTCCAGAACAAATGTAAAACAAAGATTTAGTACGTAAATTTACGGAATGGGTTAGAAACAGAAATTAAAGTGTGTGATACACATCATAGATTTAAAAAAAAAAAATATTAAAACATAAGATGATTAACAAATATGAAACTGAAGTATGAACACCAGAGTGTGCATGAAATGTGTGTGTGGGCTATTTGGTCAGACAATAGGCTTTTATACTGTAAATATATTTAGCTTCAGTCAGTTTCTTTTTGCTCTGTAAAATTTAATGGGAGTTGGCAAAAACAATGAATGTTAAAAGGGTAGGTGTAATAAGCTAAGGCACCAGCCTGCACCTTGTATTTGTTTTTTTATACAAAAAAGTATTAACAGATTTGGGAACATACCGTACAATTTCAATTAGTAGCCCAGGCTATTATTTGCTTAAATCACTGAACTCAACAGGCCTATATTTGGGACAGGCTTTTAATTCCTTTTACACAGAACTGTTGCTCAGCAAAGATCGGAGTACTGTCAAATAAATTTGAACCAGTATGAATATTACTTGTATAAAAATTAGGCTTCGAATAATTTATTCCTACACAACACCACTTCATCCTGTTAAAGCAATACTCATGACTTGGATTATTTTTATTAAAACACTTTGATTCTTTTGATCAATGGACCCTTATGGATTAAAGAAAATAAATAGCTTTCAGTGTAGTTGAGGTTACGACTTCCTGTAGATCCTGTAGATCAGGGGTGTCAGACTCATTTCAGATGAAGGGCCACATTCAGCACACGCTGATCTCAAGTGGGCCGGACCAGTAAAACCATTACATAATGACCTTTATATAACATCCCCCTCAAAGGTTTCTCTTTGCCAACATAATGCGCTAGAATATTTTGTGCTGACTCACTTTATATGTGCGAATAACTCGCATCATTTGTGTGTGAAAGTGCTGAATCGATGACTGAACTTCTGCCGGTATGTCCTCGATGTCACGTCCATGGAGGATCTCATTGCTGATTGGCTATCGCAGCACAAATAGGTCAGCGAAGTTCAGATTTTTCAACTCTTGTGAATAAGCATATGACACGAAATCAATCACACTGACTTTAAATGTAATTCCCTTGCGTCCGATAGTCTGACACAGATTCTTTTGTACTGAAGCTGCTGGTTGATGATATTTTCCACACTGTTCAGTGTGTTTAAATCTGACCACAGGAAGTATTCAGTGTTATTTCACAGAGCTGTGTTGTGGTGAAAAGCTTCTGAGGCAGC
Organism: Epinephelus awoara; assembly: GCA_035609425.1. Lineage (NCBI taxonomy): Eukaryota > Metazoa > Chordata > Actinopteri > Perciformes > Serranidae > Epinephelus > Epinephelus awoara. The sequence goes on along the minus strand of CM069298.1, from coordinate 5,440,189 downwards.
ATGTTACATGAAGTCACTGTTTAAACCTGACACCTCTCAGCCTTCACCAGTGCAGCACTTTGAGGCACACAAAGTCATCCAGTGGGCCAGATTGGACCCTTTTGCCGGCCGGTTCTGGCCCCTGGGCCGTATGTTTGACACCCCTGCTTTTGATAGTCAAGTTCGATCGTCTCACAGCTCTACTGGGGAGTTTTATTTAAAATAAGACATCAACTTTTCTAAGCTCTTTGTGTGTAAGACAAATGTAATGGAGAACAAATATAAAGTGGCACGGGAAGAAAAAAATCAAGTGCAAGTGCAAGTCAGTCAAATTTGTATGTAGTAAAACAGTACACATGTTCATTCTCCATTTATTGTGCCGCTATAGTTATTTTACTCATTTTTACAAAAAGTGCTCTAAAGTACATCCAAGTTAACACTCCGTGTAATGACCCCATTGTAAACACTTGATGCTTTACAAATAATTTACAGTGTAAAAGTGTCTGTATGTGAAGACAACAGCTGCCTCACATCCTGTGCTGTGGTTCTCCTGGATTTCACCTTTTTACATGTTATTTACCAACAGAATGAATCCCCCCTTTGTAGTCTGTGAAGTTAGATGAGTTTGCATAAGGCCATTTAAGATGTCCGTTGCGGCTATCTGAGAGAGCAGACATCCTAAAACAGCAAATACTGGACTGAGTGAGAATATGAGCCACTGGGGAAGCCACTCTGTGAGCTTTGCTGATAACTATGGGACAGTGCGTGCTTGGTCAAAGGCTGCAGATTTCATTTCTCATCAAAGATTTGATTAAAATTTAATCGCAATTAACAAATCAAAAGTGTGCCGAAATAACAACAGAGCCATAAAGATTTTTAAAAACATTAAATTAATGTTCCGTCAGTTCTGTTTTCTAATCGACAAGCAAGCAACTTTTAAACTGCAGCTTTTCTGAATGGAGTTTGGCAGAGGTCTCTGGGGCCAGATGCACAAAACACCTTAAGATTTCTCCTCAAGTATGACACTTAAAACTTAATTTTTCCTAAACTGAGGAACTTACTTAAGGGTATTGCACAGAATCCCTTAGAAGGTTTCCTTAGCTAAGTAAAAATGTTAAGGCATTTGCTGCATTGAAAAAAAATACTACAGTTTCCATGATAACCATTTGTTTGCTTGTGCTTCAGCCTTTTGTGCAATGGTTTCGCTAACTTTAAGGGATTCCTTACGTATCAGACCAAGGTAAGAAGAAAACCGTACATACTTAAGTGAACAATTTAAGGAAACCTGAAGGAAAAGATTTTTGTGCTACTGATTTTATTTTAAGAAAGCCCTGACATGGATTTAAAGGAAAATCTTAACTTAAGGTGTTTTGTGCAACCGACCCCTGACAACATAGTTGTTCTGTGTAGTTTTAAACACATTTTTTGAGCCCCATGAATGCATCAAACTTATTTCTGTGTTAAAACCCAATACTTAAAATAATCTGTAAAGATTAGTGGAATTCCTTTGTAAGTAAATGGCAGCTGTTGAAAAGGGACGTCTACTGTAACTTGAATACTGAAGCTAAATATTACAATACAGAAATATTATCAGAGTCAGCTGGTCTCTACATTCAAACAGAAGCAGGTGAAACATACAGAAGGAATACACAGTAAAATATAGACAGTTATACACACGGGATTGAATTAGTAAAGCTGTGTCCCAGTTCTGTACCACAGAGATTAGGGGTACTGATGTTTTTAGAGTGCTGTTGATGTTTGCTACTGTCTCAAAATGCAATGCACAAAGGAAATGAATTTACATACAGTGTAAAGTCATTAAAATGAGCTCCCCTCTTACCAGCTGCAACATTTAAGTCATGATCATTAATAATTATAATATATATATAATACATATCATTGTGAAATGGGACGGTACGCATAATAAGTACTTTTAGTTTTGGTGCTTTGAGTATATATTGATGCTGATATTTATGTAGCTTTACTTAAAGGGATAGTTCAGATTTTAAGTAGTGTTGTATGAGGTACTTATCCACAGACAGTGTCTTACATACAGTAGATGTCAGTCGACACGTCCACAGTTTGGAGAAGCAGATGGGAGTTTGACACGGAAGCTAAGCAATCCACTGCTGTCAATGGGCTCAGCAGCGAAACATATTTTAGCCATCTTAAAACCTCTCAACCTTTCTGTTACTTCCCTGTCAGAAAAGCCTGGTCTCACTCCAAAAGCGACGAAATCTGGCGCTTGGCAGTGGCTTGCTGCATCAGAAACCAATGAAAAAAGGCGTCCTTTAAGGTCGGCATGATACGTGGCCAGTTGGCGTTGTAGTTTAACAGCACCCACCAGTGTCAGGGTGAAGTGCAGTAGGACAGGGACAAAAGTTATAGTGGCCAAAGTGCAAGTGGGGTGGGTGGGTCCAACAAACACTGACTTTCACCCGAGAGAGGCAGTGTTCGTGTCCCACAAGATTCTGAAGCCAAACCCTGTACTTTTTGCCTAAACTTAACCACGTGCTTTTGTTGCCAAAACCTAACTATGTGTGTTGGTTAAACGTAACCACGTGCAATAACTGTTGGAGGAAAAAATCGGCAATTCGCAATGTTGTACTGACAAACGGAAGTGTTCCTTGAAAGAAGACATGTAACAGGCCGGCTGATTGAAAGATTATGAAGTGAAAATACTCTCAAGATAGTGCACAGGTAAACTGATATTGATATTTTTAGATGGCTAAAAAAAAATCCGAACTATTCCTTTAAGTAATATGTCTGAGTACTTCTTCTACCTCTGAATTCCTATTAATATAACGTACATGGTTTCTTGAATACTGACTGCAAAACAGTGTATGGAGATTAGTATATTGTGCATGTGGCACACAGTACTGTTTGTGGCACTGGGACACAGCTTGTTTCACTTTTTACACATATTGCCAAAATATCTGCTTGAATATTTGTGCAAAAATAAACTCTGCTTTTGATTATAATATTTTGCATTCTGGTGTTTGAAACAACAAACAGCTCTCTGTTTTTATTGTAAAAAAAAAAACTGCTCAATCAGAAAATAATGATTTAATCGAGAGTCTAAAGATGCTAACTGGCTAAATTTAGGATAAATCACAGGTTTTTTGTCTGACAACAAAAAACAGAAAGATATATCACGTCCCATTGATATGTGTCGTATTAAATCATCACATAACACAGAGTCAAGAGTTACTGAAGGTTGGCTTTGTGCTGTTTACAGAGCCAACCTGAGCACAGTGATTAATTCCCTACCAAGAAGAGGTGGAACAGGATGAATTATATTTGTAAAAAGGGCCAATGCTGTCACACGTTTCATTATCATGACTCAATAAACGTAACAGAAGCTGCCACAACATTTTAAAATCTGACTTTGCTGCAGAGATATGTGAGCATTGCTACAGTAAATCATGTGGACTGATGTGAGCGCAGCAGCGGGTAAAGTGAACACAGCTACTATGTTAACGATAGATTAATAAACTCGAGCTTGCCCTTGGTCTCAGGGATGTGACGGTGCTTTGTGCAAAATGAATCCAGCGCCATCCGGTTTTACAAATGAGAGGAGTTCAGACTGAACGACAAAGAGACAGACAGTGGAAGACCAAAGTGCTTCTCAAATAAACAAATTCAATACACAAAGCAAAAGGCACTCACAAAATATATTAAAATCTAATACAGTGAATCAGTTAATAAACATCTGAATATACATTTTTTTCCATTAAAGGTCTTTTCACACCAAGTCTGACATTTCCATGAAAATACATGTTTTAACAACTACAGTTATTGCCTCGTGGTTGAATGACTCCAGCTGAGTTCAGTTTACATCTCACTCAAATGGAGCCAGGACAGTTGGCAGTGTTTCAAACATGGATGTTTCCACAAAGACACATGGATGCTTCACACACATCTTCATCCCGACGGCACAGACGCACAATTTCAAGGTGGACACCCGAGATTAGTGTCACCAATTCCAAATGTCTCCCCTTCTGTTCCTGAGATATGACGTTGACTAATGGTCATAAAAGTGCTTTGAGGAACATTATGACGTCACAGTGTAGCTGACCTTTGACCTTTTGGATATAAAATGTCATCACTTTATTATTGTATTCTATCAGCCACCAGGTTCTAATCAGTTTGTCCTTGAGTTCAAGTGGACGTTTGTGCCAAATTCAAAGAAATCCCTGAAGGTGTTCTTGTGATTGTTCATTCACGAGGATGTGACAAATGGGGTCACACAGACCTTGACCAGTGACCACCACATTTTAATCAGTTCATCCTTGAGTTCAACGGGATGTTTGTGCCAAATTAAAAGAAAAGAAAGAAAAAAAAACTTTTTTTGAGATACTGCATTCACAAGAATGACACAAACTGGGTCACAGTGACCTTGATCTTTGACCTTCGACCACCAAACTCAGTTAATTGTTGAGTCCAAGTGGACGTTTGTGTTAAATTTTAGAAATTCTTGCAAGGCCTTCTTGAGATATCTCGTTCATGACAATGAGACAAACGCAAGGTCACAGTGACCTTTGACTTTTGACCATGAAATTGTACTTACTTCATCCTGGAGTTAAAGTGGACATTTGTGCCAAATTTAAAAAAAAAAATCCCTACAGGTGTTTTTGAGATATCTCTTTCACAAGAGTGATACAAACTAGGTCACAGTGACCTTGATCTTTAACCTGTGACACTAAAATGTCATCTGTTCATCGTTGAATTCAAGTTGTTCAGGTGTTCTTAAAATATCTCATTCACAAGAATGGGACACACAGACAGCAAATACGCTCTGTGGTAAACAGAGGTTTATGATACTGGCACATTTTGTCCAGCAAGACAAATTGAGGCCACTTTTATGATTTTCAAAGCCTAAATGCAATTGCAGGAGGTGAAAAGCTAGCATTAGGCTATAAACAAACTGCGCCACAGTCACATGACTTAACGGCCCCATCACAATAAGGCTGTAAAGCCTTGATCTGTAGTCTCATTTAATCACTTGTTTGCAACCTCCTTTTTTAACTTACATAGAAGCTTCAACATTGTGGGGTATTTACTGATGTATTTTATGTCGTGAAACAAAACTTGAAAGTCTCTCCAGCTTGTGTTAAACACAGACGTTAGTTCAGGCATCTAACCAAAAACTCAATCAAAAAACCTATTGACTTTGAAACAAAGGAACCGGGAACCACATTTTTAGAACAAAATAGAACAGGCTGCAGCGAGAGTCCCTCTCTCTGTGGAATATTTAAAAATAGCGGGTTTGTGCATTTTCTCAGACAAGCGCAGGGGTTTAGTGTTACTGTAACCCACAGGAACGACGCTCTGCGACTATCCGAAGTTCTGGTTTTCTCTTCAGCTACCTTTAGGGACGATGTTATGATGAATTATCTCTACTGATTAAGTGCCTAAAATATTCTCTCAACTTCTTCTTCCAGTAGAACAGAATATGACACCAGTGAAATCGCAGATATATGTATATCGGGGGGAATTGTGACACTAAAAACAGATACGCAGCAGATGAAAAGGATAACAATACATGAAGGTTGTCGTGTTTTAGTTAGAGGTTTCACTCAATTTCAGGTCTTCTCTGAGATAATTTTGTTTTACTGTTTTCAGAATACTGATGATTTGTTTGGGACTTGGTGTGAAAAGGCCTTAAGGCACGATATAACAGCAGCAACATTCAGAAGAAAGAGCCGCCAGTCGCTCAGAGTTCTGTCATGTTACAGAAAAAAAAGGAACAAATGGGTCCAAAACGGGAATAAAAGTCATTTTCAACAGGGTGACACTGTTGGCATTAGGTTGTTGTAACTTGACGACTTAGTAGAAAAGAGAGGAAAATAAAAAGTGCAAGAAGCCCGCACAGAAGAGCTGGCGTTTCCACTCAACTGCAGGGAAACCAGAGTCTCAGGGGGTCAAAGGTCAGACGGGAAGCTCCCAAACCTGGAAGAAGTGTCCGGACTTACACAGTGACGGAATAAAAACAAGGAGGCAAAAACAAAAGATCTTCATATATTCAGGGACAAAAAAGTTTTAAGAATTGGCAGACAAACTGCTCCTGCCTGATGAGCGGTCAGTCCATTCTGAAGGGTTGGCGGTCTCGATGGGGTCGATCTGAGGAAAGACCACGAAACACAACCTCTGGCCCACATACGTCGCCCTCTCTGCAGGAAAACAAGAGTTAGATATATTATTATTATGTATTAGCTACAACCAGTGGTGGAGGAAGTACTCATATCTTTTATTTAAAGGGACAGTTCACACCAAAATAAAAAATGCATGTGTTTCTGAGTGTTGGAGTTATCGGCTGTAGAGGTGTCTGCCTTTTCTCTAATATCTAGAACTAGATGGCACTCAGCTTGTGGTCCTTAAGGTATCTTAAAATTAGGACTGCCCCCGACTAAGGATTTTCTGTAACAATTTACGTTAAGGTATCAACATAAGGGTGACATGACACTGTCGTAACTATGACATGACACAGTCATGAACTTGTCATAAACATTATGTACATGTCATAACGTTTATGACTGCTGTCATTAAGTGTCATTCAGTTTTTGTAATGACAAGTTGACATTGTTTGGGTTGTCTTGATTATGACAACTTGACATTAATCAAAGTGACATTACCAGAAGTTGTCTTTGTCATGACAAGTTGACATTAAATTTGTTTGGGATGTCCTTATAATGACAACTTGACATTAATCAGGATGACATTACCAGAAAATGTCTTTGTATCAATCATTATGTCAACTTGTCATAACACAAAAAGAGGTGCATTTCATGTTAAAGACATCTTCTGGTAATGTCATCCTGGTTAATGTCAAGTTGTCATTATAAGGACATCCCAAACAAATTTAATGTCAACTTGTCACGACAAAGACAACTTCTGGTAATGTCACTTTGATTAATGTCAAGTTGTCACAATCAAGACAACCCAAACAATGTCAACTTGTCTTTGCAAAAACCGAATGACAATGACAGGTTTATGACAGTGTCATGTCACTCTTATGTAGATACCTTCAAGTAAAGTGTTACCGGATTTTCCTAGTCGACCAATAGTCATTATTAAGAGTCATTAGTCGACTAGTCGCCCGCATGTTTATGATATCAATTTAATTATTAAATTATATATTGTGGGCGGGGCAACACAATGGTTTGAGTTGAAGGTGTGAGAAAGAATAGTATCAGTAACATTGTTAACACTGTGCTACATTACAGAGAAATACAAAACTGTACTAATGAAGCTTCATTAATATAGGCCTATATTTACAGATATTTATCAGCCAATATTTGCATCAAATTGAAATACTCAAGTAACATACAAGTAAATTATACCTAAAGGGGAACTACAGTGATTTTAAAAATGTATACATGTTATCCTCTGATCTAAAACAGTCCACAAGTATCAGTGAAAGTGAGCTACTCTCTCCCAAATCCAAAAACCAGAGCGGTAAAACTTCAATTTGTGGTGTCATTGGGTATAAAGTCTGAAGTTGCTATATTCTATCTATTGCTATATTCTAGTGCAGTGGTTCCCAACTGGTGGGTCCTGGTCCAAAAGTGGGTCACAGGTCCATTCTCAAATTTGTAAGAAACACACTTTATATTAGAGTACAGGGAATTTCCTGCACAGAGCTTTTATTTTGAAGTGCCGTTTCCTGCTGTTAAGTGACTGACTGCTGGACAGCCACTTAACAGTGAAAGCTCAACTAGCTCAACAACATAACAAAAAGCAAGTATGATGCAGAATGTGTGGACCTTGAACTAATGACTAAGGAGAGATCAGGGGCGAGAACACTACGACAGAATAAAGCTCATTTGGCTATAAAAACAACAACATTCTGTGGGTCCATAAAATCAGGCACCCATTAAATGTCTATGGAGCAGCTCCAGACTTTACACTTGATGACATCACAAGTATAGATCTCCTTCTCTGGTTTCTGGCTTTGAGAGAAAGGATCTCATGCTCACAGGGGTTGATTTAACTTTCCCAGGCCATGGAAATAACATTAGAATTCTTAATTTAGGTGGTGTTCCCCTTTAAGTACAGTACTTTAACTAAATGTACTCAGTTACTTTCCACCACTGGCTACAACAGACACAGTCCAAACCTCCAATCAGACCTCCTTTAAGGAACTCACCGATGAAGTTGTAGATGCACTTTGGTTTTTCTTTCCAGTGGACGCCCAGGAAGTAGACAGGTACCCCGGTGAGCATGATGACTAAACCGACGCCGCAAACCACCGGCTCTGAGTAAAGACTGAAACCCAGCAGCAGCGCCCAGAACATCAGGTAGCACACAGGAACCAGCAGGTTCACCTGAGGGAAACACACGAGGTTTAAGTTTACAATCATTCATGGATTTATAATAATCTATAATGGTAATGAGGTGCATGTGGTGGTGACATGATGAGATAAAAGCAGGGGTGGAGGTAGTAGTCAGGTCTTTTACTGAAGTACAAGTATTAATATACTCAAGTTAGAGTCCTGCACTGTCTGAAAATATTATTTAAGTAAAAGTATGTAAATATAATCAGGAAATTATGGATGACTGGTGATTATTTGTATATATTTTATTTGTATTATCAACTCTTCATATGTTTTGTGCGTAATTCTAATTTGTAAAATAACTAGTAACTGAAGCAGATAAATGTAGTGCAGTAAAAGTACAATATTACCCTCTGAGATGGAGTCGAATAGAAGTAGAAAGTGACATGAGTTCCTCAGATTTGTACTTTCGCACAGCACTAGAGTAAATGTACTTAGTTACATGGGATAAAGAGTGCTGGTACCTTGATGGGTCGGTACAGGTTGGGTTTCTTCCAGCGGTAGTACAGCAGGCCTGCGATGGTGACGCCATACGACAGATAGTTGATGAAGGAGACGTAGTTGATCAGGTTGTGTGTCTCTCCGATGCAGAGGATGACGATGGTGGCGGCACACTGAAAAACACAGCAAGGCCAGATGATGTAATGAAAACTAAAGGGGAACCGATCTGCACCAATCTGTTCTAGGTGTACCCTGTGGTCTCTTACCAGTTTGACGTACCTGGAAAACCTCCAATGTCACCACTGAGTACCACTTTAAATACGTTGAAAATAACTGAAGTATGAGATTATATGTATGTTGAATTTCAACAATAAAAGTGCAGTTTCAGGACCAGATGACCTTTAGTGACCCCTGTGGGGGAATGTGGGGTATTTAATACATCACAGGTTAAACACTAAAGCACATTTGGGGAAAAGGAACATTTTTAAATAACAACATACACTGCTGTTGAAAACCTTGAAGACCCTAAATAATGACTATTGGTCGACTAGGAAAATCCGGTAACGCTTTACTGTAATAATTTATTTAATTGAAAGGTTTTTTTTTAAAACTTTATTGACAGTTTCTGTTGAATATATTCTATAACATATTTTGGTACACATTGCCACTGACAATTTTATCAAGAAAGAAAGAAAGAAAGAAAAAGAAACAAAAAAAAGAAAAAGAAACCATGATGGAGATGAGTTTGCCTGGCATATATAACAAATGGCATCATTCTATAAATTAATGTGAGTTCTTTGATTACAGGCTTATTTCTAAGGTGGCAATCTGAATCACTTGCAAGGGCTCATTTTCTGCCTCCACATATTCTTGGAGGTCCCACACTCTCCATGGGCCCCCTCAGCCCAAGGGCCCCAGTTTTACAGTTAGAACTAAAGCTCTACAGCGAGACCAGGTTTACAACTTCATCTATATCCTCCTTTTGTTCAGGCCAGAGCACCATTTCATACAGTAGATGTCATCCTCATCACCATGACAACCAACATCATCAGGACAACACAGTCACATGTTCCTCCAAGTGTCAGAGAAGGAAATTCAGTTTGTCTTGATATAAACATGAACTGATTGATGTCCATCATCATCATCATCATCATCATCATCTATTTCTGTTGTTCTACAGTCACAGAGACCTTCACTGGTAAAATCTTTAGAGGGACTTTATCCACAGTGTTAATGAATGGAAACATCCTCTCAGTGAAAGTGTGTGTGAAGGTGTGTATGTGTGTGTTAGTATCAGGATCAGAGAACGACAGCTTTTGTCTCGTAAAGTCCAGATTCACTCTGATCCTCTGGAGCTTCTTCTTCAGTGGGAGAGCTAGTTGATCTGATGGGAAGAACGCTCTGTATCCAGCATGATCGAACCATATTGTCCATACTCCAGACTGTATGTATCCCTTCCTCTGGACAGACTCTGCTGACACACCCAGTAACCAATGTTGACTGTCTCCAACTTCGACATCCCAGCTGTGAGTCCCTGAGTTAAAGCCCTCAGAGCTCAGGACTGACCAGTAACCATCAAACCTCTCTGGATTATCAGGAAGCTGCTGTTTCTGTCCTTGTCTCACACTGGTCAGATCTTCAGACAGGATGAGTCTTGTATCAGCAGTGTTTGGGTCCAGAATCACAGGAGTGTAGGAGACCATGTCCTTCATCTTGTTCCAGATGTTGAAGGTCAGGTTGCCCAGGTGTTTGGCCTCGTCTATCAGAGCTCCTGAGGGCAGCTGTGGATCATCCAGCAGGGGGCGCTGCTGGACTCTGTCCACTACAGCCTTGTAGTTGAGCAGGAATGAGACGTCTTCAGCTCTCAGCTCGTCCTCTGTGGCTCTGACTGTGTCTGAAAGAGCTGCTATCTCTCTGCTCAGAGCCTCAATCTTCTCCTTCATCATCTGACTCTTCTGCTCCTCTTCCTCCCTCAGTGCAGCCATCCTGGCCTCCTCTTCCTCCTCTAGAAACTGGTGAAGCTTCTTAAACTGCTCCTTAATCTGCATCTCTGTGCGTCGGGCCTGGACCTGAATGTGTTCTGCTGTTTGATCAAACTTCACTTTAACCTGTTCAAAATCCTTTAACTTCTCCTTTAAGGGCTCCAGAGTTTCCTGAAGTTCCTTCCTGTGTTGTGGTGCAGCTTCATCGATGGGTTTGAATCTGTGGTTGGTGTGTTTATCTGAATCTCTGCAGACGACACACACCGGCTGCTGATGGTCCAGACAGAAGAGTTTGAGTTTCTCAGAGTGCAGACTGCAGAGAGCCCCTGAAGCTCTCTGATCTCTCTCCTGTAAGAAACTCTCACACAGCTTCTTTAAAGCAAAGTTAGGAGGTAGTTTTTCCTTTGAATGTCTTCTCTTACAAACTGGACACTCCCGTGTTGGTTTCTCTGTCCACCAGCTCTGCAGACAGTCTCTACAGAAGCTGTGGCTACATGACAGGATGACAGGATCTTTAAAGATGTCCTGACAGACAGAACAGCAGAAATCTTCCTCTAATCTTGAAGCCATTTAGTCTCTGAGTGAAGCTGACACGCAGCAGGCAGACAGCTCAGCCACTCCCTGTTCCCTGAAAGTTACTTTCACTTTGAGTCTTTGTTTTCTTGTAAAACTCTGGTTCAGTGTGTGCAGTCAGCAGCTGGTTGAAGTGGTCATATTCCAGTATTCCCAGTATTCCCTCCTGTAGCTGAACTCTCTCAGAGAAGTGGTTGTTTTGGTTTGAAGGTAAATCCTATCGTCCGTCTCTCAGTGTGTGTGTGTCCTCTCAGTGAAGCATAAAACCTTCCTGTTTCCTGGTTTGTCTCGTGTGAGTCAGCTGATGGGTGGAGCTTCATTAGGTACTGTACACTACTTCTGTCTTTGTATGTATGTACTGCATTTACACAATAGATTATTCAAAATTAAATTCTATCAAATAATCTCAGCATGCAAACTAAAATCTTTTTTTTCTTCAAACTAACTGGAAATCCTGAGTTTTTCATCTCCAAGAACATCATGAATCTGAACATCAGGCCCCATTTACACTAGTGTTGTGTCGTTCATGAACGAATCGTTCAAAAGAACAAATATGTTGAGTGAACGTACTGAACTGAATCACTTCCAGAACTGATTCGTTCATTTCTCAGTTCAGTTGAGCTCAGCAGCGAGCGTGCAGGCCGGGAGTGAAACTGCCGATTCGGTCTGTGCGAACGATGAGTCACTCGCAAGTCGCAAGGCAGCCAGGGTGCAGGGAGGGACTGCCTACCTCACGGTGAACGAATCACTCGGTGAATGACGTAACCCCGATCCCTGAGTGATTCAAATAATTTCTTCTCAGCGATACACTTTCATAGGGATAGTTTTCTCCAAGCTAATGGCTAATGTAGCCAGGAGTCAAGTACACAGTCAGGGCTCCTCCCGCCAAGCACTGAACAATTCAGTGAACGAATCTTTTGAACAAATCTTTTTAATGAACTGATTCTAGTGATTCAGTAACATCTAAAGAACTGCTTTGCCATCACTAATTTACACCCTGTACAACAGAGACAATAACTGTGACCATGACAACAATAACCACTGTACAGCGTTTTGTTCTCCATGTACAAAACAAACCCTTCACACTAAATAAAATCTATTTGTAAAGAGGACTCTCTGTGACCTAAAAGCATCACAGACCATTCAAACATACAGAGGAGTCCTCGCAGCAGAGTGAGGTCGTTACAACGGGCCCTAGTGAACACTAGTTACTGGTTATGTGCCTGAATTCGCACTCGACTTGACATTGGATAAGACCAACACACATATTACCAAGAAATCATCACTGCACATGTGTGTATTACAAAAGTACCAAAGAAAATAAGTAATAATTTATTTAATTGAAAAGTTTTTTTTAATACTTCATTGACAGTTTCTGTTGAATATATTCTATAACATATTTTGGTGCACATTGCTACTGACTATTCTATCACGAAAGAAAGAAAGAAAGAAACAAAAAAAGAAAAGGAAACCATGATGGAGATGAGTTTGCCTGGCATATATAACAAATGGCACCATTCTATAAATTAATGTGAGTTCTTTGATTACAGGCTTATTTCTAAGGTGGCAATCTGAATCACTTGCAAGGGCTCATTTTCTGCCTCCACATATTCTTGGAGGTCCCACACTCTCCATGGGCCCCCTCAGCCCAAGGGCCCCAGTGCAACCGCCCTGCCTGCACTGTCTATATTTACGCCCCTGAGTCCTCGCACTCATCTGACTGGACTACATCAAGCTTTAGTGGCAGGTGATTACAAACTTGTGAACAGTAGTGTGTAACATAAATTATATCATCATGCAAAGATCACATTCAAATTTAGACTAAAGTGTCTTTGTTAGTTTTACAGTCAGAACTAAAGCTCTACAGCGAGACCAGGTTTACAACTTCATCTATATCCTCCTTTTGTTCAGGCCAGAGCACCATTTAATACAGTAGATGTCATCCTCATCACCATGACAACCAACATCATCAGGACAACACAGTCACATGTTCCTCCAAGTGTCAGTGAAGGAAATTCAGTTTGTCTTGATATAAACATGAACTGATTGATGTCCATCATCATCATCATCATCATCATCTATTTCTGTTGTTCTACAGTCACAGAGACCTTCACTGGTAAAATCTTTAGAGGGACTTTATCCATATTGTCAATGTATGGAAACATCCTCTCAGTGAAAGTGTGTGTGAAGGTGTGTATGTGTGTGTTAGTATCAGGATCAGAGAACGACAGCTTTTGTCTCGTAAAGTCCAGATTCACTCTGATCCTCTGGAGCTTCTTCTTCAGTGGGAGAGCTCGTCGATCTGATGGGAAGAACGCTGAGTATTCACCATGATAGAAACATATTCTCCATAATCCAGACAGTGTGCATCCCCTCCTCTGGACAGACTCTGCTGACACACCCAGTAACCAATGTTGACTGTCTCCAACCTCGACATCCCAGCTGTGAGTCCCTGAGTTAAAGCCCTCAGAGCTCAGGACAGACCAGTAGTGACCATTAAACCTCTCTGGATTATCAGGAAGCTGCTGTTTCTCCTCTCCCAATGTCACACTGGTCAGATCTTCAGACAGGATGAGTCTTGTATCAGCAGTGTTTGGGTCCAGAATCACAGGACTGTAGGAGACCATGTCCTTCATCTTGTTCCAGATGTTGAAGGTCAGGTTGCCCAGGTGTTTGGCCTCGTCTATCAGAGCTCCTGAGGGCAGCTGTGGATCATCCAGCAGGGGGCGCTGCTGGACTCTGTCCACTGCAGCCTTGTAGTTGAGCAGGAATGAGACGTCTTCAGCTCTCAGCTCGTCCTCTGTGGCTCTGACTGTGTCTGAAAGAGCTGCTATCTCTCTGCTCAGAGCCTCAATCTTCTCCTTCATCATCTGACTCTTCTGCTCCTCTTCCTCCCTCAGTGCAGCCATCCTGGCCTCCTCTTCCTCCTCTAGAAACTGGTGAAGCTTCTTAAACTGCTCCTTAATCTGCCTCTCTGTGCGTCGGGCCTGGACCTGAATGTGTTCTGCTGTTTGATCAAACTTCTTTTTAACTCGCTTAAAATCCTTTAACTTCTTCTTTAAGGGCTCCAGAGTTTCCTGAAGTTCCTTCCTGTGTTGTGGTGCAGCTTCATCGATGGGTTTGAATCTGTGGTTGGTGTGTTTATCTGAATCTCTGCAGACGACACACACCGGCTGCTGATGGTCCAGACAGAAGAGTTTGAGTTTCTCAGAGTGCAGACTGCAGAGAGCCTCTGAAGCTCTCTGATCTCTCTCCTGTAAGAAACTCTCACACAGGTTCTTTAAAGCAAAGTTTGGAGGTAGTTTTTCCTTTGAATGTCTTCTCTTACAAACTGGACACTCCCGTGTTTGTTTCTCTGTCCACCAGCTCTGCAGACAGTCTCTACAGAAGCTGTGGCTACATGACAGGATGACAGGATCTTTAAAGATGTCCTGACAGACAGAACAGCAGAAATCTTCCTCTAATCTTGAAGCCATTTAGTCTCTGAGTGAAGCTGACACGCAGCAGGCAGACAGCTCAGCCACTCCCTGTTCCCTGAAAGTTATTTTCACTTTGAGTCTTTGTTTTCTTGTAAAACTCTGGTTCAGTGTGTGCAGTCAGCAGCTGGTTGAAGTGGTCATATTCCAGTATTCCCAGTATTCCCTCCTGTAGCTGAACTCTCTCAGAGAAGTGGTTGTTTTGGTTTGAAGGTAAATGCTATCGTCCGTCTCTCAGTGTGTGTGTGTGTGTGTGTGTGTGTGTGTGTGTGTGTGTGTGTCTGTTTCAGTGAGGTACAACCTGTTTCCTGATTTGTCTCAGGTGAGTCAGCTGATGGGTGGAGCTTCATTAGGTACTGTACACTACTTTTGTCTTTGTCTGTATGTACTGCATTCACACAATAGATTATTCAAAATTAAATTCTATCAAATAATCTCAGCATGCAAACTAAAATCATTTTTTTCTTCGAACTAACTGGAAATCCTGAGATTTTTTTTTTCATTTACACCCTGTACAACAGAGACAAGAACTGTGACCATGACAACAATAACCACTGTACAGCGTTTTGTTCTCCATGTACAAAACAAACCCTTCACACTAAATAAAATCTATTTGTAAAGAGGACTCTCTGCAACCTAAAAGCATCACAGACCATTCAAACATACAGAGGAGTCCTCGCAGCAGAGTGAGGTCGTTACAACGGGCCCTAGTGAACACTAGTTACTGGTTATGTGCCTGAATTTGCAACTGTATAATCTTATTGTCTCGTCAAATAATCACAGACTTGACATTGGATAAGACCAACAAACATATAACCCAGAAATCATAACTGCATGTGTGTGTATAAAAAAGTACCAAGGAAAAATGCATTTTTAATGTGTCCTAGCTATTTACGATCAGAAGGACAATATAACTATAAAAAATAAAACATTGTCAACAATTATTAAGTCCCAATGTCTTCAAACGAGTATTTCCAAATGAGCAGTGTCTTAGGTTGTTACTGTTGCTAAAATTGTTCATGTTTGTTTCCATATCAAACTACAAACATTATTAATCATAAATAAACAAGTTTCAACCACAAAATGTGATCAGGTTTTGGACCTTGTCCACTTTGTGTCGGGATCGGCTGCAGACTGACTTAGCAGAGATGGCTGCCATCTTTTACATGGATTACTGTATTGTGGTCTTACTGCCACTAGATGGCACAAAAAAAGCGTCCGTGAATGAGGACAAGAGGGCTAAGTTGAGTAGTATGAAGTATGAGGTCACGTAAACCCAAAATGTGATGTCCTCCAAATTTCTATTGAAAGGTTTTTTAAATATCTGTGTGACAGTCAAATCAACCCTTAAGTAGATGAACAAGAGAGACAAGATTTAAAAACAAAGTGTTCATAGAGAGATGCATCATCTAGCAGGAGCAAAACAGCTGAGATCAGTGTATTATTGATGTGAGGTTGTACGTACGCAGACCAGCAGGGCAGGGATGGGTGTGCAGTTCTTATAATGGATCATGGCCAGCAGGCTGGGCAGGTGACCCTCTCTGGCTCCGGAGAAACACAACCTGCAGGGACAAACATCAGGAAGCCGATCAGCAGCCACGTCAAAGCAGCCTAGGAGCATGAAGGAGCAGGCGGACCAGCAGGCCTCACCTGGAGGAGGTGAACAGGTAGCCGTTGATTCCTCCGAAGGTGGACAGAGCCACGGAGATCGGCATGATGACGGAGAACATTCCCAGCAGCTTCTCTCCGAATGTCTGAACGGCAGAACGACAGACAGAATCACTGATGTGTACAGGACTGATTAACACCACAACATGACGGGTCGTGTTTTTCTCTCCTGTTTAGTGTCTAGTTTTAAAACTGCATGCTTTTAGCCACACTGGTGTTGAGGGACGGCAAAGTCTACTATGACGTGTGAAGACACTGAACTCTGAGAAAATGCTGCAAAGTAAGAAAACTTTCAAAAATACAAAATATAATTATGCAATAATTTTATCAATTTAGAAAATGCAAAGTGAGCGAACAGAGAAAAAATCTACAAATCAATATTTGGTGTGACCACCCTTTGCCTCTGAAACAGCATCAGTTTTTCTCCGTATACTTGCACTCAGTTTCTGAAAGAACTCGGCAGGTAGGTTGTTCCAAACATCTTGGAGACCTAACCACAGACTTTGTGTGGACGTAGGCTGCCTCAAATCCTTCTGTCTCTTCATGACAGTAGATGAGTTTTGGTTTCTGCTAGTTCTGAGCTGATGGCACTGCTGCACGTCTTCCGATTTAGACTCTGCTGCACTAAGTTTGTTTGGCCGTCCACTGCATGTACCCGTTTCTTTGTGCTTCTTCAAAAGAGCTTGAACAGCACACGTTGAAACCCCAGTCTGCTTTGAAATCTTTGCCTGGGAGAGACCTGCTGATGTAGTATAACTTCCCTGTGTCTTCTTGCTGTGCTCAGTCTTGTCATGGTGTATCACCTGTGACATGAAACTGCCTTCCACAACCTCACCTTGGTAGAGTTTGGCCGTTCTTCACCCAGTTTTAAGCCTCCTACACAGCTGTTTCTGTTTCAGTGAACGACTGTGTTTCAACTTACGTAGGAAATTAATGATCATTAGCACCTGTTTGGTATAATTGGTTAATCATACACCTGAATGTGATCCTACAAAATCCCTGGCTTTGTGCAAGTGTACCTAGAAGAACTGAGGCTGCTTTGAAGGCAAAGGGTGGTCACTCCTAACATTGATTTGATTTAGATTTTCTTCTGTTCGCTCACTTTGCATTTTGACCTAAATTCATCAAAGATAAATCATGATTGCGACCATGTTGCCACTGATCGTCATTCAGCCACGTTACTCACTACAGCCACGGCATTGGATGACAGCAGCTCCTCGGGCGACATGGAGGAGAAGTAGGCGATGTTGGTGAGCGTGTACACAAAGGTCACCAATGGTATGGAGATGTAGATGGCACGAGGTAGATTCCTGACCGAGGTCACACACCATGCACAGATGATACAGTCAAAACCAAAAAAAACAAAGCAATCAAACATGCATGGAAGTTGGATTACTACTAATTACTTTTCCTGCTGCAGGAAGTCATGAGCAGTACACCTGGTTCTCTTTTGTAACTCTCAGTTATAAATGTGAAAAGTACACTAGGGCAAAATGCAAATGAGCCAATGATTATGCACCAGATTCCCTTTACTAAAATTAATAAACAAGAATTGTTAATACTCCAGGGTTTCATTCTCTGAAAAATTGAGATGCATTTAATAATGTTTTAAGGCGTTTTTTCAATAAAATTGAGGGAGCAAGGGAAATTTGCTAAAATAGAGTGATGGTGTCTCAGATTGGAAGCTTAGTATTATGGGCATTCAGTGATTATGCTGTGCTAACACAGCACCACATGATGTCATTACTACTATCATATTTTGATGCCTGTTAATTGTAATAAAATAATTTGAGTTTAAATCTGGTACCAAACTGAGAATTATGAGCTCTAACAACATGGAACATCACTCAACAGAAAAGTGTAGATGTAACGACTAAAGACAGATATCAAAGAAATAGTTTGACAGTGTTTAGTTTGTTTAATCTGCTCAAAGTATGTGGTGTAAAAAAAGACTATTCATTTTAAAACAAACCAGGAAACAGTCTTGTATACAATGCCTCGTAAAATGTCAAATTATGATTTTATACTTTCGTTTTTGTACCAATCAAAGAAACACCATATAGCATGTTAATCTGAGCGCTTCAGAGGTGCTGCTGGGAGGAGCCAGACTCGCTCTGTTGCTCTGTTTCCAGTCTTTCTACAAAGCTAAGATAACCAGCTGCTGGTGCCAAATTAATATGTAACTAATGAACAGATATCAGAGTGGTATGAACAATTAAACACATTTTCCACAATGTCAAACTATTCCTTTAAGATTTGGTGCTGTAAAAGCCCAAAATGTCGCCAACAATTTGAAGAAGCAAACAAAGAATCAAGCTGAGATGAAAGCTGAACATTTGCAGCACTGGATGATGGTGAGGAACTTGAATATTCACCGTCTGGGTTCAACCACTTCCTCCGTGACGTAGTTTAGGAAGTTCCATCCACTGAAGGCGAAGGAGGCCTGCAGGAAGGCCAGAGCGATCTGACCCACCGATGGCGTCCTGTCGAGGGAGAAGGCCACCTGAGGAGTCAGCGCCTCGTAGTTCCCTGCAACATAAATCAAACATATGAGTGGTTTCTTTATTCACTTATAGGAACAGTAAAGCTTGAGCCTGAACACTGAGGACGTTACCATTGCAGATCTGGACCAGGCCGACCACGATGATGAGGCCCAGAGCCATCAGCTTCCCCACCGTGAAGACGTCCTGGATCCTGGTGGCCATACGAACACTGGAGCAGTTCACCCAGGTCAGCAGCACTGAGCAGAAAACAGGAACACAGCCAATAAAGTCCATCAAAAAGTTGTTGAATTATTTCAGTCTGGATTGGGTCCAGGTTCAAAACATATCGTTTAATTCTAGAGTTTTAAGTTTATTTAACATTCAGAAAGCCACAAAGCAACTCGTCAGCATGGTTTTCTCCATCTGTGTAAAAGGATGGGAAATTTTGCGGCATTCTCATAAATACTGGCTGTATCTTTTCCTCAAGCTCTCGCATTTTGCAAGATATTTACTTTTACATAGATTTCCCATAATGCCACTCAGCATCATCTTTTCATTAGACTCAGGTAAACGACAACATCTTCCAACCTCCAACCTTACTCTTTTTGTCTCCAAGCGCAACCCTGATGACATCACAATAGTATGACATCATGAAGGTTATGTCATCATACTTGCAAAGTTCATGCAGAGCAGGCCAAATCTTGGCCTGGACAAGAAAATTGACTTTGACACACTACAGTTGGCGGAGTGCTCCTTAAAATACATCAGCAGCAGTACAGTCACCACACTGGCGAAGCGGTGCTGGTGCTCTTGCCGGCGGTGGGCGGCAGCAGCCAGTTGCCATGGGAGGCAGGAATGTGGGAAACGGGCGAGCGAGGGAGGGCATGATTGTTTCACCTCGTCCATCATTGTCACCGGCTTTGCCCCGCTCTCTCTCATGGTGGCCCCGCTCCCCGGCACAAAGACGAGCTGTCAGCCCCACAAAACAAACCACTTCCGTTGCGAAGAGCAAACAAAACGTGGCCCCCCACCACTCCGAGGAGGCCGGGCAGAGCTCACGTTTCAGCATCCAGCTCCAAAAACAAGTGTGAATGATGGCGTCAGAGGCGAGGAATCACACGCTGAAGCCCCGCCGATTCACCCCGCAGACGGGATTTCAGGCCAGACGTTATTTACTCATTGATAAGACAAAGAGGCCGTGTGGATTAATGGTGTTCAGTGCAGGTGCTCTCAGGCAAGACACCAAGCAATTAGGCAGCACTGACAGGTCCACAAATGTGAAGTCAGCTCAGGGCTGTGCAACACGGAGGTCCTGAATGAAGTCTGCTTGGCCTGTCCTGCCACTTCTCGCACTGGCAGTCCTTTAAGTCCTCATGCAGCATTTCTTTTTTTTACACCATCAATTTTTGATGGGAACATTTAAATTTTTGAGGAGTGAAGAAGCTCTCTGCTGCTTTCACGTCCCCTAGAACTCAGCGGGATGTTCTCAACATCTGCAGTTACTTCAGGTTTTGCTGATGGTAATAAAATCGTCTACTTTTTCCTTTTTATATTAAAAGCTACCACTAAATATTAACATGCAACGAAGAGTCTGTCACCTTTGAGCCTTTTGCTATCTGTTCAAATCCTACTGTGCATCTTGGACAAAGCACCAGCATATGTCAGCCGCTTGTTGGATTATTGAATAGTGTCTGAAATGGAGCTGCAACAATTTGTCAATTAATTGATGAGTCAATGAACTGAAAATTAGTTGGAAACAATTCTGATCATCAAATAATGGTTTTGGTAAACTCAATCGCCAGAGAAAAATGATGTCATTGTACGTTTCTGCAGACTACAGATTGCACGTTATGTAGGGGATGCGTTGAAACTTTATGTTTTGCAAACACTGTGGTTGATGTGAGGTGATGTTTAGGCACAAAAACCTCTAAGTTATGGTGGTAAAGATCACATTTGGGCTTTAAATATCCAGTTTTGGGGGCAGAGTCTTGGCTGGAAAAACAGCGATGTCTCAACTGCTTTATGTGTCACTATCCCGACAGGAAAAGCAGCGATGAACACTTTCTTCTGGTTCTTCTGAAGACTGGGCTCTTTTTTCTTAAGCAAAAACATTTGCTGGTGTCATGCTTCTTAAAGGCACACTATGCAGGATTTATTGCTTACTGTTTGTAAACACAATATCAGACTTAGCCACTCCTCCTGAGCACCGTCTGAATTTTTCAATTTGCCCCACCCTCTTCTCACGCCGCTACCTTGGTCTGCATCGCAGGTATCCCAGTGTGCTTTGTGCAGAAATTCAGGCGCTTCCAATACACAATGAATGGGAGCAAATTTCTGGATGCATGCAGTCGCACACTGTGGGCATGCACCGTGAGAAAGCAGCGATGGTAAAGTGAAGTAGTGAGTGAATGGAGATGGAGCAGCATTAACCAGAACAAAAGAGAGAATGAGAAATGTAAAAAAAAATATTTTTTTAAAGCACAAATAAACACACTCACATCTCTGCACAACCTGCAGGAAGCTGCTGCATTGCTAGACTTTGTACCCTGTACCCTGCTTATCTGCTCTGTGTGTGCATATGTGGCCCTCTATCAAACAGACACACAGACCTGCAGCTCAAATCTACAGAACAGAGACGAAGACAGCGGTGTATCCTGGGGTCTCATTTATAGACATTGTGTCAGCCTATAACGAGGCCTGAAAGAGGCGGACGTCACTTTTCACGCAAAAGCTGTGATCTACAAAAACAGACTTGATGGGAGACACTTTGACCTACGCTTACAAACATTTGGAGACAGGAAATAAGTGACGCAGATGGTGAGGTGGAGCCTGATTGTAGAAATTGTTTTTGGTGCACACAACCTAACCCTAACCCTAACCCCCTAACCCGGGGCTACACACCTCTACCCGAAGGCTGACAGCCAAAAGCGTCCTGAACAAACCCAAATAAGAAATCAAAAGGAAAATACAGGCAGAGGGGAAGTTTTCTGCAGATACAGAGCCGATAATGATTGACAGGGATTACTTTTGTGTGAGTCTATATGTTGTTTTATAAGGGAAATCCTGCATAGTGTGCCTTTAAATGTAAGAGACTGGTGCTTTTCTTTGTCATGCATGATAATGAGAAGAGTAGTTTGGGATTTTTGGACTGTTGGTCCAATAAAACATACCACTGAAGACGTCACCCTGGGCTCTGAGAAACTACACAAGGCATGTTTTAGTATTTCCTCCCATTCTATCGACAAAACATTTATTCGCAACAGTAAAGAGCAGATTCATTTAAAATGGAAATTATAATTAGTTGCAGCCGCAGTCTGAAACACTGACTGTCACACCTTTCTGAGGTCTAGGGTTGCCCCCTAATGGTTGACCAAATGGTAGTCGACCAGAAAGGTCATTAGTTGGATAGATGTTATTGGTAGCTTAGTCGCAAAAAAAAAAAAAAACTCCATTAGGGAGCTGCAACTTGTCAAAATAAACCTTTGAAAGGACAGACACAGGAAGTGGCCACGGTCGACAGTCAGACAGGAGTCAAACCAATCACAGCCGACAGATGTCATTCCCTTCTTCTGTAAATATTCAGTCTGATAAATACGGAAAAGTTGATCATGTAAGTGCAGGGCTGTCCCACAGACGGTAGACCTACACACTTACAAACAGCTCCTGGAAGAAGATCAGCTCTGCACTCTGGATTTCAGGTAAACAGGCTACGGAGCTTATCAACCTCATAGGCAACCTGCCACCGCCAACGTGCTCCTGAAAGCTGGCACAGTAAAGGCACAAGAGTAGCACCGAGAGCCCGACCTCATATATTCCAGGCGGTTAAAGACGCAGCATGTGTACGGCCCCTAATTTCCAGGGCTGGTACCTGCGGTTATTCCACAGGCTAGTTAATAACATGTCGGGCAGGAAATCCAAAGTGTGGGATCATTTTGAGAAGGTGAAGGACGAACCCAAGGTGATATGTAAACTCATCTTCATTGGTTGACCACAAACATGACGTATCATGTGAAACATGGAAGTAGCTACATGCCCATTAGCCCACAGCGTCATTAACAGGCGGCTCGCTCAGTGTGTGACGTGCACTTGTAGATAAAATATAGGCCTATATTAATGAAGGTTCATTAGTACGGTTTTGTATTTCTCTGTAATGTAGCACAGTGTTAACAATGTTTCTGATCCTATTCTTTCTCACACCTTCAACTCACACCACCAAAATATATCATTTAATCATTAAATTAATATTGTAAACATGCAGGCGACTCGTTGACTGATGACCCTAAATGATGACTACTGATCTATACGACTATAAGAAAATTCTTAGTCATGGTGAGCCCTCTAAGGTCATTAATTGATCATTAAACCCTAACAGCTATCATCCACCTCTAACCAGACACAGCAGGCCTGTCAGTTTCTGGATTTCTTCATGAGCTAAAACCAGCTTTTATTTTCCAAACTACAGAAACCAAACATTCTCCCTCATCCCGTCTTCTAGCCCTCCCCTCCTCGCTCCTCGAGGGATGCTGTGCATTTTTTTTACTGCAGCCATTAAAAAAGGTTTTTAAAAGCCTTCAGCCAGGAGTTACATAAGAGACACACAAAGGAATGGACCTGTAGTTTATTGATGAGCTGGATTATGATCGGCATTAGAGAGGAAAGATCAGGATCCACCAGCAGCAGCGCAGCAACCACAACACGGACAATATGTCATCCTTCATGAATGATGCAAGTATACTGTGAGCCAGTCAGCAGCAACATGCGCCAAGCTGAATCACAAATAGAGCAGCAGCTGTTGTGTCCTCCTAACATCTGCATTTTGCTCATGCAGCCTCCCCCTGAATGAGTGTCTCCTCATCAACGGCCCTGTTTTATTTCTTATTTGTACTATTATTGCATTTATATTAAAATAAGCATTTCACTGCAGGGAAGATAGTCGGTCTTTTCATGAGACTGGGCTGTTTTTGTAGAAGGAAGACGCAAATACAGTACTTGTGCCACTGGTGCTACATGACCAGAGGAAACAGAAGGCGGCTGTGGCATTCACTTTTTCTCAAGAGGTAGAAAACCAACAACTACCAGAATGCACTGCATCACATGAACCAATAAACGCTCCTGCAACCTTGGCCTTTTTTTGCACAGAAAAACTATATAGTGGATCTTGTAATAGGAATTGCACAAATTTGCAGGAAAGCCCAATCAGTCTTTTTTCAGCATTGGCAGTATAAAAACAAAATCAGGGAGTGCAGCAAAATGCCGCCTACCTACTTTTGTTTATACAGAATGTTCCTTTTTCAGGGCAATGGGGGACGTGAGCAAGTAACAAAACGTGTAGCTCAGCGTGTGACGTAAACAGTGACGTGGGAGGGAAGCCGCAGCTGGTCAGTCCTTTGGCGATTCTCTCATAAGTCAGCCCGTTCCTCACCGTCCCCGTCATCTGACGGTTAATGGCCTCTTCATTTGCGAGGACAAGGAGGGCGCGCAATTCCTTGTCTCCCCAGTTGCTCATCTTTACAGTGTCTGTCAGGTTTACGTTTCCCTCTTGCTACTAGCTGCTCGCTAATTCCTGCTATCAGCTGTTTCCTGTTGCGGAAGGCCGCCTCGGTCTTTTTAAACTAAAAAGGTTCTGCCAATATGTGTACAAGGCGGAAAATTGGGCGCCTCGGATCAACTCGCCAATCCGGCTCTGTGAGTCTAAATGCTCGCAGCTTGCCGGCAAAACAGCTCAACATTCGCGGAAAATCTGGTGTTGTAAAAGGGGCTGTAGAGACAGACATTCACACTCACATTCACACCTACGGACAATTTAGAGTCACCAATTAACCTGCATGTCTTTAGACTGTGGGAGGAAGATGGAGCACCTGGAGAAAACCGACGCTGACATGGGGAGAACATGCAAACTCGGCCACCCAGGAACCCTATTGCTGTGAGGTGACAGTGCTAACCGCTGCACCACTGTGCCGCCCTGCGCTGAAATATGTTTCTGAAAAACATTAAAATGAGAAATAGGCAATACAGTGCAGATGGTACAGATGTCACTTACAGAGACAGGTGGCGGACAGCATCCGTGTTGCCATGTATGGAGGAACACAATTTGGGAAGACGGGCTGCAGGACGTAGCTGGAGAACGTGAGGGCGATGACGGCCAGCGTGGTCGGATACATGATGAGGACGGCACTCCACAACAGCAGAAACCTGAATAAGAGAAAGACTTCAGTGACTGGTGTGTCCAAGTACGGCACGCTGTATAATTCAGCATTAAATATGAATACACGCTACATTTACGACGATTATAAGTGATAATATTTATAGTAGTGTCCTGTTTTCAGTGAACGTTATGATGTTATTTGCCTCTCTAAAACACTTTTAAAGGGTTTTCCACTTTTACCCAGGTAGCTAGGATTGCTTTGTCCGAGGGTAATATAAAAGCAGTGGTAGAAAGTAACTAAGTACATTTACTCTAGTGCAGTTTTGAGGTACTTATACTTTACTTGAGTATTTCCATTTTATGCTGTTTTATACTTAACTACATCTGAGAGGGGAATGTTGTGCTTTTTACTGCACTGCATTTATTTAATAACTTGAAAGATTCTGATTCATATTGTGAAATATAATCACCAAATAAATTATGATGCCTTAATACAGTATAAAAATATAAAAAACGTTATTGGTCCTTGGGCAAAAAGCTACCCCAGTAGGTTTTATGCCTTCACAGACCAGTGAAGTTGCAGTTACAGTTTATATTCATGTCTGTGAAAACATCTTCCACCCAGCAGCACAGAAGATCTGTACAATCAGCGCAGTTTCAAGGTGGACACCCAAGATTACAGTCACCAATTCAGTATCTGACCAAATATTTCCCCTTCTGTTCCTGAGATATGATGTTGAATAACAGCCGAACATTGT
The DNA here is from genome assembly GCA_035609425.1 of Epinephelus awoara. NCBI lineage: Eukaryota > Metazoa > Chordata > Actinopteri > Perciformes > Serranidae > Epinephelus > Epinephelus awoara. The sequence goes on along the minus strand of CM069298.1, from coordinate 5,414,348 downwards.
GATGTCACAGTGAAGCTGACCTTTGACCTTTTGGATATAGAATGTCATCACTTCATTATTTTATCCTGTTAGACATTTGTGTGAAGTTTTGTCATAATTGGCATATGAATTCTTGAGTTATGGCCAAAAACATAATTTGTGAGTTCACACTGACTTTGACCTTTGACCTTTGACACAAAATTCTAATCAGTTTATTCCAAATGGACTTTTGTGCCAAATTTTAGAAATTCCCTCAAGCTGTTCTTGAGGTGTTGCCTTCACAAGAATGAGATAGAAGCAAGGTGCCAGTGACCTTGACCTTTGACCACCAAAATCTAATGAGTTCATCCTCGGGTCCATTTGAATGTTTGATAAATTTGAAGAAAATCCCTTAGGGTTTTCTTGAGATATCTCGCTCATGAGAATAAGACAGACAGACCTTGAACCATCAGCTGGTGTGGAGGCATAAATAGCAATTATTCCTGGACTTTCAGTCATAAAAAGCACACCAGTGGGCAGTTCACATGAACCGTCTCTGATAGCGATTACCATATACTTTACATTTCACTACATAGTGTGTTCGGTATAACAAAGTCTTCAACAAATGTCTGGTGAAAAGTGTCACACTTTATCCTCTGTAGTGCACTCAAACGTTCCCACAACGCACGGTTACTAACTGAGAGTTAACGTCATTCATCGAGCCGACAGAAAACAGAGTGAATGACCTGAGTAGAGTCCAAACTGACACACTCTATGTCCTCTACACCGCCCCACTTTACACTGCAGCAGAGTATCTTCACTCACCCCATCAGACCACCGAATATCTCCGTGACATAGGAGTAGTCTCCTCCAGATTTGGGGATGGTGACGCCCAGTTCAGCGTAGCAGAGGGAGCCCAAGGCAGCGATGCAGCCTCCCAGTGCCCAAACCACCAACGCCAGACCCACTGAGCCCGAGTGCTCCAGGACTCCCTTTGGAGAGATGAAGATCCCGGAGCCGATGATGTTCCCTGAGGAGAGGAGGAAGAATCAGAATCAGCTTTATGAGCCAGGTGTGTGCACATACGAGGAATTTGAGTCACTTTTTTGTTAATCTCAATCTACATACAAAGAAAAAGACCACCTGAAACCAGAGCTTTTGTTTGGTGTGCATTTTTAATTTCTCCCAGCTATGTGGGATCAGTAGGACCTGACAAGTATTTAGGACACTAAGCATTGTCTTTGAACAGTGAGTAGTTTTGTCCTTACACAAAGACAGTGGATTTATTCTTAGTAGTCACAAGTGTGTAACAATGTATAAAATTGCTCATTTCAATGCCTGAAAATTGTTGTGCAAAAAAAAAAATTGCAAATTATAAAAAGTATAAAACGCAGTGTAACTTTTGTCTGTAGTAAAGTGCAACGGTATGAGATTTTCACGGTACGATAGCCGTCTCAGAAAATATCATACATTCATGGTGTCACGGTATTACAGAATTTAAAATGACTGAAAACAGAATGAAAACATAAGGTTATTGTTGGTTGAACAAACGTTTTCTTACCATAACAGAAACTTGAAACCATTTTGTTAACGGAAGTATTTGCAAAATGTCTCCTCTTTGAAAATAACTAAAATAAAATAAAGGGGAGATTCTCCGTCCACTTGCATTCTTTTTCCAATATCTTAGATAAGCAAATGCACATAGTATGATAGGCGTACGCTTTTATATCACAGTATACCTTGAAGCCGATATATAGCTGCAACTGTAGTCTGTAGGAAAAGTCCGTCACACCAAATTGGCCTGTGTGAAATGTTTTCTGAACATTTACAGATGACATGGAGCAGTGCCACCTGAGATTATAGAGGCAGTGAAGCGCAGTGCTAGCGAGATATGACTGCAGGAAATGACAACGAAATGAAATAGTGTTGGAAAGGAGTAAAAAGAATTTTGAAAAGAAGTGTAAAACTTGACAGAACTTGACGACTACCTCTGACTCGCTAAACAAAGACTGCCTCACCTCTGCGTGTAATTTTCTGGCATAAATATGCAACATGACAGAGATGGGGATGAAAAGGGTTACTCGATGAAAATTTGCACGTTCACTGCAAATATTTTCACACATATGGGGAATATGTTAACATATGCATGTCCGCACAGCACATCTCCAACATTTCCGCTGCTGCACCTTAAAAACACCAGTGACCCCGTTGAGACTCTTGAGCAACCTCAGTCACACGATCCAAACTGTCCCCCTCTGAGTTTATACAGAGGGCATTAAAACACAAAGAGCTCTATAACAGAGTGAGTTAGAGAAGGAGGTAAAGGCCATCACTCAGGCTGGGACAATCCCTCCTGCCCAGAGCCTCAGTATGCAGTGTAGAGTACCAGCAGATCCGACACATTCAGACTACAGCGCTACCAGTAGCACGGCAGAAGGCAGCCAAGTGGCACAGACATCCATTACATAACCAGACATAAATTATCCACTCCAGGCTGCAGAGGTGGGAAGTGACCGACTCACCTTCTGCATCCCTCAAATCCTGCAGCTTCCTAAAGTGACACACAGGAAGGAAAAACACAGACTGATGCTGTGGAGATGAATGTCGACAAAAACTGCAGCTCAGTTTAATCTAGAGGCACAAAATGACTCTTGATGCTGAGCCTGGTTCAGTGTGTCGAGCAGCCAGCTTGCTCACTCACTTTGAATGGAAAGGTGCTTCAGCATTCTGCACACAGGACCTTTCTCTTGTTCTGGAGAAGGATTTTGACAAAAATGTCCGCCTTGAGCAAGAAACAACGGCTTGGCCGAGAGGGAGAGCTGGTCCAGTTAGCCAAAACCTCAGCTAAAAACCAGGGTCAGACCTCATGGGGGTCACTGTGACGTGCAACTGCTAAAAAGCCCTTAAAGGGACAGTTCACCCCAAATCAAAAATACATGTATCTCCTCTTACCTGTGGTGCTATTTATAAATCTAGATTGTTTTAGTGTGAGCTGTCGATATCAGCTGTAGAGATGTTTGCCTTCTCTCCAGTATAATGGAACGAGATGGCACTCAGCCTGTGGTGCTCAAAACACCCAAAAAATATATCTGAAAAACCCAACAGCGATGTCTCTTCTCAGAAATCATGACCTTGTTACTCAAAATAATCCACAGACCTTTCAGTAGGAGCTATTTCCCTCGCTCAGAAGGGCTAGTTTCATACCTGGATTAAATCTCGATAGTCATTTTGAAGGGATTCTGAAGCTAAAAAAATGTATCTGCTCATTTGCAGACATGTTTTTGTTCTTCATGTATGTCTACGGGAAAAAGTCTTTTTGAGCTGAAGGGCATCACATGACGTTGTAATTACACTGTTTGGCCACAATGAAAATAGGCTTCAAAGCCCCACACGCTTCCTGGGGGCCTGAGATACATGCTTCCATCTGCACGGTGGTATGTTTGGCAGGTGTAGTTGAGTAGAAAGAAGACAAACTGCTCACAACCATAGACTGAGGGGATGCACGATATTGGATTTACAACATGCGTATATAACAACTCATTCGACTGATAACTGAAACCAACATTTCTAAGTTTAGTGATCATCTCTTCTGTAGTGGAATTAACATCATTATATATGCATACTCTTATTGTGAAGGCCCAGCAGCAGATGGAGACATGAAATACAATTCATTCATAGTGCAAAAGAAGAAAAAGCATTTTGGCTTTCTGTTGCTACCTTGTTGTTTTTGGAGCCAGAAATGACCGTATTTGGATGAGAGGGTGGAGCTGTAGTGATGCCTCTCAGACAGTCAGTTAAAACGGACCTGCCCGTAATTATGTGTAACTTTAAGCCTTAATAAAATGTAAACAGGTGAGTTATATGAAAACGCATCCTCCGTACAGTTGTCATGAATGTTGAAATTAGCTATAGAGACCGAAACTGTTCTTTGTGTCAGGCTGTAAACATGTTTACTCCTGCTGTTAAGTTGGACATTTAAACATGAGGGTCTTTGGGGATTGACTCACTTCAGGACTCAGCCTCAAGTGGCCATTAGAGGAACTGCAGTGGCACTTCAGTGTTGGCTTCATTTCTCAGCCTTGGAGATTTTTCCTCTCATTCACACACACAGTGACACACCAATCTCAGCTAACTACCATGCAAGGTGCTCATCTGACCATCGGGACCAATTTGAGGTTCAGTGTCTCATCAAACAACACTTTGCTCTTGAGATCGATCAGCCAACTCTGCATTTGGAGGATAACCCAACCCATCAGTGTCTCTTATGCTCACTACACATCAGGGCCCAGATGTCAAAAAAATTGAATCTGGATCAAAATCATCTGGATTTGTAGGTCCCATATTTTGCTACCCAGGATCAGTCAATTCATTTTACTTTTGTTTCATTTTTTTAAAATCAAAATTGCATTGAATCAAACTGATACACATACAAACTTTTCAATATTACCAAATCCAGGTAACCAGCGCTCTAAATCAACATACCACTATACAGGCAGTTTGCCAACAAATACACTGCACTTACCACTCATCACCATAGGTGCCGCCAAAGAGAACAAGAAAGATCTTCGAGGTGACATCTTTGTTCATCCAACTGGTCCAGCCTCAGGGTCCAGATTTCTCCTTAGTCATCAGCTCAAGGTCCACACAGTTTAATATATTCACCGTCATACTTGCGTTTCAACATGTCGTGGAACTAGTTTACTGTCTCTGCTAAGCAGCTGTCAGTTATTCACACAATCTACAGCAGGAAACTGCACTTCAAAATAAAAGCTCTGTACTATAAATTCACTGTACTTCAAAAATAAAGTGGATTTTTACAATCTTGACACACGTCACTTGCGGTCCATTCAGAATGGACCTGCGTCCCACTTTTGGACCGCGACCCACCAGTTGGGCACCACTGCACTAGAGAACCACATGTGGGTGAATCCGCCGCTGAAAATAGTCCCCAGCAGATGCAACATTTCTTCCTGTTTGTTTGTTAAAAACAAACTATATGTGTTTGTGTTTTTACAGATATTACAACTTTAGTTACAAAGGTTGAAAGTAACTATGTTCATCCAAGTAATGTGCTTCAGTACAAATCATACTGACTTCACTACATTTATCCGTCTTAGTTACAAGTTACTGTACAAACTAAGATTCTTCTCTACAAAACATGTTAAGAGTTTATAAAGTATGATGCTCAGATATAGATTAAACAGCTGAAACAATTACTTCATTAATCAATTTGTTGATTGAGAGACAATTAATGGGATTTCAATGGCAAAGATAAAATACACATTTAGAGGATCTAGGGGCAAATTCTTTTCCACCTGTAATCCGGTTGTGGTGTAGGCTACTCAGGTAAAGTAAAGATCATGCCTGATGCTACCTGGCAGTCTCATCCAAATTCCCATCTTTATATTTGTATCTATTTCTGTTTTACACCAATTATTTTACCACTTCTTACTATTTTTACTATTCTATGAGATCAGATATGATAGTGTAACAGTCACAGACATAGACAGGAAGTCATACTTATCCTTTAAGCTCAATGCACAGCTGAGACTGTTTTGAAGGAATCTTCATATGAACTGAAGTGTTAGACGGTTACATAAAATACCATCTGTCATTGACCAACAGGTAAATATATCAGCACCTGTCAACGAGACAGATGTCCGGGCCAATCAAACATAAGTTTCAGCTGTTTGCAATCTGCAGTCCTCGCTGCTAGATGCCTTCACAGTTATGGTTGCTGTTTCCATACATCACTTCAGCTCCACCCTGAAACCTCGTGTCCTCTCATGGTATCAAAAAATAATAATAATTTTGTGTCTATAAACAAGTAGTAAATTCAATGTGTACAGCAGCTCCATCTCAGCCCTCTCTCAAGATATCCATCAGATCGAATGAAAAAACTTTCTGTGCAGCAAATCCAATTATGTCATAATCAAATAACTGCACTTACAACACAACCCTCATTGACAACACTCTGATCATCCCACAGCTTTCTGCTGAAGACTCTGCTGCAACATGAAAATAATCAGTCAGCGAGGAAAACAGAGGTGAATATCGTCCGCTTAGAACAAAAGTAAAAAGAAACATTGCTGGAAACATTCCTCAGAGATTTTGGTCCATATTGACATGATGACATCACACAGTTGCTGCAGTAAATACTCAGACCAGCCCGTCTGACACCAACAACCATGCCACGTTCAACACTTGAACTTCATCAGGTCGTCTTCACCATGTCTACATGCCTTAATTCATTGCTGCCATTATATTGGTTGATCAGCTATTTGCATCAACGAGCAGCTGAACAGGTGTACCTAATAAAGTGGCCAGTGAGTGTATATTATTCTGCAGAAAAATAAGCAAATGACCAAAAACTGACTAACACATCGTGTATCTCTGGCTTTAGCAGCCACTGGGAGTCCAGGGCCTTGTGAGACACTACGGGGGCTCTGTAGGGCAAAAATGAGTGGATCTTCCACACTGTGTGCACTGGTACTAAATATCCTTATTAATAGTTATTCTACTGTTGTACTGCTTTGCTTTTATGTTTTTATCTTCCTGCTGTCAGTGATGTAGCTCAGCCAGCAGGCAGAGGATCTGTACTGGACAAAGTTAAACACTGTGGCAATCTAGGATCTCATACTTCTACACAAATCTATAACTCATGTGTGTGTCCTGTATCTGACTATGCTTCTGGTGTTTACATACAAGTTGTAACACGGTGGGTGTCCATACATTTACTTCAGTATGGCCATTAGTGGAGATATGGGATGGGAACCTCCAAAGACTGGTGAAGATATCAGATCAGAGACTCACTAAAAAGATATTTCACTGGGACCCTTCCCCCTGTCGTTAGTGAGTTAAAATCATTATTTTATTTGAACATCATGTAGATCATAGAACAGGTTCATCTGTGATGTTCAGGAGATTGGGAGTGAAATGTTTCACATGTTCAGAGAAAAATGGCCTGTTGGCATGTGTTTTAAACCAAAACTACGAACTTATTGTCTCATAAAGAATAACTACAGTGTCAAACCTTACGTGAAGCATAAGATTCCCTGTGAGCATATTTGCACTCAGGAACGTTACCATTAGTCTCAGAGACTGGAGGTTTTAACAGCACCTCAGATGAGGACAGAACTTGTTTGGTGTGTAATTTAGGTGAAAATGTATGACTTCTGTCTGGGTTGATTTCTTTTGGTTGGATGATCATGAAAAATTTGAGTTTTGGTGCAGAGGGGGAACCTTTTTAGAGGCTGAATTTTTTGCCAGGCAGAGAATTCTGTCTCTGGACTGAGTAGTTAAATAACATGTACTTTATTTTGTTACTGCAATGTCATTGTACATGTAAGTGTGCATGACACAAATAAAAATCAGTCAAAATATATATAATTTTTATATATAATTAAATAAAATTAAATTAAATTAAAAATATAATATTTGTTATCATTATTATTATTATTATTTTTAATTTCATTTCATTTTATTAATTTCATTAAATTTTATTCTATATTATTTAACTTTATTTTATTCTATTCCATTTCATTTCATGTTTTTATTACAACAAGGCCAGTGAACCTGGAGCCTCTGGGTGCCCTGAGCAAAATCTGAATTTTTAATCTTCATAATTTTCACCTTGAATGTTTTTTTTTTGTTGTTGTTGTTATTTATAGGGATGATGCAATTTAACATAGTTCCAATATCCAGTACAGAGTACGGGACTGATGTGTTGCACAGGGAGTTTACAGCTGTTGCTACTTTTCAACTCTTGTCCTTCGTTGGGCTTTTACACAAAGAACTAGTAGAGTACACATGTTTAAAACATCATACATTAACAGCCACAGTGCACTATAAACACTGAATTAAAATACAATACACACACCACAGTACACCAAAACACTTCCACTCACACCCCTTAAAGGTTTGAGCACATTCAGAGCGGTTCAGCTCCAGTTTGCTTTCAACCAGCATCTGGCCTTTGTTGTGAAGGATTTTATCATCTTCATCATGAACACATGAAGTCCTGGTTTGTGTATTTTAAGTCATATTTATAAAAAATCTGGAGTAAAACAGTGAGTTTTGTGGCTGAGCACCAGACAGCCGACTCACTGCTGACATACCTCCATCACCCTCCTGCAGGGCCAGCTGGTAATATTCATACTAGCAGTGATCATCAGAGCAGAGCGGTGCAGCCAGTGTTCATGCTGAAACAGCCGTCCCTCTACATGCAGCCTGACTCCCTGCAGGCCCTCCTCCTCCTCCTCCTCCACCTCCTCCTCCATCCCCATCTCAGCCTGGATGATGCTCCTGTATTTACTGTGCTTAGGTGTGTTTAAAGCTCCCTGCTGTCCCTTCTGCTCCAGCACACAATGTCCTTCTGCCTGACCAGCAGCCTGCTCCTGCACTTCATATATTTCAGCCACGTAAGCACTTACAACTCAGTTTGATGTGAACACACATGCAAACAAACATGGAGTCCCTCATTTTCTTATGACCAGTGCTACCAAACTATGATCTGCCCCATCAGTCCAGGGGCCACAGAGGATTCCAGCTTTATTCTAACAGTTGTTTGTAAAGTATCAGCCCTGCAGAAACACAGTCAGACGGCTCTGAGTAGTTTTTGTAAAGTTGTGCAGTGATAAAGTAAAGAGCAGAGCTGATCCCAAGTGGCAGCAGCTCTCTTGTTTTCCTGCCTCACCTATGATGATGGTGCAGGCGCTCAGCAGCCCGATCTCCTTCTTCAGAGTCACTCTGTCGGGGATTTTCTTCTTCTTCTCCTTCTTCTTCTTGCCGTCCGTCACGGTGCCGTGCGGCCGGGAGCAGATGCTGCTGCTGCCGTTCTGTCCATCCATGTCCGCCTGCCCGGGTCCGGTCCGGTCCGTCCAGTCCACTGTGTCCTCCCAGTCCCAGTACTCCCAGTGCTCCTGTCCTCTCCTCGCTCCGTATTCATGCAGACTGAATGGGCTGCGCTTGCGCAACAACCTGCCGCTGTCCAGGGTAGAATGTTAAATACCCTGGACTCACCATGAGGCGTTCAGGGACACCGGGAAGAACCGTGATGCTGCTGTCAGGCTACCTCCTCCAGGTGGAGTGTTTCTGTTTGAGCTCCTTAAAGAGTCCTTTAGATGAAGTCAGAGAAAACACTCTTCTGTGGAGCTCAAAAGCAGTGGTGGAAAAAAACAAAAAAAAACAAACAAAGTCTAAATAATACCACAAATCTATGAGAAACATAAATAATACAAACTATAAATAATACTACAATAATTGTATTTGCATTTGCAAAAACTAGAGAATAGCACAGTGCAAAAAATATTGAAATATAGATAATAGTCAAGTGTAAAACATTTTTTGAAAAAAAGGTAACAGGTGCAAAATATGAAAAAATAGATAATAGTAAAGTGTGAAATAATAAAAAAAAAATATTTATAAGAACTAGATAACAGTAAGGTGCAAAACAAGGCATCAGTAAGGTGAAAAATATATCTAAAAACTAGATGACAGCGAGGTGCAAAGTATAAAAAAATAGATAACACTAAGGTGCAAAACATATTTCAAAAACACATAACAGTGAAGTGCAAAATATTTTTAAACCCCCCCCCCCAAAAAACAGATAACACTAAGGCGCAAGATATAAAAATGGATAACAAACAGGGAGGTGCAAAATATGTAAAATAAAAAAATAAAATAAAAAAATAGAAATATCCAAAATTCCAAATATTAAAATATAAAAAAACCTAGACAACAGTAAGATGCAAAATATCAAAAAATATATTTAAAAAATTGGATAACAGTAAGGTGCAAAATATATATCTTTTTTAAAAAAAACTTATAGACAAGATATTAGAAAAAATGGATAAGAGACAGAGAGGTGCAAAAAACAACAACAACAACCAAAAACTAGAACTCAAGAAAAGGACGGTGCTAAATTTAAAAAAAAAAGGATAACAGACAGAGAGGTGCACAATATGCAAAAACAAACAAACAAAAAAAACAACAACCAAAAACTAGAAAACAGTAAGGTTCTAAATAAAAAAAAACAAAAAAAAACCCACCTAGATAACAGTAAGGTGCATAATATTAAAAAAAATAGATAACAACAAGGCGCAAGATATATATATATACACACATAGTATATATACGTATACATATATATATATGAATGGATAACAGTAAGGTGCAATATATACATATATATATATATATATATATATATATATATATTAAATAGAAAACTCTAAGGCGGAAGCTATTTAAAAAAGATGGATAACAGACAAAGAGGTGCAAAATATGTAAAAAAAAAAAAACAAAAAAAACCCTAGAAAACAGTAAGGTTGAAAATTAAAAAACAACTCGAGAAAAGTAACGTAAAAAAAAGTAACGTAAAAAAAACCCTAGATAACAGCATAATTATATATATACATATACACATACACATATATATACAGTATAATAACAGTGAGTTGGAAATACAATTCATTTACTTTCACTGTAGAAACAAGAACAAGAACAAGAAACAAAAAATTAAAACTCACTTTGTCATTTCAACGATGTCAACTATTTTTCTGTAAAAGCCAACAAGCTCCCTCACAGAGCTCACAGCTGCACTGAGAGGCGGAGCTGCAGCAGCAGCAGCAGCAGCAGCGGGCTGCATCGTCATATTTCCTGAAATGAAACTTAAAGTTCCTCTGAGCTGAAGCAGAGCTGCAGCCGAGACAAGTCTCTGTATATCTCTCAAAGAAACATTCAGCTGAATCCAGAAGAACGCACGCTGGTGAGTTCACTGACCTACAGACACAAGATGCGATCAAGTGAATCCTCGCTCACATAAACACAGAATTAACAACAACAACAACAACAATACCAGATAAACATGTCGTGCTAAAAGCTAACGGCCCAGCTGAGGTTCCCGTTAGATTGCCCAGTATGTCTGATTTCATCCTGTACAGCTCATGAAGGCATAAAACTGATGTTTTAAGATAAGATAAGACAAAACGTTGCTTATACCGAGGGTAATTACTGTGCAGCTGTGGCAATAAGGTGAACTTAAGTGGGAGAGTGCCTTTAATATAAAAGGTTATATATACAGTGCCAAAGTCCTGTTTACAGTATGAATCCTTAAAATATAACCAGGTTAACAGTTTGGATCAGTCAGGGTGGGGTTGCACATACAGCTGTGTCACAGTAGGTAGTGTGACAGTACACAGTTAAATGTTCATGTTATTGTACTAAATGGCTCGTTATTGAACATTAAGGCCCATTTGTGTGTCAGCTGTGAGCAGCTGAGTTTAAATTATAAAAAAATATGATGAGATGGACAGAAATCCAGAGAGAAAAGGAGAGAAAGGGAGAGACAGACAGAAGGAGGTGGAGAGGGCGGTTGTGCCTAGTTTTGTTTGTCTTTGTGAATCAATGCAGCTGATCATATTTACTTTCAACAACTGGTATGAAGTCAAAACCTGAGATCTACTCAGGCAGGAAGTTCCACTGAGGGTGTATTTTTAACTGAGGTCCATCGCTGGCCGTGGCAGTTGTGGAGGGAAATCATTTTATATATAATTTCCTGCAGTCCAGAGCAGCAGCCTCCATCCTTCCATCCTTTCTACATGTGTCTGCTCTCTGAAGCTCTCTGTACCTCCTCTTCCTCCTTCTTTGTCCAGCTGATAATCTGACTCTATATGTTCACTATAATCACAATACTATAAGCAGCAAGCTAAGAGTGTTGTTATTTAATGTGTGATGCAACAGTAACAGAGGGATCACATTATGTTTTTTTGGGGGCGGTTGAAATTCAATGATGAATTTGCAGATTTAAATTCTGATATTAACAACAAGCAGCCTGGGATGTTATCACCACAACCCTGAAGACATCCTATGAGTTTATCATTGTTTCATAAAGGGATGCAGGATATATATTGGGCTGATAGATGTGTGGGATTATGGAAATTTATATTACCGTAAAACTTCTATTAGCAGCCTGGGCTATTATTTACTTAAATCACTGAACTCAACAGGCCTTTATTTGGGACAGGTGTCTATATGGGCCTCTAATTCCTTTTACACAAAAGTGTCACTCAGCAAAGATGTAAAAATACTACCAAATAATTTGTTTACTTGAATCAGTGTGACTATTATTTGTACAAAGATTAGGCTTTGAAGAAGACAAAGTATGTGTTATGTGATGACACTTGTTTTACGGCACCTGGCACACGTACCTGGCGTACATACCTGATACAACACCACTTTATCCTGATAAAATAATATTCATAACTTGGATTATTTTATGAAAAACATGATTCCTTTAATCGGTGGACCCTTGTGGACTAAAGAAATATAAATAAATGAATGGGTTATCAAGGAACGGACACTTATTCTGACTTTATGACAGCTTCAGAGGAAGGGAGTTTTTTGTGCCTGTAAATCTGAATGAATTATGGTCTTCTCAGGTGCTCATGGTTTTAATAAGATTAAATCAACTGAATGAACTATGTGCATCTCCATATTGACAAAGTATTGTATTTGTATGTGTATCTAAACAGCTAAGTGTCAACAATCTGGTTACATCCAAAGAGCTTCTATAAAAAAATGTGTAGCTACACAAGGCTAGTAAAAGAGACTGGGCATTTTTTAATTGAATTTTTAAAGTATTATTTATTATTAATAATAAGATTAAAGATGATAAAAAGAGCCGATAACACAGAGCCAACTTGCTTTCATTGCTTCAATTGGCACAACATCTACACTGCCAATAAACACAGCGAAGAGAAGGAAGAGCGAGAGCAGCAGCTAACTAGAGAGCCAACATGTTGTCCCCAGTGTGGACGTTTTCCACAGTTTTCAGAAGAAGACAACACGGTTGTAGCGGGAGTCTGATCCCTTTCTGTTGCTGCCGTTACACTGATAAGATGTTACGACAAATACTGGCTAAATACATCACATTAAGTAGTAATAAATGCCTTAACTTCACTTAAAATGTTACGTTTTAAAAAGGTAAATAATCAAAAGATATGTGATTATAGTTTTTCTCACACTTCTTGTCCTCAGAGTGTAGACATGGCTGCTGCCAGCTGTCTGCTGACTGAAGATCAGTTCCTGTGCTCCATCTGTCTGGATGTGTTCACTGATCCAGTCACCATACCATGTGGACACAACTTCTGTAAAACTTGCATCACTGAGCACTGGAGCGTTAATGCCCCGTGTCAGTGTCCCAACTGTAAAAAGCGTTTCAACACAAGACCAGAGCTTCATGTCAACACTTTCATCTCTGAGATGGCTGCTCAGTTCAGACAGTCAGCTCAACAGAAAGCCAGCAGCAGCAGCAGCAGCAGCAGCTCACAGCAACGCGTTTCCAAACCAGCAGAAGCTCTCTGTGACGTCTGCACTGACACCAAACTGAAGGCACTGAAGTCCTGCCTGGTGTGTCTGGTCTCCTACTGCGAGACTCACCTGGAGCCTCATCTGAAGATGCCACGGCTGAAGAAACATCAGCTGATCGACCCTGTCGAGAACCTGGAAGACAGGATGTGTAGAGAGCATGATAAATTTCTGGAAATGTTCTGTAAGGATGACCACATGTGTGTCTGCATGCTCTGCACTGTTTTGGATCACAAGACACATGATGTTGTTCCTCTGAAGGAAGGATATGAAGGAAAGAAACTCGAGCTGGAATCCGAAATTCAGCAGATGATCCAGAAGAGACGACTGAAGATTGAGGAGATCAAACGCTCTGTGAAGCTCAGTCAGAGAGGTGCAGACAGAGAGATAGCAGATGGTGTTCAGGTCTTCACCGCTCTGAAGGAGTCTGTTGAGAGAAGCCAGGCCGAGCTCATGGACACGATCAAAGAGAAGCAGAGAAAGACAGAGAAACAGGCTGAAGGCTTTATTAAAGAGCTGGAACAGGAAATCTCTGAGCTGAAGAAGAGGAGCACTGAGGTGGAGCAGCTGTTACACTCTGAAGACCACCTCCACTTCCTCCGAGGCGTCTTGTCCTTGAGCACCGCTCCACCCACCAAGGACTGGACAGAAGTCAATGTCTGTCCAACTGCATTTAAGGGGACAGTGAGGAGAGCTGTGAATCAGCTGGAGGAGACACTTCATGAAGAGATAACGAACCTGTTTAAGGCTGAGCTGAAGAGGGTCCAGCAGTCTGCAGTGGATGTGACACTGGATCCTGACACAGCACATGGCTGGCTCATCATTTCTGATGATGGAAAACAAGTTAAACATGGTTACGTAAAGAAGAACCTTCCCGACAATCCCGAGAGGTTTGATTCTTTTTTTGCTGTGTTGGCAGAGCAGAGTTTCTCCTCAGGGAGATTTTACTTCGAGGTTCAGGTTAAAGGGAAGACTCACTGGACTTTAGGAGTGGCCAGAGAGTCGATCAACAGGAAGGGAGATATCACACTGATTTCACAGAATGGTTACTGGACGATTTCTAAGAGGACTGAGAATGTGTACTGTGCTGAGGATGGTGATTTTAAAGTCAGTCTCTCTCTGAAGTCTCAGCCTGAGAAGGTGGGAGTGTTTGTGGATTATGAGGAGGGTCTGGTTTCCTTTTATGACGTTGATTCTGCAGCTCTCATCCACGCTTTCACTGGCTGCTCCTTCACTGAGAAACTCTACCCACTCTTCTGTCCTTGTTATGTCATCTTCCGATCATTCTTCCAGTATATGGATAAAAACACTGCCCCAATGATCATCTCTCCTGTCAGTCACACTGAGTAGAACAATCCTTTGATCTTCCAAAGACAGATTCACAAACATTTAATGTCACAAATGTAAAGTCTTCCTCCACTTTATTAGGTACACCTCTTAACGCAAATAGCTAATCAGCCAATCACATGGCAACAACTCAGTGCATTTAGACATGTAGACATGGTCAAGACCACCTGTTGAAGTTCAAACGAGCACCAGAATGAGGAAGAAAGGTGATTTAAGTGACTTTGAACGTGGCATGGTTGTTGGTGCCAGACGGGCTGCTCTGAGTATTTACTGGGATTTTCACACACAACCATCTCTAGGGTTTACAGAGGATGGTCCCAAAAAGAGAAAATGTCCAGTGAGCAGCAGTTCTCTGGGTGAAAATGTCTTGTTGAAAAAAAATGGGTCCAACCCAGTACTAGAAGGTGTACCTAATAAAGTGGCCAGTGAGTGTATACTGTATATACTCTGGATGTAGGGTGGATGCTTTTTTTCTCAGATGTTACCTAGATTTCTGTTAATATTTCTTTGATGCACTATGTTGTAAATTAATACTATAACACATTATCCAATGAAGTCTAATTTATACTAATAACTGCATTATCTGCCTTCAACAATATTAAATGATCAGAAAATAATGTAATCATGAATAAAAGACATAATCATGTTCAATAGACGTATAATCATATAAGAATATAAGAAGTGTTGCTCAAATGACTGAAGAGCAGTTTGAATCGGACAAAAGTCATTTTCTTTTCTGTCACTGTAAATAAACAAACGCAAAATTAAGTGTTAATTGTGTCTGATGAAGTTTTTTCTTTTGTATATCAAAGCTGAAAAGTAGCTGATGGTGTTTCTAATGACACCAGATCAGGTTTGAGTTGTTGCTGTGTTCAGCTGATATGAGCTCAAAACCAGTGCTCCCAGTGTGTCAAGAATAAGTGAGATCTGAGGACGCCTTCTAGTGGAGTTCATAACAAACTGCAGCCTGTGGCGACACGAGGACATGCTCTGAATAAATCAGTCTGATGGTGAAGCAGATTACACAAATACAGGAGAACTACGAAATCTAAATCTGACTGGTGCTCTGTCTTTTTAGTGTGTGTTTTATAGTTTTTGAGGTTATTCTAAAAACAGAAACTTTATTTCAACTTAAGAAGACTAAGACCAACTTAACTTGACTGCTTTGCAAACGCAGACATCCACAAGGTGTTAGTCCTGCTTTGAGTAATATTTTGAGAAATAGTAAATTTTGCCTTGGCTGCCAAAGTACGTGTTTTAGAGTGAAAATCCTCATGTTAACATGATTTCTCTGAGCCTCTGACACAGACAGCACAGTCCCTGACCGCATAATGAGCTGTCTTAGTCAATCACGGGCTGAACTCATGCAGCTCATATTTGTGTTGCACCATTTTCTCAGTAAGTTTGGCCCTCAGGTGCAATTTAACAACAGAATACAATCCACTGATCTTAGTTTAATTTTATGAAACCATTGATCAAAAGATATGTAATCACTTTTTTGTTTTCTCACACTTCTTGTCCTCAGAGTGTAGACATGGCTGCTGCCAGCTGTCTGCTGACTGAAGATCAGTTCCTGTGCTCCATCTGTCTGGATGTGTTCACTGATCCAGTCACCATACCATGTGGACACAACTTCTGTAAAACCTGCATCACTGAGCACTGGGATACCAATGTCCCCTATCAGTGTCCCAACTGTAAAAAACTTTTCTGCACAAAACCTCAACTGCAGGTCAACACCTTCGTCTCTGAGATGGCTGCTCAGTTCAGACAGTCAGCTCAACAGAAAGCCAGCAGCAGCTCAGAGCAACAAGTTTTCAAACCAGGAGAGGTTCCCTGTGAGACTCACCTGGAGCCTCATCTGAAGATGTCAGGCCTGAAAACACAACAGCTGATTGACCCTGTGGAGAACCTGGAAGACAGGATGTGTACAAAGCACGATAAACAGCTGGATCTGTTCTGTAAGACCGACCAGTTGTGTGTCTGCATGCTCTGCACTGTTTCAGCCCACAAGAAACATGATGTTGTTCCTCTGAAGGAAGGATATGAAAGAAAGAAGGCTGAGCTGGGGAAGACAGAGGCTGAAATTCAGCAGATGATCCAGAGTAGACGACTGAAGATTGAGGAGATCAAACTCTCAGCAGAGCTCAGTAAAGAAGATGCAGACAGAGAGATAGCAGATGGTGTTCAGGTCTTCACCGCTCTGAAGGAGTCTGTTGAGAGAAGCCAGGCCGAGCTCATGGACACGATCAAAGAGAAGCAGAGAAAGACAGAGGAACAGGCTGAAGGCTTTATTAAAGAGCTGGAACAGGAAATCTCTGAGCTGAAGAAGAGGAGCACTGAGGTGGAGCAGCTGTTACAGTCTGAAGACCACCTCCACCTCCTCCAAAGCTTCAAGCTCCTGAACACTGCTCCACCCACCAAGAACTGGACAAACGTCAATGTTCGACCAACTACATATAAAGGGACAGTGAGGAGAGCTCTGAATCAGCTGGAGGAGACGCTTCATGAAGTGATAACGAACCTCTTTAAGGCCAAGCTGAGGAGGGTCCAGCAGTCTGCAGTGGATGTGACACTGGATCCTGACACAGCACATCCAGATCTCATCTTGTCTGAGGATGGGAAACAAGTTGAACATGGTATTGTGCGGAAGAGCTCCCCAAAAAATCCTAAGAGATTTGATACTTGTTTTAATGTCCTAGCAAAGCAGAGTTTCTCCTCAGGGAGATTTTACTTTGAGGTTCAGGTTAAAGGAAAGACCGACTGGGATTTAGGAGTGGCCAGAGAGTCGATCAAGAGGAAGGGACAAATCACGCTGAGTCCTCAGAAAGGCTACTGGACGATATCTTTGTTGAATGAGATTGAGTACTACGCTCTCACTGACCCTGATGTCCGTCTCTGTCTGAAGTCTCGGCCTGAGAAGGTGGGGGTGTTTGTGGATTATGAGGAGGGTCTGGTTTCCTTTTACGACGTTAATTCTGCAGCTCTTATTTACTCCTTTACTGGCTGCTGCTTCACTGAGAAACTCTTCCCATTCTTTAGTCCTTGTAATGTTATCTTCAAATCGTTCCCATTTATGAATAAAAACTATGCCCCAATGATCATCTCGCCTGTCAGTCACACTGAGTAGAACAATCCTTTGACAGATTCATTAACATTTAATATAATAAATGTATATATACTGGGGATGGAAGGTGGATACACGTTTTTTTCCCCCAGATGTTTTCTATTTTTTGTCAATATTTCTTTGATGCATCACAATGTTATTTAGTACTTATAACACACCAGTTTTACCACGTTGACCTGTATTATCCAGTGTAGTCTCATTGAAGTATAACTATTACCTGCTTTCAAGACTATTAAATCATTAGAAATCAATGTAATCATGATAAGAAATATGTACACGTTCATCAAACGTCTGATCAAAGTGCTTTATTCAGTGTTTTTACCAGATTAAATCACCTGTGATGTTTATTTAGGAGAGGAAGAGGCCTCTGTGGATAATTTAGCTCCCAGTTAAAACCTGCTGAACAAAAAGCATTTTCAGCTGGTTGCAATCTGCTGATCTTACCACAATAGGTCACCAAACCCCCCTTAATTTTACACACTGAACCTTTAAGAGTAAAAATTGTTTTTGTTAGGTAAGAGATATGTTCAGTAGGTCTGATGGAGGCTGCAAGAGAGTGTTAAGAGAGTCTACTGTTACTGCAGCAGGTAGACTTTGGGTCTACCTTTAGTTTCTTGTTAATTCCTGTGGATAACCTGGAGCCTGCATGATGGACAGTGCTGCAGTGGTTAATTTTGGAGACATCTGGCAAATATGTGCACATTTAAAGACTCTGATTTAATAAAGTTATTTAACCATTTTTTCTGTGTGTGTGTCTGTTTGGACTCTACTGATGTTCATGTCAGCTGGGATAGGCTCCAGCCCCCCCACAACCCCTCACAGGATAAGCGGTTACAGAAAATGAATGAATAATGAGGTGGTTCATTGTTTATTTCATGTTCACTCTGTTTTTATGTAGACAGCAGCCTCACCATGGGTTTTTGTTCTAACACTGGGGATGGTTAAAAGGCCTCTAACAGAAGACCTGAGGGTTGTAAAGGGTTCATACGATAAAAGCAAATCTGACAAATAGGTAGGACTTAGACTATTAAGAGCTTTTCAAACCAATAAAAGGATCTTAAAATCAATGGAGCATGTTCGGAAAAATCATACGTCTTACATTCTGCAGTTTAAGCTTAACAGGAAAGTTTTCTTTGGTTAAATTTTGTTTTTGAGGCAGAAACTGAAGCCCTCTGCTGTATATATTTCATTTTAAGTGTGCCTGACCGCAGATGTGCTGCACTTAAACAAGTTTATTCATTTCAGTCTTCTGTATGAAATCTGGGTCAGTTTTTAAGTCAATAACAAAAACATGAAATCTACGAGGGCTCCAAAGACTAATGGGTTACATGTGATGTGAAAAGGCAAATAAAGTTTAACAGTAAATTGATTTTGAGATTGTTGTGGGTTTGAAGAGATTGGATAAGGAGTATTTTAGCCCACCGATCAACAGATGCAGTACGTGCATGTGTTGAATTGACCTCTTGTTTTGTTGAAAAAAGCCTACTATCTCTAGTATAATGACAATAGAAATAAGTTTTAAAAAAAGATTCAAGTAACCACACTGTGCCATTAAAAGTACTCAGTGTGTTGCTCCGGACTATAGATTCACCTTGTGCAAAAGAACGTCACTCATCAGGTTAAACCTGAAAAGCAACGAAACCTCACAGAGCAGAAGGAGGTGGAGCAACACTGGAACGTTCAATAGTTGAAATGTCACGTCAATTAAATGAGAGCAAACACTGGTATGATGACGGCAGACCTGTAGTTGAGACAAGATTCTCTGCTTCTCGTGAAAGAAAAGTTGACTTAATAAGGCTTCTTATAAGAACACAGCTGAATCTCTGCAAACACCGGTGAGTACAGTCGATAATATTTATTGTGTTTTAAACAACATCAACAAAAAACTTAAGCTCGACTCAGACAGGATGTTTTATTGTTTTTATGTCATGCTTTTAAATGGAATGGCAAAATAAATGATTTAAAGTGACTTCCTGATGTTCCAGTTCACATGATGCCTTTATGACTAATCAAGAATGTTGTAAATGCCATTTTTTTAGTCCACACTTTTTCATCTCTGAGATGGCTGCTCAAGAAGGACAAGCTCCTCTTGACATCAATTTACGACCTGCACAAAAGGCTCTGATCTTCTGCCTGGTGTTTCTGGTGTGCTTCATATTCGTGCTGGTTGTAGAATACAAGGTAGTTAGTAGTCTGAAAGAACAAGAGGTGGAAATTCAGCAAATGATCCAGAAGAGACGACTGAAGATTTGGGAGATCAAACACTGGGTGAAGCTCAGTGAGGAAGGTGCAGACAGAGAGATAGCAGATGGTGTTCAGGTCTTCACCGCTCTGAAGGAGTCTGTTGAGAGAAGCCAGGCCGAGCTCATCAAGACAGTCAAAGAGAATCAGAGGAAGACAGAGGAACGGGCTGAAGGCTTCATCGAAGAGCTTGAACAGGAAGTCTTTGAGCTTCAGAAGAGAAGCGCCGAGGTGCAGCAGCTCTTACACTCTGAAGACCCTCTTCACGTCCTCCAAAGCCTCAAGCTCCTGAACACTGCTCCACCCAAGAAAGACTGGACAGAAGTCAATGTCTGTCCACCGTCATATGAGGGGACTGTGAGGAGAACTCTGAATCAGCTGCTCGCTGGAGCCGAGCTGAAGAGGGTCCAGCAGTATGCCATGGACGTGACACTTGACCCTGGCACAGCACATCCCAACCTCATCCTGTCTTATGATGGAAAACAAGTGTATGATGGTGGTGAACAGGCAAATCTCCCAGACAACCCAGAGAGATTTGATTCTTGTGTTAATGTTTTAGGAAAGCATGGTTTTATTTCAGGAAGATTTTATTTTGAGGTTCGTGTTAGAGGGAAGACTGAGTGGACTTTAGGAGTGGCCAGAGAGTCGATCAACAGGAAGGGATACATCACAGTGAGCCCTCAGAAAGGTTACTGGACGATATCTTTGAGGAATGAAAATGAGTACTATGCTTGTGCTGGCCCTGATGTCAGTCTCTCTCTGAAGTCTCGGCCTCAGAAGGTGGGAGTGTTTGTGGATTATGAGGAGGGTCTGGTCTCCTTTTATGACGTTTATTCTGCAACTCTCATCTACTCCTTTACTGGCTGCTCCTTCGGTGAGCATCTCTACCCATTCCTCCGCCCCAGTCTTAATTATGGTGGTAAAAACTCTGCCCCTCTGATCATCTCTGCTGTCGGTCACTGAGTAGAACAACCATTTTAACAACCACTTTAAACCTTAATAAAATGTAAATGGGTCAGTTATATAAAAAATTCAGGTTATAATAATTACGAAGTGAATCTGTCAGCACACCTTAAATTTCACTGTGACAACTTTGACTATCACTTTAGTTTTTATATGACACACACTAAATGAGCATTTACATAAATTATGTGAGCTGCATATTCTGTATTCTAATCCTCACTCATTACCTGTGTCACCGGTAATGAGGAATGCTGGACGGAGCAATGAGTGACAACAACCCCGCCCACAATTAACAGCACTGTGTGCAGTGGAAATACAAGGGTCCCACTGCCTCATAATCCCATGATCGACAGTCTGATAATCAAACTAATGACATGAATAGAGGAGTTAATAAACTTAAACTAAATTTCTACAAACCACGTTTTCAAATATCTACACTTTGACATTTTTTAATCATGCATGCATGTATTTTGCTCTATGTAGCTGCTTCTGTTATGTCAGGCACATGGATTTACTGCAGTCTGCATTGCACCTTGAATTTTATTCTTATTTATTGTGTCTACTTGTTATATTTAGGACTACGGATGGAAATTAGCCTTTGCTGAATCTGGTGTAACTATATTTTGATTTGTCTTAAATGATTAATGTCATTGCACGCTGTCCTCTTATAAACCAACTAAACTAAACTGAACTAAATTTGTTTCACGCTGCTGCAACTCCTTTAAAATCAGTTATGATTTATAGTTTTACAACTCTATGATTTTATGAATCAGTTCATCCATGTTTTAAACTGTTTTAAATGTCTCTTTATATTGAGATGCCTGGTTTGTCTGTTTTATGTCCATTATGTCTGTTTTCATGTGAAGCACTCAGTGCTCATACTGCCCTTATTGTAAAACACTTTGTGCTGCATTTCTTGTATTAAAGGTGCTCTATGAATAAAGTTTATTATAATAATAATAATAATTATTATTATTATTATTATTATCATTATTATTATATGATCATCACCATCATCCTCCTTATTATTTTATTCATTTATTTATTTATTTATTTATTGTCATTTCAGATATACACAATGTGATTTTAGATAGTCAGATTAAACATTCTGGAATTCTTACGAGGAATAATTCCTGTTTTATAATCCTATTGTTACTAGTCATGATTTTAATTGTAGATATGTGCATTTGCAGTTTCCTGTAATAATGCTAATTGTGGATATCCAAAACGACATATATACTTCTCAAAATTAAAATTAATATTTTGGATATCTATAATGCATATTTGCATATAATGCACATTTATTTATTTATGCATTATGGATATCTGGATTTTTTTAGTACCTAAAATCAAAACGTGACTAGAGCAACTGGATTGTAGATATCTAAAAGTGGAATTATTCCCAGTAAGAATGCAATTGCAGATATCTACGATGTTTATTCTGACTATCTAAGATGATGATGTGGGTATGTTGTAGAGAATGTCATTGTGTTAATCTGACATATTCCTTTTATTTATTTATTTATTTATAAAGAAAGAAAGAAAGAGGCCTACCTAATGAGATGCTCTGTTGTATTGTAGCTGAGCTGGACACAAGGGGCAGCTGTCAACACATAATAAGAGTCTCCTCTCTGTTACCTGATAAACAGGTGCGCAGGTGATAATAATTACTGCTACCGGTGACGCACATGCAGGGACAGGAGCGGCAGGTGTGCAACCAAACTCAATCCCTTGCTCCTACATTATACCACAGTCACAATATGTCAACATGATTTTCTTAACTTGTGCTTGCAATACATCTATAATCTGGGTTAATGGCACCGCAGCATCACAGCGAGACTTATAGAGAGCAGACTTTCATAAAGCCCTCACAGGATTGTAAATCACACCTTGACAGCATCATGTGACGCTTTGTTGAGATCAGGAATGTGGGCTGTTTAAATCAGCAGTGATCAGTGAAACTTTATTCACCATAAAACGCGTTGATTGGAGTGTGAAACGTTTTCTTCTTGTGCACTGGGAGGAGGAGGAGGAGGAGGAGGAGCTACAGTGAAGAGCAGAGCTGCAACGTCACATGAAACGAAACTGAAAGTTTGAGTGAAAGCAGCTCTGCAATCGAGACAAGGGTCTGTGTTTCTCTACAGAAACATCCAGTTGAATCCAGCTGTTTTTTCCCTCCACAATAACAAACACACACAGGTGAGTACACTGAGACTAAATGCACTACCTAAATATTTGGTGATAATTTAGTTCATGTCAGAACCAATAACAAAGAAAAAAGTTAGAGATAAGTTATGTCTGCAAAAACCTACTGAGACCAGGCTGCTGTCACACCTGCAGTTAAGTTCATTTGTTCCGCAGCAGAGGGATCAAATGATTTTTTAGTTTTGGTTCCTGTTCACACTTAAAACTAACCAAGATGAGTAAACACAATAATGACTGACAGGTAACATGCTGATTGGACAGTTCTGGTGTTTGTCATCCTGCATCATCAGGAAAAATTAAATTCTGGTGACTCAGTGAAGTTTATGCAGCAGCACTTTGAAGCCTATAAAGTTTTTACATTCATGTTGTCTGGTTTCACAAAGAGCTCATAGAGTAATAACTGACTGTGAGCATTATTAGGAGGCTATTATTAGACTGCAAAACAATCACATGTTCTGAATAATATCTAACAGAGACAGGATGAGAAGAAGGTGTCTTGTACAGTAAAGATTCAGGGCTTGATACTGTGGGATCACTGTCACACTTTTTAATGCACTCAGTGAACAGACAGTACTCAGATGAATGTAATGATGGCAGTTTTAGCAGCTTTTTAAACAGGGACAACACCCTCACTGTTGTGCATATGTGTTACTGTCGTTACGTGTATGCTGTGTCTGTGTCACTCTGCAGTTACACCTCCACAACACTAGTTGACTTGATAGAGACAGTCTCAAACACAAGTACACAAACCAGCTTCACTGTAACTCGCAGCATTCACAGACAAACACTTGTCTTTATCTGGACACATTTTCCCCACAAACACAACATGCTAATGTTTTTAGCACAAGCCTATGGCATTTTACATTGTATAAATTAGCCTAGCGGTTAGCAGAGCTTTCCTCAGCAACAGCAACATTTTACAAAGGTAACATTACCAAATCTGGCTTCAGGTGTGCACTGCTCTGATGTCGCTCTGGTGTTTGAGCACGCCTGCCTCACATTTACATTAATTTAAGGGGGGCAAAAAATCCATCTGTGGCCGTGTGTGCCTCCTCTTCCTCCTAAAGGTATTTAGACGGAGAAGGGGATTATTGTTTTGGTCTACTCTCTCAGATGTTTCAATAAGACAAATTACAAAGCAAAAATACTGGCTCAATGTATCACGTTAAATGGTAAGAAATGTCTTAACTTTTTAAAAGCAAGTAATCAAATGATGATGATGTGATTACAGTTTTGTTTCTCTCACATTTTTTGTCCTCAGAGTGTAGACATGTCTGCTGCCAGCTGTCTGCTGACTGAAGATCAGTTCCTGTGCTCCATCTGTCTGGATGTGTTCACTGATCCAGTCACTATACCATGTGGACACAACTTCTGTAAAACCTGCATCACTGAACACTGGGATATTAAGGTCCCAAGTCAGTGTCCAAATTGTAATAACGCTTTCAACACAAGACCTGAGCTGCATGTCAACACTTTGTTTTCCGAGATGGCTGCTCGGTACAGACAGTCAGCTCAACAGAAACCAAAAGAAGTTCCCTGTGAAGTCTACTCAGGAACCAAAGTGAAGGCCTTGGTGTTCTTCCTGGTGTGTCTGGTGTGTGTCTTGGTGCTCTGGGTGGTTTTAGACCACAAGAAATATGTTGTTGTTCTTCTGAAAGAAGAATATGAAGGAAAGAAGGCTGAGCTGGAGAAGACAAAGGCAGAAACTCAGCAGATGATCCAGACGAGACAACTAAAGATTGAGGAGATCAAACACTCAGTGGAGCTCAGTAAGGAAGGTGCAGACAGAGAGATAGCAGATGGTGTTCAGGTCTTCACCGCTCTGAAGGAGTCTGTTGAGAGAAGCCAGGCCGAGCTCATCGACACGATCAAAGAGAAGCAGAGAAAGACAGAGAAACAGGCTGAAGGCTTCATCAAAGAGCTGGAACAGGAAATCTCTGAGCTGAAGAAGAGGAGCACTGAGTTGGAGCAGCTCTCACACTCTGAAGACCACCTCCACCTCCTCCAAAGCTCCCTTCCCCTCAACATTACTCCACCCACCACAAACTGGACAGAAGTCAGTGACCATCCACCTTCATATGAGGGGACTGTGAGGAGAGCTGTGAATCAGCTGGAGGAGATACTTCATGAAGAGTTGACTAACCTGCTTTTTGCTGAGCTGAGGAGGGTCCAGCAGTATGCAGTGGATGTGACACTGGATCCTGATTCAGCACAAAGCTGGCTCATTGTTTCTGATGATGGAAAACAAGTACATGATGATGATGAATGGACAGATGTCCCAAACAATCCTGAGAGATTTAGTGTTTGTTTTTGTGTCTTAGCAGAGCAGAGTTTCTCTTCAGGAATGTTTTACTTTGAGGTTCAGGTTAAAGGAAAGACTGACTGGGATTTAGGAGTGGCCAGAGAGTCGGTCAAGAGGAAGGGGGAAATCATTCAGATTCCTCAGAAAGGTTACTGGACGATATCTTTAAGAAATGTAAATGAGTATAAAGCTCGTGCTGACCCTTCAGCCCGTCTATCTCTGAAGTCTCGACCTGAAAAGGTGGGAGTGTTTGTGGATTATGAGGAGGGTGTGGTCTCCTTTTATGACGTAGATGCTACAGCTCTTATCTACTCCTTTACTGGCTGCTGCTTTACTGAAAGACTCTACCCATTTTTCAGTCCCGGTGCTTCCAATGATGGTAAGAACTCTGCCCCTCTGATCATCTCTCCTGTCAATGACACAGAGTAGAACAACCATAAAGATTTTTCCTCAGCAAGATAAACTATCATTCCATGTAATTAATCTTAATTTATTGTTGACATAAAGTGTATCCATTGCTTTTATTGTAGATTCTGATCAATGTGTTTTTTTCCCCCTTTTTTCCTGTAAAAGTTTTTCTTTAATATTTTACATTGTCATTCACTACTTCAACCAGGGCTTGACATTATTACGTAACAAATGCAGGTAGAAATGGTCAGTGTAACAGAGTCACTCTTTCTAACCACTTTGGCGGGTGTATATACTGTCCATAAAGACCCTTTTCGGACCGATGTCACGAAGATGTCATTTTATTAGCTGGAGGAAAAACACGACTCAGGCTGTAGGCTACATGGGAGTGTTAAAATGTGGTCTTGTTGTGTTATTGGGAGCCAGAATAGAAGGAGTCATGGCTCAAAACCAGCCGCCACTGCCCGTCAACAAAAATGAAGACAACTATGGTTAATTGTGATGAGACCAAAGGACTGGACGGAGGCCATCATCAAAAATGCTCACATGTGCAGCGCACACTTCATATCAGGTTAGGGAACAAGTATTTCCTGTTGTAGGGATGAATAACGTTATGTGTATTAAGGGTTATCATGTCCACCTCATCAGAAACTGGGGAGGGATTAAGAGGAATATTGGATTTCTCTGTAACGCTAACTTTTTAGGGTCTGGGCTCAGAAGGTAGAGCGGGTCGTCCACTAATCAGAAAAACAGCGGTTTATCCCCGGCTGTGTGTCAAAGTATCCTGGAGCAAGATACTGAACCCCAAATTGCTCCTGATGGCTGTTCCATTGGTGTGTGAGTGTGTTAAAAACTGAGGGCACCTTGTATGATAGCCTCAGCCATCAAGATGATGGGCTGACAGAGAAGGTGTGTCGTTGTGCTATTGGTTGATTGTGAATTAGCTGATGACTCAACTGACAGACCCAGACAATGACACCTAGAGATAGTAAGTGAGCATGCATGCAAGGAGTGAATGGCAGGTTGAGAAAGAATGTAGAGCTTGAGCATGAAAAGTATTGCCTTCCTGACTGAACCTTAGCTAGAGCTTCCTAAGTGCGGTACTTGACCCTACTAGCTACCAATTACTGTGAAAATAAATGAATAAATAAACTGTAGATTGATTATACAGGAAGGGTAGGGTCAGTGTGTTTTTCAACCTGCAAAACACTGTCTGTATGATCGCGGCCTAAAAAACAGGTTAATTCACTGCAGCCTTCTGTACAAAACCTGTAATCAAAGAGAACCACAACCCTAAAGACACAGGAACCCCACTGAGTAACTGCGATGGTCAGGTCTTTTAACCATCCCCTGCTCCAGCTGCAAAACCAAAGTTGTTCCTGTATTTGCAGTTTTAGCCCCAACCCTCTGGAACAATCCTCTCCAGTCCAGTCTCTGGGCTGTTTTAAGCCGTTCTGTAGAGCTTCTTCATGTGCTGTGTTTCTTTTAGTTTTTTCTGTCTGTCATTGTGCTGTGCTCTATATTGTATTTTTATTTTGATTTATGATTGATTCGTTCTGTTTGTGTCTGGGTGTTTTAAAAAGCAATATTGAAATAAAGCTTCACATAAATACTATCTGTGTCTTTGTATCTGCTCATTCCATGGTTTACATGTGATGTGAAAAGATCTTGCTTACTAACTGTAAAGACCAGACCACCAAAGATGGAGATGAAAGGAGCCTTCTATCAGTATCGGTATGTCCTCAGCGACATACGCTTCATTGCTGATTGGCTATCACAGTGCGAATCGGTCGCTTAAGTTCAGATTTTTCAACTCTAATGAATAAGCGTATGACATGAAATTGTGCTGCCCGCTTAATTTGCAGCCGTTGGCTCCATCGTGCCACCCGGTATAGGAATTCGTATCCAGTTGCATCTTTACTTTGACTTCAAATGTAATTCACTGACGTCTAATAGTCTGGAGCAAATTATTTTGTACTGGTGCTGCTGGTTGATAATATTTTCCACAATGTTCAGTATGTTTAAATCTGACCACAGGAAAAACTCAGTGATATCTCAGGGAGCTGTGTTCTGGTGAAAAGCTTCTGAGGCAGCATTTTACATGAAGTATCTAATCACTGTTTAACCTTGACACCTCTCAGCCTTCACTAGTGCATCAATATCAGGTGTCATCTACTGGGCCAGATTGGACCCTTTAGTGGGCCCACAGGCTGTTTGTTTGACACCCCTGGTTTAGAGCATGCTACTGACTCCAATATAAGAAAAATAAACATCAAACTTAAAAAAAAGGAGGCTTGTGCTAAAACTATGTCACTAATGAACTCAAACCTGAAAGGTAACAAAAACTCACCTGCATAGCCGAAGGAGGAGGAGCAACACTGGAAGTATTCAGATAACACATTCCTAAAATGACACTTTAAACATTCATCTGAGTGAAAGCAGACCTGCAGTCCAGACAACACACATTTAGTCTGGGGTTTCTCAACAACTCAATCTCTGCCTAACACTGGTGAGTACAGCTGATAACATTTACGGCGTTGTCACAAACAACATTAACAGAAAACTTCAGCTCAACCCAGACAGGAAGTTCTATTGTTTTTGTGCTTTCAAAGAACTTTTGCTTTAGTACCATATGAGGAAATAATTTTACATTACTTTCTGATATTTCAGTTAACCTAGCGACTTTGTTTTTGCTGTCTTGCTTTATCACACTCTTACTTTTGTCCTCAGAGTGTAGACATGGCTGCTGCCAGCTGTCTGCTGACTGAAGATCAGTTCCTGTGCTCCATCTGTCTGGATGTGTTCACTGATCCAGTCACCACACCATGTGGACACAACTTCTGTAAAACATGCATCAGTAAACACTGGGATATTAACGTCCCCTATCAGTGTCCCAACTGTAAAAAGCTTTTCTACCAAAAACCTGAGCTGCAGGTCAACACCTTCATCTCTGAGATGGCTGCTCAGTTCAGACAGTCAGCTCGACAAGTAGCCAGCAGCAGCAGCAGCAGCAGCAGCTCAGAGCAACACGTTTCCAAACTAGGAGATGTTTCCTGTGATGTCTGCACTGACACCAAACTGAAGGCACTGAAGTCCTGCCTGGTTTGTCTGGTCTCCTACTGTGAGACTCACCTGGAGCCTCATCTGAAGATGTCAGGCCTGAAAAGACATCAGCTGATCGACCCTGTGGAGAACCTGGAAGACAGGATGTGTACAAAGCACGATAAACAGCTGGAGCTGTTCTGTAAGGATGACCAGATGTGTGTCTGCATGCTCTGCACTGTTTTGGATCACAAAAAACATGATATTGTTCCTCTGAAAGAAGAATGTGAAGGAAAGAAACTTAAGCTGGGGAAGACAGACGCCGAAATTCAGCAGATGATCCAGAAGACACAACTGAAGATTGAGGAGATCAAATGCTCTGTGAAGCTCAGTCAGAGAGATGCAGACAGAGAGATAGCAGATGGTGTTCAGGTCTTCACCGCTCTGAAGGAGTCTGTTGAGAGATGCCAGGCCGAGCTCATGGACACAATCAAAGAGAAGCAGAGAAAGACAGAGGAACAGGCTGAAGGCTTTATTAAAGAGCTGGAACAGGAAATCTCTGAGCTGAAGAAGAGAAGCACTGAGGTGGAGCAGCTGTTACAGTCTGAAGACCACCTCCACTTCCTCCAAAGCTTCACATCCCTGAATGCTGCTCCACCTGCTAAGGATCTGACAGAACTTAACATCTGTCCGGCTTCATATGAGGGGACAGTGAGGAGAGCTGTGAATCAGCTGGAGGAGACACTCAGTAAAGAGAAGAATAAGCTGCTGGCTAAGGCCAAGCTGAAGAGGGTCCAGCAGTCTGCAGTGGATGTGATACTTGATCCTGACACAGCACATCCCAACCTCATCCTGTCTGATGATGGAAAACAAGTTAAACATGGTGATGAAATGAAGGATCTCCCAAACAATCCAGAGAGATTTGACACTTGTGTCTGTGTCTTAGCGAAGCAGAGTTTCTCATCAGGAAGATTTTACTTTGAGGTTCAGGTTAAAGGCAAGACCTACTGGGTATTAGGAGTGGCCAGAGAGTCGATCAACAGGAAAGGAGATATCCCACTGACTCCTCAGGATGGTTACTGGACGATATGTCTGTGGGATGGTAATGAGTACTACGCTCTCGCTGGCCCTGATGCCAGTCTGTCTCTGAAGTCTCGGCCTGAGAAGGTGGGAGTGTTTGTGGATTATGAGGAGGGTCTGGTTTCCTTCTATGACGCTGATGCAGCAGCTCTTATCTACTCCTTTACTGGCTGCTCCTTCACTGAGAAACTCCTCCCATTCTTCACTCCATATCCTAATGATGATGGTAAAAACTCTGCCCCCCTGATCATCTCTCCTCTCAGTCACATCAGATGACTTTCTAGATATTCTTTCCGTAAGTCAATAATTTTATAGTTCTTGAGGGTGCGTGTGTGTTGCAGTGCCGCTAATCTTGCAAACTACTGGACCAATCAGCCTCAAATTTTGTAAGCACATTTGTGACTATGCTATAGAGTCTCCCTTGGTTGTGGGGATTCACAGCAGTTAGAAAACATGTTTTATTGACTATTTTATACTGCCATTAACTCCTCACTGCTCTTTACTGACCGGGAGGAGCCGTATGTTTTTGGGAGATTGGCTTAGCTAAAAACAGCAAGCCTTACTGTCTGATGCAGGCCACATTTCAGCTATCATTGTGGCTAAAGATCTGATATCCATAGAAAATTTTGGTAACATTTTGAATCGCATCATCTGCAGATTAATTCCATACCAGATACCTTATGATACATTAATGTTAGACACAACAGGAGATAAATTAGTCCCTGTTTTGTTTGCTTCTCCACCATCTTGACTCTAAAGCTGAAAACACACCTGCGCCACCATGACGTGGTGCATTATGTGACGCCTCTACCACACGCGTGTCGTACTGCAGCTCATCAACAGACAACCACACAAAGTTATTACTGCTTTAACGGAAACATCTGTACTTCCTCCACCTGTGCATTATCTTAAAATCATGCGTGGACAGCTCGTAATTAAACTTAATTTCTCACCTGACGAGCTGATCTCCAGAGCTATGACTTGCCAGGCTATGTCTTTTGGCAATTGTCTATATAATGACAGGATTGTGAGTCGTTTACTTTGGGGTATGAAGTATAAGTCTCTCATCATCCATTCTTCATCACACATGAGACATAGCAACAGCAACAGAGTTCTCTTTATACATCAATGGTGAGGAAAGGAGTTGAGCTGCCATAGGAGCAAAGAAAAAGAGCTGATATGAGAGTTGGTATGAGCAAGCAAACACTGAGTGGGGGAAAAATGCATTTAATTCTGGGGGTGATGAGGCTGGAAATAGGACAGCAGTGTGAAGTTCTGTGGGGGGGGGGGCACGTCCAGGAGCATCAATGTGTGTCTGGCCACCACCGGTGTGTTTTGGCCTTAAGTGAGCCTGGAGGGACAGTTCCACTGGGCACAGCTCCAACTGTGACCTGATTTTGTTCGGTCCGCTAAGGAGCTCGGAGTAGAGCTGCTGCTGCTTCGCGTCAAAATGAGTCAGTTGAGGCGATTCGGGCATCTGATCAGGATCCTCCTGGGCGCCTCCCATTAGAGGTGTTCCTGGCACGTCCCACTAGTAGGAGGCCCCGGGTCAGACCCAGAACACACTGGAGGGATTACATATTTTATCTGGCCTGGGAACAACTTGGGTTTCCCCAGGAGGAGCTGGAAAGAGTTGCTGGGGAGAGGGACGTCTGGGGTGCTTTGCTTGGCCTGCTGCCCCTACAACCCAGCCCCAGATAAGCAGGATGGACGGATAGATTTGTGTTTCTCCCATGATAAAGTAGGAAGTTAAATGGTCTCTTTTTATTGTCTGTATTGATTGTGTTTATTGTTATTTTTACTTTGTTGTTCTGTAGCTTACAGACATAGGTAATACTGTTCTAAGTCCACTTATGAATCCATGAATCAAAGATTTGTGGCTGTGTTTTAATGAATAAAAATACATTCAATCATCATTTTCATACTGTATTTATATTTCACATACAGCACCTGTTAACAGGAAATATCTGCTCTGCGGAACATGTTGTGGCTCCATCAACAATAGACAAGGGGTGTATTTTAAGTCTCTGAAACATGCTGCAGCGCATCTGCTGAAATTAGAGTTGCTGCCATCAGCTTGGGCGGCTCCCTCATGATGATCTACATTCTACTGAGTACACTTTTATAACTTTGTAATATTTTCCTTGATGTGTCACGTTTTCTATTTACTGCTACAACACACATATTTTACCACACTGATTGATGTTATCTAATTTACTCTAATAACTGCATTACCTAGATTCAAGACTGTTCAGTCATCAGAAAACTACAGACCTTCAGTTGGTGGCTGTAGCGGATTGAATTTAATCACAGCAACCCACCAGTGCCAGATGTCATAGTGGGCTGGTGGCTAGTGGCTGCACCTAATCTAACCTGTGTCACAGCAGCAACAGAAAGTTTGCTGATCTGGTGGCGAGTTTGGGTTGTCAGGTCCTGCGGAGCTGGGGTTTGCGCTGGCTGGATTCAGGTTGCTGTGGCCCCTGACTTAAGTGCCGTCTCCAGAGCTGCTGCCCACTCTCCTTCTGGCGAGGCGGTCTGTAGTGGGAGGGTGTCAGGAAACACTGATTTGAGGCCTTAGCTGACGTTAGCTACATAAATGTAAAGTTGAAGCTGCAGCTGTGAGCTTTTGGCTCCAGTTAGCAGAAGGCTTAACTATTAGCAACATTTTCTCTTCATTTCTGAAATGCTTCGCAGATATTAACACATTTTATTTTGTTTATTGTCAGACTCTGTTCTTGTTAAGTCCATCTTCCTTTTTTGAGTTGCATTGCAGAATTCTCCAGCACTGAATCAGATTCGCCAAAGGGACGCGCACATGCATTTCCATTTGTACAACAGCCAGTAGGAACACCATCTCTCTGAAAAGATCTGTGATTGGCCGAAGTCTCCCATCAAAGGCTAGATTTTCTAAAGCCTAAAAACAAAGCTAAGAGGAGGAGCAGAAGTCTAATTTTCTTTCAATATGCTTAAAGTTAATTACGGGATTTTTGCGGTAAGGGAAATTAAAACTGCCTACCCCAGCTTTACTGTCAGAGTTGGGTGTGAACAGCTGATAAACACTACACCAGTGCTCCCAGTGTGTAGAGAATAAGTGAAATCTGAGGACGCCCTCTAGTGGAGTGTATTAAAAACTGCAGCCTGTGCCAACATGAGGACATGCTGTTGATAGATAAATAAATACACAGTCTGATGCTGAGGCAGATTATATGAATACAGGAGAACTACGAAATCTAAATCTGATTGGCACAAGTACTCTGTATGATGTGACTGATTACTTTTGTTTGTTTTTTTTACAGTTTTAAACTCATCTAAAATCAGACACTTTACAGCTGAAGAAGACTTTTATTGTAAAGTATTATATTTTAATTACTTTTAAAAGAGGAGCATCACAGAGAGGCACATTAATCTACTCTGAGTCAATCAGAAGGAATGACAGACGCCAAGATCTATGTTTCTGGAGGTTTTTTTACTTTCCGATCAATAAAAGAGGGAAACATTGCTCTTTGTTGTTGCTGTTTGCATTTTGTAATCTTTAAAATGTCTGACATGCAAGGGAAGACTTTATTTTGTTGATGGACAATAATCTGTGTGCTTCTGATATTCTTCCCAATGCTTCCCAGTTCCAGAGACAGTAAAACCTCCCCCACTTACAGCAGCTCCACTGAGAGGTGGAGCAACAGTGAAAGAGAAGAGCTGCACCGTCACGTTTCCTGAAATGAAACTGAAAGTCTTAAGGACAGCAGAGTGGCGCTCAAGACAAATCTCTCTGGTTCTCTCTCAGCTTAATCCAGCAGGTTTTTCCCAACAATAAACACCGGTGAGTTGACTGATGTACAGAGACAAGATGCACTGAAGGGATACTTGGACAACATTTAGTTAAAACCAGAATCTGATTTTTTTTTTAAATCTGTTTTATCATATGAAGAATATCTGCCATAGAAATGTGTCATTTTGATTTAAAAAAAAAATAATTGTAAATTCTGCCATGAACACCAAAACAGAGGTAAAAACCAAACTACAGTGACTGAACTCTGGTTAGTTCAAGTTAGACAGAAAGCAGTCCCAGCTAGCTTCAGCTAAAGCTAATCCACTAACCTTTGTCCTCCTGTTTCTTCCTTGTAAATGAAGCCCCACCTCACAAAGATTATTGTATTGAGTAACTGTTGAAGGTTTTTACCATTACAAAACATAAAATGTCACAGCTACTGTCAGACTGTTGAGGCACACCTGGCTCTCCCTCACCTGACACTGAAGCTCTCGGGTCATGCAGTGATCTCTCTGTCATCTAATGCTTACACTACTGCGGTATCTGTCTCAGCTGTAATATAGTCGTTTATCACTGTCTGAACCATCAGGTGAAAATGCATCATGTCATAATTTGCATTCATTAATTGTAATAATTGAAAATAATACAAACTTTAAAAAAATTAAGAGTGCCACAGGGATGACGTTTTCCTGCAGGCCCACACAGAAGTTAGCATCCCTGGATCCCTTGTCTAAAAGCCTATGAGATTTTTCAGACTTTGGATTATTGCAGCAATTAAGGTCAGTGGCAAACTAAATGTTTCATGACTACTGAAGCCTTAAAGGGATAGTGCACCCAAAAATGAAAATTCGGCCATTATCTACTCACCCTCATGCTGAGGGAGGCTCAGGTGAAGTTTTAGAGTCCTCACATCCCTTGTGGAGATCCAAGGGGAGAGTGGGTAGCAACACAGCTCCACCTAATGGAGGCTGACGGCGCCCCAGATTCAAACGTCCAAAAACAGATAATTGAAACCACAAAATTGGAAAAATGTCATTTGAACTCCGTTTTGTGCAAAAAGTGCAAAAAACAAAACAAAACAGAATTTGTCACACAGAGCAGCAAAGCCAGAGAGCAAATCTGTGAACGGCAATGTCTGTCTGTCGGTCTTCCACTTTGGTCCAGACTGAGATATCTCAGTCAGACAACAGTAAATAAATATTGTTTTTAAAGTTTGTACAGAAGAGTTAATGATGTAAGCTAAAGAGCTGCTGCATCACCATTAAATCCAAACCTTCCTATCTAAATAATGATTCAGAAGTCAAGCCGTCAGGTTCTGGCAGCGGTGGGTTTGTGGAAGAAGCTGTGGATTTGCTGAGCTGCAGCCTGACCCACGATGGGCTCCATCTCGGCTGGGGCGGCGTTGCAGAGCTGCTGGATGCTGGAGAATTGCTGCAGCAGGGCCATAGCTTTGACCCTGCCGACCCCGGGGACATGCTGCACCAGGGCCAGGACCAGTGGGTCCAACAGCCGAGACGAACTCCTCCTCCTGAAGGGGTTCTCTCTGCCCTCCCCGTGAACCTGGAGGTTGAAAACTCAGCATCAGACAACAAGGCGTAGTGCTACGAGAGCTTTCTGCCTTTTGAGATGGAGATATTGTTACTTTTTAGCCACACGTTCACATAGTTGACTGGCTGCATCACATATAAAGTATTCACTTGCCTATATACTAAGAGTGTTACTGGATGGTTTCACTGGAGGGCACAACCAGACAAATTAAAGTTTGCCTCTTTATTAGGAAATGGGTGTGTGCAACATACAATATAAATGCATTCATAACTTTTTGTATAGGCCCAGTTGACTATTGCAATAATAATATGTCATTATCACAAAATCCCATGGCACACATGGACTGGCATCACGGCATCACATGAATTACAGGTTTATTGTTTTGTTTTCATCACTCACGATCTGAGCGATGAGCTGCGAGGCCTCAGTCTGCCCGCTGACCGGCAGCAGAGTCAAGCCGAGGTCAAACACCACAAACTTCTGCACAGCAGAGAAATACTGCTCACTGAGTCTGGTGTTCTCCACCAGCACCAACTCCTGGAAACTGCTGCTGGTCTTTAAAACAGGAGGGACACAGTTCATGTCAGGCAGAACAACACAGGAAAGCTTTTAGCAGAACTGGTTTGTATATTGTTTCATTTGTTCAACTCACATTTCTGTAGCGAACCAGTTTCCTCTTGTAGCTGTTTCCTGCTATGATGTCACACTCAGACACATAGAGGATGCAGCTTTTGTTAGGCAGGTGGAAATCTGCCACGCCGAGCTCATTCTCAAAGAGGATTTTCACACCTCCACCTGCAGCAGAAGTAGGGCTTGTTTATGAGTGCATGTCATTATTTAATCTTATGCAACAGGGTGCATTTTGCATCTGACAGACTTATAAACCTTTCTTAGTGAGCACAGAAACATAAAAGACATCACATACTGCGGGGCACATAAGGCACACATGAAATAATGTAAAGTACGTATGCAAGTTTTTTTTCTGTAAAAGTGACTTTGCCGCAGTCTTTAACTAGGATGCACTGTAGTGTAGTATGCATGGATTAACGTTATAAAAGCTGTGTTTACATTATTAAACCATTTTAAACTACTAACATGTGAGCCGAATTGAAGAGTGGGAGTATTTGATTAAGAGGAGTTGTACACCCGTACTCTACACTACATTTCTGTGTAAATAAAAGCGAAACAAATTTATACACTGATATTTTTGAATGGGGTTTGGCATACGTTGATTGTATCCGCGTAACAGCACAGACGTTAGCCAACGTTACACGCTGACAGCTTGGCGTTTGTCTGTTTTTTTTAATTAAACAAATAATACAGACATTAATAATAAAACAGGCTCTTATTACCCTTTAAGCTTTGAATGAGGGACGAGTTCCTCCATTTCTCGCTGGCAGTAACATGTCCGTAGGGAGGAACCGCACTCAGCACAGCACGCGCTTTGGTCTCCATGAAGTCACACACAGAAATGTTTCACTAATGCGGTAAAAGACACGAGTTAAACTTGACAGGGGCTGGTTTAAATGTAGAGCTAACTGCATCCACGCAGTCCAGTTAAAAACACCAACATGTGCTTTGTTTTGGTTTGTTACCTCCAAAAGTCTAAATGTCTTCTTCGGCTTCAGTTTGTCGGTGTAGGTGAGCAGCAGTTTGCTCCATGTCGCCCCCTGTAGGACAAGAGGGAAAGCACGTCTTCCGCCTGGTCACACATTCAACACCCAAACAGTTTCATACCAGAGGTGAACATACTTCTTCTATTATATTCAATTTCTGCCAATAAATCCTCCTGAATCCTGCACACTGGACCTTTAAAGTGATGAGCACAACAATGCATCAGTGATTATGATCTAATAATGGTTATTTTTCTGAAAATTGCCGTTCTGTATAGCGAGTACTTTTAATTTTGGGGTTTAAGTTTTGATGCTGATACTTTTGTACTTTTATTTAAGTCGACACATAAGAACACCTGCCTTATCCTTTCAATTGAGAAAGAAGAGGAAAATCCGCACACTGAATTAGAGCTCCCAGTTTTTTGTCTTTTATTGACTATAGAAATGGTCTTCCTCAGGCAACTTCAAAAGAATGAAATGGCAGGTGGCAGGTATACATATAGGCTAAAAGCCAGGTGACATCCCACCCATGTCATCAAACAATCAAGACAGTCGTTCAAGTGAGCCATATATAGGCATATGATGGCTACTTAGTATGCACTAAGGATTTGCATATCAATAAGTACAAAGAATACAAATATACAAAATATACTAATTGTTATTGGGGAAACACACAATACAAAAGAGACAATTTAACTATTTGAAAAGACTATTAGAGAAAACTTTTTAGAATTTTTTGTAAATGTTTTAAGATTTTTTGAATTTTATATTTTGATTGTCTGCAACTCCATACCTCTAAATAAATAAACTAAATATTGTACTTTTCATCCCCTTCCTGTCCAGTGAACACTATGTATCTCCACATGTATTGATGTTGAATTTTTGTGAAATGAAAGCTGAGAAAATTCTCCTCCTTCTTAAGCTCAATAAACTCTGTAAAAACCCTTTTAGATCAGCTGGAAAATGCATCGTCACAAAGCTGAAAACAGGCTGTTTTTCCTGCCTTTTTTTTTGTTTTTAGAGTTATCTGGTTCTCACATTATAGAATATGATGCATTGTTGTAGATTAAGTATAAAGGAGGTAAAATGAGCCCAACCTGAACCATCTACATGAGTAAAATGACCCATATACTGCCCTATTTCAGACCTGTCAGAGATAAGACAATACACTCCTCTGTGTAATGTTTGGCACAGAGTTTAGTGTTTTCAGTGACCTGTTGAGAGAGATGGGGTCGTGTTATTTGTAAACAGCCCGGTCTGGGAAATACTCCCATTGTTCCTCTATAAGCCACTGGTTTTGCCAGATATTTAATACTCTGTTGTTTCTAGAACTGGGCCTAGTGAGTTTTCAACAGAGGTGGGTAGAGTGGGCCAAATATTGTACTCGAGTAAGAGTACTGATACTTTTAGAACAATATTAGTCAGAAAAGAAAAGCAAATAGTAGTCAACCAAATAATTACTTGAGTAAGAGTAAAAGCGTATTTGGTGAAATTACTGAGTAACTGTTGAGTAACGTCTGATTTATTTGTAAAATAAGAACATGAATGTAATCAATCAATCAAAAATCATAATCTGCAAATTCATGTATTTTAAACAATACCCCTTTAACTAAAACAACAATATATTAAATCTTGACAAACATAACATAAATCAAGGCACAAGAAACAGTAATAAATAAACACAAAGAAGAGAAGAATATATATTCTTACATATATATATATATATATATACATATATGCTTGTGTGTGTGTAATTATGTACTCAGAGGTGGGTAGAGTAGCCAAATATTGTACTCAAGTAAGAGTATTGTTGTTTTAAAACAATATAACTCAAGTAAAACTAAAAAGTATTTTGCATTTAAACTACTCTGAAAAGTACAATTTATCCAAAAAGTTACTCAAGTAAATGTAACAGAGTAAATGTAACTAGTTACTACCCACCTCTTGTTTTCAACAACGAAAATGGCAGAGAGCATAGTATATTTTTTTATTTTTCTTTCTTAGGGCTGTTGGTTTTATTCTGACATTATTAACAGGGTAAAATATATATTTTTTTAAATTCAGGTAAAAAGCAGGTGAACAGATCAGACGCTCACCTGGGAGGAGCCTGGTGTCTCCACAGTGACCTCTAACGGTCGCAATCAGAACAACACTCCGCCATCTTTGTTCCTCCTCACCACAGACTCACTGGCTGTTCCCGTTCAGAAGCTCAAAGCAGGTACGTTTAACTGGGCAAATATGGCGGTTATCAGCTGATACAACGCAAAACACCGCATTTATAAACTTCTATCAAATACTAATTCGTGTATCCACACTTTAAATCCTAGTTTTGTGTGAACTGAGGGTAACGCCGTTGAGCTAACGGTAGGTTTAGCTAACGTTAGCCGACCGGCGGCGGGTCAGTGTCAGGTTCAAAATGTCGCCCTCTGACTTTAAATCTTAGTTTTTGGATGAGTTGCAGCAAACTTAGCTACTTTGCTAACTTTTAATGTTTTGTTTCAGTGTCTGTTGTATTTAAGAGCGTGGTGTGGATCGAGAGGCCGCACAAAATGCTGACAATATCAATTTTGAAGGTAAGTTAAGTGAGCTTTTCAGTAACATTAACGTTAATTAACGTTAATGTAAAACCTGCCTGATGTAGCAGTAATATTCAAGAACAGTTACTATAATACTGTATGATACTGTATTAGTGAAATGTTTTTATTAAAGTTTAAGAAGTAAAGATACTAATCAAGCAGCAGAATGGCCTGTATCTAATATTTGATTATTATTATTTATGCATTCATTTGTAAGTGTTATGTTGCAGTGGGTCAAGGTGGAGCTGATTTAACTATTGATCAAATCTATTACAAAGTACATTATGACACAGTATGTATGCAGATGATTAATCCGTAAAGTACAAGGTAAAATATAATAGTAAAATAACTTTCAAATGTAGGAACAAAAATACAATAAATGAATGAAGGAGTGTAAAGTAACTAAATGTATTTACTCAGTTACTGTTCAGAAGTACACCTTTGAGCTACTTGTACTATACTTGAGTATTTCCATTTTATGCTACTGCAGTTTTGGGGCATTTCCATCATGTTTTTGTTCACTTGTGGTTGAACTTAAGTATCCTACATTTACTCAAGTACTTAAGAACAATTACAATAATGCTGCATCAGCAAAATGTTCTTACTAAAGTTTAAAAAGTGAAAATACTTAGTATGCAGCATGTTGCAGTGGCTCAAGGTGAAGCTAATTTGACTATTCTACATACCTTTGATCGAATCTATATAAAAGTATTTTATAAAATGATGACAGTTTGTACGTCGATCATTAATCTGTAAAGTAAAATATAATATTAGTAAAATCACTGTCTAATGCAGGAACAAAAATACAATCAATTGATGAAGTAGTGAATACATTTACTCAATTACTGTTCTTAAGTACGACTGTGAGATACTTGCACTTTATTTGAGTATTTCCATATTCTGTCTTTTCTACTTCTGCTTCACCACTTTTTAGAGGCAAATATTGTTCTTTTTACTCCACTACATTTTATTTTATGGCTTCAGTTACTTTGTGGATTTAGTTTATTAATACAAAATATAGATACATTGTGATGTATTATTATAGATTAAGCTACCCACAGTATATAAAGTAATTTTTTCAGATTTAACAGCTGCAACATTAAGTGATGAACGCTATAATGAATAAATAGTTATAATCCAACAATATGATATTTATTTTTTTAAAATGGGCCAATGTGCATAATGAGTACTCTTACTATTAGCATAGTAAGCATATTTTGATATTGAAACTTTTGCACTTTTCTCTAAGTAAAGTTTTGAATACAGAACCTTTACTTCTTATGCCTAACCCCTTTTACAAGCCCCGTGTGGCTACACATTTTGACAAACGCCTGTCTCAGTTAGAGGCCTGGTCTGATTGCCAAGCATGTTTTTATAAAAGCTCTTTGGATGTATAAAATCGGGTTGTTCTCTGCCTTAAATTATGTGTCCATTCCTAGATTACCCTGTGAGTTATTCTTATTCCTTTAGTCCGTATGGGTCGTCAGATGAAAAAAATCAAAAGGGTTTTTTCACAGAAATAAATCCAAGTTGTGAGTATACAGGATAAAGTGGTGTTGTGTTGGTGTGCTGGGTTTCATCTGTCAGAGCGAGATCAAATGAATGATTCATAATTTGATATATTATCTGAAGCCTAATTTTTAAACAGGTAATACTCATACTGGTTTAAATTACCAATTAGATTATGTTTCCTGATATTTGCTGAGCAACAGTTTTGTTTGAAAGAAATAAAAGGCAAGTCCCAAATGTAGGCCTGTTGATTTCAGTGAGTTAAGCAATTAATAGCCAGGGCTATTAATTGAAGTTTTACAGTATTTCTACACTGTAGTGTTGCTACTTTTGCTAATGTAAAAGATCTGAATACTTCTTCCTCTGCTGTATTTAGTTAAGATAATGACAAAAAACAAAAGCCGAAAGTTGCTTTATTAGGTTGCAGTTAGTTTGTGTAATTTCTAGTGGTGGAAACTTCAGGTGCATTTAATTAAGAACTGTTTGGAGGTATTTGTGCTTTACTTGAGTATTTCTATTTTGTGCTACTTTATACCTCGACTCCACCACTCCATTTCAGAAGTAAAATTTAAACTGTTTACCCATCATATGCCATTCACTTTACCTGCCACTGGTTTTTAATGTTTTGGGTGTATATCTGTAAAACTTGACCTAGCTGTGGTTTCTCTTGAAACACTTCTATTTGGCCTCCACAGGTTGAGAGCCCGTCTTGCCTCTGGGGTCGGGTTGTTCAGCTTCCCGGCGGTGATGCAGAGACCACAGACCCGTACGACAATCTGCTGGCTCAAATGAACCTCTTCTACTATGATGTCACCCAGGATCTGCGCAAGCTGAAGCCCACATCGTTAGAGAAGGGACAGGTAACACCTGCAGTCTCTCTTCACCTGTATTTGTACACACCTGATTCAGATATGGGGTGTATTCTTATGACATTTTGATTGGGCTGCAGGTGGATTGGAAGAAGTCAAACAACCACAGTTTAAATAACAGGAGAAACGAAGCTGATTTTATCCACAGATCTGTTTCCTTTTAGTTTGTGTTGCATTGTTCATTGTAGTTTTCCATTTAGATTTCTTAGGGGACTTTTTGTTGTTTAAATGTTTATTGTGGTTAACAAAATGTTTTTTTACTGTTGGTTTCAGTTTTCATTAACTGTAATAACCCTTTTGTATATGTTGTCTCAGGTGTGTGTGGTGTACTGGTCAGTGATAAAATCATGGTGCCGAGCTGTGGTGGAGTCGATCATTATGGACTCGGTGTCCTGTCAGGCTCACTGCCTCCTGGTCGACCATGGAGAACGACTCATTGTCCCCTCAGACCAGTAAGCCAGAACTGTACCAGTCCTCCTTAACACTTGACCCCTGCCATTTTGATAAATTAGTCCAAACAAAAGACTACTTTAATAGTGAAAGAGTTTGCAGACTTGAAAGATGTTTGTGTGTCTGTGCTGTTTGATCAATAACTCTTGTGTTCTTGGTTCAAGGATCCAAGTCGCTGCGCAGAGGTTCCTCCAGCTGCCTTACTTGGTGAGGAAGTTCCACCTGGCAAGAATCAAACCAAAAACCCTGCGAGTGTCTGTATTTGAGGAAAAGGCCAAACTCATGTAAGACAAGCTCACACCTTACAACTGAATTGTTGATGGTTTTGTGAAGCATGATGCACACTCCATAGGATAGCCTCAGTCCTTAGAAATGTTAAAAAAAAGTA
The DNA here is from genome assembly GCA_035609425.1 of Epinephelus awoara. Classification (NCBI taxonomy): domain Eukaryota; kingdom Metazoa; phylum Chordata; class Actinopteri; order Perciformes; family Serranidae; genus Epinephelus; species Epinephelus awoara. The sequence goes on along the minus strand of CM069298.1, from coordinate 5,371,591 downwards.
TCTGATTCAAACCCACTTTATCTCTGTGTTGTATTCACCTTGATTCTTTATTCTTTCCTCTGCAGTCCATCCACTCGGTGGGACAGCTCCGCTACACTCTACCTGCACAACCTGCTCCAAGGTGACCCACATGGAAGATAGATAAACAGCTGTGTTTTTTTCCTGTAGATTTTACACCTTAAAAGCAACATTTGATTTGCTGTGAGGCCAGTGTTAAAAAGTATTTCCAATCTTGAGGAGTCACTTTGAAAGTTTGTTTCCTTCCATCAGCATCGACTCTGTCAGAGGCCGTGTTGTTAGAGTCTGAGTCAGACTCCACCTCCATTGAGCTCTACCTGACCGTACGAAACATCAAGGTGAACTTCGACTCTCGGTGCAGGATTTAGCAAGTCATATTAATTCAATAAATGATAATAAATGTCTGAAACTAAAACGTTTTTATCCACCCATCTTTTGTTTCTTGCTTGTTTGTCAGTTACTGTATATTGTGTTGTGTGTTTGTACTCACATTTCCTTGTGCAGTTTATCAGAGCTTGTATTGTAACACATAAAAAGAAGAATCATCAGGGTTTTCTTGATTTTTCAGATATGTGTGAACGATGATCTGGTGGCCAAGAAGTTTGCGTATTACAGCGGAGAGTCAGCTGACAGCGGCAGGCTGGAAGAGGTGGACCAATATCCCTACATGCTGCCTTCCAACATCTTAACCCAGGCTGACTCAAAAAAGTCATCAGCACAAACCCAACAGCCTCACGGTAAACACAGACTGACCTCCTGTCAAGGATATTCAATCATATCCACACTAGCTGGACAGCAGTATTTTACACTTCACTGGGTGTCTGCGTATGTAGGAACGTCCACATGTGCAGTCAGGTCATAAATTATGATCATAGCCTCGCAGACATGTGCATGGCTCACTAAACCATCTGTAGACTGTAATGATTTTTAGTTTCAAAGTTTATCCTTGACCTTGAAAACAGCAGCTGACAAAACAGTCTCACAAGGTCCATTCGATAGTGTTTGTGGAGTGTTTGTGGAGCTTTCACTCAAATCACAAGATGTTCATTTGCAGAGTTTTCCTTAATTGCCATATAACTGCAAAGATTCTAATTTAAAGTTAAAGTTCATGTAGACAAAATAAATCCAGAAAAAAAGGGAATCTAAACATTTGAGGACCAGCTGGGAAAAGTCCACCTGCTGATTATCATGTGATATGATTGAAAAAAGTTCTTATTTTTGTGAAAGGTTGTTGTTGAAAGTTTGGATTTTAGTTCCTCATTGGCACAGCAGCTGTGATCAGCTTGGATTCATGTCAGTTACATGTCCAAACTGAGATTTGTTTTCAGCAATGTTTTTCAAGCTCTAATTTTAAGAAATGAAATAGTGCTGTGATTCTGTTTGACATTTGTATTCTCACTGAGTCTTACTGTTTCAACCCTCAGTGATGTCACAAAGTCTGGGTGCAGGCAGAGCAGGTGATTGGCTGGCAGCTCCCTCTTCACCTCAGGTCAGCAGCTCTGCTCACTGCATTACTGTCAATTGTCCGGTAAATATCCGCACATCCTCACCTCTGACCTCTTTGCTGCTGTAGAGCCCACAACATGAGCTGAAGACCTGTGATGAAGGCAGCAGGTCAAAGGTCACAGATGAATACCTGTCTCCGGGCCGTCAGTCAAAGAATGGCTCAGATGCGGCTGCTTCTGCAGAGAGGTGAGCACACATTTGATTCAGTTCAACGGTTCATTGTTGAACAGAGAAACGAGTTATGAAGAGTTATGTCTTAGTACATGTATTTTTAAAAAATATAAATTTAAGTTTACTGACCTGCTCTCATGCTCAGTGACTCATCAGAGGATACAGACTCGTCTCTGGCTGCAGCTCTCACCAAAAACCTAAATCTATTCAGGTGAGAATCGACCTCAGTCACATGCAGATCCTCTCTGATTGTCTGAAACCAACAACAGATTTTATGTCTGTTTTAGTATGACTTGTTGATAGTGACAGAGCACTTCCTGTACCCTACAGGTTCCTGAAGTTTCTGAATCCCACCAGCAGCTACCAGCAGGCAGCTCCCAGTGTGAGTACATACACAACACAAGAAGTGTTCTTCAGGCTAAATGGCAAAGGTTTTAGAACTGAAGCTGAAGCACATTTTCTAACGTGTAATCTTTGGACAACCTCACAAAACTGCAGGTCATATCTACAGGGGTCCAAACTGCTGAAGGCCTGATGTTTTAATTTTTTCTTTTTAATTTTTGTGTTGGAGTTCATACATGTGACTGTCGTGTTTCTTACTTTAAAAGTCGTTAGATTGCTCCACTGATGACATTACATGACTGTCTGTCGAATGTTGTGTTCACTTTTGTCAACAGTAAGTTGAAAATCAGGGCTAAAATTGTGGAGCTCAGACTTGAGATCACTGTGTTTCACCTGTTCAAATTGGTTAGTAATTCCTTAACAATGAATCTAGAACCAAAAGCTTGTTTGGTTGTTTTTTTTCCAGAAGAGTCAGCATGAAGAGCTAAAAGACTGTCAACCTGAAGAGTCGACTGCAGCCTCCGGCATCTATACAGGACAGGAAGTGTACGCAGCCAACACACCTTCAACAACTCAGTTAATTTACTAATGACCCATTCGGACAGGATTTAAATTACAGAGGGAGGTGGGGAGGGAAATATTTACTGTGCTCCTGCATATTTCAGCTGAGATGACTCAGCTGATGTAACATCATCACATGATCACCCTCAGGGTCATGTGATAACAGAATGCTCCACTTAAATCACACATCAGATCTTCATGAATGAATTATTCAAGCTGAAAATCTTTACTGATTTGCTTTGTATAATGTGTAGAGAACAAAATGATGTAACAGTGGTCAGTGGAAACCAAAATCATCAGCCCCCTTTTTTATCATGGCAACTCATAACGTGACTCCGTAGTGTGTACGGCCCCCGTGTGCCTGTATACAATCCTGACAATGTCTGGGCAAGCTCCAGATGAGTCAGCGGTGGTGTCCTGGAGGATCTCCTCAGGGCATCAGTGAGCTCCTAGACAGTCTGTGGTGGTACTTGGCAGCAATGCCTTCATCATCCAGGAACTGCCTACACACTCTGACCACATGAGGCCGGGCATTTTCTTGCACCAGGAGGAACCCAGGGCCCACTGCACCAGTGTAAGGTCTGACAATCCCTCTGAGGATTTCATCCTGGTACCTAACAGCAGTCAGGTTACTGTTGGCTATGACTTGGAGGTCTGTGTGACCCTCCAAGGATATGCCTCCCCAGACCATCACTGACCCACTGCCAAACTGCTCATGCTGGATGATGTTACAGGCAGCATAACATTCACCACGGTGTCTCCACACTCTTTCACGCCTGTCACATGTGCTCAGTGTGAACCTGCTCTCATCTGTGAAGAGAATGGGGCACCAAAGCAGGTGATACGGATTCACAATCCCTCATGTTTTACTGACTTGGTGTTAGACTGTGACGAATAAGTGTTCCCCTAATTCTTTAAAGCAGTGAACATTTATACTCAAGCACATTTACTCACCCAACAAACAAACAACATGAAACTCCTATCGGTTACAGCCTGACCACATTACAGTGCAGACCAGACACATTCTGATTCTGGAGTTAGTGTGTGTCTGAGCTGATGGTCTCTGCCCTGTCTCTTTATTGTTCAGCAGTTCGAGTAGATCAGTGGAGTCAGGACCAGCAGAGAAGACGTGGAGGGTTGAAGAGGACTGGGCCTGTTCACGGTGAGCTGCAGCTCAGGGAGGGAAGATTCACAAACAAACAAATGTGCAGTGTTGAGTTAGTGTAGCATCAACAAAGATAAAATGGTATGGGAGAATGCTAACTGAAAATAACAATAACAATAGCTTAGAGTAATTCCATATAAAATCTTGATTTAAAAAGATGTATGATTGTGTAAAGAAAATCTTTTAAATAGCATCCAAGGCAAAATTTTTCATGTTTTTTCTTGTGTTTTTGCTCAGTCTGTTCACAGTGGTCTTTACCAGAAAGATGCATAACTTCCAAACAGATTCATGAAACATGACCAAACTTTATAGAAGGACACATACACACACATCATGTTGCCACGATTCTTTTCATAACTTAGGAAATGGTTCTACTATTGCAAATTTGTGCATGTTTAATACCAATGATGTCCAAGGTTTTTAAATTCTGGCTTTCGTGTTTGATGTAGCCTTTTGGAGTGGTTGAACCCGGAGCCTCTGAACCCCGACCCAGATGCTGCAAATGATGCGGTAGGTTTTCTTAGCTCAGTCTAACCTTTGCTGAGTTGTTGGTATTTGATGTGTTGGCAACCCAAGAACCCCAAAACAGACTGAATCCATCAAGCTATTATTTTGGCCCCCTGTAAATACTTGTCAGTTTAGTCAGTGGATGATGGCCTAAAAAAGAACATTTATTTCTTTACATAGCATTTGCTGTGCACAGTATCACCTCAGCGTCTTTTCCCGGGAGGTTCATGCTTTATAAAGTGCATTATGGAGATACTGTTTATTTCAGCTGAGATGACTCACCTCTTTGATAGAACTGTTGGAAACCCTAAAATGTGACATAAACTGAAGTTGATGTTTTGGTCACTTATGGCAAAATTAGGAGAAGACCAGGTTCAGGTTGCTCTGCTTTACCTGAGCAGGTGAATATTCATCTTAATGATGTTACCACCATGTTTACCGTGTCATATGTCTTTGTTTCTGCCTCCTGACTGTCCTCAGGTTGTTCCCAGAGATCCCAGAAAGAGTGGGATTCTGGTGCACTCTGCCCTCCCAGTGGAGCCCTGCACGAGTTTGGACGATGCCCCCGTCACGGATAATCTCCGCAGGGTAAACAAGAGTGTACACTGACTTTGTTTGAGGCTATTTTGACGTGAAAATAAGAAAAAACTTAAGAAACCTGAAATAACATTCTCCAAGGGACCTTTACTTAAAGGGTTAATTGAAAATAGTTTATGAAAATTGTTTCACTGTTAATAATAGGGTTATTTTATTTAAATTAAGAATTGCTTTCCTAGGTCTTAAAAATTATGAAAAAATACCAATGATACAGAACCTAATGTTACTGCAGACTAGAAAAGTGCACTCAGTAGAGTGTAGATCTTGCGCCAGACAGCTCTGTTCCACCTGCAGCATGGCTGCTGGAGCCCACTGCGGCTTCTCTAGACAATGCATGTGATGCAGCTGCGCCCGATGGCTCCCTTAAAATCAACATGGCAGTGACAACAAGCAAAGCAGGGATTTATTCATCTTGAATTAGTGGATCATAGCAGTGTGATAAACTGACCAAAAAACTAAACACCACAATGACACCATCTTTCAAAATGATTACATTGTCATTTGTGGAAAAAAGACTCACCCAAAAAGTATTACATTATGAGTAAATGTCTGATTACAATATTAGTCAGGAGATTTCATTATTATTGGGTTTTATTATGTTTTTGATCAGATTAGATGCAAATTTTAATATAATTTATGGAAATTATTACATTATTTGGTGCTACTGGGGTTTTAATGAATATTGTGTCCCAGCCTTGTCTACATATAGCCCGTCTACTTTGGTAGTAGTACTCCCCTTCACTACACTACTGTCACGTACACACTGGACACACAGCCTGCCCTGCACTGAGCGCACTCTTCTAGTTTTTATAGTACTTTACAAAAGAGACGTTACAAAGTGCTTTAAAGGAAGAAGAAACTACAAGTTCACAAGATGTTTGTAATAAAACAAGCCTTTATAAAGGCAGTTTTCTTTGTTTTTTATATATTTAGGCATGCATGGATAAACATGTTTCAGAACAGAATTCATGCAGTTAAGAGTGAGCAGGAAACAAGGGATGGAGTTTCCCTGCCAAACAGACCATGTCAGGTCATTTTGTCTAGCACACTGCCCCATGGTTTCATAACTTCGGCTGCATTGAGTTATTTGTAAAATGTAAACATAAATCGTTAAAGTTTCTTTGATGTTTCAGGTGAATTCATTCAGATCTACAATAGTTCTTATGTGTAATGATATTGTCTGTTCAATCTTTGCTGTCACCAGAACTAGTGTGAGGATGCACACTGTAACTCTGATTTCCACCATTATTAAAACAGCATTTTCATTTAACTGTCAGATATGTTGTCCATGTTCTATGTCTCATCCTCCACTCACTGTAGTCGTGTTTTTGCTTGCTTGTGTGGTGCAACACTTCAGCTAATCTATCTTTGGCAAAGTTTTGAACTAACGACCAGCTCTTGTCCATTGATGTCAGTGTCTCAATGTTTGATCTGTGAATGTATTTTTCTGAAACTGTTACAGACAGTGTTAAAGTAAGATATTTTTTTTTGGACATTCAACCCCTCAGGGCTTTAACAGACACAGTTAGCATCTTAATAGCGTCATGAAATTGGAGGAAAAGCTTATTCAGAATGTATTGTAGTATACAGCATGTTAATGATCCACCACCAGACCTGGAGCTTTCAAAACCACTTGGCAAGAAGGCCATAGGTTGGTTGATGAAGTAGTGGCTGTCAACAAACATGATGATGTTAAGAAGCTGCCAGTACCGACCACAGCTGCCCCCACAGCCTGCCTCAGTGGATTTCCCTCCAAACTGCAGCTGAAGCACTTCCAGGTGCCAGTCGCTCTCTGCAGGTGTCAGTGGTAGCCTTGGATGCCCTGGATGGCTTTTGGCAGTGTCGAAGTCCTGGCAGCAGTGGCGAGTGACGAAGGGCTGCAAATCCGACAGTGACCTTCCCCCTGGTCTGCCGCGACAGTCACTGACACAAAAGGTGGCGATGAGTTCAGCTTTATAGAAGGAGGGCAAAAGAAACTGAGACTGTTATTTGTTTATTCACACCAAAACCAAGCGACATGTTTAAACTCCACCTGCGTTTCACACAGCAACCGGTCTGTCTCCAGGTGTTGCGGAGGAAGCAGTACAGCTCTTTGTCTCCAGCTGACTGTTGTAGCTGGCCAGCTGTGGCTCAAGGGTTCAACACCGTCATCATCTCCCACAATGCTGACCAGCCGCTGAGCTACCTCGGCCCGCTCCTCACCCACATCCTACTCAACACCATCTTCACCTCCCTCACCTCCAGCGCAGGGGTGAGTACATCAACACCAGGCAGAAGGACATTTATTAAAGTGGATCAAAATGACGTTTCTAGAGTGGAATCTTGTATTAAACATCACTACAATAAAATACACTATTACTCCTACATTTTGGATCACACATCCCTTCATGCAGCACCACTGTTTGATTGTCAGTCATTTAGTTAATGAAGACCAATTTTTCGATCTGTGCTGTCTATCGATGTACAGCCTGTAGTGGTGCTGCTGTGTCCAGGCTGGGAGAAGGTCCAGGTTGTGCATGACCTGCTGGAGGAGATGGAGATCACCTCAGTCCTTCACCCTTTCATCGTGCTGCTGGGCATCGGCAAAAATGAAGCCAAGGATGTCAGGATCCCCAAAAACTGTGAGCAAAGCGCAATCTTAGTCATCTCAGTCTGCTTGTGATTCACTGAAGGTTAATACAGAAAATCCCCCAAATGCATTTATGTGGTTATAGGTGAGATTATCCTTAAAAGATACTTCATATGCACAGTGATCATATGTATATCAGTAACTCACCGTGTGTTACATACACTTGTGTTTGAACGAGAGCTCAAGCGCATGCTCAGGCATGCTTGTAGTCAGAAGTGTTTTTTTATAGTAAGGTTTTAGCTAAAATGCATGTGTCTGGAAAGTACTGAGCCATTGATCAATTAAATGAGACTTTGATTTTACTGCATGAGATGTGTTGTTGTGATAGTTGTTGTTAAACGCAGTCCCAGTTTTCTTCAACTCATGAAGACTATTCACTTTTTCCGATTCTTCATCCACCGTGGAGGCATATGTGAAAAGAAAGTTTCCTTCTACGAATTTCCGACAACACTGATGATCATTTTCTAACTGAAGTATCCACTTTACTAAAGTAGTGAAATCATTTCCTAAATATTATATGTGTTTTTTAACCAGGCCTGCTGTTAGTGACCACTCCCTTCAGTTTGGTCCGCCTGCTGTCCTGCCACTGCTTCCTGTTCCTGCGTCTCTACCACCTTGTGCTGGATGAGGCTGACCAGCTTTTTACTCTGGCTCCAGATCAGGTGACGCATCATTCACACTCAACGTCTCCTGAGCTACAGTAACAGGCTGGTACATTTTAGTTTAGGAAATTATACTGTTATTTTCATGATTCTGTTGTAGTTGCATTGATGTGTTTTCCTTTCCACACAAATCAAAACTTTTCTACACATTTCATCATTATAATTAATGTTCTCCTGTCAGATGGCGACCATCCTGCAGCATTTCCAGAAGGTGACGTCCAGCGAGGAGAAGGCATCCTGTCCTCAGCAGCTTGTAGCCGTGGCAAAAAGATGGACCAGTCACATGGAGGGCTTGTTAGCCAATCGCATGCCATACCCCTGCATTGTCTTGACTGTCCCTGAGGAAGCTGCTCTCTATGGTGACGTTCAGCAGGTGAGTGTCAATAAAGAATCTGTAGTTACAGATTTATGTTGTTGCCATGGTTTTACTTTGGCTTTTAAATGCAAAAAGTGAAGTTAAATAACTTAATTTCATTATTAAAACTGTTAAATCTAATCTGATAATCTTGATCTTATTTTCTTTTTGATTTGATTTTATAATAATCAAGATCCAAAGTCTAGCCTTGAAATCCAGAAATAATGTGGTTGATTAATATGTTAAAATAATTAATAATTATAATAATTATAATAATTGAATAATAATCAAAATAATTCTGAATGACTCCAGACTGTCTGATGACAGCAGAAAGTTTTATGTCTACATGCTCTAAACTGACTGTAGGAGTACGTACATATAAGATATGCAGTGAAGCTGCTGTCACAAGTTGTAGTGGAGACTGTCGTCCCCTTTCCCATTGCACAAAGAACCAACTAACACCTGTAAACATCTAGCTTTTGTATTTAATGAAAAGGGTTGCAAATGGCATTCATTCTTGGGGTAAATGACTCTACAGTGGTCACAGGTATTTATTGGCCCTCTGTTAGGACGATGCAATAACGTGCCACCACAAAATACTATTTGTCTCCATCCAAGCAGCACTCACACACTGATCCACATAAGTCTGCACCAAGTTTGAGTGAGACTGAATAAGAAGGAGATGTATAAAAAGAAGTAATCACCTCCATGCTGCTCTCTACTGTTACTAACCTGTTTTCTGACCCATCCATGACATTGAAAGACATACTTGTGCACTGCAGAGCTGTGTACACGGCTCTGGTTTACTGGCAGTGGGAAAGGGATCTATTGCCTATTTTACGGGTTTCCTGCATTTAATAAAACAGCATACATGGGATAATTTTGCTGGAAAAGGGGTAAATACTGAGCTCAGTTTTCAAATGTCTGATGAGATTCTCAGTTTGAGGAAATGTGTTTGTTCCTACAGATCATCCTCATGACTCTGGAGAGCAGTAAAGCCTCAGTGCTGTTGGGTGCGTTGGATTTCAACCCTGATGTTGGCCAGAAGACTCTGATCGTAGCCAATTCTGTTCAGGAAGCTGAAGACGTGTTCAAGGTGAAACAAAAACTTCAGTCATACTTAACATTCCTATACATTTAATGTCTCAAGTACAGAGTGTTTATAATAATGTAAAGTTGTGTGAGTTTGTGTTTTCCCCAAATTGGCCACCTAACAAATTGAGAAACACATTACACTTGCAACAGAATACACCAACAAAACAAGATAACTTTTGTTTTCAGTGACAGGAGAGATGGTCTCTTATTAGCAAGGCAGAAAACTCTCCCATCATTTCTACCTTCCATCCACACGTATAATCTTCAGATGCAGTACACTGATGGTGAAAACAGAACCCAAAGGGAAGTTTACCTTAAATTAACCAGTGTCTTTTCTGATCTTCAGGCTGTGAGCAACAAATCAGCTTTCTGCCTCAAAACCCATGAACAGTCAACATACCTGTTTGACCTCGTCATCCAGCAGTGGAGAAAAGACATCGGCCACGGCACTCACGTTATCCTGGGTAAAGTGAAGATGTATATGAGGAAACTGCTAAAATGGAGGTGTAATCAACAGTGTAGACATTTAGAGTCATTCACTGAAACTCCTAACTGAATATTGACAGTGCTGCTGTTTTTTTACGTTTGGCTTCTGACCTCAAGTGACCACCAATGAGTGTCTGAAGTGTCTGGGAATCAGAGATGCGACTTGCGTTGTCCACTATGGCTTCCCCATTTCCCCCAAAGTGTTTGGCAGCCGACTCCTCTGCATGGCCGAGAACTTTAGAAACCTTTCTGCACGAGTAAGAACAGACAGACGAGATACATGCAGTAGCTGCATTAACATAATGACAGTTTCTTCCACGTTTGCAGTTAAAAGGTTGGATGAAACGTGTTTCCTTTCCAAGGTTTCCGTGGATCAGGATCAGACAGGGAGTCGTCATCTCACCAGGTCGGTGCTGCTGATCTCTGAGAGGAACGCCTGTCATGTAGTCGGGGTTCTGCGTTACCTGGAGCGAACAAACGCTCCGCTGCCCCCTGAGCTGCTGTCCTTTGCTCAGGGCGTCCATGTGGCCCGGGAGGACCAGAAGACCAACAAGCCTCTCTGCAGCTACCTCAAGAGCTTTGGAGTCTGCAGGTTGGCTTTTCTTCAAATGATGAACTACTGTGTGGTTTATTTTAATTTGTAAAAACTAGAATAAAATGTATTCAGCTATATCTATCTATTATCAACAAATATGACAGTGCATGAATCTATGAAGTCTTTAGTCAGAGTGCCAAACGTGACCTGACTGCAGCTTCTCAGATGTGAGGATTTAAAGGAGACCTGTTGCAGTGCTTGGATTTTGAGGGAAAAAATAGTTTTCAGGTTCATTACAGAATTTCAGTCTTTTTAAAATAGAATGAAAATGAACACACAATGTGATTCTGTGTGTTTTCTTTTCCAGAGACAGCAGTGTGTGTCCTGACCGTCACAGATTCATCTCCCAGCTGGATAAATCTGAGCTTCCTGCCTCGGGAGTCATAGAAGTGAGGACGTTCACATCTTTGTCTCTACTCTGTCGTGTCAACTTTTCATTTTAACTGGCCGTCAAACTCTTGTGCGTTACAGAGCTTTAGACTTTTTCAGTGGTTACACATAAACAAATTGTACAAACATTAGTTTACTGTTAATGTTGCTCATGGTGTTTCTATGTTTAAATCTCATTCTTTAAAGTCATAATCAGGGTCACTATTCTATCATCTGTCCTGATCAGAAGCAGAAGCTCACTGTATGTTTTCCCCCTTCAGTTTTTGGTCGTCATCGTTATCATAATCACAAAAACCTGTTAATTAAAACTGCTTTTTTAAATACAAAATAGTTTCCATCAAGCAACCATTGTGTTCATCATCTGTTGCTACACCAAACTCCACCTCTTGTAACTGCAGTTAATCCTTAGCTGTGTTGTGTCTGATGCTTTCAGGTGGTGCCTCTCTATATTAAGACAGCGTCAGTGTTCTACGGTCGTATCGTCAGGAAGGAGGATGGAGGTTTCCAGAGCATGGCGTCTGAGATGATTTCTTACTATGCTGACAAGAAACCTGGAGCTGAGGAGATGCTGGAGGGAGGCTTGTACGCTGTGCAGGAGGACGACGTCTTCCACAGGTCAGACATGAAATAGAATACAATTTAAAGGGTGATAATCCCACTGGAGGAGATTTACAGTCACAGCACTTAAAGACCAAATGTTGTTTCTTTTTATCAGGATGATTTGTAAACGTAACAGAGCAGGCAAGTAACCAGTATATTAGTTAGTTAATGTCTTAGGTAATGGTTCCTAGCTATTTAGGAGTTTTTTTTCTCAGAATTAAATTTTAATTAAATTTCTTCTAATGTATGAATTGTCACTGTGTGCTCCTTGTGGCAGGGTGAAGATCCTGTCAGTCCCAGACCGAGGTGACCGGCTGTTTTTCAGCGTCTTGGTTCGGTTCATTGATGTGGGAAAGGAGGAGGAGGTCAAATCCCATCGAATTCTGCAGCTCCCAGAGCAGTTTCACTCTCTGCCCGGCCAGGCCATCGAGATCATCGTCTGCCGGGTCAAACCTGTCGACGCAGAGATAGACTGGCACCCCAAGGTTTCCTGCTAACCTCTTCACTTTGCTCTAACAACACACTATTATTTTATTCCTAGTTTAAAAATACAGATATCAGGTATTGTTAAAAAACAAACTAATTGAGGCAGCATTTGCTCAGCACTGTGACGGGAAGATTTTCAACCTGGATGTTTTTGTAAATAAACATTGTGATTTCCTCTATTGGTTAATTTTGCTACTTTTCAGTTTAGTAGTAGCTCAAGCTCTATGATGTACAACAACGAGTGAATAAGGTATTCATGCTACACTGGTTAGCTCGCTACCCCCGCTCTGTATTACACACCACCCAAGTCAGGTGGGAGCTGGGTGGCAGCGCTGCTCATTCTGCAATTACTGCTGGTAACACTATTCTGACCCCTGGCCTCCCCTCTGCACCATGTGATTAGTGGAGGTAAAATATTAAATATATAATGAATAAATAAATACACCCCCTTCTGGGTTTCTCAGATTTATTTGGTAATAAGGTCACTGGAGGGATCTTTCTTGTACTGATATAATGTAGTGTACCTGTGTCAAGCTCCCACTTGTGATTGAACATTTTTGACTTGCAGGTCACCAGAGCGATCAGCCAGAAGATCCGCGGTCTGCAGCATCGAGCCAGAGCAGTTTTAAGTCTGGGAAACACTGTTTTTGTTGATCCCATGGTAGGTTTTACCTGTCAGTCATCTCCTCCTTCAGTTAGTCAGTGGGTAACTGATCAACAGATAAAGTGTCCAATTAATAACTTGATTTCTTGGGTATGGTAGACTTTCCTTTTTTTCTCCAAAAGTCAATAGCACATGAAAAGATTTGTCAGCAAATGTCAGCGTCTTTGATAAGTCTGATGTTGGAATGGAGTCTTTTGGGTGCAGCTGGCAGTAAACTTGGCATTTTTGTTTTCAAGGTCCGTATGACTCAGGTGCCAGGTACCAAAACTGTGATTAATGAATACAGTGTGCAGTCAGAGATCATAAACTCTGGGATGGGAGTCTGTAACCCGGAGCATCAGGACCTGCTGAATGCACTCTGCCAGGAGAGCAGCAAGCAGACGAGTCACAGTTCTGGGTAAGAAAACACTTGATTGATTCAGGTGTCCCAGTAGAGGACTAAGTGGTGGGTACTTGTCAGACGATGAATCTGATGATGAATGAAGCGGCGTTGTGTTTGTAGGTCAGAGGATGGTCCAGCGTCTCTGGAGGTCAGGATCAAAGCTGAGGAAGAGGTTCTGGCTAAAACCTTCAGAACAGCTGAGGTTAGTCAGCTCGATGACCCTCCTCACCTCGAGCCATGTGAGCAGCTTAGTCCAGTATCTTCAGTGATCCAGTCCCTGGTCCCAGCACCACCAACATCAGCAGCAGTTGAACTCCACCTGGTTCCTGTGTGTGATCAGAACAGTCTGTTGGATAGCCAGGCAGCTTTTGGACAGACAAACACCCACACTGCTGCTCTGAAGTCACCTGAGCAGATGATGAGGTTGGTGTCTTCATAGTAATCATATTAGTTTGTCTGTAACTGACAAAACTGTCCAAGAGATCATCACCAGTCTGAGTTCATCTACATGCTGCCTTGATGTGTTACCCACTAGATTTCTAAAGTCTGTGCTGAGCAGTTTGTTACCACCACTCGCTCACATAGTTAACATGTCACTACAGTCTGGAACATTCCCAAAGGCCTTGAAAACTGCGGTCATAAAGCCTCTCCTAAAGAAGAGCAGTCTTGATGCCACAGTACTGAACAACTACCGGCCCATTTCAAATCTGCCGTTTTTAGGCAAACTCCTTGAGAAAGTTGTTTACCAACAGCTGACTGACTTTCTCCTAATGAACAACTCCTTTGATGTTTTCCAGTCGGGTTTTAGACCCCATCACAGCACTGAGACTGCTCTTATTAAGGTGACAAATGACATCCGCCTGAACACTGACGCAGGCAAAGTCTCAGTTTTAGTCCTGCTAGATCTGAGTGCTGCTTTTGACACAGTCGATCATGAGATCCTGTTACAGAGATTAGAGGACTGGGTGGGCATCTCTGGCAATGCTCTAAATTGGTTGAAGTCCTATCTAGAAGACAGGAGGTACTTTGTTGAAATTGGTAACTGTGCCTCAGACCACATGGCCTTGACCTGTGGGGTGCCCCAAGGGTCAATCCTGGGACCCCTTCTGTTCAATCTATACATGCTGCCTTTAGGCCAGTTAATACAAAGTAATAATGTGTCCTACCACAATTATGCAGACGACACTCAGATCTATGTGTCACTGACAGCAGGTGAATATGGACCAGTAGATTCACTCTGTCACTGCATCCAACAGGTCAGTGTGTGGATGCAAAACAACTTTCTCCAGCTAAATTCAGACAAGACTGAAGTCATCGTATTTGGTCCACAGAAACAAAGAGAAAGTGTCAGCAGTCACCTCCAGTCTCTCTCTCTAAAACCTACAAATCAGGTTAGAAATCTCGGGGTAATAATGGACTCAGACTTGAACTTTAACAGCCACATCAAATCAATAACATCAGCAGCCTTTTACCATCTAAAAAACATTGCTAAAATCAAAGGTATAGTGTCTAAACCTGACTTGGAGAGACTTATCCATGCATTTGTCTCTAGTAGGTTAGACTACTGTAACGGCCTGCTCACTGGCCTCTCCAAACGGGCCTTAAGACAGCTGCAGTACATCCAGAATGCTGCTGCTCGGGTCCTGACCAGAACCAGGAAGTACGAGCACATTAGTCCTGTGCTCAGGTCTCTACACTGGCTTCCTGTGGCTCAGAGAATAGACTTTAAAGCAGCTCTGCTTGTGTACAAGTCTCTCCACGGCCTAGCACCAAAGTACATCTCTGACATGTTAGTGCCATATGAACCATCTCGGACTCTGAGGACCTCAGGGACCGGCCTCCTGCTGGTGCCCAGAGTCAGGACTAAACATGGGGAATCAGGGTTCCAGTTTTATGCAGCTAAAATCTGGAACAGTCTTTCTGAAGATGTGAGACAGGCCTCTACTCTGACAATGTTCAAATCTAGGCTCAAAACAGCTCTATTTCACTGTGCATATGACTGAAAGGATCTTATCTGCACTCTTCTCTTTTAAAGTTCATTTTATAATGATTATTTATGTTTTGATTTTGTATTGTGATTTTAATGCATTTTCTTCTTCTGTAAAGCACTTTGAATTACTTTGTGTACGAATTGTGCTCTACAAATAAACTTGCCTTGCCTTGCCTTGTATCTGTTCAGGCTTCAGATATTTAGGATTAGACAAAAATGACATCACAAACACGTTCAAACAAACATTTAACCTGCACCTGTTTTTGTAGAGCAGATAACTGACTCACGGTGCCACAACACATTTATTCGTGTCCCATTTATTGATTCGTCCCATCTTTTAAGTACCTTTTGTAACAATTTTTTTTTGTAACTGGTTACACATGTTGGTCTGTGGGTTATTTTTGCTGCTCTTCAGTTCACTGCACTGCACACCACCCAGGTCAGGTGGGAGCAGGTGGGGCAGCTCATTCAGCGATTCATTTAAACAGTAACAAATGTTAAAAGCATCAGGAGGTAGAACAGTAAGTCCCTCAGAGGATTTAAGGTCTCTAGCTCCAGTCTTTTGGTCTGAACAGAAGCTTTATGATTCTGATTCACAGGATCGTAGATGGAGGAGAACTGTGCCCCATGACCAGTCAGCCTGCTCCTCTGAACCCCTGTGAAAACGGTAAAAATAAATAAAAGTTAAAACTTCATGTGAGTTTAAACTGAGAAGCATCCTGCTGTATGTAGATCATGTAGGTTACTAAATGTAAAGAGGTGCATAATTACTTATACGTCACACCTTTTGTTACTGTGACTCTGTCAGGCAACTTAAACAGATGATTAAATGTACTGACACGGGCTCATTTAATGTCAAATCAGATTTTCTTTTGTTGACATTTTAGGTTTTGTTCCAACTTTATGTGTATGCTAAAAACTTATGTGCAGAATTTTAAGGATTGCTTTTTCCTCCCCTGGGTACTTTTTTAGGGTTTAGTGTCTTCTGAAATATAATTCCTAAAAATATAACCCTTGTTAAATTAAAACATGAAGACAACATCAAGGAACTTGTTACTTTATGCACAAAGTGCCCATTTTTCACACAAACTTTCATGGTCCTAGCAATTAGTACACATCACCATTGTGGTATCTCAAAACAGCAAAGATTTGCAACTTTGGCTTGTTTTAGTTTCCATATCTTGGATTCTGATGATGTCAAATTCCCCGAAAATTGACACAACATTAATCAAACGCGTTATTTTTAGCAGAAAATATAAAAACATTAATACCTTGGAGGGCTGCCCGAGACCCCAAGACCACCCATCTGAACAATAGAGCATTTTCTTTTTTGGTGTCAAATGGCATATACATAAAGTTTGAACAAAAACTAATGGCTTGACATCTAATGACCCAATTAATACCAAAGACTGCACAAAACAGGTAAGTCCTGATGCTGACAAAATAAAACTTATTATTAAACTTAGTAAATAACATCCATTGTAAAAAATAAGACTTTGTAGCTGCTTTCGCATTTAGAAAAGTTAAATGCAAAGACAGAATTTGTCTCCTGAACCTAAAACAAACACTGCAGTTAGTAATCGTAATCTGTCTCTGTGTCCAGGTGTGTCTGCAGGTGACGATCAAAACAACAGCCTGGAGGTCATCAGCACTAATGAGACAGACTGTGATGACTCCATAAAAAGGTACAAGATGGCCTATATGGAAATTAAAAGAAAATTCTGTCGTCCTACAACTTCTGTACATACATATAGTTAATTTTGCTGTAGTATTCAGAAAAATTAACAAGTTAGTCTTACCTTTAAAATCTACAGTAGATGATCCAAACTGTACAAGTGTCTCTAAACAACATGTTTGTGTTTCAGTTTCCACCCTCCGCTCCGTTGGTACCAGACGTCCGACTCTGTGACTGTAACAGTGAAGCTGATGAACCCGGAGAGGCAGCGCTGTGACTTCTACCCTGACAGAGTCGTTTACAGGTCTGTCAGGAGCAGACTGCCAATGATCGCTCACTTACTTCACATCACATCCAACATTCAATGGAACTTTTTATCCAGAGCACTTTACACCGGTGGGAGTGGGTACATGTTTAGCATGGCCAGCGTTTGTGTGAATTAAACACACATGAGTTCACGTGTGTTACAGATGAAAAGAGTTCTTTACATCAAACATAGTTTAGGTTTACAGTTTATCAATATAATACTACTGTATATAGTAATATGAATGTTTGTAGGAAACATCATCAAGGACCGTGACATTTCATTGTTGACATTTAAGTTATTTTGCTGTTTCTGAATAATAGAGCTGTTCCTCAGCTGATCAGATAACCACATGGCATCATGTGTCACAAAGTGAGCAGAGACAGATGAAGTTATAGATGACTGTGAGTTCATTTGTTGTTCTGCTGCAGTGACTTCACAGTAAGAGTAACGTCAGGCTTTCTGTGATCACTTCTGAACTGTTTTTTGGCATTAGCTTCTCAGTTACTTTAGCCTGTAATAAAATGTTTTAAAATCAGTGTTTACTGTCACATGATTTTTATACAAACAGTTGGTTGTCATCATGCCGTCTGCCTCACCTGCGTTATTCTTTGTTTATTTGTGACACGGATCAGATGACATTAGCTTACACTTTAATGCCAGTCAAACTTGTTGTGTCGTCTATATTAAGCAGTTTCACTTTCACTCTGTGAACAAACAACAGAGTAGGGTTGGGCCATTGTGAAAACTTTTAAACTGGTTTGATGTTAAAACAAACTTTGGACCAGACTGATGTACCGAATTTTACCACTAGGTGTCGTACTTTATTCAGCAGCCGCTTGTGAGAGCAACATGCTATGGTTGTGTAGAGTATGCACACAGTTGAGACATGCTACTATGTCATAACAATGTGCCTTTAACTTTGACCCTTTGACCCTTGCTCTTATATGTGTTATAGTCCATAGCACAAAATTTAAAGCAAAAAGAAAAAATATGAAAGTTAGAACACAGCAGATGTTAACGTTATCATTTAACGTTACCTTCGAGATGCAACGAGACGCCATTTGCTGAGCTCACCAGAGACAGAGGTCAACCTGGAGAGCTCTGCTGTTGTTAGCTAAACTAATTGATTGACTGATTATAGTTATTGCAGCTTCTATCAGCTGTCATCAAGCTTTCATCTGTCTGTGGCTCAGTCAATGTGACACATCTTACACTGTGCAGAAGACTGTGCATCAGAATAGCCACAGAAGCATCCTAACCTGCGTACTGCAAAATGTAGCCGGATGCAGTAAAACATCCTGGTATTTTTGCTATACTCTGTTTTGGGATGTGCTAAATCTTTTTCTTGCATACTAAATAGCATCACAGTACAGGTGTTGTGAAGCAGAGGGATGAGGCGATGTTGTCCTGCAGTGTTACACGTTGCTTTGTCCGTTTTTTGGCTCACCTCTTTCATTGGCTTCAAATCCAAAATGGCAAAACCAGAACTCGAGAGACGTAAACCTGGTTGTGGGATGGTTGTGCAGGAAATTCATATGTAATGTCTAGGTCGTACCTTGATGTTTTCATGAATTTAAAATAAACTTGTAAACTGCTTAAAACAAATCAAAGACACCAACACATTAATTCAACAGAGTTTCATTTCAGGTCTGAACCTCTGAATTTTGGATTTTTAAAGCTCCATAAAAATAATATTTTAAGAAAATACACATTTGGTCTCCCACATTATCAAGCATGCTTAAAGCTCTGTTTATATTTACATAGGTAGCAAGTCCTTGTCCACCAGTAAAAACCTCCTAAATAATGAACACTGAAAAAAATGCTAACCGGCTGGTTGCAATCTCAATCTGAAATCATTACTGCTAGATGCCACTAAATCCTCCTAAATCTTACTCCCTGTCCCTTTTATGGTATTTTAGAGTTTCTCATAACCTGAAAAATTATGACATATCTTTTGAGTTGTATACTAATTTTGCATCTAATGAAACACAAATACTAGCCTACCACTGGGAGGATGAGCCTGCCTCTGTCCTTCACCAGCAGCACTACTGGCTTCGCATCCAGGCGCGAACATGTGTTGCCTCACACCAAAAAACGACTTCATCATGATCATCTTCTACCATTTCATCCCCGTCCGGTTCGTAGGTTAATTTTGACCCAAAAGAAAAATAGTTCAGCACACTCATGTGTACGATGGCCTCAGATCTGTCATTCTCTGATGGGCTGTAATGACTGAAGACTTGAGGTAGGTCATGCTGAGGAGAGGTGAGAACAGGACAGACTGAGGCGTGCCTGAGGGTGTGGTGCAGTCTGAGTGTGGTGTCTTCTACAACCTGTCTTTTCACTGAAGGGAAAGTTTAGATACCTCGGTGTGCAGCATAGTGAAGTTATAACAGTGGTGTTCCCTCAGTGTGGGATCAGGTTGACGCTCTCTGTCTCCCTCTCTCTTTCTGTTCATTGTGTTTAGTGGCAGAGCCAATGGTCGCACCTACAGAGCCGACCTGCAGCTTCATGCCAACATCGCTGCTGACTGCTGCTGCTGGGAAATGAAGTCCAACGAGCCAGTGCTCAAGCTGGTCAAACAACAGCAGGGCCACTGGGAAAGACTCCTGAGGAACAAGGTACTGGAATTGATGCTTAAAGCTTGATGTTTAAACAGTGTTTCCCCCTGGATTTTTTCCAGCAACAGTGCTGGAGTGTGCAAGTTTAATTTCCATCGCTGTAAGATACTTGGTGATCTCCTGACACAAGAAGAACTCAAGACACATATTTGTACACAGACACAGCTGTAGATGTTGATATAAGTTTAATAAAATACTTCCTATTTGTGACTTTCCAATTCCAGTCAAAACAATTCAGTCAATACTATGACTGTAAAAACAATTGAAGACTCTTAATAAGTATAACACAGATGAAAGGTACCTACATAAAAACTGTACCCAAAGAGGTTTTTGAGTATTCATGTCAAAACTAAAAACTGTTAACTCCCCCCAGTGTCCCTGAAGCTAACAATGTTATTTCTTTCCACAGAATATTTTCGTGAGCTATGACATGGAGCACTTGGAGGAAGATGAAGGCAGAACCCCAAATGGTAAAACCACACTGAAAACCTGACTGTAATTTCTAAAGGTGGACAATGATGTGAAACGTAGTCTTTGATAGCTGCTGTGTAGCTGTATTGAACTGACGTCTGTACTGTTTGTGGTTTGGTCTTCAGGTCTGTGTTTCGTGGAGAACACGGGGAAGGATCACTGGTATGTGAACTCAGAGAGCGGCAGTGAGAGCGACTGAGGATTACAGATGAACGCCAAGACACAAAAATACACCTCAACCTTTACTCAGGTCACTTATTATTATCTGAGGGTCACAACAATAAAATGACCTTATCTCCCTAACACCGAAGGGATCTGGTAATAGAAACCTTTGCAGTGAATTTAGTGAACAGTTCAGGACCTTGGGATTTAAACTTTTAGGTTGAAAGTGTCTGACTCCAATGAGTTTCTTTTCCTCAAGCATCAAGTAAGATGCAACATGACTATCAAAGTTTCATGTTACAGAAGAGTTCAGCCAAAAATTTGTCTGGAAAACAACCTTTAAGTGCACCTACAGCACATTACCTTTGTATAAGTGCTCTGTTAACATTGGATAGCCAATTAGCTGCTCAGCTATGTAAATGTAAATGTACCTTCATGTCACTTTGGTCTGTTTACATGCTGCTGTGTTCTTTACTCTTTAACACACATGTCTCTGAAGTGAGGGTCCAAGGACAAAAGGATGTCGTATGCTGTACAGCAGGGATGACGTTTTTCTAAAGGCCAACACAGAAGCTAATGTCGCCCTGTTTCCCTGAACAAAAAGCCTCTGTGATTTTTACATTGGATTTTGCATCACTGCATAAAATAAGTTCTGTGGCAAACTAACGTTTAGGATATTTACACATTTTGTTCAGCGTGATAATCTTCACAAATGAACACCACCTTTATAATTTTTGAAGCGTAAGTTAAATCACGAGAGGTGATTGTGCTAACATGCTGACTTATTTCCAGGTTTTAGGACTCATTCCTGCATCAATCTATTAAAGGCCCTTGAGACAAACTTGTGATATTGGGCTTTATAAACAAAATTGGAGAATTGACTGCCTGTCTGTTTTCTGATGTTCTCAACAGTTGTTAATCTGATTGTATTCACACATGGTGGGTGTGTTTCTCACTCTAAGTAAGTGCAGTGTAGAGTGTGAAGGTGCCTGTCTGAGCGGTTCTTAAGACAGCTGCAAGCAGAAATTCGACAGGCCTAGCAGTTAGCCTGTTCCACACAGGCAGCGTCTATCACTTTTCAGCCCATTTTAGATGAAGCCACGCCCACTTCTGTATGACAAAAGCCGGTTTCCTTCATATGGAAAGCGCTCTCACCAGTTTGGATCAAAGCAACGTGTGGCACAGGATTTGGTGAATTTAATGTTTATCAGACAACAAATGAAACAAGAATTAGCTAGCTAACTCACCATGTGCTCTCTCTCCGCCTCACTCTGTGCCAATCGGAGACTCCTTTGCCGGGATGAGAAAGGACGGCTTTCAGGTAGCGGCTGTAGCAACTCTGTTGGGTCTAACTTGTGTAACAGCAGCAACAGAAAGTTTGCTGATCAGGCGGTCTGGGATCACACCCCTGGTGCTTCATCTTGCACTGGCTAAATTAGAGTTGCTACAGCCTATTGTCCAAGCTACTGCAGCTGTCATATTTCGTATCTGTGGTTTCTATGAGAACATTCTCGTAGAGACTTTTGTCTATCAAACTAAAGTGAGCCTAGTTTAATCTAAACTGCGCTTGTATGAATAAAACTGACTCACTCATGGCTTGTAGCTACCGCACGTCTGTTTACTTTGTCTCTTTTCAAACTTTGAGGAATTCTCGCTGTTAACATTATCGGACAGTCAAGTGATGTCAAGTCAATGTTATTTATAAAGCCCAATATTACAAATCACAATTTTGCTAGACGTGGCGTTACCTTCTCTACAGGATACGACATCCTCTATCAGTAGAGGCTCAGTTCAAGGAAAATAATAACTCCCCAAAAAATCCTTTAACAGGGGAAAAAATGGTAGAAAAATTGCTGTTTTGTTATTTTATTTTATTTCAAAGCACTTTGTTTTGTGATAAATGTTAAAATAAGTTTGTGTTTGTCATGAGTAACTCTGAAAGCTTTTTGTAAATTCTGTATTTTCAGCTGTAGAACAGTCAGTTGCCAAAATATTCACCCTTGAGACTTTTGAAATTAGCTCTTGTACCACGAAATCTTATGAAGATTACATTATTTTGATTTTTCAAGTAAACACACTGTTAGCTGTCACATCAGAGTTACCCCACATATATGACAGAGTTCAGAACAGTGTGACCCAAGCTCAGTTTATCCACATTAATATCTATTTCCACTTCAAAGTATGACATAAAAATCTCTTTTCTTTGCAAATGCTGAGAAAACCTTGCTGCTTGCATATCCTCCTGAGACCCGAATTTTTGTTTGGTGTGCATTGTTCATTTCTTCTCGCTATTTGGGATCAGTGGGACCTAATAGATATAAAAACCAAAACAAGCCCCGATGTCCTCAAAGAATTACTTTATAAATAACAGTGTCTTAACCTGTAACTGTTGTTACACACATACAAACATACATACATAATAAATAAGTTTCAATCATAAAATGTGATCAGGTTTTAGACCTTGTTCACTTGCGTGTCAAGATCGGCTGCAGATTGACTCAGCAGAGATGGCCGCCATCTTGTCAACATGGGTTAGTGTGTTGTGTTCTCACTACCACTAGATGACACAAAAAAGTATCCACGGAAGAGGACAACAGGTCCAAGTTAGGTAGAATGAAGTATAAAGTCAAGTAAAGCCAAAATGTGATGCCGTCATATGACGACATGAGGTCTCAGGAGGATAGGACAGCATTCAGTGTGTGAAAAGTCTGATTAATAATCTAATTGTGTTTAATTTGTGTGCGTCCATTCAGCTGCAAACACTGATGCTTGTTTTTGGTTTTTTGGCTTTGACATGAGACACACACACATTACTTGCCAACATTTAGGGCTTCAGTTGTCTTTTTGTTGGACAAAAAAACTTTACACCTTTTTCAGTCAATCATTTATTTGCCATTTCATTTATTTGAATTATACAAGGTGCAACTCCAGTGAAACATGATCCTATCAGCTCCTGTGTGCTTCGTAATTTAGTCCTTTTGTGTTTTCTCACATTGTTGGCTGCTGCTTAATAATTGTCTGTTTCCTGATGGGTCTGGTGATCCTTGGTTTCTGGTTGGGGAATGATTTAACTGTCAACAAGATGGCCCCATGGTTGCTCCTTCCAATCAGGGGCAGTACCACAGTGCAGCCTCCTGGCTGAATGATGCTGTTCAGGATTTAGCAAAGTTTCGATGAATCAAAGGATATTACAGCCGCTGATTTCCCGTTGGAAACTGATGTGGCATTCTTTTGGTCGCTACCCAGAGCTCATGACGATAGGTGAGGGTTGGGACGTAGATTAATGTGGTTCTGTTGGCTTCATCACAGTGTGACCTCCAGCAGGCACTGGGGCGGTGTGCAGCCGAGGGTGAAGCGGTTGGGATGAGAGTCAGCTTAGAATGTATACAGATATTTTCCTAAACGTTTTGGCCTCTCGTCCACACAAACTGAGTTTTAAGTCACTGAAACAGATTTTTGAAAACGCCTTCTGAGGTACAGATTTTTATTACAACTTCAGTTACTTTAAATCAGCGTGTAGGCAAAATAGAGCATCTGGGAAACAATGTCATCTCCCAAATTCGCACCAGAAATAAGATCAATGGAGGACTACTGGTTTGTTAACGTTTACCTCATCATCCATCCACACACAAGTCACATCTTGGTTTCCCCACTCAGAAAGATGTTAAACAAAAAGGTGTCAAATATGAATAAATATAGAAAAAAATACTATTATGTTACCGTTGTTTGGTTTGATAATTCCATTAAAGGAAAATAAGCTCCCTACACCTGCTCAGAATCTTCTCTGGTGTTTGACCCATCATTGACGTAGCCTTCATCGCCACCTACTGGCCCGGCAAGTGCTAGGAGTCACCTAATAGGAGACCCAGAACACACTGGAGGGATTATATATCTCATCTGGCCTGGAAACGCCTCGGGATCCCCAGAAGGAGCTGGGAAATGATGCTGGAGAGAGATGTTTGTAATGCCTTGCTTAGTCTGCTGCCCCCTGTGAGAGTGTCTGTTAATAATAAACTTTATTTAAATGTGTAGTCTTTTTTTAAAATGATGTATAAGGTTTACTTTGATGTTGACAGTGTGATTTTTTTTTTTAATGTTAAAGGTAGTTGAGGTGAAACTTTAGAAAAAATAAACATTGTATTGAATTAGTTGAGACTTAATTTGGTGGTACAAGAGTGTCAAAGGTCAAAGGGCTGAATATTTCTGTGACCTGCTGTAGGAGAAGAATTACAGGCTCACATTGGTTTTGAGCAGGTGATGTATGTTCATAGTTTAGGTTAAATAATTGTGATGTCGGATGGATCCAGCTGAGTGTTTTCATTTGTTCATATCAACCCATTTTTTGCTTCACTCGTTCCATTATTGTTCACTTTATGTTTGCAAATCCAATAAAACAAAGGAGCTATTTGTTTAGTTCATCCAAACAGGTCAGCTGTTTGTTGGCTCTCATATTAGTCCCTTAATTACTCTATACTTTGATTATGTTTTACTTTTTACTCTTTCACTGGAGTGTAGAAATACTTGTGCGTTCACACATAACCGTTGACGTATAACAGTAATACTGTGTAAACAAAATGTTCTTATGAAATAAAAAATATCAAAGGTAAAAATAGTCACATAAATAGGTGAAATAGTTTGTATGTCTAGGTGCCATGTAAATATAGCTGCCATATGGTAGGAACAAAAATACAATCTATGAACGTAGTGGTGGTAAATCACTTTGTACATTTACTCTTTGTAAGTACAACTGTGACGCACCTTAAGTGCCAGTGATTATTATTAGTCTCCTTCTGGTGTAATACACCCTGCTGGGCACCAGGGCCGGTGTGAACCAGTCTGTGTTGGAGGCACCTGCAGGTCAGTTGACGCTATACACTGTTTTATTTCTTTACACTTCTGCTCCACATCTGGAACCTGGCTTTATCCAAAGTTCAGATTCTTATTCTGGAAATGTATGAAAATGAGTTCATAGATATACATGTTGTCTCGTTTGCATATCTCAACATAGAATATCATAAAACTTGTAATGTAAAAAATGACTGTCTTATCGTCAGTAATCAACTGAGGAGCTTTCATGGCCTCCATAGGGACTGTTCATTAGCTGTGAGGGGTAGGAGGTGGTTTTTAAAGTACTGGGGAAGGACTTTTTTATTTGACATATAGGGGAGGCAAACAAGCTTAAATTGTATTTTTATTTATTTTATTGCTCTTTTTTTTTTTTAAGATAATGTGTCTTTTCAAAATCGCCACACTTATCATAGCCAGGAAACTATAAAAACAGAAATTATCGTTGGATTTTCACATTTCTGGGACGCATCGTGTGCAGTGAACGCTTTAGTGAGAAATAAATCTGAGCTTAAAATTGTCTCATTTAAATTTGGCCACAAGGAAAGTGTTTGCACAAACTTCTTTATGTTTTTTAATCTCTAGAATTTCATCTTGAACTTTTATCTTTAAACTTTCACACATATAAAACTAATTATGGTGGCGGGACGGTCACACATTTTCCACCAGTCACTAAGGGAAGCTCAAGGAAAAATATCTGCAGCTTTGTGGAGGCTCAAAACAACAACAAAAAACAAAAAACGCTCCCCTGACTAGTAGAGAACAGTCCCTTAATATTTCAAATAACATTTTAAGTATAAGGGACTATGTATTACGGGAATATTTTTACTTAACGACGTATTTTTTTCAGTACTTTTACCCAAGTAAAGTATCTGAATACTTCCTCTACTGCTGGTAAAATCAGTGGTGGTAAAATATTACGCTCCGCTCCTCATTTGGCAGCTTGGTTTACGTGTTTCCTCCCCGAAGTCTGGCAACCCGGAGCGGAGGCTCAGAGGACCTGCGGAGAGTGAACAGCTGCTGACAGGCTGCTGCGGGTGTTTGTCACTGTCATGCCCACAGCTGGATGACCCGAGGCAATCACTCCTAACAGGTAAGACACTCACCTTACTAATCATCGCCTCTGTTCGCCGGTAGCTCGGGGTGTTTGTTAGCCTCAGCTGGTTGTAGCGATGTTGTTGTGTTTAGCTAGCAGGCTAACTGTTAAACTTCCGTTCAACCTGAGTCACGGTCAGAAGCCAGAATATAGAAACCTTCATCAATGTGACCAAACGGCTGAAGATGACCAGCTGTCAGTTTGGTAAAATATCCCCAAATCCTCCGTGTCACCCGATGTTAGCTTCGGAAACAGCTGTTTAAAAGCCACAGCTAATCCCTACAACCAGTCGCTGCTGAGTAGACAAACCAAACCCCTTTCAACAAACGTGGAATTTAACGTTGAGTTAAACCCATCAGCCAACCGACCCGTTTACAAACAAGTCAAACGAATATTTACACAAAAACAGTTAAATGTAACGTTGAGTTAATGCCGCAAATAAGCCCTGAGTTCACAAAAATTCACTGAATTCCACTGAAATAACGTCTAATTTAACGATGTGTTAGCATTGCCTTCAAAAGTAGCATCACGTTACTTGAAGAACACGGTTAAACACTTTAATACACGTTGTTTCAAACCGCTGTTCACGTACAGACATTTCAGCAAAAATAAACATATAATTACTGGTTCGCTCGCTTTTACATTTTATTACACAGCGGGTGAAGAGCTTGACTAGTGCGGGCTGTTACAGCAACAATAACAGATATTTTATTCCATTAAAATAAAACTAGAAGGATGAAACATTTGCCGAATGTATCAAAATATCCCAAAGATACCTGAAACATATCAGATTTATGTTTTTACTACGCTGTTCCGACACAGTATGCAAAGAAACATAAAAATGCATGATTTTTAAATGGAGTTTGGTTTGGCTTTTCTGTACACACAAGAAACTGCCCTGGAGCTGCAGCTTACTATACGACACAAAGCAGAAATAGTTTGAACGCCCGTATCATAATAATTGAAAATATACAAATATTTCTGTGGCACTGAAACAAATTGTTTGTCAGTGAAGATTTTATTTTGAAACTGTGCCCGGAAGTACCACCCCATCAGCTGTGTTGACTTGACTCTTGCTTGTTTTGTCTTAGAGGTCAGTAAACTACAGTTTTCTGAGTGAAGTATTGTACTAGCTTTGTTTAAATGCATTCACACCTGCAGGTCTGATAATTAAACGTTATTTATAAAGCACCTTTCATACAGAATGTGAAGTTTAAGTGCTTTACAGTAAATTAAGAAAACAAGTCAAAGCAAATTAAAGTGTGAAAATAGTTTCGATATCCTATATGCTGATATGTAACAACTCATTTGACTGATAAGTGATACTGATATTGATATACTACACTATTCCCACCTAATTTTAGTAATCGTCAAGTCTCTTCTGTAGTGGAATTGACATCCTTGTATGCATTCACACCCTTATCATGATGGCCCACCACAGATGGAGACATGAAATACAAAACTTTAATGTGTGTAATATTTATTGAGCATATTTTAAAAAGGCTGACTTGCCGTTTTCCTTCTTTGTGAGAGGCTGCGAAGGAGAATAAAATGACAAATAATGAGTACAGTGTATGTTGAGGCTTCATCATGTGTGCGGCCCTGAGGAGAGGGGTGTGATGTGATGGTCACCTTCAGGCTGTGAAACCTCTCTGCTGCAGCTGCTGAAAGACTTTTATTGATCCAGAGAAGCCAGAAGGCAGCAGTGATGCCTTCTTCCATTTCACCCGCTTCACTTTCTCCTCCCCGCCATCTGCTCACTGTATTATTGATTATTACTGTCTGTCTTCACCTGACTGGTTATTTTCTACTACGTCTTTCTAACGTGATTGATCTGCGGTCTGTGGTTACAGCAGTGCTCAACATGCTGAAACATGTTTTAAAAATCAAACACAGCTTTTGTCTTAGCATCAGGATTTTTATGCTCAAGTCCTCCCTGGTAAAAGGGAACTTTGGTATTTTTCAGCATGGACCCTGTTTTACTAAAAGGTCATCTTTCCAGCAGTGAAATACTCCTTTAACTCCAACTTCAAATTTAAATTGGCTGTCCGATGAGGAAAAGTAACAAGTGAGATGATGAAGTGCAAATGGTTGTCAGCAGGGCTGTCATTCATCCCGTCCTCCTCAAGCAGACTCTCTGCAGACTTCCAGAGAGTCCGCCTGGGGTTCACACTTCAGCAGACTTCACTGATTCATAGTTGTTAATTGTTGAATTATTGGATTAATTACCTGCAGATTATCTGATCACCTCCTCCTGCCTCATCTCTGTTTCACCGCGCATGAAACATGTTACAGTGAAGAGTAGCAGCCAGGCTTTTCATGCCATTTAGTTCCTGTATTTGTGCACATGACGAGCATATAAAAGTGGAAATCCCCCAGCAAGTGGTTTTTATTATTGTTAGTGGTGCTGCAGTAAAGACGACTGGATCGCTTCCATGTTCCTCAGAGCCAAGCAACAGTTCACCAACCTTTACCTGGTGGCATCTTGGAAATATTCAACCATCTGTTTGTTTCACCACTGCTCCTTTCATAAAGGCCACTGCAAGAAAATGTGTTTTTTTTGTGTAGATTATCCAACAGACAGTGAATCATGGGTGTTTGTTCCTGGCTGGTTCTGACTAACGTGTTTCTAATTGTTTTCTGGCTGTTAGCGTTAGTTAGCAGAAGGGACAGACAGAGGGGTCTACAGTGTGTGTTTGAAGGATATACCCAGGATGTCAAACTGACTCAGCAGCAACAACAGGTTAAAAAGACAAAGATAGCTATAGCTATATCTTCAGTAGCTAGCTAGCTAACCCCACACTTTTCAAGGTCTGATTTTGGTTTTGGAACAGGGAAGAAACGTATATCTTTTTCCAACCTCCCCAGGTAACGAGTATCATTAATTGGGGCTGCAACGATTAGTCGACTGATCGATGACTTATCCACTATTAACATATTCAGTGACTATTTTAGTAGTCGCCTAATAGGTTTGAGTCTTTTTTCATAGAAAAGTACTATAAAAGTGCCCCAAAATACTCTTATTGCAGCTTCTTACGTTCAGATATTGGCAGCTTCACACACTCTCCCATGACGGTGAACTAAAACCCTTTGGTGTGAGTACGAAACAAGACATTAGATGACATCATTTTGGGGTTTGGGAGTGACACACAGACATTTTTCAACATTTTAACACATTTTTTGATAAAATGAGTAGTCGACTAATCAAAGAAATAATCGTCAGATTAGTCGACAATGAAAATAATGGTTAGTTGCAGCCCTGTCATTAATACACGACGTGCCCCAGGCACAACATTTAGCTCCAAAGCTACAAAACCAGCCTGAAAATGAAGGAAATCTGAAACAACTGCATTTAGAGTCAATGGAGCACAGCTGTGTTGTTGTCGGGCCCTGGCCTGTGCCGGCCCCATGCTACGTTATGATTGGCTGGTCTGCGTCCGGGAGCGGGACTTGGCGAAGGGTCCATTGCGTAGTGAAAGAGAGACTTATAGGGAGCCAGTCTAAACGCTGATGGTGTCATTATTCTGTTGTCATTACATTGTGAAATTAACATTTACTTCATAATGATAAACTTTAAATTCTGTCATGTTCTCTGTTGCTTCATCACTGACCTGTGTGGAAAGCCTCCACACTTTTCTTGATTTATGTAACAAAGGTCAAAACCCAGACATCTCAATTACATGGTCAGCGTCTTTTCCCCAACACGCCCTGAAGCGTCATCTGGATTTGTAAATTCTAATGACCTAAAAATCAAACTATTGATGGTTTCGGCCTCGCTGTGATCAGGAAACATTGTTGGGATAATTGACCTTTAATCTGCTTACTGTTGGTTGTTTGTTCTGCTGAAGCAGTTCTGTTCACTCACATTTTAAGCTCCCGGCTAAGACGTCAGCAGAGTGTTGGTGTCTGCACTGTGCAAGGTTACGGTGCGTTGGGCTGAAAGGGAGGGACATTCCTCTGCACCGCTGAATACGCTGTTAGCTTCAAGCTTGTAAGGTCACGAGGGCTCATTCCTCAGTTTCATCTCAGCTGAGCAGCCTGACATGAGGCCACTCGGTGGAGAGTCTTTGTCCACTCCGTTGGACTGGTTTCCAGTTAGTCTGTACTGGTGCTGAGGGAAGATGAAGCTGGTCTCAGAGCAGAGGGACGAGGTGAGTTGATGAACTGTCAGATGAAGAGTTTGAAGCTTGTGGAGGGTTGTTGATGGGTATCATGGTTTAGGATTTCTCCTGAACCTGATGAGTGAAGGGAAAGTGGAGCAGGCGGCTGGAACAGATCGATCTGTTTAGGCTCACAGATCAGAGATCAGATCTTTTAATGGATGCCCCTCAGAGACACAGACTGCGGTTTATTCAGAGGACTTTTGAACTGTTTCTGCAAAAATAAATCATTGTCACGCTATTATTATTGTCTTTAAACAATTGTTGTTATGCTGTTCTTGTTTGTAGCCACTGTTTCTTTGCGTTTATCCTTATTTGTTTGTGCAGGATTTATATTTGACGTGTTGTTACAGACTCAGTTGCATAATTCCTCCTGGATGGATAGATTAAGGGTTTTTTAATTGATTTTGGTGCATCTGGAATAAGGTTTGCTGGTTTGTGGTCGGCTGAGGTTAGTTTTTTAATCATGCTAGCCGCAAGACCTGACTATAATATCTCAACACCTATTCGATGGATCGCCATGCAGTTCAGTCAGACATTCATGTTCCTCAGAGGATGAATCCTACCAACTTTGATGATCCTCTGACTTTTCCTGTGGTGCCACCATGAGGCATTTGTAGTTCAGAGTGAAATATCTCAACAACTGTTGGATTGATTGTCATAAAATTTCCTTAAAATTTCGAGGAGTGAGTATGTGACTGCCAACACATGTCAGGAAATTCATATGTAATGCCCAGTTCATTATCATTTGAAAGTGATGTGTTAATAAATTTAAAATAAATGCATAAGCTGCTTTAAAGAAATAAGAGGCACCAACACAAATGATTGTTGAATTTCACCAAAATCATTCAGTCACGTTTTAAATACTTAAGAGCATGATTTTTGGTCTTGCCAGGGATGTAGCATTAGCAAGTCATAATGCCAACGTTTATCTCAAGGTGATGTCAAAACTGCAGCTCCGAAAGAATTTAACTGCAAATAAATTGGAAGAAAACAGGAAAAACAACCTCATAACAACTTTGGAAAACAGTCTGACAGGGATTTTTTTGCCTGGTGTCCTCAAACTCAGCTGATGATTCAAATAAAGTGGTTAATATTATTAAATATAACTATTCAGCATGACTTCGGGTTCTGTCTTTGGAGATAAATTTGGAGACACGAAGGAATCATGAGATCTGTTTTGGAGCTTTGTTTTCATTAATCAGCCGTAACTTGACAAATGTTTAGTATTTCCACATGATTTTGATCAGAAACTCAGGAGTCACTGTCACATTTCATTTATTAATATCTATTCACAGATAGAAAAATTGATGCTGCTGCTCTGGGCATGGCAACAATGGTCTGATATTTGCTTAAGACATTCATGGTTCCCAGAGGATGAGTGTTTTTCTCACCACCTCGAGGCTGATGTTGCTGAGTCTCGTGTGTGACGGAGAATGGATGAGGAGAGACTAGCTGTTGAGGTTGAGAAATATCCCGAGCTAAATGACCCACAGTCTCGTCATAAAGACCATGGCCAAAAAGATACTGCCTGGCGAGTCGCAGATCTGCTCCTCAGGTGAGGAATCAAGTTTAGTTATGAGCTGTGCACACATGATTTTCAGCTAATGCAGAGGGTGAGAAAAAAACAGATCTCTCAGTAAAAGTAGTGATAACTTTGTCAGGTCGTCTGTGGACGAGCTGCAGCGTGACACGTCCAGTGTGTGCTTGATTTGTGTCACATGACGCGCCATGACACGGTAGCGCCAAATGTACTCTGATGTGGTTCAGACTATCAGCTATCATTGATGGAGCTTCTACGGCCTCTTTGCACCTTTTGAATCTTTGTTTAATCAGTTCCTTCTGTTATCCTCTGCAGGATCTAGACCTCCAGCTCCTTATGGCTGTGTATGATGAGAACATCCTGAAGAATCCTTTCTACTTGGCGTTGGAGAAGCAGAGACCGGACCTCTGCAGCCGAGTGGCAGAGCTCCACGGCATCGTGAGTCACACCTGTTACCTCCTGTTAGTTGTTAAAGCCAGCCTGTCTGTGTGTCACAACAACAGAGGAACATGTTGATGGATGATCTGACATGATCACAGTTTAAATTTTTGAGGAAATTGCTGCCTGGAAATCTAGTTTACAAAGTGGTGGCCTGATGGGGGGGTGTCCACAATTTTAATTTCATTTATTTTATTTCATGAAGGACAACACACGTTAATCATGTCTGTAAATGTGCCAGTGTTAGCCAGCTGGCTGCTTCCCAACTGCAGTCCTTTGGCAAGATGTTTTTAAAACCTATTAAATGGTAAAACTCACCGAACAAAGACAGCAGGACACCATAAAGACAACAATAGAAGACAGGCCATACAAAGCAACAAGAAACAGCAGAACCTCAGCACAATGCAACAGCAACAACAAAAACAAACAGCATTTTAACACAAATAGTCCTGCAACCAACATGAAGCAACAACAGTCATTACACAGATCTTAATTAGGGATGCACAATATTAGACTTTTTGCCAATATCTGATATGCCAATATATAACAGCTTATTTTGCCGATAATCTATACCGACATCATCTTAATATCGACATCGATATTTCATCAGCTGAATGTGACATCTGTCCAGACTTTGCTTGCTATCAGATGTCACTGTCTGTCTCTTTTTGCATTTGGGGGGCTTGTTTGCAGCAGTGTAGTATGTCCTGGCAGTCTGGCTACTGCTGGTTTCTGTGTAATATGCAGGCAGGAAAAGATGGACCGCATTTTCTGTAGGGCTGCACTTTTTAAAAATCAGCATTGCGACGTCAGCTTCACAAACACTTTGTAAATGTCGCAATATCGCACGTGATGTGTGTGCGTGTCTACATGTTACATGCAGACATGACAGAAACATGATGTGTGTGCGTGTCTACATGTTACATGCAGACATGACAGAAACATGATGTGTGTGTGTGTGTGTCTACATGTTACATGCAGACATGACAGAAACGTGATGTGTGTGCGTGTCTACATGTTACATGCAGACATGACAGAAACGTGATGTGTGTGCGTGTCTATATGTTACATGCAGACATGACAGAAACATGATGTGTGTGTGTGTCTACATGTTACATGCAGACATGACAGAAACATGATGTGTGTGTGTGTGTGTGTCTACATGTTACATGCAGACATGACAGAAACGTGATGTGTGTGCGTGTCTACATGTTACATGCAGACATGACAGAAACGTGATGTGTGTGCGTGTCTACATGTTACATGCAGACATGACAGAAACGTGATGTGTGTGCGTGTCTACATGTTACATGCAGACATGACAGAAACATGATGTGTGTGTGTGTGTGTCTACATGTTACATGCAGACATGACAGAAACGTGATGTGTGTGCGTGTCTACATGTTACATGCAGACATGACAGAAACATGATGTGTGTGTGTGTGTGTCTACATGTTACATGCAGACATGACAGAAACATGATGTGTGTGTGTGTGTCTACATGTTACATGCAGACATGACAGAAACATGATGTGTGGGCGTGTCTACATGTTACATGCAGACATGACAGAAACATGATGTGTGTGTGTGTGTCTACATGTTACATGCAGACATGACAGAAACATGATGTGTGGGCGTGTCTACATGTTACATGCAGACATGACAGAAACGTGATGTGTGTGCGTGTCTACATGTTACATGCAGACATGACAGAAACATGATGTGTGTGTGTGTGTGTCTACATGTTACATGCAGACATGACAGAAACGTGATGTGTGTGCGTGTCTACATGTTACATGCAGACATGACAGAAACATGATGTGTGTGTGTGTGTGTCTACATGTTACATGCAGACATGACAGAAACATGATGTGTGTGTGTGTGTCTACATGTTACATGCAGACATGACAGAAACGTGATGTGTGTGCGTGTCTACATGTTACATGCAGACATGACAGAAACGTGATGTGTGTGTGTGTCTACATGTTAAATGCAGACATGACAGAAACATGATGTGTGTGTGTGTCTACATGTTACATGCAGACATGACAGAAACATGATGTGTGTGTGTGTGTGTGTCTACATGTTACATGCAGACATGACAGAAACATGATGTGTGTGTGTGTGTCTACATGTTACATGCAGACATGACAGAAACGTGATGTGTGTGCGTGTCTACATGTTACATGCAGACATGACAGAAACGTGATGTGTGTGCGTGTCTACATGTTACATGCAGACATGACAGAAACATGGTGTGTGTGTGTGTGTCTACATGTTACATGCAGACATGACAGAAACATGATGTGTGTGCGTGTAACATGATGTGTGTGCGTGTCTACATCTTACATGCAGACATGACAGAAACATGATGTGTGTGCGTGTCTACATCTTACATGCAGACATGACAGCGGCACAATCTCCATTTGAACCCTTCAGGTGCCAGTTTATTGAGGAAAATATTCTATTTTCATTTCAACATTTCAAAAGGCTGTGGCTTGAAAGTGTTGAGAGATAAAGTCATACTGTAAATGAGAAAACTATTCATCATGACCCAAAGTTTGTGATGGGAGTAAATTAACTCATTATCTCATTTGCATATTGTGGCGTCATTAGGTGGCGGCCATATTGGATTTAATAAATCTCAGTAAAACAACATTTTGAACATATTTACACAGTATATTTCTTTTGTTTTGTGCTGTTTTTGTCATCTCATCCTCAAAATAAAGGAAAAGGAATCTGATGGGAGTAAATTCGCTCATCTAATTTGCATATTGTGATATCACTTCTACATACATTCTACATTTGATGATTGTGGCAATATGTGTGATATTTCTAAATAACTGACAATGAAGACATGAGCTGGAGGCCAAACGGGCGCGAGTGCAAGGTCCCACCCAACACTGCTCGCAGCTTTAATTATTATTTGGCACACTATTTTCCCAGGTCAAGAAAGTTAATGAGCTCCCCTGTTCACCTAAACTAACCTTAACAGATGACACATGCATCTGACTATAACGAAATATAATAACGAAAAAACAGAGGGAATAGTGATAACATGAAATCAATTAGCTTTTGCCGCATGGCTTGAAAAAAAAAACGGGGGAACCGGAGAACCCGGAGAAAACCCGTGCCCCATAGTTAGACTACTCACAAACTCACAAAGGCTCAGGACCGGGAATCGAGAAAAAAGGCCTCACGGCAAATTTTCCTCCAGCATGAATCCTGTCACCTAAATGAAAGTGACTCTGGCCCAGATCGAAGTGAAGGGCCTAGAGATAGCTTGGCCCAGACTGGAAAAGAGCCTGCAGATGGCACTTTGTTGCCTCGGTGGCTTCATCAGATGATATTTGAAGGTTCTGGCTACGTGATCGATTTCTTGTTCTCCTCGGTTCATTTTGAGAAAAACCAGCTCAGCACAGCCCCAGGATTTACACAAATCCTTGAAAACAGCCTTGTTGAGTCCTTTAAAAGCTGCTGGGGAGATCTCAAAATCAGCCCCCTCAACCTCTGCCCATATCCTACTGGACAGGTCGTCAATGATGAGATAGAGGTCTTCAGATCTGATGTGGATCTTAGCCTTTTTACAGACTCTGGTGACAAGCTTGTTGACAAGTAATCTGACAGAAAGTCCGTTAAACTCTGAATCCTGGTCTGGTGGTAAGTGGAGCACCGGTTCAGCACCTG
The DNA here is from genome assembly GCA_035609425.1 of Epinephelus awoara. NCBI lineage: Eukaryota > Metazoa > Chordata > Actinopteri > Perciformes > Serranidae > Epinephelus > Epinephelus awoara. Next base: position 5,335,385 of record CM069298.1, on the reverse strand, counting down.
TCTCAGGTACTGTGACTGCGGGTGCTGGTGAGGTTGGCTCAGTGGCAGTTAAAGCCATCATGACATTGTCACAATGGATCTCAGCAGTACCTGAAACCACCACACTGTGCTGACAGCAGCCCTGCTGATGACGGCCTCTGTATTTCTGAATGGTCCAATCCGACGAAATGACTCTGGAGTCATCGCGTCAATGGTGTATTCAGAAAGGAGGCTCCTCAGTGCCTGTGTAAAGACCAGGTCTCTACCCTCTGCAATACAGTGCAGTTTTTCTAACTGCCTCTCTTCATCAGCTGGGTGTTTCTCATCAACCACTTTTCGGAGCAGTTCAGAGACAGATTCAGCAAAGGATTGCAGTGATTCTCTGCTTTCCACTTTGCTGTTTGGCAAGAAAATTTTCTTCAGCTTTCTCGCAGCCCGATGAATCAACTGTTTGACATATTGTTTAGCCAACAGAAGAGTTATGAAAATCCAATATGGCCGCCGCCCAGTGACGCTACAACATGCAAATTAGATGAGTTAATTTACTTCCAAAAGATTCCTCTTTCTTTATTTTGAGGATGAGACGACAAAAACAGCACAAAACATAAGAAATATACTGTGTAAATATGTTAAAAATGGTGTTTTACTGAGATTTATGAAATCCAATATGGCCGCCGCCTAGTGACACCACAATATGCAAATTGGATGAGTTAATCTACTCCCATCACAAACTTTGGGTCTGTTCAGTCCCTGTTTAATCTTAAAGCCAAACCATGGTGTATTTCTCTAAATCTAACCACATGCTTTTTTGCCTTTTTTTTTTTTCTTGATGAGTTTACAGCTGCTCTTCACTCTAGTGATGACATCACTCACTCTAGCTCACACAATACACACCCATTATAAAGTCTGAGAAGGGCTGAAAACTTCACGTATTTTAAACTGACTTTGTAGAAAAACTAAAAGAGATATTGAAAATTTGAATTAGATCCTGAAAGTCGACAACAGCGTCAACGTTTGAGAGTTGGAACGAAGTTTCTACGTCAGTGTATGAATTCGTGACGTGTGGGTGAAGATGAGTGAGTTTGAAGGATTTTCTCATTGACTTCCGTTATAACCAAGTTTCGGAAAACGCTGAATATTTTTGAAAGTATGAATGGGATTGAAAAGTTGAATCATATGTAAAAAGGCAGCAAAATGATGAATATTTTCCATTTTGAATGGAGTTTAAAAGGATTTGGGAAAAATCTGAAATATCTCGGAAAATATGAACGTTAGGAAAAAAGTGAATACATCCATATATCTCCTAATTCAGCTGAACATTTTGGAATCGGTTGAAGTTTGTGGAACTAGTAGCGGTCCAATCGTTTTGGCTCCATCCGCTTTAATAGAAGTCGGAATTTTAATGTTGAATTCCCGGGAAAATATGACGTTATGGAAAAATTTGAAAGTTTCCGATAATGTCCCTATGAAGCTGAATCAGAAGAAGTTTGAATGGTTTGAATCGGTTGAACGGTATTGAAGATAATTGAAGTCAAAAAACGCGGCGGAAGAATAATAATAAGAAAAATAAAGAATTTTGGTAGTAGAAGAACATAGGTTGTGAATGCTCGCAGCATTCACACCCAATTATTACTCTTATTAATGTTGTTGTAAGCTACTGTCATTACCATCTGTCCCATATCTCTCTCTGTCTACCCTGCTATCTCATTGGGTCCTAAGAGCAGAGGGATGTTGTATGCTGTAAAAGATTTGTGATATTGATTGCTTGATTGATTGATTGATTGACTGATTGATTGACTGATTGATGTCCTCGTCAGTAGTTTGGTTTTCAGAAGCCATCAAAGTTCTACTCCCAAGTCATGGGTTCATTGTCAAAAATGACCAACGCTCACCTTCTATGTAAGTTGGACGCTGAAATAGCGTGAAGCCGAGGTCCCGATCAACGCTGCTCGCAGCTTTAATTATTTTTGTAATTTAACAAGCACTTTGTTCTGTTTTAGCAGTGTACTACATGCAGCAGAAAACTGAGCACACTTTATTATCTGTTTCCTGATCACAAGTAATACCATATATGTAATATTATGGCATATCTTCCTCATATCGTGCAAACTTGATTTGGTTTTGTGAGATCCTAATCCAGATCCAAGACTTGGGACAGTGCTGAGCAGTGTCAGCTCCAAACGAAAGACCCATCTTTTCTCACTTGCTTTTATTTTGTTGTTTTGTCTTGTTTTACTCTGTCTTTATCTTTTTCTGTTGTTTTTATTGTGTTTCTTGTGCTTTTATCTGCATAATTTATGAAGAATTTAGGGTTATCTTTTGGTATGAAATGTACCATATAAATAAATTTGCCTTGCCTAGTTGGGCTGTTGACGACTAGTGTCTGGAACTTCTAAATCACGGAAAACAAAAACTAAAAGCTCTACGGTAGAAATGGCAACAGTGTCGTTGTTTTGCCAGCAGAGACTAAAATGTGTTCATGCAAACTTGCTGAAATAAATGAGGAAACACTGCAGAGAAAAAAATTCCATAGTGCAATAGAAACTGTGACACTGCAGGTGTGAACAGACCGCAGATATCAAAACTCCACAGCAGCTGATTTCACCTCCTCCTCTCTGGTCGGAGGCTAACCTGCTGTATGTGTTGCATAGACGTGTATCAGTGCAGGGCCGTCGACTACTGTTTACCGTTAAACCAGAAATCTCTCAAGTTCCTACAGTTTGTTTTAAGCCTCCCAGGATGCATCAGACTCATCACTGGTGTCAGATCAGGAAACAGGGGCAACTCATTTTCAAAATAAAGCGACACGTTTAGCTGTCGGGCAGCTTCCTGTCTTGAGAGCAGATTGCACTTGGACAAAGTGTTGTTTTTTTGTGGTTTCAGCTCTCTCCGCTGCTTCCTTCTCTCTCAGCCCACACTTTCCCCTCATTGCATTTCTCAGTTCATATTAAATCAGGGAAACTGTCAGTATTAGATTAACATTTATTTCAGTTTGTCAGAGGTTCAAAGTGTGATTGCTAAATGAGTTTCCTCAATCAGACGAAACTTTAAAAGCCCAGCGAGGGAGAAAATGCAAACGCTGGGAAAAGTGACAAATATCAATTGACCTAAACAACTGTATAATCACTCTCTGGAACATGTTTTAGCTTGTCAGGACGCCTGAAACCTCAGCAGATGAGGATCAGATGTCTGAATGTAGGCCAGCAGCAGCTCTGACTCATCACGACTCCTCTGGAAACTCAGCTGATCTGAATGCCGTCAAAACAGCATCAGCTCCTAATGCGCATTTCACGGCCGACTGCTGACCTGGAAAAGCACTTATACCAGATACAAGACAGTACACACACACCAACCATTGCACAATACCTCCTGGTTTCAGAAACAGTTTCTGGCTTGTGATCAGATTTCCACACCCTTCCATACCTTGCATGTGTAGCTCTTATTCAATCAAACAATTTACCATATTAAGTGATGTTTTCCCAGTTTCAAGAGGATGGAGGGAAGTGTGGCTGGAGCGTAAAGGAATGATGTTACATTTCAAACCTGTACTGCCCTTAGGCACAGCCATGCTTTAAGCTAAATGCTAACATCGGGATCAGACAGTTTCCTCTTGTGATATTCTTGTTGTTCCTCGTCTGGACAAAACCAAAACATCTTGCCGCTCTGTCACATCTCAGCAGCTCAAAGTGAAAACAAATTTCAAACATATCAGGATAACTTGATTTAGTTTGGATCAGACTGTTTAAATCAGTGTTTAGTGGTTAATAAATTGAATGGAAAAGTAAAATGTTTTCTGTCCCACGTCCCTGCAGGTTCTGGTGCCTTGTTGTGGAAGTTTGACCGTCAGCAGCTACTCAGACTCTCAGTTCGACAGCTATGTCCTGCAGCCTGCGGAGGACGGATACCAGACTGTGGATGGAAAGGTTTGTCTAGCTTTACTTATACAGCTCCATCAGAGGCAACTCTGACAGGTGAATACACAAAAAGATCATGCAGCTTTTGCAGCTGCTAAACGTGCACAAATAAAACAAAAAGAAACTGTCATTCTCGAAGCACTTGCAGAGGGTGAGCTGCACTCTTAACTGTGCTGTCAAGCAAACTGTGTCTCTGGGCGCCTGTGATATTTGCACAGGCCCGTTTCTATGCAAATGAGCCTCATTACAAAAACAGTCCAATTCACAAAGATCAGCTCTCACATGAAGTTAAAAGTAAAGTAAATAGAGTGTTTAAAATAACTACTGAGGGCACAAAACAGCTTCTACAGAATATTAACATCCATAAATCAGCAGGGCCAGGTGTGATACATCCCAGGATTTTAAAGGAATTGGTGCGTATGATTGCTGAAGCTCTAACAGTATTGATTTAATCAATCATTAGAAGATTCAGTTTTACCCTCTGAATGGAAAGAAGCAGCAGACATGTCTTTCATCAAGGCAGGTGAGCAGCCCAGACCACAACCAAGAACTGCTGAAGGCTTACTCACCACCACACAGGACTGGCAGCTGATGGTTGATCTGGGCAGGCAACTAAAATAGAGATGTACTGATACCACTTTTTCCTTCCCGGTACTGATTCCAGTCCCTGAACCTTAAGTATCTGCTGATACCGGCGAGTATCGATCCGATATCAGTGCGTAAAATAAAAATGGATGGAATATGACTGACTGTGCCCTGGAAGAGGCATTTGAAAGGAAGGATGCTAAGTACCAGGGACTGGTGGAGGAAAGCAGGTGGAGAGCATGCTGCCATCCAGCAGAAATAGACTGCAGAGAATTTGCCTTCCCAGCCTACACCATGAAGAAATAAGCCACCGGGGCTGCCTCCAGGTGGCTTTGGATCCGTCGGTGATCCAGGGCGATCCGTGGATTAATGCTGCTGGGATGTAAGTCGGGGCTTGATCAACCCTGGCTGGCTCCCCAGGGTGAGGGTGTATGACGTTGCGAGACCCGAAACACCTGATGAACCCAGGATACACCACTGATGATGCGTCCCAGCACATTGTAAGACAAAGGAAAGTCCAATCATAAAGTATATTGTTGAACCAGATGCACTGTGTTTAGTGATTAAAGTGAAACCCTAATTTAACACCTGTCCACAGGAGATAGTGTCAGTGTCTGCGTTAAAAGCATGATGCTCTTGGCTGCTCCAGAGTAAAGTGACTTTTCTGAAAATGCATTTAGTCCTTCTCAGGCAAGCTCAGGGGTTTAGTGTTACAACTAACAAACATTTAAATACTTAATTTCATATAACAGTGATCCTGATGTGGGTGTTCTACTATCGTTATAAATACTGTACTGTGATTCTGTGTTTCAGGAGGTCAGGATCCAGGACAGGCAGGTCCTACTGGGATCCGGCTTCCCGACTCCCTCGTCAGTCCCCATTCTGTTTGAGGAGACCTTCTACAATGATCAGGAGCAGAGCTACAGCATCCTGTGCATCTCCAGGCCCGTCGAGGTCGACACGAGCCCGGCTGAGCCCGGCCCGCCGCCCCCCTACTGTCTGAAGAGCCTGGAGGATGTCAGGGAGTTCCTCGGCCGCCACGCCCAGAAACTGGACAAATTCATCCACGGCTTCTGTCAGGCCTTCAGAGAGCAGGAGAGGAAGGGACTCCGACACCACATAGTACGACTGATTCAACTTTCCTCCTCTGTCCTCTTCTTCGCCGTCTTTGACATTTCTGCACTCACTTACCAGCAGCAGTTCAAACAAAAACATTTTATTTTTCCTTTAACAGTAATCATAACCTGAAGAATAATTAAAGTTGATTTTAGAAGATAAAATATTTGAAGCTTCTCTACAGTCCTGACGATCCTCCTGTCCTCTCTCCTCTCAGGACTCTGTGAACGGTCTTTACACTAAATGTCTTCAGTGTCTGCTGAGAGACTCTCGCCTGGTGAGTAGACCCTGACCCTCAGGACCAACTGATGGAGATAACCCAAGCTGTTGGCTTAGAGATGTAGACTGGGTCTCAATTTTTAGGATTCTTTGAAAATAAATGCTTACGCTGAATGACGTAAGTGGTCGTTGAGCGATGTACCACTTTAAAGAATCAGAGAAATATTGTAGTTTCTCATTATCCACTTGTTATGGTCAGTAGAAAAACTTCCATTTAGTAAAACCGGGGTTTAAAGTTCATTGACAAAAATAATGTGTCCACAAGCTCCAGTCAGTCGCTGCTCTGCAGCTGTCGATAATATCACATGATCTTCTTCAGCAAATGGAGAATTGTAGACGTCTAAAATTACTTTTTGTTTAGATAATAGCAGTCAGACATTGACGGTCCAGTGTGTAAGATTTAGGGGGACATATTGGCAGAAATGGAATATAATACAATGAGTATGTTTTCTTTAGTGTATAATCACCTGAGAGTAAGAATCGTTTTGTTTTCGTTCCCTAAGAATGAGCAGTTTATATCTACATAGGGAGTCGGCCATGTTGCACTGCCATGTTTCTACAGTAGCCCAGAACAGACAAACCAAACACTGACTCTAAATAGGGCCAGTTGGCGTTTTCACGTCTGCTACTGTTGTTTGCAGCCCCTCTGTGACAAGAGTCTATTAAAAACACAGATGTTTTTCAATGTGAAACTGCTGTATTCTGTGTTTTTACTGGTTTAAATCACCGGGTCTGTTTGTTTTGGAGAGGAACAGACCTCTGCAGATAATTCAGCTCCAGGTAAAAACCTCCTGAACGTCTGGATCTGAAGTTATCAGAGGAAAATGTTAGCTCACATGAGCAGGTGCTGGGCTAACAGCCCGTCTCTGACGTGCCAAACGGCATCAGAGAAATATTGATTTGTAACGTGAAACTGCCTTATTGAGCATTTTTACAGATTTAAAGCACCTGGTGTGTTTGTTTTGGAGAGGAAGAGAAGGTGGTGGATAATTTGGCTCCCAGTAAAAACCCTACTGAACAATGAACATTAAAGGAATTCTAATCTGGAGATGTTTCATTTTACAATCTGAAATCCTCACTGCTAGATGCCACTAAATCCTCCCAAAGCAGAGCCGAGGAGTCTCTAACGCAGCTGTCAGTTATGTCAGTCAAACTGTTGAACTCGGCAGTGCTGATCAAATATGAATCGAGATTCTGTCACTTCACTTGCTATTTCTCACCTCAGATGTTTTCAGAATCATATTTTAGTGACTGTTCAGCTGTAAAATGTGAAAGTTTGTGACCTGGCTGCCGTGTTGGAAACTAAGCCCTGCACACCGGCAGGACCAACTTTCTCATGTTACAGCTAAACAACACAACTTAACTTGTGAACTTTGGTTCTGCAGTACGTGCATCAGTCTGCATACTGGACACTTTGGTACAAATACACAAATTGTTACAGCTTTAGTTGAGATGGACTTGAAAAATTTGCGAACCTGTCCTTTAACTCCCCTGTTTGTTCTTGTCAGCAGCCTGAACATGATTTGCCTCACAAATAAATGGATGTTTTAACTTGTCACACAGTTGTCCATCATGTGCTGGAGTTTCATGTCAGAACGTGTTCTGTGAGCTTTGGTATTGTGTCAAACTTTATCGCTTATTACGCTAGTATTTGTTGACCATGTTAGGACAACATGCTGGTGATAAACCTGGAAATTCATTTTGCCAACTGCATCATTAGTTTTGTGCTGTGTCTCAAATCGCATACTTTAGTTAGTACACCTCCATGTAGTATACTATGTGCTAGGGATGTTCGATATTGGCTTTTTTACCGATATCCGATATACCGATATTGTCCAACTCTTAATTTCCGATACTGATATCAACCGACACCAATACATGCGGGGTCCCCCCTCAGAAAAAAAAAGAAAAGAAAAACTAAATCATTTTAGGTAAATAAACATTACACATATTACAAACAAACAAAGATATCTCAAAAAGTATACACCACATCTCTCATATTTTGACATTTTGAGTGAGAGGAGAAGTAGCTGAAGAGTTTGATGTATGATATGTGCATGCAGTGTAAAAGTTGTGTCGTTAAAAAAGTAAAAACTGATACCGATAAGTTCCGATATATATTTTTAATGGCAATATCGGCCGATAATATCAGTAGGCCGATAATATTGGACATCTCTACTATGTGCACTATGTACTTACTGGTGTAGTGCGTAAATTTCGACACGGTAGTGTTATCTCAAACCAAACACGGTACTTACCGGAAATGACGGCCCCAAATTAGCTAATTAGCAAACTAGCATTAGCATTCGCGTTATCGTTCGCGGTACCAAATCATTACAGACTGCTACATTAACCCAATAAACATACTGCTGGCTTATACCTGACAACAGTATAGTGGTGCTTAGTGCAAAAAACACATGTATTTGTACAATGCAGCAACGTTCACGGTCGCACAGTCCTCCGCTGCTATTTCCAAGTTGAAAAGTGGTCTCTCTTCTGCTACGTAGCCAGGATGGCGACCATTGAGGGCGAGAAGTGTCCATAGCTCCACACTCAACTTCTTGCACCATCCAGGTACTCATGGCACACTGCATTGTTCCATAATTCTCAGTGTGAACGCACTTATGCACTCAAAATATTAAGTGTAAGTACAGAAGTACGCGATTTGAGACACAGCATTGGTCTCTGTGTGTCTGATCTTGTTTGAGGAGGAGCAGTTTGAGGTTCTCTAGAGGCCTTCATGAGCTGTGAGTCCTTGAATCATGGCACAAACATGTAGATCAGTAATAACACCGCAGGACACAGGATGTCTTGTTAGGCTCTGAGGAGTCTAATAAGATCCTCTGCATGCTTCTCTTGCCTCAATTTTCTGCCTAATCACAGTAACAGGAGGAGCTGTTGCATCACATCCTAAACGGTGACTAAGACATTCGCTGCTCTGATGAATGTGTTGTTTTTCTACAGAAACTTCTGGCAAAGCAGGAGCTTCAGATGACTCTTCTCAAACAGGCAGTAGAGGTAACATCACTATGATCATTACAGATCAGCTTCACTGTCTCTAGTTTCAGTGGAGACGTGTTCATGGATTAAAGTTTGTTTATGAGGCACAAAACATGGAAACGGATCCCACTAACAGAGGACAAACATATATGTAAACACGCTGAAAATGAAGCCATTGACTTTAAATATGTGCAGTCCAATAGACTCACATAATCAAAGTCCTTTGCTAATAAAACTGATGCTAGTGTTGGATTGTGACTTTGCTTTCTCACAGCTATAAACTAAAATGTTTCTTTTTTTCTTCTTATCCTAGATGTATGTTCATCATGGTATCCATGATTTAATTTTTAACTTTGTGGGAACGCTCGAAGCCAGCCAGGTATGTTTGAACTCTCACTGTTCTGTCACACTGATGGGTGAATTCACAAAGATTGAAGCTGTTGCAGGCACCTTCATGAACTGTGCATCACTTGCAGCCGGTCTCTGGTCTGATTCACAGAAGATATTCCTCTGATGATATTAACAGCACAAACACGCTCATACAGTGTTAAAGCTGAGGGGATTTTGCCCTTGTTGTGTCTGATTGTAATTATCTATGTAGCAAAATATAAAAGTTGTGATGGAGAGAGAAGAAATAAAACAGTGAACTCCAGAGCTGCTTTCTGCCTAAAGAAGTATTTCATACTTATCTGTATGGACAGATGACACTGGGGGTTAGTGACTGTTGTGACAACCTACTGTAAAGCTCAGGGACTTAATGCTGTTAGACATTCAAAACAAACTCAAACAAACATCTCAAACTGAGGCAGTTTTGAAAGTTAAAAGAAGTGTCTTTTCTTCTTTATTTTGTTGTCTCTCTTTGATTTTGCCACAATGAAAGTTTCCCATTAATGACTGAAAGATGCAGTGGAAACAGATGTGGGTGTACTTGTGTGTGTCAGTGATGTGTCACAGAGCTGATCTCATGTGTGTTCTGCTGCTCGTCAACAGGACGCTGCCTTCAACAAAATCACCAGGAGTCTGCAGGACCTGCAGCAGAAAGAGCTGGGAGTCAAAGCTGACTTCAGGTCAGTTCGGCATGAGGCACCTGATGGTTGATGCATTGTCTGTTTATGATCCACTGACTGGACTAGTGTTGGCCATTATGGAAGTGAAAAGGTCAAAGTGAGATAACAGATAACAAGGAGTTTCCTTTATGTTTTTGCTGATGTTGGGTTGTGTCGTGCACTGGTGCATTCAAGAATACTCAGACGCCTGAGAACTTATATGCATCTGCCACAAAGAACTGCACTGATGAGCCATATGGTTCGAAAAATCAAATCCAGAGAAGTTTTTTTTTTTTTTTAAATGATAGGAATTGATTTTTTTTTTCTTGAATTGAAGTTTTCTGTCAGCAGGTGTCTCTCAGATCTGAAGTTTCACAAACACACCGTCAGAGAGATTTCAAAACAGTACCTTTCTTACAGCTGAGTGTTGAATGACCGGCCAAAGGTGCACCTGTGTAGTAATGATGCTATTTAATGCCATGTACTGTCAGGTGGATGGATTATCCTGTAAAAAAGGAGACATGCCCACTAACACAGATTTTAACACATTTGCAACCAAAATTTGAGAGAAATAAGTCTTTTTGTGTTCATAAAACTCTCTTAAATTTTTAACTACACAGCATAAACAAAAGAGTTGCATTTTTATTTTTGTTGAGTGTATCTTTGATCTGTAACCAGCTGCTTCTGTCGTGTTTCTGCAGTATAAACTTGTCTCGGGCAAAGAGAGAGCTGAGTCAGCTCAACCAGCAGACGTCCCCCCTCCTCAAACTGCTCTGCCTGCGGAGAGTCGCCCTGACTGCCACCCAGACCCCAAGAGGCACTGGTATGCACCGTCTGTCTCTCTCTCTGTCTGTGTGTGTGTGTGTGTGTGTGTGTGTGTGTGTGTGTGTGTGTGTGTGTGTGTGAATATATATCTCTTTATTAAATCTCCCTCGAGATCAGAAAATGAATATTATAAAAATATATAAATATTCACCCTCATGAATGATGTTTGCTTATAAATACGGTTGAATTTAGTTTGTTGAGACAAATTAATCTGAAGGCTTGAAATTCATTTTCACCACAACATACACCTCTTAACACTCTTATCACATTTCTAAGGTAAACTGTACTTTTTTTTAATATTATTTTTTATTGATGATAATGTATTTCAACCTGAACATACCCTCAACAAAAATCCCCCCCTAAACCCTAACAAAGCAAACACACACACACACACACACACACACACACACACACACACAATACTGACGCCTAAATTAACCTTCTTCCAACTAAGGAGTATCAGACGTCTAGCAAGTGGGGTGGAGGATGGTATAACCTCAGCCTGGTGTTTTGTTATCGACGTCTCCTGAGGGACTACCCCAAATAATGCAGTCAATATGGTAGTTCCTCCCACTGCCTCGCTAAATGGTTAAGTGACATGGATGCAACCCTCAGGATATTATCATGTAATACAGACACCAGACCTCTGTCAACTGGATCCATACTCAAACATTCATCTATCCATGTACTCTGAGGGGTAGTTTGCGAGAGGTGTGTTTTAGCATAAAATCTGACTGGGGGATATTAAAATGCTTCTTTAGCTGTTCAAAAGAAATTAAATGCCCTTCCTTAAAAAAGTCCTCCACACACTCAGGCCCTCTCCCATGCCACAATAGAAAAGATGAATCTGTGATAGATGGAGCAAAATTGATGTTTGCTAGAATACAAAACAGGAATCCTCAACTGAGACCATATCTTCAGACAGCCAGAAACGATTGGGTCATTTGTCCAATAGCGTTAGTGGGGAACAAATTAAAGAGCGAAGTGAAACAGGATTACTCGAATACTGCTCCATTCGACACCAAACCAGAGAGTCGTTATCTGATAAATCAAAGACCCAGAACGTCAGCTTGTGGATCTATGTTTCTGTAAATCTAATCGTTCTAAATTCAGCTGCAAACAAAATCATATGCAAGGTCAGAAGTGTGAAAGTGAAACTTGCCTGCTTTTCTTTTTCTATCTTCTGCTCTTGTCACACATTTATTTGTGATGTGATTTATGTATGTGTGAAGTATGTGTGTGATGAAGGGCACATCAGAGACAAAGTGTGACTTGTATACAAACTCATACAAACCTTTTAATACAAACCTGCCCCCAAAGTGCTTCACATAAATACAATAAAGACATAACATTTGGCATGACCAGAATTTGTAACGACAATAAAATGCTAAAAATCAGTAAATATATAAAATAAACACAAAGGATAAAAATGATGTTTACTCCACATGAAAAGCCAGATTAAAGGTTAGTAATTCAGCCGGTCACCTCACTGTACTGGCACACTGAACTCTCCGTGATCTCCTCTCACTGTCTGTAATCAGATCAGCACGCAGGACAATACCTGCTCTGTCAGCCTCTTATGAGTTTGTACAGTTTGCTTTAGAAATCTAAGCTTATCGGCCCACAACAGCCGCCGTTGTCAGCCTGCAGAGTGGTACGATCCGCTCCTAATTAATGTTTGTCAAGCGCCCAATTTAATCATTTAGTTTGGACAGAGGGAGAGTGTAGGGCAGCGTCAGGACTTCATGTCTTTATGTGTGTGCTGTCATTGTTTCACTTAACTGAGTGTGTGTGCGTCTTTGCAGTCAGTATCGAGGCTGTGTGTGCGGATGACCTGCTCTCTGTCATCCTCTATCTGCTGGTGAAGACGGAAATTCCCAACTGGTGAGCAGCAAGGGGGGGGGGGGGCTCACTGTGACCTCTGACCTTGTGGGTTGTGTTCAGGAAACAAAGAAGCTGACTCCTGGAGTCCAGTGGTGTCAATCTGTCATCGGTCGTGTGGAGGGAGCTGAAAGAGGACGACACAGAAAATGCAAACTAAGCAGACCTGAGAGCAGCTTAACATAGGCAGAGTGGTAGTTTGAGCTAAATGCTAACGCATCTTAGCTTTAAACCAGGACACATTCGTTGACCTGATGATGACGATAGAGGAAATGCATGTCATCACAATTCATCCAGCAGTCATTTAAAACCACAAATGTGAGCCACACGCTTTTGTCAACTGCCCAGCCGTAAAGCAGACTCAAGAAGTTGAAATAAACTCAACCATCTTTATTCAACACTCCTTTTTTACTCAGGTTTTTTAGTGATATCTGCAAAGTTCTGGTCTTGACAGGTCTTGAAATTAAATCCCGAGTCCTCTTTGTCTGAGACTGAGTGGAGATTAGGTAAGAATGAGGTCAAGTCAGATACGAGTACTTTAAAAAGTGGTCTTGAGACTGGCTTTGAGACTAAGACGGATCTCCTGTACTTCAGTAGTGGTGTTTTTCAGTACTTTGGTTCAGACTAAAAAATCTCAATAACCTTTGCATGAATTGCCATTACATTTTGTACAGGCAGTCATGTTCCCCTGAGGATGAAACCTGCTTACTCCAATGATCGTCTAACTTTTTAATCTAGCGGAGTGACACATTGTGGTTCAGAGAGAAATATCTCGTCTGACTCAGACACTCATGTTCCCCCTCGGCTGAATTGTAATAACGTTGGTGATCCTCTGTCTTTTCATCCAATGCCAACATCAAGTCAACATTTGAAATTGCCCAGTACTTCATTCTGTCTTCATCTATCTAATTTTCTTCACAATGAGCACTACAGCCTCACAGAGCTGACTTGTTTTTTTATCATGTAACATCACTTGTAGTGCAGTGATTACCCTCAGCTGCTTGTTTAAAAAATATTCAGGTTCAGAAACAGCTTTAGATGAAATTGATTTATATATTTTTGCCTTCAGCATCAGCATAAAGACATGATGTTACTTGGACTGATAATAATGTGCAAAAATGCTCGACAGAAACGTCTTACTTCTGCCAAAGCTTCAATAGATTTGATCTGTTTGATTTTGGAACATCTTCCTGCACGAGTCACTTGTATGTGATTATAGCATTTATTAAATCGCTCTAATGGCTCTATTTTTGGTAGAAAAATTAGAGTGTTTAGGTTATGATGTGTGCAGGCTTTGATTTCAACACATTCACATACAACACCTAGCTGTTGCTCTGTAGCCTCAGTGTGACTGTACATCACTATAGAGCAATGACCTGGTGAAGATACTGCACAAGGTAAAACATAATAAACCAAATCTCATGGTTCCTGGTCTGCAGAACCTCAGTGTTACCTCTTCAATATCTGCATGCGGTCCTTTGAACCACTGATCTGATAAACAGTGACGACTGCTGCAGGAAATGTTTTCCAGCTGTGAAGGTGGTTAATCGTGTCATTTTGTCCTCAGGATGGCCAACCTGAGCTACATCAGGAACTTCTGCTTCAGCCACTCCAGCAAAGATGAACTCAGCTACTGTCTGAGCACTTTCGAGGCTGCAGTGGAATACATCAACCTGGGGAAGCTGCAGGACTCTGTGAGACACACACAACAGGACTTTTATTCCAGTTATCCCTGTGTTGTTTCCCAGCAGCGTTTGATGGTAATGAAGCTCGTCCGTGTATTCTTGTTTGTGTCCGCTCAGGGCTCGGGTGAGCTGAATGACAAGGCGTTGTTCAAGGAGAGGATGAGTCTGCTGTCTCAGAGCGCTGCCACACCCATCCACTGTCTGTTTGAGGTGAGCTCAGGAAACAGACTGACAGACTAATGTGGTTCAATGATTATAATAAACTTTATTTATACAGCACCACTCATACAAGAAATGCAGAAAATGCTTTACAATAAGGGTATTATAAGCACTGAGTGCTTTAGATGGAAATAGACATAAAATAGACAAGGCAATTCAATATGAAAGGACATTTAAAACAATTTAAAACATGGATTAACTGTTTTTCATTTAGAAGTGTTGCTGATTTGAGACCCTATTAATTAAAATCACACAGTATTTCTCCTTGTGTCACCTTGTAGGCCTTCTGACGTCATTAACAATCAGAGCCTATAATTCCCGACGGGCACAGACTTGCCAACAGACACTGATAAACCGAAAGTGTTTTCTCAAGAGTTAACCTCACCGCGGGTATTGTCTGTGCCGGGTATGGGTATGGCCCACAGCTGCCCCAGAATCTACTACCACCCAGCTGTAGCACTTTGGATCAAATAGAGCTCACCACAGTCTCTTTCTATCAAAACCACCACCCACTAATCATAGCAAAACCATAATCTTAAAGTCATTAATAAACAAATCATAGAAAGTCATAAAAACGTAGAATTGTAAAACTGTGCTTGAGAAAATGTAATAAGATTTTAATTTTTTTAATTCTCCCCGGTCGTGCGACACTGTGGGTAATTAACTAAATGGAAGTTTGAATCATTGAAAGGTTCTGTATGTAACTTTATTAAGGCCCTGACACACCAAGCCGATGGTCGGCCGTCGACCAAAGTCGGGCCGTCGGTGAGCGTCTGTCGGCCTAGCTTTTGCATGTGTCCCGCACCGTCGGCACTTCGGCGTCGGCGGCTTTTCGGCTGATTGAGCATGTTGAATCGGCGGCGGAGCGAGTCGGTGAATGAGATCACTCCGATTGGCTGTTCAGGTTTTATTTCCTCGCCACTGTAGTGAGTGAATCTGCCTGTAGTGAAACCAGGGCTAACCGGTGCTTCCTCCTCAGGCTCCACTTCACTCAGCTGCCCGACAGACCCGCTGCCTCTCCCACTTTAACCTGAATAACAAACCGGAGCTAGCTGGGAGCGGCTAGTGGAGCGTTAGCCACAGCATGACTGGAGGGAAGCACAGCCAGTTAGCCTCCGCTAGCTTGTTTATTGGCTAATGTGGAGCCTGCGGAGGAAACACCGGGACCGTCTGGATGCAACAGTCTGTGGAGGTGCTGCGGTGCTCGGCTGCACAGATAGGAAACACCTCGGCTGACAGGATGTACCACTCTCTCACTCCGCTCTCTCTCACGCAGGCGCAGAACGTACGTGCTACTTGGCCGTCAGATGTAGTCCGTGTAGTGTGTTCAAATGCAACTGACACAGGGCGACGTGAGGCGTGTCCGCACCTTTTTAGAGCTGCTCCATGACAAAGAATTTTTCTAGTCGACCAATAGTCATCATTTAGGGCCATTAGACGACTAGTTGCCTGCATGTTTACAATGTACATTTGATTATTAAATTATATATTGTGGGCAGGGCAACACAATGGTTTGAGTTGAAGGTGTGAGAAAGAATAGTATCAGTAACATTGTTAACACTGTGCTACATTACAGAGAAATATATTAAAGATAAAATATATTTTATCTTCAAGTGCACGTCACACACTGAGCGAGCCGCCTGTTAATGGCGCTGTGGGCTAATGGGCATGTAGCTACTTCCATGTTTCAGATGATACGTCATGTTTGTAGTCGACCAATGAAGATGAGTTTACATATCACCTTGGGTTCGTCCTTCACCTTCTCAAAATGATCCCACACTTTGGATTTCCTGCCCGACATGTTATTAACCAGCCTGTGGAATAACCGCAGGTACCAGCCCTGGAAATTAACCTGACTCCTGTCTGACACTTCCTGTGTCTGTCCTTTCAAATTAAAGTCCCACATGGTCCAGTCATGTAGGTTTTCATTTATTTTGACAAGGCGCAGCTCCTGGTAGAGTTTAACTTTTTTTTTCTGTGACTAAGCAACCAAAGAAATCTTGCAGACTAATGACCTTTCTGGTTGACTAACATTTAGTCGACTATTAGGGGGCAGCCCTAAACATTATACATGTATTAATCATTTGTTACTTGTGTTTCTGTGATACCGCCTGGGCGCAGTGGCTCCCAGCAATTTGCACTGGCTGAATTTGACAGAGAGAACTTAAAATTCTTCTTCTTTTGAGCCCAAAACTATTTCAGATGTCAATAATGCATCTGGTGTCTGAATGATGCTGTTTATATCTCTGTTGGAGTAGATACTATTGAAGGAAAGAAGAAAAACATCAATATAACAGCTGATTCATAACTTTCCAATAGTTCTGTATATGCAAGTCTACACACATGCAATCACACAAACACACTAGTGTTTTTTATATTGGTTTACAGAAATGATCATTTTCACAAATTATGAACCAATTTGGAATTTGACCTGACAAGGCTCCGCCCATTTGCTGACTCACCCGAGGAAAAACACACACACACACACTGAGAGACGGACGATAGGATTTACCTTCAAACCAAAACAACCACTTCTCTGAGAGAGTTCAGCTACAGGAGGGAATACTGGGAATACTGGAATATGACCACTTCAACCAGCTGCTGACTGCACACACTGAACCAGAGTTTTACAAGAAAACAAAGACTCAAAGTGAAAGTAACTTTCAGGGAACAGGGAGTGGCTGAGCTGTCTGCCTGCTGCGTGTCAGCTTCACTCAGAGACTAAATGGCTTCAAGATTAGAGGAAGATTTCTGCTGTTCTGTCTGTCAGGACATCTTTAAAGATCCTGTCATCCTGTCATGTAGCCACAGCTTCTGTAGAGACTGTCTGCAGAGCTGGTGGAGAAAGAAACAAACACGGGAGTGTCCAGTTTGTAAGAGAAGACATTCAAAGGAAAAAATATCTCCTAACTTTGCTTTAAAGAACCTGTGTGAGAGTTTCTTACAGGAGAGAGATCAGAGAGCTTCAGAGGCTCTCTGCAGTCTGCACTCTGAGAAACTCAAACTCCTCTGTCTGGACCATCAGCAGCCGGTGTGTGTCGTCTGCAGAGATTCAGATAAACACACCAACCACAGATTCAAACCCATCGATGAAGCTGCAAGACAACACAAGGAGGAACTTCAGGAAACTCTGGAGCCCTTAAAGAAGAAGTTAAAGGATTTTGAACAGGTTAAAGTGAAGTGTGATCAAACAGCAGAACACATTCAGGTCCAGGCCCGACGCACAGAGATGCAGATTAAGGAGCAGTTTAAGAAGCTTCACCAGTTTCTAGAGGAGGAAGAGGAGGCCAGGATGGCTGCACTGAGGGAGGAAGAGGAGCAGAAGAGTCAGATGATGAAGGAGAAGATGGAGGCTCTGAGCAGAGAGATAGCAGCTCTTTCAGACACAGTCAGAGCCACAGAGGACGAGCTGAGAGCTGAAGACGTCTCATTCCTGCTCAACTACAAGGCTGCAGTGGACAGAGTCCAGCAGCGCCCCCTGCTGGATGATCCACAGCTGCCCTCAGGAGCTCTGATAGACGAGGCCAAACACCTGGGCAACCTGACCTTCAACATCTGGAACAAGATGAGGAACGTGGTCTCCTACACTCCTGTGATTCTGGACCCAAACACTGCTGCTACAAGACTCATCCTGTCTGAAGATCTGACCAGTGTGACATTGGGAGAGGAGAAACAGCAGCTTCCTGATAATCCAGAGAGGTTTGATGGTCACTACTGGTCTGTCCTGGGCTCCAAGGGCTTTAACTCAGGGACTCACAGCTGGGATGTTGAAGTTGGAGACAGTAAACGTTGGTCACTGGGTGTGTCAGCAGAGTCTGTCCAGAGGAAGGGACCCATACAGTCTGGATTATGGACAGTATGTCTCAGTTACGGTGAATACTCAGCTCTCTCCCCATCAGATCCACCCACTGGTCTCAGTGTGCAGAAGAAGCTCCAGAGGATCAGAGTGATTTTGGACCGGAACAGAGGAATGCTGTCGTTCTTTGATCCTGATAGTGACACACACATACACACCTTTACACACACTTTCACTGAGAGACTGTTTCCATACATTAACACTATGGATAAAGTGAAGATTTTACCTGTGAAGGTCTTTGTGACTGTAGAACTGCATAAATAGAAGATGATGATTATGAGGAACATCAATCAGTTCATGTTTTCAAGTCACACTGGTTTCTTCTCTGAGACTTTGAAGAACATGTGACTTTGTTGTCCTGATGTTGGCTGTCATGGTGGAGAGGATGACTTCTACATTGTAAAAACAACTAAGAAAACATTTGCGATTAACAAAGAAAAAACAACTTTTTATTCGATGTGATGAAACAGGCGTGCAGGACATTTACTGTGTCAATAGTTTTACTGGTAACAATTAATAGTTTTAATCCAGAAAAAAGGAGATATTTTGCTTGTAGAAACATTCTCAGTGTTGTAAGTTCATAACTTTATGCAGAACTCACACAGTTAATGTAGGTGAAGCATTTTTGTTCCCTTGTTAATATAAAATAAAATCTGAAGGTTTGGTTTTTCTGCAAGTGTAATGTCCATTTTGTGGTGTTCATGTTAAAAAGAAAAAATGCATCATCCTCTGACTTTAAATTTTTTTTGAAGAGTTAATTGCAAGCCGACAACCAATTACCAAACAAAAAAAAGAATATATCACAGTATATACTTGCAGATACTGGGTTTTCCCTGCTTATCTAAGACAAAGGCGGCCACATTTTTAGCAGGGGGCAACCGATCCACTTTTTTTTTTGCATATATATATATATATATATATATATATATATATATATATATATATATATATATATATATACAGGCATGGGCCTCTTCAACATGATGCAGAAATAGACTAACACAGAGCTATCAATGCACAGAAGCATAATAAGTGACATTAACAGTATCTAACAACACACACTGTCTCTCTACCAGCATCTCCCTCTCCCGTCTCCTCCACACACACACACACACACGCACACATGCACACACCTCACCTCCTGGTGCTTTCCTTATAGTTACACAGCATATAGTTTTATACAGTCCATGGCAGCAACAGTCATGTTTACAACAACAAAGTCACTATTTAAAACCCAATAATATCTCACTGGAATATAAATATTCCTCCTGACATCACAACACTGAGTGAAGAAAGTCACATTATTTCAGCATGAAGACAAACATCAGTATCAGTCATTCATCCTGCTCTCTGTCCCTCCTCTACTGAGGACACTCACTGTCTGCAGGCGGCGTTGTCGTTAACTAGAGTAATCTTGAAGTTATATTCCCTTCATCTGCACCGCAGCCACTCTGCTGTTGAGTTTGTGTGTCTGTGTGCGTGCTCTGTGAGGGGTGACATGCAGAGAGCAGGAGAGAGGCTGCAGAATGATGTTACATGAAAGAATGATGATACATGAAACCGGGTCTCGGTACCGTACATTTGATGAAGTTTCCTGGTTGGCCTCTTCTTTTATGCGCGAGTAAGAACATTTCTACGCACTTATTATTCAATGAGGTCCAGTGACATTTGGTGTTCTGGGGAGCCTCGATGTTTCTTAGTACAACATTCTGTGGTCCTGCAGTGATTTAAGGGTTTCAATTCACAATAAATAAGAATAAATGAATGAATATAAGAATATTGTATTAATTTCTCCCATGATGTCTGTATATGTGTGTGTGTGTGTGTGTGTGTGTGTGTGTGTGTGTGTGTGTGTGTGTGTGTGTGTGTGTGTGTGTGTTTGTGTGTGTGTGTGTGTGTGTGTGTGTGTGTGTGTGTGTTGTAGCACATCGCAAATGGAAATGAAGGGGAGGTGGAACGTCTGCTGAGCGAAGGAGAGATCAACGAGGACGTCAGGATGTGTCACCCCCTCTGCTCCTGTGACCTTTGTGACCTCCAGCTGTCTGGGTCAGCACACACACACAGGAAAGATATATATCAATGAAGCCACTTTAAGAGTCACGTTTTACTGGAAATGACACAAAGACGACATGTTTTTGCCCAGAAAGTCCCTCAAGTTTTCTGTTCTTGTGTACTCGAGTTCATTTCCCCTTTTTTCCTTTTTTATGTTGCACCAGAGCTCATCGAATCAGGAACAAAAAGCTGTTTTGCGATTTCACTTCCCACTCGAACCAATACACACACACACACACACACACACACACACACACACACACACACACACACACACACACACACGTAGTACACGGCTTTTAATTTGTGAAATTTAGAGCAGTTTGTGCTGAACTTCTCGTGGCTGTAAAATGTTCAGAGTCATCTACAGTGGCCCAGAGGGGACATGAGTCAGATTTACAGATAACACTTGACATCACGTTGAGGAAACTGTGAGATAGGTGTGATTTTACAGCATTTTAAGATCATTTAAATAAATTAATAAATTAATAAATTTCCTCAATCACTCGACTGAGTGATGCTCTCAAATTAAACTTGTCAACCATTAATTACTACTGTAAGGTAGTGATGGAAAGTATCTAAGTACGTTTATTCAAGTACTTACGTACAATTTAAAGGTACTTGTACCTTACTCGAGCATTTCCGTTTTCTCCTCCGTTATACTTCTACTCCACTACATCTCAGAGGGAAACACTGTGCTTTTGACTGCACTACATTTACTTAATGACTTTGCAGTTTCAGATTAATATTACAGTGATATAAATATTACGGATCAAAATAAAATGTTAAAAATGAGCTCCACATTTACCAGCTGCAACATTAAAGTGATGAACAGATTAATATATGGTAGTTCAACATGGCTGTCTCCGTAGACGAGGATCCACTCCCTGTGTAGATATAAATGGCTGATTTTAAGGTAACGAAAACACAATGATTCTTATTTTCAGGTGATTATACAGTAAAGATACCATACTTATTATTATATTCCATTTCTGCCCATATATCCCCCTGAATCATACACACTTGACTTTTAAGTAAAATGGGGAATGCACGAATTTTGCTTGTGACACAGTATTTCCACACTGTGGCATGGCCACTTTTTCTTAAGTGAAAGTTCTGAGCACTTCTTCCACCATTGCTGTGACCTAACCTTGGTTGCTTACTTCCTGTTGTAGGCGGTTGAACGACCCATCCATCGTAACACCATTCTCCAGAGACGACAGAGG
Organism: Epinephelus awoara; assembly: GCA_035609425.1. Lineage (NCBI taxonomy): Eukaryota > Metazoa > Chordata > Actinopteri > Perciformes > Serranidae > Epinephelus > Epinephelus awoara. The sequence goes on along the minus strand of CM069298.1, from coordinate 5,313,722 downwards.
TTACACTCCGCTGCACGTCGCTGCCATCTGTGGTGAGCAGCTGTTAACGCGCACACACAAAACATCAGATTCTTTCAGGATGATTTTAACCATAATTTATGTGCGTGTGTTTGTGTGTGTGGCAGGTCAGGCCCAGCTGATTGACCTGCTGGTGTCAAAAGGAGCGCCGGTCAACGCCACAGACTACCACGCCCTCACACCGCTGCACCTGGCCTGCCAGCGGGGATACCAGGGAGTCACGGTGAAAACACACACTCTTGCAATACAGTATTTGACTGTGTGTGTGATCCATGATACAGCACTTCATTTAAGAGAATGACTTGATGCAGCTGAAATCTATGAATTACCATACAGTTACTAAATTACAAAACAAAGAGATCTCAAGAAAAATAAATAAAGATATTTACAGATTAATTCAGATTATGCAGAAAAGAAAGGCAATGATACCATGTAATACAAACAGAATACATTAAACTTAATCATTAATGTCGTCTCTGTCCTCCAGCTGCTGCTTCTGCACTATAAATCCAACACGGACGCTCAGGACAACAACGGAAACACGTCACTTCACCTCGCCTGCATGTATGGACACGAGGATGTGAGTCGAACAATCAAATTTTTAACTCGATGTTTAACAATTTTCAGCCCAGATCCCGTCTTATCTGACTATTTTATGATGAAAACTGTGTGTGCCTAGTGACTGGAACCGTAATGCGCATGTGTGAAAGGTCTCCTTTTTTCAGAGGAACTGCATATTGCAAGTTTACATGACAACGGAGACGCTGACGTTTCCAAAAAATTGCACTCTGGAACCCGTTTTCAAAACGTTGCATTTTCAGGCACCCAAAACGCCGCTGTCGTGTAAATGATCGGCCAAAACGCAACTAAAGTTTTCAGTTGAAATCGTTGTCGTATAAATGGGACCTTAATCTTCAAATAGAAACTTTATTGGTCAACTGGACAGGTTAATTAACATCATCAAAAAATCAAATATTTGCCAGTTGCAGATTCTTCAGTGAGAGGGTTTGCTGACATTTTACCGGGTGCAGCTGCTTCCTGGTTTGTTGTGTTTGCTGCATGGCGTCATACCACACCAGGAGCGTTTTTATTTTTTACTTTAATATACGAAGCAGTTAATCAAGAAATGCAGAATGTAATGGACATGTTAATGGATAATGAAGGTTGATAATAAATGGTGGTGGTCCCACTGTGTGCTGTTTGTCAGTGTGTGAAGGCGTTGGTGTACTACGACGTCCAAACTTGCCGCCTGGACCTGCAGAACGATAAAGGCGACACAGCGCTGCACATGGCGGCCCGCTGGGGCTACGAGGGAATCATCCAGGTACTGCTGGAGAATGGAGCAAACACGGACATCCTCAACAAGAACAAAGACTCGCCGCTGCAGTGTGCTCTAAACTCCAAGGTCAGCAACACACACAGGGAATAAAATGTTCTGAGATTATTAGTGTTCAGTATTGAGCCTCAAAAGGAGGCAACAGGCAGGTTTTCACTCGGCAGGAGCTCCATACAGTTTAAGCTCTTAGAAACAGAAAGCTCATCTTAATATTCAGTATAATATATCGTTTTGAACAATTCTGGTTCTGACTCAGATGTGTTAAAATTTCACACGTTCAAGCTCCTCTGCCTGGATTTATTTCCTATTTTTTCCTGCACTCTTGCATTTTTTCCTGACTCTAAAGCAGTTTTACAGGTTTAACACTCAAAATGATGAACTTTGGAATCCACCAGTCTTTGTTAACAGCTCATAAAAACCTTGTTAACACAGAAGAGACCAGTTAGAAAATGAACTGGCTCACATGTTGGTGTGTGCAGCGTCCTGAGGTTGAATCGATCTGTTCTCACATTGTCCTCTTCTCTCTGACTGGAAGTGTTTCCTTCTTTCTCCTGCTTTATTTAGTGTGGATGCTTCAGCAGCCACACTTATGATATTCAAATCTTTATTCTTATTATTTCAACTCCTTTTTTTGCAACTACTTCTACATTGGTGCTTGCATTTTTCCTTCCTATAACATTTATACTTTTTAAGATGTTAAGCTTCTTTTTTTTAAACTTTTTCTTCCCCATCCAAAACAATGGAGAAATTCCTCAAATCCTCTTAAACCCACTCCACTTTGAACTTCTACTGCTTCTGTATACTGTGAGCTAGAGACTTCATTTAAACTTTAAAATGCTCACAAAGCTTTCAACTATTAAACTTGTGTTCAGCTTATTGATATCTTTTACCGTTTTTGAATTATCGTAATCAACTCTTAAGTGTTTTCAGACATTTTCTGAGCTTGTAATGGGTCTCCATGGGCGGATGTGTCAGAGCGAGTTTGGAGGACTCAACTGTCAGAGTGCAGAGAGCTTCAATTTTCACACTACATACATCATTCTTGGTAGAAATTGGGTAAAACCTGTCCTCTTTCCATCAGTGTTACTTTTGAAGCAATCAGACCTGCACATCTGACACAGTGAGCCTGAAAGTCAGAGAAAGTCCACCAACTGACGCATTGAACTCCATGTTAAGAGAGACTAGAAATCGTTGGAGGACAGCAGATCATACCAGTTATCTAACCTGCAACCACGATCAGATTTTTGACATTACAGACACAAATCTCACACCAGTTATTCCTCAGGTTGTCCTTTTTCTTACAGTATAGAAATTATAATGATCTGGGTTATCGTTTTTGAAGAAATGCCAGCAGGTTGAGGGATGCACCCCTCTTAAATTTAGACCGGGATACACATCTATGTGTATATCCATTTAAGGTGGGGATACCCATGAATGAAAGGGATTAAGGACAGGATACATGTGTGTGTATTTCCACGTTATCTCTTTTTCGAGTCATGTGACTGATGATACGATTGGCTAAAACCACACGTGGGTGAGTGCAAGGGATGTCTATCTATTGGTCAGTGAAGTCACATGACAAAAAAAAAGCTTCGTGATTGGTCAGAATAGGTCAACAACAAAGTAATGGGGCGTCGGTAGCATAGTGGATAGTGCTGGCGCCCCATGTACAGAGGTGATGCCTAGCTGCAGCGGTCACGGGTTCGGTTCTGGCTTGCAACAATTGGCTGCATGTCATCCCCCCACTCTCTCTCTCTCCCTATTTCACACTGTCCTGTCAATTAAAGGCAAAAAGCCCCAAAATAATCTTTAAAAAACAAAAAAAAACAAAAACAACAAAGTAATGCAAAGTCCTCGTTATTGGTTGAATTACACGTGTAGCATGCTTGCACCCGACCCCTCCCCCGTTTATATTCTCTGCCTGGAAAACAGATCGGTCTTTTGACAGCTGTCAATCATGGAGTCAAGCTAGGGGTTATGTTGATTTGTCGAAAACTTTTCGTTGACCCTTTATTCCGTGACTAATTTGTGACGAGAATGTACATTGAAGTGTCCCAAATCCTCAACAAACTCCTGAGGATCATAAGTCAGGTCAGCTGTCACAGCAGAATGAGGACCTTTGACTTTTAAGACTTGTATTTGAGCTTCATAGTAATGTTAGAGAGCTCTCAATTAGCAGCAATAAATAAATAGAAATACAATGCTAACATATGATTGATGAAAGTTTATGATATCTGAGGTTGATAATCATGGTTGATGAAAAAAGAATAACAATTATGTGCATGTGTGTGTGACACAGATGACCAAAATCATCACCTAAATGTGACTGATGTGCAGTGAAGGGCTGTGATCCTCCAGAAAAGGGTCTCTAAAGTCAATGACCTCATCGCCCAATACTTCCTGGGCAGCTTCAGATGTCACCATAAAACTGCCATCGACATTTTCCGCTCCTGATGGTCCTGGAGTTGAGTCTATGTCTGATAGCAGGCTGCCCTCTGTTGGTGTCTCCATGCCATCCTCTGGCATGACAGCGGTCAGGTCTGTGCTCTCAACAGACCTGATGTCCTCACTGGAGGGGACTGAGGCAGTGGGAGACATCGCCTTGTGTGACACACAGGCAGATGAAGCCAAGTCTTGTCCCAAGTCTTCAACAAAATGGAGGTTCTTACTGGAGGTGACTGAGGCAGTGGGAGACACCACTCTCTGTGACACGCTGTCAGATACAGCCAAGTCCTGTCCCAAATCTTCAAGAAACTCCAGAGGATCAGAGGTCAGGTCTGCTGTCACAGCAGCCTTGGTCCTACTGGAGCGGATCTTATTCCTGGGTCTTGCTCCAAAACAGCGCTCCCAGTAGTGCCTAAATGCAGGCTTCATGTGTATGCAAATACAATGATAACGTTTGATGATAAATACATACATAGCAGCAATAAATAAATAAATACAAATACAATGATACATGATTGATGATAAATAGCAGCAATAAATAAATAAATGAATAGAAATACAATGATAACACATGATACACATGATAATCATGGTTGATGATAAAAAGAATAACAATTATCGGATCTTATTATCCCTGGGCCCCGAGGAGCACTTCTTCCTGTGTCTGCCATGTCTGCCTGCAGATCTTTCATCTTTTCTGTCAGACGTCTGTGTACTGACAGGTGCAGGCATAGCTTGTGTTTCTCCTCTATACTCAGCAGACTCTCGCTGCAGGTCAAAAAAGTCTCTCAGCTCTGCCTCCACCTTTTGTTGGGTGGAACAAACCGCTGAGCACTCACCTTCAGCCTCCGACTGGGAGCATTCCTCAGCCTCCTCAGCCTTCCACCTTTGGACTGACTGCATCAGGCCTTCAGCATCATGATAAGCCCTGTCAAAAATCTCTGTCATGGCTATGGCCTGTTCTTCAGAGAGGACAAATGTCTCTCCCTGCTGCTCTGTACAGCACCGCTGGGGGTCAAAAAACCTCTTCAGATTTTCCCTCAGCGTCTCCCTGTAAGAGCCAGCCACTGAGGGTGAACCTCCAGCCAAATTGCTTTTAGCCCATTCCTCTGCATGACACCTGCTGAATGCCTGCATCATCTCAGTAAAAAACTGAAATGCGCAGTCCCAGGAGTCACATAGCAGTTAGCAGTGAGCTCATAGGTCCAGGTTGATATTCACACACACACACACACACACACCAGCACGCGTCATGCACTCACACAGCCCTCATTCCCATCACACTCGCACCCCGCACCCATTCAATATATACTCATTCAATCCCAAACATGCCATTAACTCACAGAACATTGACATTATAACCGAACATTTACTGCAGGGTTGCTACAGTAACTTAGCCTACACAGAGCAGTGGAAATGTCCGTGCAGCTGCAGACGGGTGCGGCTGGATGATGGATGCGTACATGCTGATTCAGGTGCTATCAGAGCCGATCCGCGCATCACTATGGCTTAATAATCAACTCAGTCAATAAAAACAACCGGCAATTACCGGATAACGGAAAGGTGGGCACAGTTATCTATATAAAATACACAGACTAACTAACTGATTGACTAACAAACAATTGAAAATTGGGGGAAAAAAAAAAAAAATAGCTTGCACCGTTAGCTCAGGTAAGGGAAAGCAGCTGACCGGAAGTCATGCACACAAACACGTAAGTTGATCACTGTTTACTTCCGTGTTTGAAAATAAGGTGAATAAATAAAGTTTGATGATTAATCGATTAGTTGAAGATTATGCGCGACTGTAGTCGACCAAGATTTTCTTTGGTTGACTACAGCCCTAGTCTTCACAACCAACTGGCAAATCTCATAGGTTTGGAGGAATGGACCTCTAAAAGGTTAATTAGTTAGGTCAAAATAGATTGAGAGATGCAACCATGCATTGCATCTTATCTTAGCTTCACAGTCTCAATGCTAACTTAACCACTAACTATTTTGGGTCATGACTATAAGTTTAATGCTAAAATAGATGGTTTTCAAATGAAAAAAAAAAAAACACCTTAGCAAAAGAACACATTCTTTTCTTTTTGTTTTTTTAGCAAAAGCTCTGACCTCAAGGGGAAACTGAATCAGCAGAAGTACACCCTGAGTTGAATCTTCAGAGCTTTGACAACAAATGATAAGTCAATAAGAGATAAAATGGCCAGTTAATGAATTTATTTACATTTTGGTGTCAAATTCAATTAGCTAACTCGGGAAAACCGGAGTACCCCGGAGAAAACCCGTACTACCTAAACAGTCAGCACACAAACTCACAAAGGCTCAGGACCGACAATCGAACCCTCACCTGTGAGATCGCACTGCTGACTCCTCAGATAGTCTTAAGAGCTCAAGTCCTCAAGTAATGTTTCTTACTCCAAAGTCACTGCCCTGCAAAGGCCAGTGGAGCAAGAGGTAACCTGGAGGTTACCTGAATGGAGGTAGGACTTGAGCTCACGATTACATACATGTTGAAGGAAAAAAGGGCTCACCCCCATGTTTTCCTTCAACATGTATATTATGTGTCACCTAAATGTGACTGCCCAGTGCAATGAAGGGCTTTGAGATCACTTTGCCCATGCTGGAGAAGAACCTGGAGATGGCATTGGGCCTCTTTGCTGCTTTCTTCAGGTGACGTTTAAAGGTGGAGGCTATGTAGTTGTCCACCCCGGGTTCACCCTCTTTTATCGCAACCCACACCATCTGTGCACTGCCACAGTGTTTGCGAAGGTCCTTAAAAACATTCTTAACAAGACTGTCGAATGTTTCTGGGAGAATTTCAAAATCTTCTCCCTCAATTTCAGCCCATATCCTGTCAGACAGGCGGTCCCATATGGGACGTGGGTTGGTGACCTTCCTTGCTTTCCTAAAGGTCCTTGTAACCAGCTTCTCCACAAGGACCGTGACAGACAATTTGCTGATGTTTGTCTGTGTCTCCATGCCTTCCATAGCCATGCTTTCCAGAGGGACAGCGGTCGGGTCTGCGCTCTCAGCAGACCCGATGTCCTCACTAGAGGCGACTAAGGCAGTGGGAGACGCCGCCTTGTGTGACAAGCAGGCAGATGAAGCCAAGTCTTGTCCCAAGTCTTCAACAAACTGTAAGGCCTCCCTGGAGGCGACTGAGGCAGTGGGTGACACCGCTCTCTGTGACACAGTCTGGAGGTCCTCACTGGAGGACCCCTCGTCTTCAATAGACGGGAGGTCCTCACTGGAGGACCCCTCGTCTTCAATAGACGGGAGGTCCTCACTGGAGGCGAGAGACGAAGTCGGAGACACCGCTCTCTGTGACACATTGTCTGATGCATCTAGGTCTTGTCCCAAATTCAGACGTGTACCTCCAGCCAAATCAGCCTTTGTCTCTGCCAGCAACCTGTTGAATTCCTGCATCATCTCAGTAACAAACTGAGATGAGTGGTCCCACTCTGAAGTAGACATGTCGATTTGTTCTGGCTGTATGTCCTTCTTACTGGAATCCAAACAACTGTGTCTCAACACCTGTTGGATAAAAATATTATGTACCTATGGTCCTATTTACAAACCTTCTATTGATGTCCTGTGATGTCACAAAGAAAAAGTGAGTGACGTCACAAAGCCCCGCCCCTTTGTGATGTCACAAATGCCCACACCATAGCTGTGTTCGAAACCGTCCACTCACTCCCTCACTCCCTCCCTCACTCACTCCCTCACTCACTCCCTCACTCACTCACTCTTCCCTGTTTCGTGTTTTCTATACAGTGCACTACATGGGGAGCGACTGAACGAGATTTCGGACACTAACTGAAATTTTCTGAACGTCGTTGCGTCAGCAGCTGCGCCACATACTTCTGTGTCGCAGGTGAACACGCCGAGCATCATGTAAACAAACCGGGCGCTTCGAGGATGACCGAGCTGTGTGGTGGTTGTACTTGTTGTCAACAAATTGTTGAAATGTCAACGGTGTGGACGTTTGGTTTTGTCAGCTACAGCTGTGTGTCTGCATTGTGAGCTGTAATAGCCCACGATAGTGCACGAGCTACAAGCTGCCTGGCTCGTGCGGGCTAAGTGGATATTGTTAGCTCGTGAGCTAACGTTACCGGCTAGCATGCTATTCGTTTCTTTTCTCTTTGCGGTTGTTGTTGTTCTTCTTCTCCTCTGGTAAAAGACGACCGCATTGCATTGTGGTATACAGGAGTAAAATGGTTTGTTCACTCACATTTGCTGTGCATTGTGGGTATTTTGTAGTCCACTATATAGAGTGCCTAAGTCACGTGACACTCATGGGACCTTAGATCGGAAAAAATATGAATGGCAGTGAATGAGGAGAGCAATGTTATCTTTTGGTCCCGTTTGAGTTGTGACATGAAATCCAAATATGTTGTTAATGAATTTAAAACATAAACTTTAAGGTCAAGAAAGTCATACTTTGTGGTAAAACTGTTGAGATGTAAGCTTTTGAAAAAACGTAATTAGAAAAACTACACAGGAGGCGGTCGCGTATGTGACGTCATAACTTTCGCTCGCTTCCTGCAGCTTGGAGTGACTGCGACCTGGCACAAAACACACAGACATCTTCAATCATAAATTGATTAATCATAAAAAGTGGAATTTCAGCGCGGAGGCCAAGCTGCAGGAAGCGAGCGAAAGCTTTGACGTCACATATGCAACCTCCTCCTGTGTACTCTTGAGTCTTTCTAATTAACCCTGTTTCAAAAGCTTACATCTCAACAGTTTTACCACAAAGTATAACTTTCTTGACCTTAAAGTTTATGTTTTAAATTCATTAACAACATATTTGGATTTCATGTCACAACTCAAACGAACAAACTCAGTCTCACAAATGTCCACCCCTTTGTGGTGTAAGTGCCCACACACCCACCCACCCAACACACACACACACACACACACACACACACACGGAACATTGATGTCACTCAGAAGTGCTTTGAACTGGATACAGAATCTCATTCATTACAATCACAGTTAATTACTTTATGAAATACTCAACTTTTGGGGGGAATTTTTTCCCCATTCAAATGGATGGCAGAACGTTCAAATTCACCACAAATTATAGTTATTTCAAGCATGTTCAACTCCTGTCTCCTCATTCATACCTTCACATAGAAACTCCATTCAAACCTTGACATGTCCCACATCAGGGTCCTGCACTGGGTCGGGTACCCACAAAAACAGCTGTTTTTCGGGTGTTCTTTTTTAAACACATTTTTTCTCGGGTTCGGATCTGGGTGGAAAAAATAACATGCGGGTCGGATCGCGGGTTTTAGATAAACTCATCAGTCATTAGTTCGGTAAACTACAGATAATATCTTGGTTTTTATTTACTCTCTGAGGATCGCCTCTGCTATTTCGCAACGGTCATTGATTCAGCTGTTTACACGCGTTTCACCATCTAATAACACAATTTGTGATTGGACGACAGAATCAACATGGCTGCCACCGTCAAGCAAGCGCCGCTTCCAAAACAGTAAATAATTATTTAGGTATTTGAGAATTAAGTGGATAAAACGTACAACTGTCACTTTATAATGTTTCTGAAGTGTTTCCCTGATGGATTACTTCTCTCCTCGATGGATTCTAAAAACACATGACGGTTCGTAACTGCTGAACGTCGCTCTGGACAGAAAGTAAGTCTGTTATTACACATGTAAAGTTCCCTTACATAGATTAAAAGTTTAAAAGCATTAAACGTAACAAACAAGTGCTTTTACACTCGTATGGGAGAAGAACACAGAGGGTTGATGATGGAGCTGAAGTCAGGTTTTTATTGTGAGAGCTGCTTCATTCAGGTCGTTGTTTACTTACTGGCACCTTAACTGTGGCGATATGCTGTTCAATATTCAGCCAATATGACCCAAAATGATTACTTTAAATCCGGGTTATGGGTCAGGCTGTGGGTCGTGTTTCAACGGGTCGGACCGGGTTGCAGTACTAATTGGCCTGATGCGCGGGTTTGCAGTTCGGTTGCGGGTTTGTACGTCGCCGGGTCGGGTCGGGGCGGATCTTGAAAACTTGACCCGTGCAGGACTCTGTCCCACATGTTGTGTACGTTTTGGGTTTGATTCAACTTTCAAAACACAATGTAACTTTTTAGAATATTTAAACTTGTTTGAAGCTTGGTTAAAAACGCCCTTTTCAGGTTTTTCACGTATGTGTGTATTGGACAGAATCTTCTCAGCGGGAGTGGAGGACTCAACTGTCAGAGTGCAGAGAGCTTCCTCAATATTTCTCTCCAACTCACTGTCACGCCCACAATTTCTACTCTACATACATCATTTTTGGTCAAAGTGGAGTAAAACTTGTGCTTTTTCAAACACTGTTTCGTCAGAAGCAAACAGACTTATACATTTGTCACATTGAGCCTGAAAGTTAGAGAAACTCCACCAACTGACGCTGTTGAGCTCAGTGTTAAGTGAGACCAGAAATCATTACCAGTACTACTTCTATTATTACTAGTAGTAAAAGTAGTACTGCTTCTACTACTTATACATTTTTTGATTACTTACTACTTCTACATACCTTTAGCTACAGAAACCATTCAAATGTCATAACATCTGCTCTGTCAGTCATTAACAGATGTTTCTGGTAATATGTCTGATTTTTCTGTACTTTCGCTGCTCTAAAAAGATAGGTGCCAGTGGTGTAACTTGTGCAGGCTACAGATTTAGAGAATAGTAGTTTTTTCTTGTAAAGTTATGACTTTTAGAGTTTTTTTCCTGAAAATATTACGCCCTTCTGCAGCTCAATATTAATAGTTTATATTTTTCCCACAGTGGCCCTAATATGGCTTTGTACTTTACTGAATCACTACATGAGCAGTTAAGTTTTTGATAAATGTGGGAACTGACCTTCAGAGAGACTTAATAAAAGCTGCTGCAGATTATTAGAGGATAAAAAGACATCAAAGCGTTGTTCACTCCATCTAACCTGACATTGTTTTCATGTTTCGGAGCTCTGTAGTTAATCTGATCAGCTGCTGCTGTTTCCCGGAACTGAAAGTGTTTGAACGGCCGGGTCGTGGGAACACAGTCTGATCTTCTTCAGCTTTCATCCTGCAGAGAACCTGACCTCAGATCACCTGAAATAATTTAATATCACCCTAAAAATATAAAGTGGCTGATTGATGTGTGTGTTTTACGTCCTTGTAGATCCTCGTGTTGTTGCAGTCGAATCAGAACGGACGTCAGCGCAGCGGCAGCGGAGTGGATGTGAGTCTGATCTCCTCTCTTGTTTCAAGTAAACTGGAAGAGTCAGAGGTCACAGGGTCCAGACCTGATGACCACCAGATATTCATGTGACCATAAAATGATCAGCAGCTGCTAGAAATACCGTTTAAGGATAACTGATACTTTTTAAACTTTATTTTCCCAAGTTTTTGAGTCGAACTGGCGAATGAGAACAATAATTTTTGAAACTGGCCCAGTGTTCAGCGAGAGCGCTGCAGGGGTATTTGTGCACTGTCAGTGTTTGTTTTTGCCACTGACAGGCTCAGATTGTTACTTTCAGTGTCTGATAACATTATGAAAGGATCCCTACAGAGTGAGACCTGTTTGTTAAAGAGTAAGATCCTTTTTGTCTCACAGGAAACAGCCACAAAATCACCATCACCAAACCCACCAGACTCCATTTAAATAAACACTAATTTTATCATCATAAAACACACTTCATTCAGACTGACTAAGAGCAGCTTGGTTTGTCTTTCTACTGTTCCAGCAATCACCAACTCTGGTGTGGTTAAAATAAACTCTTAATTCACCCAGTTAGATGTGAAAATGTTCTGGCTTTATGCATGCTAAAATTAGTTTATTTAAATGGAGTCTGATGGGTTTGGCGATGGAGATTTTGGGGCTGTTTCTTGTTAAACAAAAATAATCTTAAAATTTAACAAAAGGTCTATCTCTGTAGGGATCCTTTACATATTGTTGTCAGACACTGAGGCCCCTTTTACACGACGATTTCAACTGAAAACGGTAAACTTTAGTTGCATTTTTGCCGATCGTTTACACGGCAGCGGCATTTTGGGTGCCTGAAAACGCAATGATTTGAAAACGGGTTCCAGAGTGCAACTTTTTGGAAATGGCAGCGTCTCCGTTGTCATGTAAACTTGCAGTATGCAGTTCCTCTGAAAACGGAGACTTTTCGCACATGCGAAGTGTAGATCTGTTACTGTAGCAACTCCTCCACTTTGTCCATCCAGACAAAGTTATCTGTGCATACTTTCGCTATTGTGTCTTCTTTGTTTTGGTTTGTAATCACCACGTTGTAGAGGAAGGCGCATGGCGTCATTCCGTGATGTTGCTTTGCAAATTTACACTGCCACCCATTGGCCTGGCGTGCATACTACAGCATTTCCAGTAGATTTTGCGGCTCCGTGTGAACGGGGATCGTTTCAATTACGTCGTCATATAAACGCATAAGATGCATAAAATGCAAAGGACAGACTTTTCCGTTTTTAGAGAAACCGTTGTCGTCTGAACAGGGCCTGAGAGTAACAATCTGAGCCTGTCAGTGGCAAAAACAAATACTTTTAGTGGATGCAAATTGACAGTGCAAACATGCTGCAGCCCTCGCACTAAATACTGGACCACATTCAAAAACGGTTGTTTCTTTTAGTGACTGAGACACAAAACATGGGAAATAGGGTCCAGGTAAAAAAAAAAATATTGAAGTTAACCTTTAAATCTAGAAATTCTTGACTCCTTTCTGCAAAAGAAATTTCTCCCTTTGGATAACAAAGTTTTCTACCACTATGACTACTACTTCATCCCAAAGTCCCATTTTTTTATCACGTATTTTAGCGGCAAAGCTTGTTAAAGGTTTGCCTAGAAAAAGTTTTGATGTTTGATGAAGTGTTTTGTGTGAGTACAAAGGATCTGAATACTTCCTCCATCACTGTTTGTAATAAGTGACTTTTGTTTTATAATCCAGTAAAAAGTTAAATGTCAGGATCAGATAGAATAGAAATGGAAATTGTCATTGTACAAGAATACAACAACAAAATTAGGAGCGCTACTCCTGATCAGTGTAAAAAAAAAAGGACACAAAAACACCTTCAGCTGACAACACAGGTTCTAAAATAAGAAGCAAAATTAATACATTTTTATTGCACAAGTATAAATGTAATTATTGCAGTAATATGAATGTAATATTGCAAATATACAGCAGAGCAGCATGTAAACTGAAACAAACCATTTCCTTTTATGAAAAACAAGTTGCTTAGTAATATTTTTAAATGATTTCTAATCTGAAAAACACTCATAAGATACAGACCTTAGATTAATTCTGATCTCTGTTTCCTCAGAACTGAAAACACTGTAGTTTTTTTTTTAATTTACATGAAAATGTATTTTTGCACCTGTAGTTAGTTTTGAGTTCAGATTGAGTGGATAAAACCTGCACATATTTGTTTTTCCTCAGTCTCCCAGTCGCTCCCCTCTGGCCTCAGACTGCAGCAGCCGTCGCTCCTCCATCTCCAGCACCTCCTCTCTGGGCTCCGAGGCCAAACCAGAGGGAGAGCGGGTCCGACACAGAGAGGTAACACACCGCAAAACACCTGATGCACAGAAAAGCAGAAGCAGTTTAGTGAATTACATTTAGCTGTGGCTGTTTCCATGGTGACTGACGCTGTGTGTATGTGTTTGTGTGATTGACAGGTTGAGAAGCTGCTGCGTGCCGTGGCAGACGGTGACGTGGAGATGGTGAGAGCAGTTGAAACAGTCACATTTTCTCCATCTTAACATCCTGTGGACTCGTTCATCAGTGCTGGTTCTGTGTGTGTGTGTGTGTGTGTGTTCAGGTGCGTTACCTGTTGGAGTGGATGGATGAGGAAGAGGACGAAGGAGAGTTTCGGTCTGAGGCTCTGCTCTGCCACCCACTGTGTCAGTGTCCAACCTGCGCTCCCACTCAGAAGGTAACGTCACAGAGACAAAATCAAAACCAGAGACACCCAGGAGACAGTTTATTAATCTGACACTCTGTGTGTCCTCTGTGTGTGTCCTCTGTGTTTGTCCTCTTTGTGTCCTCTGTGTGTGTCCACTGTGTGTGTCCTCTGTGTGTCCTGCAGCTGTCAGTCATGCAGGCCGGAACTCTCGGGGTTAACAGCTGTAACATTGACGGTTTCACGCCGCTCCACGTCGCCGCCCTGCACGGACACTCTGCGCTGGCCGCCCTGCTGATCCGCCACGGAGCCAGCGTCAACGCCCGCACCAACCAGAGCGCCACACCGCTTCACCTGGCCAGCCAGAACAGCCACGTCCAGGTAGGGGCGAGGTGTACAAATATAAATAGTTAATGAGCAAGTTATAGTCATGAAGAGCGGTAATATTTTCTAATATACATCATCATGTGTGTGTTTCATTGTGTGTGTGGAGAAATTATTAGCAAACAAAAAGTCATCAACACTTTCTTAGTCATTGTAAGACATGAACATCTCACAGTATTCGTCATCATGTTGTCTCACTTTTTTAAAGGAGATTAATTATTAAAGAAGTTGTTAATAATAATTACCTCTGTTTTGTTTTGATAGAGTTAACCTGTTGTGTCATGCTAGTGATGAAAATATATTTTTTTACAGTGGCTTGTTAATAAGAAGTGGGTCAACAGCAACATGATTTATCTCTGCAGTCAGGAACTCTGCTTCAGGCTTTAACAAGGCTCACGGGTGCCACCCTGTGGCAAAAAGGCAGCACTGCAGAAAAAAAGATTTAAAGGGCCATTTTCTCATTAGATATGCGCTAATGTGTATATATTTTAGGAAGATAAATCTGAACATCTGATAAAGCCAGGTGCAAAAATTCTTTTTTCATTTTGTTTACATATGAGATGAAAAAAAAATTATAGAGGGATTCAAGGATATCTGCTTTCATTACCTGGAAAATCAAAATATACTGTCCGTAGCCTTAAAAATCGATTTTCAACATATTTTTGGGAATAAAATGTCACATAAATCAGGCTAGGAATGATTTATTAACAATTCTCTATGTAAATATCTTCAGAATATAGCTAGGTGTATAACTAGAGAGTTTGGTGTACATAGGTGCTGCAGAGGCTGAGATGCTCGACTTGGAGTATGACAAAAAACTCATTTTGAGAAAACAGCATTGGCCGTAGTGCCAGTCCAGGTGTGCTGTGGGATTTTGTGGTCACCACACATTATTTTTGCATTATTCAACTGGGTCTGTGGAAAACGTTATGAATGAATTTTAACTGACTGTTTCAGTATGTTGTGTGCACCCATTTCCTAATTAAAAGGGTAAACGCTACCACAAAATATTTGATTTAAATTAATTTTTTTTTAAATCACAGGGAACCCATTTGTCACCGTTTGGGCGATGAAATTATAAGTGTGTGACATATCACATTGTCTTACATGATTTTTTGTTTAATTATATAACTTATTGGTGCTTTGGTATAATTTTAAAAAGTTTAAAATTAGCTCTTGAGTCGTTTTGTTAGTAGATATTCCACGAGTAATGATTGGTTGTCAGTTGTTATTTGATATTCGCAAATAAAAACAAACATTTAAGTTGTGATAAGAGTAATAACACATGGTATAGAGGCTGTTGTGCACGGATATACAGTAAATACAGGAGTGCCTTGAGATTTTGGCCCGGGCACAAAAAGTTTGAAAACCACTGCACTAAAGCAACAAATGTGGATTAATCCGCCGCTGAAAATAGTCCCCAACAAATCACTGTTTTCTCCTGTTAGATAAAAACTGCAGTAGGCAGCTGTTTTAGGTAATTACTGATGAAACTATAGATATGTGTTTTTAAATGGGCTTGGGACTGAGAGCCACTGACAGGAAGTCAGTCATGTTGGTTTGGGTCATGAGATTAAAGGATAACACCAGCCTTAAATGAAACAAGATTTTTACAGTATATTATTTATAATGTACTCAGAGAAATGAAACTTCATGGTTGTTATGAGTCATACCGACAGTCTGACTGAAATGTTGTGACTGAAGCATAAAACAAATATGCCACTTTATTATAAAATAATCAGCATGTGAAGTGAAGTGTGTTCGTGTCCGCCGTGTGTTTTAGGTGATGAGGTTTCTGCTTGAGTGCAACGCCAAACTGAACAAGAAGGATCATTATGGCAACACACCTCTGATACAGGCCTGTCTCTGTGGAAACCTGGAGACAGTCACCACCTTGTTACAGGTAAACACTGACGCCACTTTCACACGTTCACCACCTGATTTAACATGTTGGACGGATTCAGATCCTATAATTCGGTAAAAGCTCTGACACCACTCTGTGAAGTGCAGTCTGGGCCGGTTGCACAAAAGACGTTAAGTTTTTCCTCAGAGTCCCAGTTAAGGTTTCCTTCATAATAAAACTGGTTGCACATAACACCCTTAAGTCTTCTCCTCGAGGTTTCCTTAAAATGTGCACGATTTAAGTATTTCTCATTATCTTGGTCTTGTACTTAAAGAATTGCTTAAAGGGGAAGTTGCATTTTTTACAACCTGGACCTTATTTCTGGTATTAAATAATGACCCGGATGATGATGACAAGCAACTCTAGCGATTCATAAAAACATATTGGTGAAATGAACGAGTTTCGCGGCAGATAATGTGTTATTTAGAGCCTCATTGTCGCTGCCCCGATCACTCCCACTATATGGATGTACGTGGCTCTCGCGGATCTAAATATCTTCCGAAGGACTCCAAATGACACCAAACTTATCTGGGTGAGTAAACAACCGTATTTAATGCCAGAAATAAGGTCTGGGTTGTAAAAAACGGAACTTCCCCTTTGAAGTTTGTTTACCATTGGACCTTATTAGTCAAAGTAAGGACAAAAGAAATACATCTTCACTGCATCATGACTGAGTTGATGGAGATAAATGATTTTTAAAAAAAAAAGCTTTGCAGGAAGAGTGTTCTGCGACCAGGAGAACCAGATGAACACGCTTAATGATGAGGAAATGATTTTGAGCCATACATTTTACTGGAAGTAAATTTATGATTGTGACCGTCTGGTTTTGGATCACTCACCTTTCCAAAGCTGCGCTCTTCTGGTTTCTTTACAAATAATGGTTGCTCTGAGGTTTTATGCAACGGGATCTTTCCAATCAGTGACTGGCAAAATATTTCATTTGAGCTTAAGTGTCATACTTAAAGAGAAAACGTAGGGTGTTTTGCGCAAGCAGTCCCTACATCCTAAACCTTACTTATGTAAAACTATTATCACCAAAATGTACTGAAAGTGGAAGTATGTTTAGTGCAGTAAAATATTCCCTGTCAATGTTTTCCTTCTATCTGATGTTTTTGGATTAATGTTCCTGCTGCATGAATGTGTGTGTGTGTCATTTTACTGCTGGAGATGTTTCAGGTTGTGCTCATTTTAGCTCCTTTATGTCCTGTTGGGTAGTTTAATCTACAGCAATGCATCATATATCTCTGTATATGCATTTTCCAGCTGATCTAAGAGGGTTTTTTTATCCTTCAGCTTATCACAAACATTCATCATCAGCACATCTGGAGATACATGGTTTTCACTGGACAGGAATGGGATGATAAACTCTTAAATACCTTAAATTCTCCCTTAAGAAACGTACTCGTCACTTTAACGGCTTAATGAGTTGTGTATCGTGTGTCCGTGCAGAGTAACGCGTTGGTGAACGTGGTGAACCTTCAGGGGAACACGGCCCTCCATGAGGCAGTGCGGGGTGGACACCAGGCGCTGGTGGAGATGCTGCTGAGGGGTGGAGCCTCTCCTGGCGTCAGGAACAAGAGGCAGAGGACACCACTTGACTGCGCCTATGAACTGGGTGGCAAGGTGACTTTGCACACACGACGGGACACTGAAACTTATTTTACTAAACTGTTATGTCTAATTTGTAAAATGTAAACTGTCTTTAGACGAGTTTGTCGCATTTAAGAGGCCAAAAGAAGTGTGTCAGTGCGGACATGAGCTGTCAGATTATATTATCACTTTGTTATTTTTATAATTTCCGCACTCCTGCCATGGAATCCAGGGAAATGAGCTGCAGTATCATTTTTAAGATCTTTATAGATAGATCTTTTGTGCTGCTGGGTGGAAGATTTGTGTGAAGCATCTATGTTTCCACAGACATGGATGTAAACTGTAAGAGAAACTTGACTGGTGGCGGAGTCACACAACCTCAGGGCGGTAATTCTAGTTATTCATCTGAAATGAGTCAGAATCAAACAATTCATATTGAAGAATTGGCAGTGATAAGAATAAAAATATGATTAGTAAAACTAATTTTTAACATTTTCCTCTGCAGAACACGGAGATCCTGAGAGCTCTGCAGAAAGCATCTGGACTTTCTCCTGATGCTGAACCAATCAAACTCCTCTCTGTGCCCAAAGGAGCTCTGGGTAATTATATCAGAATTAATTCATTCATGTTGTCCACTCTGCCTCTAAGAGATAAAAGCTTGAAACAAAACAACTAATGCCTACTGAAATTTAATTTGTTCTTATCAGATGTTTTGTCTTCAAGAGTCACTCCATTAATTTTGTAGCAAAACTCATGTGATCAGACTCTGTCAGTAATTACTGAGGATTTAATTTCCCTCGTTGTCGATTCAGCTCATTCGTTCGTCCAGCGTCTGCGGCTGCAGGATCACGCCAACGGCAGGAAACAGAAGCTGGCTCAGTCCATCAGCAGGTAGCCTCTCAATGAGCTTCAGCTCCCACACAAACCTGTAACAACATTAAAGTCATAGTCTTAACTCTGTTCTTTTATTCAGGATCCAGCAGATGAAGAAAGGATCCTGTGCTCCTCCCTCCAGGTGTTCAACAAACCTGAACCAGGTACACATCTGCACATGCTCTCCGTCTGTTTTTAGCCATGCTAACGGGCTCATCATCCTCAGAGGAATAATCCGATTGACTCTAGTGATTCCTGACTTTTCCTGTACCCTCTTACCCTTCTTTCTCTTGTAGAAAAATGTGAAAGATTGAGTTGTTTTTTTCCACCTGGATCTGTACACTCTCCTATTTTAACCCAGCACACACAAACCTGCATTTATTTTAACAGGCTTATAATGACTATCGCACATTCACATATACTACGTTTTTATGCCTTTGAGCCGATGATAGCCGTGGCCAGAGGTTGTCCGTCAGTCTGTCCCATTCTTGTGAACAGGATTTCTCAAAAAGAATTTCCTCAAATTTGGCACAAATATTCACTTGGACTTCAGGATGAACTGATTAGATTTTGGTGCTCAAAGGTCAAGGTCACCATGACCTTGCATCCATCTCGCTCTTGTGAAAGCAATATCTCAAAAGCAGCTTGAGGAAATGTCTTCAGATTTGGCACAAATGTCCACTTGGATTTAATGATAAACGTATTAGATATTGGTCGTCAAATGTCAAAGGTCAAGGTTACTGTGACCTCATCTGTCTCATTCTTGTGAGTGTAATATCTCAAGAACACCTTGAGGGAATTTCTTAAGATTCGGCACAAATGTTCACTTGGACTTATCAGTGTCTGACAGGATAAAATAATGAAGTGATGACATTTTATATCCAAAAGGTCAAAGGTCAACTACACTGTGACATCATAATGTTCTGCATAAAACACTTCTGGCCATTATCCAACATCACAAGTGCTGTATCGTAGGCAACTGGACTTGCTTTAGTCTCTTGAAGACGTTTCATCTCTCATTCAGGAGGCTTCTTCAGTTCTCACAGACTGGTGCAGAGTCACAGGCTTTAAACTCCGTGTAAGTGTGAATCCTTACAGAGTCGTTGAGGTCACATGTGACCTGAGTTTCACAGTTGTTAAGGTCACATGTGAGTCGTTGACCCACCCTTTGACCACCAGTCCCTTATAAACTAAAGAGGCCTCTTGGATGAGAGGCGAAACGTCTTAAAGAAACTCAAGCAAGTCCAGGTGCCTGTAATGTAGCACTTGTGTTTACTATGACCTGGATGTTTGAGAATCGTCACCAACATTATTCAGCGTCATATCTCAGGAACAGAAGGGGAGACATTTTGTTAGATAGTGAATTGGTGACTCTTTGGTATCCACCTTGAAACTGTGCTGATTGTATAGATCCTCTGTGCTGCCAGGTTGAAGATGTCTATGAAGCATTCATGTTTTCACAGACATGGATGTAAACTGTAAAAGATACTTGACCGGTTTGTCGAAGCATAAAACTGCGGGACAGTAATTCTAGTTTGTAGAGCTGATTCTTGTGCGCGCACAGTGAGAGCATAGAAGGAGAGAGAAACATGCTGCTGCCAGAGGAGCAGCTTACTGAGTTTACTCTGAGCAGCAAGTCGCTGAAAGGGTCTGAAAAGTTTGGGGGCTGTTCATAAAATATTCAGGACACCTAGGTCTAACAAAGCCATTGATTCCACATTACTGAACTCCCCTTTTTGTAACTTAACTCCTCTGTGGAGCCGAGAGGAAGGTCCCAGCCATGCTTGTTGTCAACAAGTTGGAATATTGCCATTCACAATATGAATATTTTTATCATAAATTATACTGGTGTCATTGTGAACAATAATTATTGTGAACATGACAGCATGAAACTTTCCTGTTCAATAAAGTTGTAAAAATATGACCTTTCAACTGGCACCACCCTAAAGACAAACAATTTTTACTTGTTTTAGACTTGTTGCTGCTTTCTTTGTTTTTTGTGGCGTTTGCAACCATCTTCATCCCAGTCTTTATGGTCCGAGCTTGTTTTTTGTTCCCAGGGGAATCCAGACAGGAGGAGAATAAGGCGAGGGGAGACGGTGGAGGTCAGCAGCCCCTCTGCAAGCTTTGACGTCAGGCCCGGGCTGAGAGAGCAGCGGCCCCTGGGTCGCTGTCACACCCTGGACTCAGGAGAACAAACACTGGAGCTGCCGGTGCCCACACACACTCCCAACACGACGGAATACACTCCACATGAGGGTAATCAGACAGATGACACACACACTGAGAACACAGCAGGTGTTCAGATGTCCAGGGACGACTCAAAGGCCGAAACCAGTGAAACACAGTCCGCTGATGAGTGCAGCACCGGCAGTGAGATCTCTCCATCATCTGCCTCTAATGCACTGACTCAGGCTGATGATCCGTCTGAACCCAGTCCCACACACACCTCAACCACTTCCTCTGCTTCACATGATGGCACCGAGCCGCATGACACCAACAACCTCCGCCCTCTGAACAGTGAGCCGGAGTTACCTGACGATCAGACTCACACTGACACGGAGGCTTTGCAGTCAGAAAGCAAGGACGCAGACTCTAGCCCCGCCTGCCCCGCTGACCTCCACCCCACAGCCGCGACCGATAGAAGCGAACAGAGAGACGCTAACCAAACACCAGAGGGGAGCGCAGAGTCGGATCATTGAAGCTGCGCTTGAAACCGAGACGTTGGTGAGGAATCATTCAGAGAGGTTATAGAGGAGCACAAAACAGACTTTTGTTTCCCTCAAGGTAACACCAAAAATGAAAACAGGAAGCACACAGTTTCAGATCAGACGTGACAATGACTGTGACGAAGCTGATTTAAACTGTCGAAGGAGAAAGTGCACAGTAAAGTCACAGTTCTGGGTCCGACTTTGACTCCTACCAGCTGAAAACAGTTCTTTCAACAGTTTTAATTCTACAGAAACAATGCAGTAATAGAAAGTTGTAAGTGGTCAAAGGGTCGGTTCACCCAACTTACAGAACAATGTATTTTCTCCCTTATCTCTAGTGGTATCTGACCATGCAGATGGGTTTGGTTTAGGGGTCAAGGTTGAACGTGAGTTGGGAAGCTGCCCAGCTTTGGTGCAGTGGAGATATATCAGCCGTGGAATTTAATTTAATACCTTCATGTAAATTTCAGTTAACCAACTTACCAAAAGGAAAGAGAGAAGGAAATATAAAATGTGCAAATATGGGGAGCAAAGGAGAGGAAGGTGTGCATATGGACAGAAGGAGAGGTGAAATGAACAACTTTTATTTTGTGATTATTAGATGACTCAGCAGTGATGTATGTGCAACACTGCAGACTGGAGTCTCTGTGACATCAAAGGTTTAAGGTTTAAAGGTAAAGGTTCAAAGTGGGATTGTATGTGGCACTAATCCATAGTCAGGAAATCACCTACGGTGGATGGCGGTCAGCACGACCAAAGTCTGGAAGAACAGGCAAATTCCTGCTGTGGACAAGGGCAGCCGCAAAACATATTCTAGCCACTTAAAAACAATCCCTATCAATTTAAGTGTACGCCACATTTAGAATATTTTACCACTTTACCTTCTTGTGACTCCTTTGACAAAAACAGTAAAGCTTTGTTCATAGTAGTGTGAGACAGTATGGCGCAGGCCTCCTGAGCACGTATAGAGGCATTAATGCTCACACATTGTTTGCTGCAATAGGTGGCGTACAAAGGAAGTACTCTGTGGACAAGCAAGATGTCAACAAGTCTTCACAGAAAACGTTACCGGAGAAGCAGGCTACCTGGCAACAGCAGTGAACACCAATGTGCTGCCAAACATTGCATTTGTGTACTGCCATTATAACTGTTGCCTGCCTCCAAGTGGAAGCTATTAGTCACAAAAATTCTGAGGTGCACATTCAAGCGCTGTGTCAGCTTTCGGAGCTTTCGCACGCAGACCCTGCGGCGAGTATAAACCTAGCTCAGTTTTATCTCTCCATACACTGGAGTTGCTAGTCTACCACTGCCTCGATCGGTTATTTATTTTGCGTCATTGTGTGACTTTGGTGAATCCGAACTAACCCTTTAAAACACCAAAGTTAAAAACCAACCATAGAGCCCACACAGCTGTGTCTGCAGGGGCAGGGCAGTGAGAAAATGTGTGTGTAATTTGGGTGTACTGACCCTTTAAAGTCACAATGAAATGTTAAAATGTAGGTTTCTGTGGTGCGTGACTCTCTTAAAGGTGACGTCGTCTCATAGCGTCCACAAATCCCTAAATTCCCTCCTGGTCACTGTTGATGTTTTGAAATGTGATACAGCTCTGAGTTAACTGTCAAAATAAAATCGAGAGAGAGAGAGAGAGAGAGAGAGAGAGAGAGAGAGAGAGAGAGAGAGAGAGAGAGAGAGAGAGAGAGAGAGAGAGAGAGAGAGAGAGAGAGAGAGAGAGAGAGAGAGAGAGAGAGAGAGAGAGAGAGAGAGAGAGAGAGAGAGAGAGAGAGAGAGAGAGAGAGAGAGAGAGAGAGAGCGAGCTTGGGAGAAATTTAGGGAGTTGTTCTAAGGTCCACTGAAATCTTTTTGTGGCTTACGACAGCATCTTATTGTCACTTGACTGCAAAACTTTTTCTTTTTCTTCTGTTAGATTGTATATTTTGGAAAGCCATCACTTTTACTTCCTGCAGAGCAGCGCATCTTTAATCGTTAAACTAACTGTTGATCAGTTGATGTACAGAAAAAACCCATTTTGCACATTTCTGCCTCTGTTAATAAATCAAACCTTTCTTTTCCTTTACTGATTGATTCACAGGCATGTTTGTTAACTAGTAGAACAGAGTATTAATGAAAAACATCAAATGACAAATTGCACCCAAATTACCCAAAATAACTAAAAACATAAAAAAAAAATGTATAAATAACAAATTAGGGATTAAAGTGAACATTTAGGTTGAAAGGTCATTTCCTGCTTTGTGTCTCGTCTGAAATCTACTAAAGTATCATTTCATTGTGACTTTAAACGATCAGATGTTGTTGGTGATGTTAACAGACTTTCTCCCAGTTGAATTTCTCAAGTCTGAAGAGGTCATCTCTCTATGGAAGCCCATTTCTGCCAAAAAAGATAACGTGATCCATTATAATGACAAATGACTTCTCAAAGAAAATGACATAGTATCACAAAATAATGGCAAAGTAACTCAAATACCTTAGAAACTCACTCAAATCAGTAACTTAGTATCTCAAAAATAATGAGTCTCTTAAAATAAGAACAGACTTATCTCAAAGTATTGACACAGTATCTCAAAACAATGAGAACATTTCTCAGAAATAATGACTTGGTAGCACAAATTCATGAGAAACTTCAAATTGATGACTTAGTATCTTGGAAAAATGAGAAACATTTTCAAAATAATCACAACGTTTCTTAAAGTAATGACTAACTTATCTCAGAATAATGACTTAATATTTAAATCTAATGACTTAGTATTTAGAAACTTCTCAAATTTATTACAGCCCCCTCATCATTTATGCTCAAGAAAAGCAAAAAAAAAAATTATGAGGAAAATAATACATAATTAAATTAGTCTGGGAATAAAAATGTGGAAAATAATAATTGAATAAATTATTAAATGAAAAATGAATACAGACATTTGAAATAAATAAAAAATAAATGCAGATTTAATAAATAATTTCTAAAAAATTATAAAAATAAATGGCAAAGTAAATAAATAGGGGTAAAAATACAAAGGTATTTGGAGGCTGGTCAGTGGCGATGTGAAAGGAATGACTTATGTTAAAATAATATTTTAGTATCTAAAAATAAAGTTTCTCATTATTTCCATATATTAAGTCATTATTTTAAGATACTATTTTAAGGACGTTTCTCATCATGGTTTAAAGGATCTTTTCATCACAAGTTTAAATCATGTATTTTTCTTACTGGCTGAAATGGGCTTCTGTATCGGCCTCAGCAGCTGCTGTGTCTCCTCCTCCTCCTCTTCTTCCTCGTCTCACCTGAGTTTGAAGCACTTTCTTCTTCTAGCCTTCACAAAATGAAAAAGGGATGCAAACTGACTGTTATTATTAGTTTGTATGAATGTTGTGTCTTCAGTTTTGTTTTAAGCCTCTGGACTGTAGCTCTGATCCGGCCACCAGACTTCAGCTGAGGAACGTGTTGTTTTACTTGAATAACTAGACGCTGTTAAAAGTAGATTTACAGTTTGGTTGGTTTGCTTGTTTTCCCCGTTTAACATCACTTACATTTTTATCAGAATCATTTTATTTTATTGATTGCCCTTGTTGATGGCAGTGTGTTGTGTGTTCAGAGAGTTTCGGCTCCTCCTGAATGATAGACTGTGTTTTCTCCACAGACGTAGAGCAGCTTAAAGGATCACACAGCTGGGTTTTATGTTTTTATCCTGTTGACTGCAAATCTTATGTTTTACATCACCTGCAACAATTTCAAAATCATACCAGCATGTTTTATATTTATTTTATAGACTTGAAACTTGCCGCAGATAGATGATCCATTGCAGTTTATTATTGTTTGTGAGAGTTGTATTATCACTGCATTTTGACGGAGTTCAAGAGCCATTTACACATATACATATACATATGTTTATTTAAATTAACCAGGAACTTGCTTTACTGAGATCCAAATTCTCTTTTACAGTAGTGTCCACTCCGGCAGCACACAGAACACATAGGTTACAAAATATGATAAAACATAGACCTAGGATTGTTTTGTTTTTAATTAATGTATTAAAAGATAAAAAATGTTGATGAAAATGTTTTTTTTAGTTGCAGCTCTCCTTAATGTCCTTAATATATTACATATTAGTTCATTAATATCATTTCACATGATTTTGCACTTGCCATTTTATTAAATGATATTGAACAATATCAGCAAAGATTCTGCATGTGTATAATTTAACGGGCTATTTTTAATTTTTAATTTTAATCTCATTCAAGTTTCAAGTCTCTGCAAGAAAGTACGGAGGATGGAAGCTGCAAAAATAAATAATAAATAATCGAATTACTTGATAAATAAATGATCTAATCTTAATCAGAGTGGAAGCAAGGTATGTAGAGTTGATCTGTGCACTCTGATGTCAACCAAGAGACAGAAAGTTGACCCCATGACAGCGCCCTCATTTGCATAATTAAAAAGAAATGCATAAAGAAATCTATGAAGAACGTAACATAAATAAATTAGTTAGGGGATATATATTGGGGAAACATCTAAAGGATTTAAAAATTTTAAGATGAATGCACACATTTAAAATGAATAAAAATGAATGCAAATTAATGAGAAACCTCAAATTAGTGACTTAATATCTCAAGACGATGAGAATATTCCTCAAATTCAAAACTTAAAACATGAGAGTTTCTTAAAATAAAACGATTAGAAACTTTCTCAAAAATAATGACTTAGTATCAGACATTAATGAGAAACCTCAAATTAATGACTTGGTATCTTGAAATAATGTAAAAATTTCTTAAAATGATGACTTGTGTCAAAATAATGACTTAGTATTTTAAAGTAATGATGAACTTTCTCAAATTAATAACAGCCTCCTCATCATTTATGCTCAAGAAAAGCATAAAAACATTCAGGAGGAAAATAATTCAAAAATAAACTATTAAATTTAAAAATACATACATTTAAAATGAATGAAAAATAAATGCAAATTAAATAAATCATTTAAAAAATAAATCTAAAAAATAAATACATAAAATTGGAAAATTTAATAGCAAAGTAAGTAATTAGGGGTATTATTAAAGGGTAAATAAACAAAGAAGCAAATAAAAATGTATATTTATGCTACATTTTATCAACTAATTAATGCCTACATTTATTTTAATATATTTTGGTACATTTAGTCACATAATATATTTATTAAGTATTATTTATTTTTGATTTTGGCAACTTCTGTCCTCCATAAATTTTTTTTGCAGTGTTATAAAAAAGAAATAAAACAACTGGCTGCAGGAAGATCAGTCTAAACAACAGAATGTATGATTTGGAAGTTGGTTAGCAGTGATGTAAAATATAAAGTATTCATGAGAGAAATAAAACATGTAAAACCACCAGTTTGGTCCTTTAACGTTAGAAGATATTTAATATAGATGCAACATAATGAAGCAGCTGCAGTACTGTAGAAGTGTCACCGTCAGTGTTACCCTTCACACTAATGTCACACGTTCACCTCCCGTAATACACTTATTTTACTGAGTGTGTTTCACTGTTAACCGTCCGTTTGTTTCCAGCCCTCCGTCGACGTGTCCGCCGTTTTTTGGCCCGTCACAAACAAAGAAACATTCACTGAGTCTCCAGCAAAGCGGCGTCTTTGTGTTTCAGTGTCTGATCTAAGATGAAAGGATGTCAAACCCAATCAGAAGTCAAGTCTTAATTATTTTTGTACCACTGTTTTTATTTTCAGGTTTGAATGTTAAAATGATGTGAATGTGCCTTATTTAATTCACACCCAAATAACCAATAATAAACCTATCATTGAGACTTATTATATTTTTATCAATGGTGTGTTTTTTTTCACTGATGAAGCTTCGATAACATTTAACGTAAAGAGACTGACGTGTTGATAACGTATGTCTTTATTATGTAAATTCAGGATGGAAGCATAGAAATATGTACAGATAAATAAAGAAAGGTAAAAATAAAAAAATAAATAGAAGTACAGTAAAATAAGATAAGTTTTCAGTCTTTTCGTTAAGCTAACCAGCTGCTAATGGTAGCTTCATATTCACCATATGGACAATGCACTGATCAGCCAAAACATTAAAACCACTGGCAGGTGAAGAGAATAACACTGATCATCTTGTTACAGTGGGTTTGGGACTCGTTAGGATTTTAACAATTCTGATTCCTTACCGATTCCTACATTATATTCATTATACTTGCTATACTTCAACAAGTATATAATAAACACAAATGCAATCCTACAAATACAAAAACTTTATTCTAACTGCTGCACAGTACAATTAGATGAAAATACACATTTGTGTGTGGTGTGTATTTCAGATTTAGAGCTTGTATCATCTCCCTGAGAATATATAACAACAAAAAGTGATTCTCTGATTTCTACAATAACACTGTTACCTCAAATTAACCACAGCAATGTAATAAAAAATACTTATATGCATTCATGCTTGGGCACTGTTATTTACGTGACAACACCTGAACAGAACACACACACACACTGGCTGTTTGTTTCTACCGCTCCCCTCGCTGGAAGCCTCGGACCTCCCGCCGCCTGCTCCCGTCTCAAACATGGAGGTCACGGCCATAAGAACTGTGTGACTCAAACTCAGTGCTTTAGTCATTAAATAATGTCGGGCTCGGTCGGGTTCGGACAGAAATATGCAGCCCGTGCTGCACTCTAATGGAAATGCACATGACAGTTTTTTTGTTTGTTTTTTTACAATCTAGGAACTGTTTGCAGGAACTGTTACACCAAATGTGATGGAACCAGTTTCGGAACTGGAACTTTGGACCCGGTTCCAAAAAAGAACTGTATCCGGATCCCAACCCTAAGTGCAATGTTCTGCTGGGAAACTTTTGGCTCCCCTCCCAATGGCAACAATGCACCGCGATTGCAGTGGCCCCCCCAAGCAAGACAATGCGCCATGTCTCACTACTAGTCAGGAGTGGCCCGAAGAACATGACAGTCAATGCATCGACCTGGCCTCCAAATTCCCCAGATCCCAATCTGATTGAGTTTTCTTGGGACGTGCTGGCACCCCAGAGATACCCCCGATCTACAGTGGGGCCTTTTTGGATCGGACTTGGCTCTGACATGTCAAGGCATGGACCCAGGACCTCTGGGGGTGTGCTTTGGAGTCTGGCACCAGGGCGTTGGCGGTGGATCCTTTGAGACCTGTTGATTATTAGGTGGGGTGCCGGCACGTCCAACGGATGCTCAATCAGACTGGGATCTGGGGAACTTGGAGGCCAGGTCGATGCCTCGCACTCTTTGTCATGTTCCTCGGGCCATTTCTAAGCATTGTTTGTGGGACTTGGTCCACAGCGGTGTTTGGATGAGTGAAGGGCTTCAAGTGGCATCCACGTGAAGGCCAGGACCAAAGGTTTTCTAGTAGAGCATGGCATTGTAACGAGATGATCAGTATTGATCATGTCATCTGTCATCTGTGGTTTTGGTTTTTGTTATCTAACTCTTAGCAAGATATTGACATCGGAACAACTGTAATGAATCATCAATAAAGTATTTCTGATTCCGATAAACTGTATCTTTAACTCTTTACTTATTTCCTTTAAATCTTCAGAATAACTTGCAGGTATGTCGACCAAACCGCCAGAATAAATGTTAGCATTGTACATTTCTGCAAACCACAGATATGTTTACTTGACTTCATGTTTCAATCTTCAATTTTATGTTGCAACAACCCTGTGAACTCCCTCAAGTTAGGGAGTTCAAGTATCTCGGGGTTTTGTCCAGGAGTGAGGGTAGAATGGAGCGTGAGATGGATTGGCGGTTTGGTGCAGCCTCTGCAGTGATGTGGGCGCTGTGTCTGACCGTCGTGGTGAAGAGGGAGCTGAGCAGGAAGGCGAAGCTTTCAATTTACTGGTCCATCTACATCCCAACGCTCACCTATGGTGTCTGATAAAACACAGTGGACCAACACCAGCAGATGACATGGCACCCCAAATCATCACTGGGCTTTAAGCAACTTGGATTGTGTGCCTCTCTGTGGGTTACCCACCTGCGGAGGGTATCAGTGTCTTCTGGACAGCTGTAAGGTCAGCAGTCTTTCCCATGATTGTAGTCGTGTGTACTGAACCACACTGACACATTAAAGTGTTGTCAACATCACCGCCATCTTGGGGAGGTCACGGCCGGCTGGCTAGTAGGCTACTGTTGTGTATATATAAATATATATTGGTCTATCTTTTGACATTGTATTGTATTTTATGCTCCAAGATTTTCTATTAATCGTTTTTTTTTATTATTATTATATTTTGACCATTTGATGTATCACTAGGTTGCATTTACGAATTATCTATATTTGTATTGTTTTTAATGTTATCTGAACCAGCTGGTTTCTGTTAAAACGGACACACACCCTGCTGCTGTGCAAGCATTTTGAGTGAGCAGCCAAGTTTGCTGAAGACTTATCTCCATACACAACCAGCCGGCAGCGACCTCCCCAAGATGGCGGCGATGTTGACGCACAGTAGCCACAGGAATGAGTCATCTGTGATTATATCTATGAGTTTTGTGTCCACTTCATCCTGACTTGCTCTGACGTATTACAGAAGTGGAGATTTTAGAGATTAAGATTTAATTTGTCTTATTTGAAGGTTTATTCTGTGAACAGAAAACATGTTGTGTGGCTGATGGTGAAGTTTAGTTGTCAGAGACTAAATATATTCATCATAAACTTTACAGAGTCTACTGTAAATTAATATTGGACTTTTCTAGCAACACACAGACTGGTGGTCAGTGGGATGTGAGGATTTATATAATAACATGTACAGATGTGAAGCCCTGACTGTATCTGACTGATCTTTAATGAAAGCTGTTGTCTTGTATTTATTTTTCCTCTGAAAATATGAACCTTAGTCAAACACAGTTTATTCAGCCTGTGTAGTTGAGACAGGTCAAACTGATATGATGCTGACTTAAACTAGACTGAAAACTAACTGGTCACTTTTTTGAATTGACATAATTCCAGACAGGATGTTAGTGTGTCTGTGACTTCCTGTACGGACTGAAGGCTGCTGGAAACAATAAGTTTTTTGTCTCACACACACACACACACACACACACACACACACACACACACACACACACACACACACACACACACACACACACACAACCTTTGATCACCGTCAATAATCAATGAAGGACTCATTGTCTCGCAGGTGATGTCGTCATCGTGAGACTTGAAAAGATCCCGTTCGCGCCACATCGTTGCTGTGCCACGGGTGACGTCACGCCTCCTGAAACCTCTCCGGAACGCCCATCTTTCAAAAATCCCAGGCGCGCTGTGATTGGCTGCTCGGGGACACGTGACCAACGGTCGCGGGAAGTCCTCTGCCACGCGCGTGATAGGAAGCGGAGCAGCTCGAGACTCATTCAGAGTTTGTTGTAAACATTGGTTCGGTTTTATTAACGGAAAGAAGACGGTAGATACCGGAACTGGAGCGGAGCCGGTACTTTGTCTGCCTGTTGTTAGTTTAACAGAAGCGTCGGGACTTTATTGCTCCGGTAAATCCTGCTCTTACCGAGAGTTAGTCCGGAGCCATTTCACAGTGCTGGAGGGGCGTGTTGGAGTTACCCAAGTTTTCCCTGGGACGTTAACGGACCTTTAAGCGTCTCCGGTACGTTGTGGACTCTGTGTTTGAATCGGTACCTTTATTTTAAGGTAGTTAAACGTTTAACGGCTCCGTGTTTGAGGTAAGAAACGACAGAACCGTAGCGGGGATCCAACCGCGTGATTTTCTCGTCGACGCCGCCGCCGGGGTTTAAATCGCGAACATGTCTGGCTTCAGTCGCCACCGACACGGATCAGAGTCTCCCAAGACTTTACCGATCCGCCAGAAGCTCCAGTTCACCTCCAGCGACGGAGAGGACGAGCCCATCGAGGACGTGAACAACAGCACCGGAGGAGAGTCCGGTTTCACGGAGATGGACTCCCCGATGCCGGTGCGGCGGAGCCCCGTGGATAAACGTCTGGAGGGCGGCAGCAGCCCCCTGAACCAGTCCGGAGGGGACGACGACGTGGAGCTATGGGACGAGGAGAGCTTCGGGTCCCCGTCTCACCTCCGTTCACCGAGCAGCGTCCTCTTCGCCAACTGCTCCCCGTCACCGAGGAAGGCCTCCCGGCTGTACGGAGGATCACCGGAGCGCTCATACGTCCAGGACGACGGGGAAGGATCCAGCTCCCCGATCCCGGACTGTCCCGACACACCTCCGCACAAGACCTTCAGAAAATTGAGGCTGTTTGACACCCCGCACACCCCCAAGGTGAGTTCATACCTGTACACAGTTACAGGTGAGCTGACATCATCAGAGGCTGTGATTTGTTTACGTGTTTGTAATCAGTAGATTTAAACTTTATCAGATTAAATGACCCTGAACAAACACCTGAACACACACTTTAACACGTCACTGTGAAATCACTTCGATTTTTGGGTCTAATCATGTAAAACAATGAACAAACTAAGAGACAGAAACAAACCAGGTAAGCAGTTTGAATCCTGGTCTGAACCGTGTCGGTTAAACACACTGACCCACTTAATGTACAACTGTACTGTTGCATAATGCTCCTCTGTAGTCAAGACCAGGATCATCTGCTGACCCGATACTGATCCTGGTCTGTGTCTGGACATGTTTTTATTTCATCAGTGATTACTCAGCATCTGCTCCTCTGATCACACCATTTAAAACTCAGATAGATACTGTTGACTTTATTGAACTCTGGTCAGGAGTTTCTCTGATCATTCAGACATTTGCAAGGTGCAGTAAAAACAGTGAAACACACACATCACACCAGAGGAGGAAAAAATATGTGTCAGCAGAAAAATAAACTTTAGCAGCTCTGTAAGAATAAGATCTGTAGAATACACAATATTAAGATTTACTAATTACACTAAAATATGTTGCTAAGAAAACAGACTACCTGTATAAACAAAGTATAAAACATTAAAACAAGTGTGCAGATTTGTTAAAGTTTAAAGGCTGCAGTGTGAGAATGAGAGGTGTGTGTGTGTGTGCGTGTGTGTGAAATATTTCTCTATGTTATTTCAGAACTTAAGATCATTGATTGTTTATTGACCATCTTTATGTGACATCACGCTGTTAGTCAGGTTGTAAATTCATGTTATACTCCACCAGCTGCTGTGGCTGATGGATTCCCTTTGTTTGTTTGTTTTGGCTGGTGAGTGAATAAAACAGAACAGAGAGTCTTAGTCATTGAAGAAGTACGATGAAATTAGCAGCGCTGCTCATTGTCATTAATGCAGGTGAGAACAAGCACTCAATAAATGTGAAACTCAGATAAATACTATGAAAGGATGGATTACCTTAAAATGTGTATTGGACTGCAAATCTACCAAATGCTCAACAGATACCTTTGTTTGTTTGTTTGGGGCGGGGGTGAAAAGCCACTCAGCAGTATTTGGCTGCTGGTTAGTGCTAAATTCCAGCTCTGGTGTCTGGTCTGGTTTTTAAATCTTTACTCTTTTCTCTCTGCTGCTGCTGCTTTCATGTTCTAAATGCTAAACCTGTCGTCTTCTTCTTCTCCTTCTCCTCCTCCTCCTCCTCCTCCTCCAGAGTTTGTTGTCCAGGGCCCGGGGGTCGGGCCTAGGATCGTCCAGCAGGAGAGTCGCCCTCTTCAAGAATGTGGAGGCTTCAGGGAAGTTGCACACAGACAGCGGCAGGAGACAGCAGACCCCTCTGGTCAACTTTAACCCCTTCACTCCCGACTCCCTCCTCATCCAGTCTGCCACCCAGCAGAGGAATAACAGGAAGAGGGCGCACTGGAACGAGTAGGTTTCCTGTCTTCAGTCCCAAAAAATATGCTGCACCTGAAACACCTGCAGGCTGCAGACATGTTTCCTAAATGTTGGGGGGGGGGGGGGGGGGACGAGCTGCAGTCACTGTTTTGGTGACATATTTCCTGTTTATGTGGCGCAGTTGAACTTTATATCTGTGTCTGTGTTAATCAGTGCAGTGCTCAACAGGTTAACCTGATATCTGAAGCCTTTGTTTATTTTAACCAGATTCGTTACAGCCGTTGACTCAGATCTGGGGGTTTGGCTCTGAACCAAGACCTCATGGTTACTGGTGAACTCTGCCATGTGCTTGTGAGGCCCCTCAGAGCCGCCCCCTGCTGTACAGAATGTTAACCTACACCCTCTATTGTCCCCTGTGTCTCAGCTCCTGTGGAGAGGACATGGAGGCGAGTGACGGCGAGGCAGAGGAGGAAGTGCTGCCACCTTCAAAGGTAATTCAAACGCGTTACACACAGTGATTCACACATTAACAGTGAGGTTGATTTATTTTTATTTTTATTTTTTATTTTATTTTTAATTCACTCCTTAAAAAAAAGGTGGCACTGAGAAAAAACTCAATGTGGACACAGACCTCACCTGTGGTCATTTTCCTCCTACACACCTGTCTGCAAGTCACTGAAGGCAGGAGCCTCCATGTTCTAAAAACAGTACGAGAAAATAAGCGTCCCAGAGCTCGGGGTGACATTTTAATTAAAATAGTTGTTTTCATTGAACCAGCAGAATCTGCTGTGTGACGATGCAGGTTTTACATACAAATAATTTCCTTTGGTGTTTTAGTGTATGGACAAGAAACATTAAAGAAATAGAATTAAAATATATGTTTTTAAAAAAAAATGAAAACTTGTAGGCACAACTGTTTAAAATGAAAGAGGGAGGCAAATACCTTTACTGTAAAGAGAGACAAATTAAAAAGATATAAATATATACTTTTAGTTTGAGTAAATACACAACTTTTTCAGCTCGACTTTGTTTTGCAAATCAGAGAGTTATTACACAGTGATCGCTTCATATGCCTTCTGCTGTAGACTGATTTTAAAGCAGCTGAAGGAAACCTCTCACAGTTTAAAAAGGTCAATGTTAATGATGAACTCTGTCCTCAGAGGATCACCATGATGGAGAACAACATGATGTCCAGATACACCTCAGAGTTCCTAGAGCTGGAGAAGATCGGCTGTGGGGAGTTTGGTGCCGTGTTCAAGTGTGTGAAAAGACTCGACGGCTGCATCTACGCAATCAAGAGGTCGAAGAAACCTCTGGCAGGATCCGTAGACGAGTGAGTGAACCCCACGACAATCTGATAAACTTTTAATTCTTATTCTGAGGATGTGTTTCCTGAAGCACAGTGTCCAAAGTGTCCTCTGAGACAATGAAGGCACCATTTTAACTCCCAGACTCCCACCAGACGTGTCTTTAATTAAAACGGTCTGTTCCCCTCCTCCACAGACAAAACGCCCTGCGGGAGGTGTACGCCCACGCCGTGCTGGGCCAACATCCCCACGTGGTGCGATACTACTCTGCCTGGGCTGAGGACGACCACATGCTCATCCAGAACGAGTACTGCAACGGCGGCACGCTGTCTGACGTCATCGCAGAGAACTACAGACGCCTCAGTTACCTGTCGGAGCTGGAGCTCAAAGACCTGCTGCTGCAGGTCACACGAGGACTCAAGTACATCCACTCCATGTCTCTGGTCCACATGGACATCAAGCCCAGTGAGTCCCTCACATACCTGCCTCAGGTTCTGACCCTGACTGAGGAGGATATACAGATCTGTGGTTGTAGTTTCACACCACATGAGATGCAGAGGTCTTTGTGTGAATGTTGTCTCATCAGAAACTAACGGACATGTCTCCGTCTTTGTCTCAGGCAACATCTTTATTTCACGGAAGTCTGTAACCAGCTGTGATGAGTGTGATGAGGACGAAGGACTGACCACCAGCGTCGTCTACAAAATAGGTGCGCTGCTTCTGCTCCGTTGTTCTGTGATAATTTGGTCTGCTATTTTCTTTGTTGCTGACGTTCTGAGTCTGTTGTGTTCGTGTCCCTCTCCAGGTGATCTTGGTCATGTGACACGAGTAAACAACCCCCAGGTGGAGGAAGGTGACAGCAGATACCTCGCCAATGAAGTTCTGCAGGAGGTTTGTTACTGTTCTTTAAAATCAGCTGCTTCTGTTGAATAAATAATAATAATAATAATAATAGTAATACATTTTATTTACAGAGTCGTTTTCATAGAACTCAGTCACTTTACATCAGTTAGAAACCATCATAAAATAGACACATTAATATTCACACATTTAAATACAAACATTGAACACTGTTTTGAAACAATGAGTTTTGAGGAGTGATTAAATAAATAATAACTGGAGCTTGACAGACGTGTCATCACTCCTCCTGACTGCTCTGCTTGCCTCTCGTAGGACTACAGTAAGCTGACGAAGGCGGACATCTTTGCTCTGGCTCTGACAGTCGTCAGTGCCTCGGGGGCGGAGCCTCTTCCCACAAACGGAGACAAATGGCACGAGATCCGACAGGGAAAACTTCCGGCCATCCCACAAGTGCTCTCTCCAGAGTTCCTCAGTCTTCTCAAGGTAACACAGGACAGACAGACAGACAGACTGACTGACTCACTCCTTTCTTTATAGTCAGATGTTATATTTGATCTGTTCTCCTCCAGCTGATGATCCATCCTGATCCAAGTAGACGACCATCAACCTCTGACCTCATCAAACACCCGGTGCTCCTCACTGCCGCCAGAATGAGCGCCGACCAGCTGCGAGTGGAGCTCAACGCAGAGAAGTTCAAGAATGCACTGCTGCAGAAGTAAGAGCTCAGTAACACTGAAAAAATAATTCAGATGGAGGGAATAAGCTGATGGGGTCTCAATGTTAATAATACAGTTGTATGTGATGTCTGAAGCAGCAGAACGGCAGAAGATCAGTAGTTTTACCGTCTCACGTGTGGATATTTTCTGGTTTCTGACATGTAAACTGAATTTCTTTGACAAACAAAACATTCTTCCAGAGTTTGATAAACCAAATGATTGATAAACCAAATGAAGAGGAAAATAATAGATAAGGAAAATCATTAGTTACAGCCCTTGTTTTCTCTGTTAATTCTAATAATCTGAATATCTGTGTTTTTAACTGCAGAGAAGACGCAGTGTGAAGACACCACCTCTAGCTTTTGGAGAATTAATTTGGGATTTTTTTCCTCCAGTTTCACAGATCCAACAGTTGATAGAGAAAAATAATCTGCAGATTTGAGCTGCAAAGATTCAAATAATTGATTGGCAGAAAATTAACCTTCAACTATTTTGGTGATGAGTCACATTTTCAAAGATTAATACCAAAACTGTCAGGTTTAATTTTCTAGTCTGACTTTACTCTGTTTTATTACGTCTCTGCACCGGCCACCACTGTGTTGTCCGTCCAGCCCATCCCTGTGAACACGATATCTTAAGAGTGCCTCTTTCTTTAAATTAAGCTCAGACATTCACTTGGACTCAAAGATGAACTGTTTCGGTGGTCAAAGGTCAGTGTGACCTCACCAAACCTGTTTCTGGCCATAACTGAAGAATTCAGACACTAATTATGACAAAACTTGACACAAATGCCTAACAGGATAAAATAATGAAGTGATGACAGTTTATATCCAAAAGGTCAACTAGTTTTCTCTTCTGCGACTGTAAACTGAAAATTTGGAGGGTTTTGACTTTTGATTTGACATTTGAAGACATCAGCTTGGACTTTGGGAAACGAAGAAAACATTTCTTTGAGGAGAAAATTAATTTATAATTTAAAGGTTCCTCAGTTTTCGTCCTGCTGCAGATTAATAGATGCAACTTTTTCCCCCATTAAAGGTTTTTTTTAAGGGGGGGAGTTTTTCCCTTATCCGCTGCGAGGGTCCAAAAGACGGAGAGATGTCATATGCTGTAAAGCCCTCTGAGGCAAATTGTGATTTGTGATATTGGGCTTTATAAATAGAATTGATTGATTGAACTTCAGTCAGACAAAGTGACTCAACTGTAACATCTTTGTCTTCCTCAGGGAGCTGAAGAAGGCCCAGCAGGCTCGAGCTGCAGCTGAGGAGAAGGTTTTGACCACCGACAGGATCCTGACCCGCTCCACTGTCCAGTCCAACCCCAGAACCTCCAGACTCATCGGCAAGAAGATGAATCGCTCGGTCAGCCTCACCATTTACTGAGACTCTAACCCATGCTGACAGGAAGTGATACAACAAGGCTCATGGACCTTTGAATCCAAACCCGCTCAGATGGAGCGGTCTCTTCAGTTCGAGGAGAACCTGTCAGTGGGCAGAGCTGTAGAAGGTTGAACTCATCTTGATAGACTGGTTGCCAACATAGTTCAGCCCTTTTCTTCCTGATGGATTTCTGTCATTCCTGAAAGGTACTTCCTGTACCTTTTGTACATTCTGAAGGGTACTTCCTGTACCTTTGAACACTCTGAAGGGTACTTCCTGTACCTTTTGTACATTCTGAAGGGTACTTCCTGTACCTTTTGTACATTCTGAAGGGTACTTCCTGTACTTTTTGGACACTCTGTCATTCCTCAAGTTTTTCGTATCCATCAGGCTCTGTCTCCGTTTCTGTCCTTGCACTTCCCTTGATGAAGCTGCAGTGACGCTCTCTTCAGTGTGAATGTACTTGCCATGCGCACCTTACTGCCTGTCGAACGCCTGATGCTGGGTACCAGAGGGTCTGAGGACTGACAGTTTCTGTGTTTGGAGCACTTTGGAGGCAACAGCTGGAACTTGCCACATGTTTTTAAGAAAAAAACACTGCTGCTATTGATGTTTTGTGTGTTTATCAGGGTTTGGCCCGGTTCAGGTTGGATCATCTGCAGGTCACTGGCTCTTATGTTCAGTTAGCAGGAGTCCGTTTACCTGTTTATTCTTCTGGTCAGATGGAGAACGGATCATGCCTTTTGAGGAACGTCATCCATTTTTGTTTTGAAGTACCAAAACCAGTGAGCTAACGAACTCCTTATCTGTGAGGTCACAATCTGTTGATTGGTGCAGCCAACCCTGCCTGTAGCATTAGAACAATCATCGTCCTGTTCTCTAGGTTCTCATGTGTTTTGTTTTTTCTCATGACGCTCATCTTTAATTACTGTTCAGAAGAGTTTCCCTTGTCTTTTTGTTCCTGTAACCTCTAACAAAAACCAGCCTCTGTGCTGTTGAAACCTGTACATATGTTCTTTTAATAAATTCTCACCATCTACACTTTGTCTTGTCTTCACTGTGACGAAACTTCACAAGATGGGAAATCTATCAGTGGACACTATATCAGTAGCTTTAGAGACGTCACAATAAAATGCATGCATGCATTAATCTGTTTTTATAGCAGTTTGGGTTCCAGTGATCTGGGTCGATGAAATCTATACCTGTATAATTCTCACAGAAAGTCATGTCTTAAAAAGTGTAGCATGTCAAAATTTCAATAACAATGTCATAGTATAGTATGTCGTCAAAATTTCATAAAAATGTCATAGTATAGTATTTCATTTCATAAAAATGTCATACTATGTCAAATTTCATAAATGTCAGTATGGTGTCAAAATATGAAAAATATAATAACTCGTCAAAATATCATGAAAAATGTCATAGTATAGTATGATGTCAAAACATGAAAAATGTCATAGTATAGTATGACAAAATTTCATAAAAAATGTCATAGTACAGTATGATGTCAAAATTTTATAAAAGAAATGTCATAGTATAGTATGACGTCATAATTTCATAAATGTCATAGTACAGTATGATGTCCAAATTTTATAAAAAATGTCAGTATAGTATGTCGGCAAAATTTCATGAAAATGTCATAGTACAGTATGTCGTCAAAATTTTATAAAAAATGTCATAGTATAGTATGATGTCAAAATTTTATAAAAAATGTCATAGTATAGTATGTTGTCAAAATATGAAAAATGTCAGTATAGTATGACGTCATAATTTCATAAATGTCATAGTACAGTATGATGTCAAAATTTTATAAAAAATGTGATAGTATGGTATGTTGTCAAAATATGAAAAATGTCATAGTATAGTATGACGGCAAAATTTCATGAAAAATGTCATAGTACAGTATGTCGTCAAAATTTTATAAAAAATGTCATAGTATAGTATGTCTGCAAAATTTTATGAAAATGTCATAGTATAGTATGTCGTCAAAATTTTATAAAAAATGTCATAGTATAGTATGTCGGCAAAATTTCATGAAAAATGTCATAGTACAGTATGTCGTCAAAATTTTATAAAAAAATGTCATAGTACAGTATGATGTCAGAATTTCATAAAAAATGTCATAGTATAGTATGTCGTCATAATTTTATAAAAAATGTCATAGTATAGTATGTTGTCAGAATTTCATAAAAAATGTCATAGTATAGTATGTCGTCAAAATTTTATATAAAAAATGTCATAGTATAGTATGTCGTCAAAATATCATGAAAAATGTCATAGTATAGTATGTCGCCAAAATTTTATATAAAAAATGTCATAGTATTGTATGACGTCATAATTTCATGAAAAATGTCATAGTATAATATGATGTCAAAATTTCATAAAAAATGTCATAGTATAGTATGTCGTCAAAATTTTATAAAAAAATGTCATAGTATATAGTATGTCGTTGGAATATCATGAAAAATGTCATAGTATTGTATGACGTCATAATTTCATGAAAAATGTCATAGTATAGTATGTCATCAAAATTTTATATAAATAATGTCATAGTATAGTATGACGTCATAATTTCATGAAAAATGTCATAGTATAATATGATGTCAAAATTTCATAAAAAATGTCATAGTATAGTATGCCGTCAAAATTTTATAAAAAAATGTCATAGTACAGTATGATGTCAAAATTTCATAAAAAATGTCATAGTATAGTATGTCGTCAAAATTTTATATAAAAAATGTCATAGTATATAGTATGTCGTTGGAATATCATGAAAAATGTCATAGTATTGTATGACGTCATAATTTCATGAAAAATGTCATAGTATAGTATGTCATCAAAATTTTATATAAATAATGTCATAGTATAGTATGACGTCATAATTTCATGAAAAATGTCATAGTATAGTATGTCATCAAAATTTTATATAAAAAATGTCATAGTATAGTATGTCGTCAAAATTTTATATAAAAAA
Organism: Epinephelus awoara; assembly: GCA_035609425.1. NCBI lineage: Eukaryota > Metazoa > Chordata > Actinopteri > Perciformes > Serranidae > Epinephelus > Epinephelus awoara. The sequence continues at coordinate 5,273,536 of CM069298.1, read as the reverse complement.
TGTCATAGTACAGTATGACATCAAAATTTTATATAAATAATGTCATAGTATAGTATGTCGTCAAAATTTTATATAAAAAATGTCATAGTATAGTATGTCGTCAAAATATCATGAAAAATGTCATAGTATAGTTTGTCGTCGGAATTTCATAAAAAAATGCCATAGTACAGCATGACAACAAAATTTCACGAAAAATGTCATAGTATAGTATGATGTCATAATTTCATGAAAAATGTCATAGTATAGTATATCGTCAAAATATAAAAAATGTCATAGTATAGTATGTCGTCAAAATTTTATATAAAAAATGTCATAGTATAGTATGTCGTCAAAATATAAAAAATGTCATAGTATAGTATGTCGTCAAAATTTTATATAAAAAATGTCATAGTATAGTATGTCGTCAAAATATAAAAAATGTCATAGTATAGTATGTCGTCAAAATATAAAAAATGTCATAGTATAGTATGTCGTCATAATTTCATGAAAAATGTCATAGTACAGTATGTCGTCATAATTTTATAAAAAATGTCATAGTATAGTATGTCGTCAAAATTTTATATAAAAAATGTCATAGTACAGCATGACGTCATAATTTCATAAAAAATGTCATAGTACAGCATGACGTCAGAATTTCATAAAAAATGTCATAGTACAGCATGACGTCAGAATTTTATGAAGAATGCCATAGTACAGTATGTCGTCATAATTTTATAAAAAATGTCATAGTATAGTATATCGTCAAAATATAAAAAATGTCATAGTATAGTATATCGTCAAAATATAAAAAATGTCATAGTATAGTATGTCGTCAAAATTTTATATAAAAAATGTCATAGTACAGCATGACGTCAGAATTTCATAAAAAATGTCATAGTACAGCATGACGTCAGAATTTTATGAAGAATGCCATAGTACAGTATGCCATGAAAATCCATAGTACTGTGTTTTATGGTGTGAAAAGTGTCATTGCATATTATGTCATGAAAAACATAAAAAAAAGATGATTATCATATCACAGAATAAAATTTTGTGAAAATATTCGTTAAACTTTATGGATTTCCCTCGTTTTTAAAATGTTAACTTAAGTTCAAGCACTAAAACCATACTGTACAAAATACATCAAACTCTGCAGAACTCGAGTAAATGTACTTAGTTACTGCGGAAGCTCAGGAAAAGTTCTGGTGATGTGGAACTGTAGACATCACCGCGGAGAGAGACCCCCCCCCCCCCTATCACCACCACCACCACCACCACCATCATCATCACCACCACCACCATCATCATCATCATCATCATCACCACCATCATCATCATCATCCTAATGGTGTTGTGTTGTGTGGTTGTGTCGCTGAGCGGTGCTGCAGCTCTACAGTCAGAAACACGCACGAACACGCAGCAGCACGCGCACAGTGACAGCGGGTCATGTGACTTTTCCTCATCTCGTCCAGCAGAGTTGAGCCCGTCAGAGAGGAGGAAGAAGAAGAAGAAGAAGAAGAGTTAAAGACGGACGGATTAAAGAGGACAGGAGCTGAATCTGGACATCATGTCTCTGCGGGACGAACTGTTGAAATCCATCTGGCACGCGTTCACAGCTCTGGATGTGGACAAGAGCGGCAAAGTCTCCAAATCTCAGCTCAAGGTAACTTTAGTTTTGTTCTCCTCTCAGTCTGAGTCGGTGTTTGGTCCAACAGGAACCTGTCCCTCTGCTCTGGGGACTTTATGGTTCATCGTTCATTGTTTGTTTGTTTTTCCTCGGTGTAAAAACAGCAGCTTGTGTTTGCGCACAAACTGCGGCACAGAGGCACCTGCGTGTCCCCACACTGAGGAGAGGAAAACTACACAACTAAAGTACACACAGAGGAGCAATAAAAACCAGTCAGCTGTTTCTGAAATATTATCATTTGATTTTTACATTAAAACTAGAAGCATTTGTATGAAAACAGGAAACAGCAGCAGGGGCTGATTTGACTTAACAGGGTGAACAGCAGTGGGAAAAGTATTCACATCATTTACTCGAGTACTGATAGCTACTCAACATGTTAGTGAGGAACAGAGATGTGAATATAATCCGGAAAATGTTCTTTAAAAAGCAGAAAAATGTCACTGAGTGTTTTACTGTGTAATCAATGTTTAAGAAATGTCACAGATTACGAGTTACTTCATCAAAGTAATGTAACGAGTTACATTTGATGACTTTACAGACAAAAACACTTTCCAATGAAGCTGGAAAATGAAGAACACTGCAGTGTGGTGAACACATGTACAGAAACAGAACTAATGTTTTATTCTTCATATAAACTTTTTACTGAAACGAAAATATTCACATTACTTACCTGTAATCACCAAAACTGTAACTGTAATTTAGTTATTTTTCTCAGTAACTGATTAAAATTACATTTATTTTGACCCTGGAGGACAACAAGTGAAAATACATCACACAGACCAGAACACGTTTACATCACACAGTCCAGAACACGTTTACGTCACACAGACCAGAACACGTTTACGTCACACAGACCAGAACACGTTTACATCACACAGACCAGAACACGTTTACATCACACAGACCAGAACACGTTTACATCACACAGACCAGAACACGTTTACATCACACAGACCAGAACACGTTTACATCACACAGACCAGAACACGTTTACATCACACAGTCCAGAACACGTTTACATCACACAGTCCAGAACACGTTTACATCACACAGTCCAGAACACGTTTACATCACACAGACCAGAACATGTTTACATCACACAGACCAGAACACGTTTACATCACACAGACCAGAACACATTTACGTCACACAGACCAGAACACGTTTACGTCACACAGACCAGAACACGTTTACATCACACAGTCCAGAACACGTTTACATCACACAGACCAGAACATGTTTACGTCACACAGACCAGAACACGTTTACGTCACACAGACCAGACGACATCTGAACACGTCGCCGCTCTGTGACGTATTTTGTGTGTTGAAAGAGGTGAAACTCCTGCATCAGAACAGCCGTTGTGTTGCTTACAACATGTCCTCCAGAGAAACACATGAAATCACATGTTGTGTTGAAGAAGTGTTTTTTCTCTGATTGACAAAGTGTTTCCAGAGACATGTTGAGCCAGACTGATGTGAAATAACTCGGATACAGTCATTTACACATGCACTTTGACAAAGATGTTATGTATAAGTTCGATCCTCCGTCCATAAAGACGGGCGATGCCTCCTGAAACCTCTCTGTGCTCAGTCAGGTGAAACTCTGCTGACTGAAAACAGTCAGTCAGAGCGCCTCTGGTGATTAATTCAACTTTTACCTTTGAAGGCCACTGTTTGTTTAATAAGTCATTCATCAAGCGAAACTGCCAATAATTGTTGGTTACAGCTTCTCAAATGTGGATATTTTAACAGTGAGCTTGTCTGATATGATCATAAACTGAATATATCTGGTCGGACACGTTCAGGCACCTGAAGGCACCACTTTGGACTCTTTTGCTATTTTCTGATGTTATAAATAAATGAGTCGTTGATTCACAGAAAAAATCATCACTACATGAAGTGATCATTAAAATTATTGTTAGTTGCAGCTCGAGGTTCAGTCCTGAGAACATTTTTAACAGGAAACCTGTGTTCCAAACTTTGGGCTGTGGAGTGTGATGAGAGCGTTCAGGAGGCAGGTGCATCCAGTGTTTTTGAGTCTTAATCCATGAAAAGGACATAACGTCTTGATTTTTTTAACCCCTGCTGCATCAAGCGCTCTCAGGGTCGACTTTATCCTCGATTTCTTGGAAAAGAATCAGTTCCTCAAACACAACACTGTCTCAGTGCTTCTTCAGAGTCAGCAACTTATTTCAGTCTTTGGGAGAAAATTCAACTTTCCAGATTAGAACATAAAGTTTCACATCCTGATTCATTCATTGAACCTCCTGAGGCCAATCAGACACACAAATGGACAAAAGCTGAAACTTGTTTATTTATGATTTATAAAGTTTGTAGTTTGATATGACACATATTTGACCAGTGTCAGCAACACTAACAAGATAAGATGCTGCTGATGATTTGTTTGAGACTTTATCATCGCGGCGTTTCACACAGACCAACCAGGTGAGACAAAAGGACGTTTCTAGTTTGAACAAAATGAACAAATCACAGTTTATTTTTTGCTCAGCCGTGTTCAGGCGTCGAGATGACGTTTTAGACTTGAACGTTGACCTCTGACCCCCAGAGTTACACCACATTGAACAAATGCTGGATTGTTCGTAATTTAGTTTTTGCACAGCGATGTTCAGGTATTGAAATGAACAGTTTATTACACGCTAGCTATGTTTCCATGCAAAAGTGATTCGAATCATTGGGAAATGTGCATTAAGGAAATATGAATCCTGTGTGTTTCCATTAAATGCACGGACTTTGGTGGAAACTGCAAACTTGCGTGAGTTTGCAGCAGAAACAAAACAAGTCTCGCATTCTTCTTCTTCTACGTTTTCTGGTGGTTGGCAACCAGCTTGTAAATTCATTACCGCCTTCCCGACCCGGAGTGTGGATATCACCATGGAGAGAGGTGCACTACGTCAGACTTAATTCGAACATAACTGTTTCCATCCCCCGTTTTGCTAATCAACATTTTTTCGAATCAACCAAACCCCGGCTAAATAATTTTGGTGTTTCCATCATAATTTTCCGATGCGATACTTCTAGATGCGCGTCTAAACAGGCTGATGGAAACATGGCTACTGTGACTGTTAAATAAACCCTCTCTCTCCATATGTTCAAAGACAATGTTTAGTTTTTTAGACTCATCACACCCTTCTGATCCCAACGAGTTCGGAGAAATTAAAATGCAAACCAGACAAAAGCTGAAGGTCTCAGGAGGTTAGAATAATAACACTTTGACGAGTTATTAGTTATCGGTTCCTCTTGTTCACCTTCTCAGGTGTGAACATGTGCTGGTGTTCAGTTTCATATCTGTCAGTGTGTCTGAGGTATTTAAAGACGTAGACGTCTCCTCGAGCTCTGACAACTTGTGACGGGCATTTTTCTCTGTTTTATTTTTCTATGGACTAAACTTTAAGTGTATTAATTGAACTAACTGATGTGATATTAAATAGAAGATGTTTTTCTCCTCATTCGTTCCAGGTTCTGTCCCATAACTTATGCACAGTGATGAAGATCCCACACGACCCCGTGGCGCTGGAGGAGCACTTTAAAGACGATGACGAGGGTCCGGTCTCCAACCAGGGCTACATGCCGTACCTCAACAAGTTCATCCTGGATAAGGTCAGACTGAGTCTCTCCACAGACACACACTGAACACTGCTGCTGAAACACAGGTGACCCTTCAGACTGAGCTGAGGCAGGACGTGAGGTCTGTGGGTCTGATGATGATGATGATGATGATGGAGACATTATAGTCTCAGGGACGGGTCAGATGTAACGTGGACAGAGTTGTGATTAATAACATGTAGATGAGGACTGAAGGAGCTGGAGGGAGATGAGGAAGATGGTTCACACTCCTCAGTGACGGTTTATTGTCTGTGAGGTTTCTCAGTGTGATGAAGGAAACATGAGAGTGAGTCACCGCTCTGTGACACCTCTCTATAAGGACAATGTCTTGCCCGTGATCTTTCGTCTGGTCATTTAGGGATCTTGAGCTGTTTCTTCTCGCCAGGCTAAAAACTGATGTTTTGCTTTTTTATTATCACGTGTGTTTCAGCCTGTTTCAGTGATGATGGAGCTGTTTGAGCTGTAATCATGGATCGTGTGGGTCCATCTTCCAAAATGACGTCTGGACGTCAGTTCTGTCAGAGAAACCTGACGGGGAGGGTGGAGACATACGGCCGCGGGGCAGTGATTCTAGTGGCTGCGTGTATTTTTCTTCCATATTGATCCTGTTTAGATGTGATTGGTCATGTGATGACGCAGTGAATCCGTCTGTCAGACGCTGGTGTCACGTCACAGAGGTCGTCTGATTGATGTGACTCGGCTGACTCAGCTCATTCAGCTGCCTCTGTCCCTCTGTGATGATGTCATAGCTGGTCGTTGAATAAGCAGATTGTTTCATGACAAGTGGAAAAAAGGCCCTGTGCTGTTGTGATGTCATCAGCAGCGATGACCTCTGACAGGATTCCTGCTGGATGTTTGGAGTTCTTGTTGCCTGACGTCCTGACGATGGACAACCAGCAGTTGCTGAATGACCTCTCTTCCACAAGCTGAACTTTCAGTCCCTCAAACAGATTTTTGAAAATCCAGGTTGCAGATTTTTCTAAACTCTGGTTACGTTGCGTCCATGTGGGCACGTCAAATCAAATCTCCTCAGTTCGCACATGCCCTTAGTTTCTTTGTGAAATGAGTATGTGTCAGAAATAACAGCTTTGATGGCGAACTGTCGGTTTGTGACATTTGTTGTGTACGTCTTTGTCCGCACATTCGTCAGCATAGCGTCTGTTTCACCACAGCACCTCGGGCCGTTCAATAAAAAGGCATCAACGATCTATGTGTCTTGTGGTGACCTCCTCCCAGGCTACCTTTGCATCATCAGCCCGTGGAGGTCTGCTCACAGTTCTGTATATTCGGACACTGCGAGCTTGGACCTCCCGGACCAAAACATCAGTTTCCTCCTGGGAGAAGTTTGGCCGTCTGACGCTGCTGCTCTCTTCTGCCATGGCGAATTGAGTAAACTCTCATTACGCCTTTGCGCGGCGCATTTAAGGGCGAGGAGAGGGGCTCATGTGATTGGTGTGATGTGAATCGGCTGTGTGTTTTTTTCTTCTTTAAATGATGAATTTATTGTTGAATTTTAAAATGTAAAAAGGTTTTAAAACTGAACCTGTTGTTGTTCTGTGTATCTGTGTGTCTGCCTGTTAGAGAGATACTTTATTAATCCAGAGGGAAATTAAGGACTTTATGCTCCGTGTCAGCAGCGTGCCTCCTCCTCGCGTCTTAGCACTGAGTTATCTGAGCTGTTGTTCAGCTGCAGGTTGAAACTGATTTGTTTGTTTGTCTCATTGTTGACAGACGTCCTCTTCAGGAGCAGGGTTATTGTTTGTGGTGGTTTGAAGCTGCAGGTGGATTCAGTCTTTATTTAATGGAGTAATCTGACAAGTTAAAGTTTATCTCTGTCTGTGACCTGGTGGTTCAGTCCTGTCTCAGTGTTTGGGATGAATCTTTCCTCTCACACAGATCTGAACAGTGAGCTGTGTGAATCAAACGTGCAGTCAGCGTCTCGTTGTCGTGGTCAGTGGTGGAACTGTTTACCCAGAAATTATTCATCTGCCTTTTTTAAATATTGATGAACTCTGAGCTTCACGGTTTCTTTGTTATGTTTGACGTGATCGCGACTTCCTCGTTCTGGCTCTGGTGACATTATCAAAGAAAGTTGTGCGACGTGTTTAACTGCCTTGTTGCATCAGTTCTGTGTCTGTGTGTGTGTGTGTGTGTGTGTGTGTGTGTGTGTGTGTGTGTGTGTGAGACACAGTAACACACACACACAGTCAGCTCAGCACACGCTATGAGTGTATTCATTACAGTTACATGACTGTGGAGGAAACATCTTCCATGTTTCTGTGGAAATACTCTGGATACTAATAATACATTTGATTTATGTATTCTTCTGGATACTTATATACTTTACAGAGAAGAACAACAACAACAAAACAAAAGACAAAAAAACAAAAAACAGATTAAATGATCCATCAGAGAGGAAACAAAGCAGAGAGGGAGAAGGTTTTTTTTTAGGATGTTTTTAAGATGTGTGTTTTGAGGGATTTCCTGATTTCTAGATGTTTTATGCATCATTTTATAAACATTCCCCCAAAAATGAAGCTCAGCAGATTTGGTATCGTTTTGAGATTTGAAAACTTTGAGATTTGATCTAGGTTTGAGATAAATCCAGCAGCTCAGGCTGAGTTTGTTTGTTCGCCCGAGTCAACTCTGTAACAAACACCTTTCTTTAAGGAAACTCTGGATTTAGGTTCAGGAAAAGTCGTGACGTCATGGGCAGGCATTCATACCCCCAACACACACACACACACACACACACACACACACACACACACACACACACACACACACACACACACACACACACACACACACAAAAGCACCCCACCCACCCATTGAAGTGGAGGTGACGGGAGCGAGGAGGGCGTGGGTCAGAACATTGAAAGCTCTCACTCCTGAGGAAACTCCACCCGCTCTCATGAGGAAACTCTGTGTGTGTGTGTGTGTGTGTGTGTGTGTGTGTGTGTGTGTGTGTGTGTGTGTGTGTGTTGAAACCAGAAAGGGGACAGCAGGACAACAGGAGTCCTATTTTAAACATGAATCGAGCTGTTCATGTGGAAAACCTGAAATCCTTCAGTCTAAAACAGAAACCTCAGTGTGTGTGTGTGTGTGTGTGTGTGTGTGTGTGTGTGTGTGTGTGTGTGTGTGTGTGTGTGTGTGTGTGTGTGTGTATACATGCTTCATATGTATTTTAGCAACAGAGTGAGGGCATTTTTGGAAAGTGAGGACAGTTTGACTTCTGAGGACTGGTTGAGGGTTACAGTAAGTTTCTGGTTAGGGCCAGGGTTGGGGTCAGCGTCAGGGTTAAAGGTCAAGGTCAGGGTTAAAGGTTGGGGTTATGCATTTAGTTGTGATGGTTCAGGTCAGGGGCTGGGAATAAATTATGTGAATGAGTGTTCTCACAAAGACAGAAGTACAGGAATGTGTGTGTGTGTGTTATCCTTGTCTTCGCTCGCAGCAGAAAAACAAAACACACAGCGCAGATATTTGACCTTGTGTGAGGTCACAGCCGTGTCAGCGTGGTGTGATCGTGTCTCTCGGTGACTCGACACACTGACACGGTGCAGACTGCTGATTTGGCCGTCGTCACGTTGAATCCTGACGACTCAGCAGTTTGTGGTTTGTTGGAACGTTTCATTTGAAACAAGCGATCGTCTGTGACCCTGAAACACCAGCGAGCAACCGTCAGCTGCTTTATTCACACAGCACCTCGTTGTGCTCTCATTGTTCACGGCTTTTCTTCAGGTCGCTGCAGGATAAATCACTCGCCTGAACTTTTTACTGTCAGTCTGTGTAAACGATGTTTCCAGAGATCGATCTTGTATTTAAACAGTTTTAAAGAGGTGATGACTGAACTTGGTGATAATCTGGAGGCTGTGATTTGTGGTGCTGTTGAGCTGTGTTGTTTCACACTGAGAGGCTTCTCATGTTCCTGACACACAACAGTGTGAGTGTGTCAGACACAGGACTGTCGGTCACTGTTCATAAACACTCACCAGCTGAAGTGAAAGTAAAAGCCGACTCAGATTCTTTTGTTGAGTGTTTCCCTGTGTCTCCTGTGTGCTGCTGACAGGCTGACACCTGGTCCACACCTTTTTATAAAGCCCCGCCCTCACCTGAGCGCTGTGGGGGAACACGCCCATAAACATCCTGAACGCAGAAAATAAGAAGACAATAAAAGCTCAGGTCAGAGGGCGGAGCCTCTGCAGATAAACACACCAACACACGCTGAGAGGATCGTCAGTGATGAAACACTGCTGCACTTTATGGTTATCTTTAGGTTTTTTGTACAAAAGTTTAAAATGATCAAACCTGAGTCGTCACCAGGAAACAATCAGGTGTGTGAAAATAATTTGTCAGTGACCTTTCTTCCTTGACGAAAATGAGACGATGACAAGCTAAAAATAGATCCTGATAATAAAAAGTAAGATGAGATCTATGTTTCATTTTTGATGACAAGACGTCAGAAACTAAAATGTTTTGAATTTTCATCAACTAAAACTCTGGATGATGAAAATGACCACGAGGCATTTTTGTTTCACGACTCAAACTGAATCTAAAACAGTTGTCAAAGTGAACACTGCTTACAAACATGTCTGTAAATGACTCTTTGCTTCTCTTGTATAAACTCCTCAAATGAGCATCAAGCAGCAGGAAAGAGAACGACAGCCGTGCTCGCACCAGCATGGCGGCTAGAAACACAGACACAGGATCAATATTTATCCTCCTGATCACGGCAGGACATGAACTGAAATGAGACTCAAACCAAATGTAAGCGTCACAAAATGGTGGAAATGCTGAGCGTCACATCGAGCACCTCAAACATCAGCCTCCAACATGACCACAAAGTTGAACCAACACGTCTCCATCACGGCTTCAACAAAACCTAGAAAATACAACGTGCATGACGAGAGGATTATTGACTGCTTTAGATTCAGGCAGGTGTACCTAATAAACTGGCAACTGACTGTCAGGATATTTATCCATACAGATGGTTTAACAGTAACGTTCACACTGACTCTGTGAAGAGATGATGTTGAAGTTTATTAAGGAGGAGGCAGAAAATCTTAAAGTCAGACACGGACAGATCAAACCAAAACTAACTGCTGTTATCTCCATGAAGTTGACTTTTCATGAGTTTGTTATGTTGCATTTATCAGACAAGGAGTTTTAGATGTTTGTGTCACACGAGGAGAGGAGGAGGAGAAACGCTCTCAGCCTTCAGTTTAACTGAAATCACAACATGTGGAGATACGTGGTTTCACAGCACGGTGACACCGACACCTGCAGAGTGTGTTGGTGATTCTGTGCTTTGGAGCGTTTACATTTTTACTCATTTCCTCATTTTTTTTAAACGACTTTCATTTTGTATGATGTCAAAAGACTCGTCTGTCTGACGGTCCTCTCTAACTGGGGTCCAGCCTGCTTTTATTGACGCTCTTTGTCTCCTGATTTCAGTTTTGTTCTGTGGAGTTTCTGTGAGTTGTGAACGTTTCTGCAGGTTCGGAGACGCAGAGATCAGATCCTGAATCCTAATGAACATGTGGCGGGGGGGAGGGAGGGGGCACCGACAAGGCTTCCATTGTTTCAGAGCAGAGAGAGATGGAGAGATGGAGAGATGGAGGGAGAGAAACACCACAGCATGACCCAGCGAGCCACGAGGACAAAGACAAACATGAGCAGCGTGACACAAAGAACAAACCTCGCTGCTGACATGTTTGTCTCGCTGCAGCCCGTCTGCACTGACTCATCCAAAAACACATGTTTAACACAACCAAGCATCATCATCATCACCATCATCATCATCATCATCATCATGAAGGTGATAATGTTCAGGTTTGTTGAAATCTTGTTAGAGGATCTGATCGGACTCTACGAGGTTTTTAATGTTCAGTGATGTTGAACCAAACCTCAACAGTTTGAGCTGCTGATGAGAGGTGTCAGTTCACCTCCTGGGCACTGCCGAGGTGCCCTTGAGCAAGTCACCGAACCCCCCCAACCGCTCGAGACGCCTGTCATGGGCAGCCCCCTCACTCTGACATCTCTCCACTCGGTGCGTGTATAGGTCCAGTTTCTGCATGTGTGTGTTCGGACCTGTGTGTTAATGACAACAAGAGTGAAAAAATTGAATTTCCCCTCAGGGATTGATAAAGTATGTAAAATTAAATTAAATTAAAATTAAGAACTTGTCACAGCTCACAGTGGAGTCTTCAGCAGGAGTGGAGCTGTTTGAGGGATGGAGAAACACACACACACACACACACACACAGGCGCTGGCTCTTAAACTAACACAATAGAGAGTTACATCAGATCCTGTGGATCAGATCACTCGAGCTCAACGTCTCTCAGAAAACACAGAATAATAAAACAGCTGTGAGAGAATTCAGGATGTTCAGCTTCATCATGATGTCACAGCTCTGAGCTTTATGTTGATGTGATGTCACAGCGTCCGCTTTATTACAGGGTTATTGTTCACGGTTTATTTCACTCGCCCAGCTGGGAGATCTACTCGCCTGAGGTCAGTTTTTATTTGTCCCTACAGACTGTTTCATTGCTATTCTGTCGCTATGGCAACAGCTTTGGTCCGTGTTTACTTCCTGTCAGATACCAAGGGAAGGATAAAAGATTTTACAGTTTATTTTATTTTATTTATTTTTTTTGTTAGATATTTTTTGGGGCATTTTCACCTTTAATTGATAGGAAAGCCGAGTGTGAAGGGGAGAGAGAGAGAGGGGACGATACACAGCAAAGGGCCATAGGCTGGAGTCGAACCCGGGCCGCTGCGGCAACAGTCCTGCACGAGGGGCGCCCGCTCCATCCACCAAGCCACCGACGCCCCAGATTTTACAGTTTCTATGTCAGTGACGGCGTTAACCAACAATCCAACAGGAAACATGGACTCATTTAAAATGTTAATGTTGTCATATTTGAAACGGTCTCTACAAATGTTTTTATGCGTCCGCGCCAGCGACAGTCGTGACTGGTGGTTTTCAGATTGTCATTTTGTCCCATTCATAATAAAGCACTGTTATAATAAAGTCACCTGGCTCGCTTCGAACAGGAACTGTTGATGTTTTATTGTGAATTGAAGCTTCCTGTCAACAGTTAGCTGTTGACACAAAGTTAAACCTTTACTGCTGCGCCTTTAAACATGATGATTTATTCACTGTGATTTCGAAACAAACAAACAGCTCTACAGCTAATACATTAATATTTGTGAATCACACTGGTGCTCCATGGTCACAAATGTAACTGTGAGTTGCTATTTTAAGCCTCATAGGAACAAAAACACCTCACCTGCTCAAACTATTATTGAACTCATGAAGTTAAACTGTGACAGCGGCGCTGTTAAACATGAATGATTTATTCACTGTGAGCTGAAAACTAACAGCTCTACAGGTTATATATATTAATACATATATGTGCACACTGGTGCTCCATGGTCACAAAATAGTGGTGGTTTGAAGCTGTGATATAAAAAAAACACGCCTTGCCTGCTCACAGAGGAGAGAATGAAGCGAGTTTCATACCAGTGGCCTAAAAAATGACAAGACCATTTACACTTGATGTTCGTGATAAAGTCATTTTATATATCTCACGTGGAATAAACTGTGATACGAGTTTATCTGATCAACTCAATGTCACCCAGCTCTAAGATTAACTATTAGCTCTCACTGCTCATATACCTGACTGTATATGTGTCAGTTTCAGTTGTTACTATATGAGATGTAACTATGATACTGTAGTGTGTGTGTGTGTGTGTGTGTGTGTGTGTGTGTGTGTGTAGTTATGAAACCAGGTTCTGCACCGCCGACTGAAACCGCACCTGTACCGACCGCACTGTTTCTTCTAATAAAGAAAGACTTCAGGGTTCACTTCATGTTCATTTCACGTGCACCTCACGCTCACGTGGTCGAGCGCTGGGAGCTGTTTTTGGTTTTGTTTTGGTTTTTTTGTATGAGGGTATGACTGCCAGCAGGACGAGATGTGCTTCTCATCCACACCACTGCACAGTCGTCCTGCCAGCGGTCTCCATGGAGACGCTCCTGTTCAGCGGCTCGAGGAGAACATTTCCCCTCCACCGCGCCCATTGTAGCTTTTTCAAGAGCTCTCCTCTCGGCCTGCTCTGGAATCTGAACCCTGAACAGATTTTTAGTTTCCTCAAAGAGAAGTTTTTTCTTCTCACATTTGTTCTGACAGCTTTCATGTCGTCACACACAGGGAGAATACACCAATAGCATTTATAAAAACTGTGTGTATGTGGTGTTCACTGTTGGCTCGGTGTGTCAAGTCAGACACTGTGTTCAGGATGAGCTGAAGACTTCAGACCTTTATTTATTTTCCTCCTGTTTCTTTTCTCTCATGTGTTTCACATATTTACCAACAGTAAATAAAGTATTATCTGACACCACGTTCTAATACACACGACTTTGATCATGCTGTTTACTAAAAACCCTGCTGCTGTTTATCCTGTCTATCTGGTAATATTACACATGTATGAATATATCTCTGTATCATGTGGACTGTAGTCATGTCACACCTCCAGCTGTTTATTCTGTGTATAACAGTCTAATGTCAGTATCACTGGCTTTGCTGACTGCTATGTTCACACTGCTCAAACTGCACACAGGTACAACCACAGGGCAGTAATTCCAGTTTACAACCTGGCGACCCAAAAGTTGTTCTTTTGATAAGCTCATAACTCATGGATAAAGAATGAGGTGATGATTTAGTGTTATTGATAAAGTCATTAGTTATGACTTATAAACCTTCTGTGAAAGGAGACTCATTAGAAAGTTGAAACCTCTAATTTAAAAAGAAACTAGAGTAACCACCTCGCGGTCGTCCCCCCAACCACTCAGGTTACACTTTACATCCACGTCTGTTCAGACTCATATGAAGAAGCCATGATGGAGGACAGTTCTTTAAATATGGACGTTACTGCAAAGAAGCTTCAAACTGCTTCACAGATCTGCACAGTTTCAGTTCAGTATCTGTCCAAATGTCTCCCCTTCTGCTCCTGATATATGACGTTAAAACATGATGATGTCACAGTCAAGCTGACCTTTGACCTTTTGACCTTCGTTATTTTATCCTGTCAGACATTTGTGTGAAGTTTGGTCAGAATTAGTGCATGAATTCTTCAGTTTGGTGAGTTTATTCATGAGTCCACGTGGACGTTTGTGTCAAATTTGAAGAAAGTCAAGGTGTTAATGAGATACACGTTCACGAGAATGAGACAGATGAAAAACCCAAAACATGATTCTTCCAGCTACAGCTTTGCCAGCGTGAAGGCACAGAAAAAGTTTTGTGTTGTTTTCCGTCCTCCTCTTTGAGCGGTGACTCTCAAACTGAGAATCAGGACAGCAACAACAAACTGTTTCAGACTCACCTGAGCTGATGATGATGATGATGATGATGATGATGATGATGATATTGTGCTCTGCCTCTTCTCAGGTGACGGGTAACTTCGACCGTCAGGACTTCAACAAAATGTGCTGGACGTTGTCCTCGAGGAAGAACCTGGATCAAAGCAAGCTGCTCATCTCCAACGACGACGCCTTCAAGATCTGGTGCATCTTCAACTTCCTGTCTGAGGACAGATACCCGCTGACCATCGTCACTGAGGAGGTGAGTGTCAAAGGAGACGGTATTCTTCTGCAGTGCTGGGATGTAACTAAGTACATTTACTCAGGTACTGCACTGAAGCACACATCTGGAGTGTTTTCTTTTCATGCCACTTTATAGTTATACTCTGTTACATCTCAACACAACACCAGACTAGTGCTTCATTGTTTTATATAAATACTTTATTGTTCTTCAGTTTGTGAACACAGCGTCATGTGAAAGTTTCAGGCCTCCTGGTCAAAGTTTGTTTACTGTGAGTAGTTCACTGAGTCGAAGATGAACTGATCTCCAAAATATATGTAGTCAGTGATGAAACATTTCTTCAATGTTTTAATCAAGTTTAATTTCATTTTTTACAATCGCAAAATAACAAAAAAATAAAAAGGGCCTGAAGCCAAAGTTTGAGTCCCTGCATGATCAGTGCTCAGTAGCGCCCCCTGTTTGTATCCAGCTCAGAGTCTTTCAGTTCCTGTTTGGAGGATTTCTTCTCGGGCCGTCTTCATGCTCTGCTCTTTGAGCTCTATCCACACATGTTTAATGATGTTTAGGTCGGGGGACTGTGAGGGGCGTGGCCTAACCTTCAGCTGGCTTCTCTTGAGGTCGTCTATTTTGGATTTGGAGTGTGTTAGGAGTCATTGTCCCCTCTTCATCTTCACATTTTTTATAGATGCTGTGATGTCTGGAATTTAACTGAATCCATTCTTCATCGACCTGTGAAATGTTCCCCATGTCACTGGAGCATCATCCATCCACCCCGTCTGTAACAGGTGGACAGGTGTCCCTTTAGCCCCTTTTACACTGCCAGATTTTCGGTGAATGTTGGGCCGTTTTGCCGGCAAGCTGCGAGCGTTTAGACACACAGAGCCGGATTGGCGAGTTGATCCGAGGTGCCCAATTTTCCGCCTCGTAGGGTAGACATATCGACGGAACCCTTTTAGTTTAAACAGACCGAGGTGGCCTTCCACAACAGGAGGAGCTGTTGATGACGCCGCACGTGCAACTCACTGGTGGTGGATAAACAGGAAACAGCTGATAGCAGGACTTAGCGAGCAGCTAGTAGCAAGAGGGAAACACAAACCTGACAGACACTGTAAAGATGAGCAACTGGGGAGACAAGGAATTGCGCGCCCTCCTTGTCCTCACAAACGAAGAGGCCATTAACCGCCAGATGACGGGGGCGGTGAAGAACAGGCCGACTTACGAGAGAATCACTGAAGGACTGACCAGCCGCGGCTTCCCTCCCACGTCACTGTTTACGTCACACGCTGAGCTACACGTTTTGTTACTTGCTCACGCCCCCCATTGCCCCGAAAAAGGTGCATTCTGTATAAACAAAAGTAGGTAGGCGGCATTTTGCTGAAACTTGTAAATGATTCATATAAAAACTTATATGTTTTATCTTAATCACAGTATTTTATAAATCTCATTATTTTGCAGTGGACACATTGGAAAGTGTAAAGGATGAGGTTTCTGTCTGATAAAAACTCGTGGAGACATTAATCTAAATATATGACGTATTCATCTAAATCCTGCCGAGCTCTGCCGGCGCAGGTCTCACTTAAAAGGCCCCGCCTTCACCCAGCAAATTGTGTGCAAAGAATTGTGGGGATTTTATACCTGCTGAGGATCCACACATGCATCCTTGAAAATCCTCTGAATGAAGGATTCTCTTCGGTAGAATTTGAAGGGTCTTTGTCATTGGAGCAGTCCTTAGATGGGATTTGATGACGTAATGTCCTTAAAATTCTGCTGTTAAAGGTTCCTTCCTTGACTTTGAGAAACACCCAGAGGATTTATAAAGCTTTGAAATGTGCATCACCTGTCCTTTCCTAACGATGACTGTGAACGAGCACATTGAGTGTTGAACACTCTTCAACACTCTTGACGAAGGTCCAGTGGGACCAAAACATTAGTGTTACCAATAAATTATGAAGCTGAGCAGTGAGTGAGATTTTATGTTCAAAGACTCAGGTGATATTTTCCAACACACCTGAGACAGGTGGATGTGCGAATACCTTTCTTCAAACTCACAATGAATGAAATTTTGACCAGCTGGGGCCAAACCTTTACATGACACTGTATCAACATGTTGTTCCTCTGTTTTCTTTAATTTCCAGCAGCTTGACACGTTTATGTTAAATGAGGAACTTTACAGGAGTAAAACTGTGGTTGATAAAAGCTTCTTGATTTTAGATTCAGACAGAATCTGACGTCAGCGTTCAGTAGTTTGATTCTCGGTCCAAACTGAGACAAGGCGATTATTGTTTTCTATAAAACTTTGTTTTTAATGCTGCTGAGAGATCACTGAAGTTCATTCACGGCTCCAAACACTTCAATATTCAGATTATATTCAGAAAGTCTGTTCTGGAGTCAGTTTTTTAAGGAGGAAAACTATATTTCTATATTTAAGGGTCCTGATTGATCCACTATTAACTGGGTACTGACTTGTATACTTGCAGCGTAACATGCCGTTTATTTTCAGCAGTAACAGTCTGTAAGATCTTCACACTGAAAAGGTATTTCCTCTGAATCGGTTGGTTACTCATCAGAATTTGGGAAGTTATGAATGTAAATGTTTTTAATAGAATCAAAGTGACTTCCTGCTTCACTGTTGACTCATGTAAATGTCTTTTGTTCATTCGGGATGAATATAGATCAACAGACACAAACTCTGAGCTGGGTTTGAGTCGTACTGTTGGTACAGGAGGTACCTCACGGTTCAGGGTTCAATGTTCAGGGTTAAGTGTTCAATGTTCAGGGTTCAGGGTTCAATGTTTAGGGTTCAGGGTTCAATGTTCAGGGTTCCATGTTGAGAGTTTAGTGTTCAGTATTCAGGGTTCAGTGTTCAGGGTTCAATGTTCAGGGTTCAATGTTCAATGTTCAGGGTTAAGTGTTCAGGGTTCAATGTTCAGGGTTCAGTGTTCAGGGTTCAACGTTCAATGTTCAGGGTTAAGTGTTCAGTGTTCAGGGTTCAGTGTTCAATTTTCAGTGTTCAGGGTTCAGTGTTCAATGTTCAGGGTTCAGTGTTCAGGGTTCAATGTTCAGGGTTCAGTGTTCAATGTTCAGGGTTCAGTGTTCAGGGTTCAGTGTTCAATGTTCAGGGTTCATTGTTCAGTGTTCTGTGCTCAATGTTCAGGGTTCAGTGTTCATTGTTCATTGTTCAATGTTCAGTGTTCAATGTTCAGTGTTCAATGTTCAATGTTCAGGATTCAGTGTTCAGTGTTCAATGTTCAGGGTTCAGGGTTCAATGTTCAGTGTTCAGCGTTCCATGTTGAGAGTTTAGTGTTCAGTATTCAGGGTTCAGTGTTCAGGGTTCAATGTTCAGGGTTCAATGTTCAATGTTCAGGGTTAAGTGTTCAGTGTTCAGGGTTCAATGTTCAGGGTTCAGTGTTCAGGGTTCAATGTTCAATGTTCAGGGTTAAGTGTTCAGTGTTCAGGGTTCAGTGTTCAATTTTCAGTGTTCAGGGTTCAGTGTTCAATGTTCAGGGTTCAGTGTTCAGGGTTCAGTGTTCAATGTTCAGGGTTCAGTGTTCAGTGTTCAGTGTTCAATTTTCAGGGTTCATTGTTCAGTGTTCAGTGTTCAATGTTCAGGGTTCAGTGTTCAGTGTTCATTGTTCATTGTTCATTGTTCATGGTTCAGTGTTCAATGTTCAGTGTTCAATGTTCAATGTTCAGTGTTCAGGGTTCAGGATTCAGGATTCAGGGTTCAGGGTTCAGTGTTCAGGGTTCAGTGTTCAGTGTTCAGGGTTCAGTGTTCAGTGTTCAGTGTTCAGTGTTCAATGTTCAGGGTTCAGTGTTCAGTGTTCAGTGTTCATTGTTCATGGTTCAGTGTTCAGTGTTCAGGATTCAGTGTTCAGTGTTCAATGTTCAATGTTCAGGGTTCAGTGTTCAGGGTTCAGGGTTCAGTGTTCAATGTTCAGTGTTCAATGTTCAGGGTTCAGGGTTCAGTGTTCAATGTTCAGTGTTCAATGTTCAGGGTTCAGGGTTCAGTGTTCAATGTTCAGGGTTCTTCACCAACTGACCAGTTAAAAAACATTTGTTGCTCAACAGCAGAACAGGAAGTTTCCAGCTTCCTGTTCTTTTACAAACACTGGAGGATTTATTGTGTGTAACAAACATCAGAGCTGAATCACAGGAAGACGTTTAGATTTATGTTTAATCAGCTCATGGAGATAAAACACACAGACACTTATCTTCAGTTTAAATGAACAGTTATAACAAAAAACAGTTGATGCAAATCTCATTGTTATTCTTCTGACTCTGTGTGTGTGTGTGTGTGTGTGTGTGTGTGTGTGTGTGTGTGTGTGTCTCTGAGCACAGATTGAGTACTTCCTGCGTAAGCTGACGGAGGCCATGGGGGGCAGCTGGGTGGAGGAGCGTTTCGAGGACTACAAGCTGCAGCTGAACTCAAAGCAGCAGAGTCTGAACGCCTGGGAGCTCATCAGCCTGGTGGGCTCGGGTCACTTCAGTAAAGGCATGGACCGCCAGACGCTCTCCATGGGCATCAACGAGGTCTACCAGGAGCTCATCATGGACGTGCTCAAACAGGTGGGCACCTGCACAGAGTCATCATGACACAGCGTCTGTCAGGGAACAATCAATGAGCTCCATCCTCTGAATAACTACAGCTGCAGAGCTCACGCAGCTCGTACCAGAGCAGATACACGACTTAACCCAGTCTGTGGTTCTTACACAGAGATGGCGTCATACAGCGTCCTGTCTTTACACCACCTACCCAGAGCCAAACAGCAGCATCATGTGGCTCCAGTGTGTGATGTCAGACAGCATGGTGACATCAAAGGATCAAAAGAGGCATGACGTGTAACACAACAGTGTCATCCTCTAGTGGGACATAAAACATATGTGTCAGCAGCTCTTTATAAACAATAACAATGACATCACATGTCAACAACAATCATTTAGCGTCCCTGTTATATGGCGGCTGATCTCGTCCTCTGCTCGGAGGGTAAGGCGCTCCTGGACATCACTGTTTGAGTTATCTGCTAACTGCTAACAGCTGCTGTTCTTCTTCTTTGCGTTAGCTGCTAACTGCTAACAGCTGCTGTTCTTCTTCTTTGAGTCAGCTGCTAACTGCTAACAGCTGCTGTTCTTCTTCTTTGAGTCAGCTGCTAACTGCTAACAGCTGCTGTTCTTCTTTGCATTAGCTGCTAACTGCTAACAGCTGCTGTTCTTCTTTGTGTTAGCTGCAAACCGCTGCTTTTTAAATCGCTCGTCCTGCCGGCTGTCCATTTTACACAGACCTTATTTGGGTGCTGTTACCGTCTCTGTTTGCGGCTCAGAGACGAGACGACTCGTTTCATTCTGCGATCGTACCTTTAACACAGATCGGCGAGGCAGCGTAACGGCATGATAATCTCAGTATAAATGTTGCTTTTGATTTAACATAGATGGAAACAAAATAATCGGCAAACACTGGCGCTCTCTGTAAACTTTACTCAAAGGTTCACTGATCGACTTCTTCTAGAGCTTTCAACCACATCTCATGGTCTTCATCAGTGGTTCAGGTGTGGAAGTTTGGATCACATGATAACAAGAGAAGGTTCCTGTTTCATCTGATCCTCAGTGTTCTGATGTTACTGAATCATTTCTGTCTGAAACTTCAGTTAAAGGAGGATCTGATGTGGCTCTTGTGACCAGGACCACTAACAAGTGTTTGAAGTCCAGCCTGATGTTTCCTTACACAGGAAGTGATGTACAGATTATTAATCAGACACTGGTGTCAGATCAGAACTCAGATGAATTCCAGGTATCTGTATCAGGACTAAACAGTCTGATTGATGTATCCCTGATGTTCCTTCACACATTATTCTGACTCGTTCCCACACGCACCGTCCTGCTGACACCAAATCACTACAGCACCAAATGTAGATTAATCCGCAGCTGAAAATAGTCCACAACAAACTCACTGTTTCCTCCTGTTTGAGTGACGCCTGCTAAAAACTACAGAAAGTATTTATTCCTAAAAACAAAAAATGAAACTGTTCATGAGCTGTTTTTAAAGATCTGTCCTTTCCTGAACGCCACAGACAGGAAGCTGCAGAGAGTTAACTGACGGACCAACACGTTGTTTATTTTGGTCTTTTTATTTATTGACCTTAAAAAAACAGAACATGAAACCAGCCTGACGTGTTTAAATGTTGCTAAAATGTCAAAGCTCTGTGTTGTGTCTGACTGTGACGAGCAGGAAGTTTCGTTTAGTCGAGTCAGTTATTGAGAAATTAAATTATTTTGGGAGAAATAAAACGTAAAAGTGTTTTAATATGTGTTAATAAACAGTTGAGCACAAACAGCCCTCTGCAAACATGCAATATATAAAAAAAGGAAGTGGGAGTTTGTGGTGTGTGCGGCAGGTCTGCATGTTTTCATGTGAAAGAGTGGAGTGAATGTGTGACTGCGGCCGCGTAGACACAGACATAAATATTACTGTCAAAGTGAGCAGAACAAATAACACAGAGGGTTAATATTTAATATCATTTATATAATTTGAGTCTGAAAATGATCATTTTATAATGAGAGTTAATGTTCAGAGCAGCTATTTCGTTTAAATCACCCTGATTCTCCTCCTCGTCCTCCTCCTCCTCCTCCTCCTCCTCCTCCTCCTCCTCCTCCCTGCAGGGCTACATGATGAAGAAAGGTCACAAGAGGAAGAACTGGACGGAGCGCTGGTTCCTGCTGAAGCCAAACTCCATATCTTACTACGTGGGCGAGGACCTGGCTGAGAAGAAAGGAGATATCTTATTGGATGGAAACTGCAGCGTGGAGGCAAGAACCTGCTGCTGTTTATCAAACTCTTCCTCCTGTCTGTCACCCTCCTCATCCTCAGACTGATCTGATATGTGAGATCAGAGTGTAGAAAACATCAGCAGTATCACCTGTAACTGACACACAGATCTGAGCTTGATGTTCATGACGTGTCGCTCAGATCATACGTGTTCACACAGTACAGAGACGTGATGATATGACGTCAGCTGACCAGGTGTAATCATTAATTGTTCATTAGGGTCAGATCAGGGTGGTGACTGATGTCGTTACACGGCATGTTGATTATCCATCTGAATATTGTCGTGTACTTTTCACGTTCGCTCATGTTTTCTATCTGTTGTTTTCCCGTGCAGCCGCTTCAGGACAAAGAAGGAAAGAAGTGTCTCTTTCTCATCAAGTCGTCACATAAAAGCTTTGAAATCAGCGCGTCGGACAAGAAGAAGAAGCAGGAGTGGATCCAGGGTGAGTGGTGATAATACGCAGTGATAAATCTGTGGCTGCTTCAACACATGACTCATAATGTGTCTCCTTCATTTCCTCCATACTCCTCCATCATGGGCACCTGACCTTTTATTTTTGATGGTTAATGTTTAGTTTTCTATGTAAAATCTGCTGATGAGACAAAATACATTTTATCTCAGTGGGACATTAAATCGTGTTTAAATAGTCCTACATTAAATGTGTTATCATTCTTATAGACTTAACATAGGGTTGTCCCAAACACCTATTTTTGGGCATCGAAGCTTCAGTGAGAAATAGCTGCGATTAATTGCAGCTTTGGTCGAGGGTGGGGCTCAATGACAGACGAAGATGTCAGTCGATGCACCTAAAGTAACGTCCCAAACTTTGTTAGCATGCAGGCTGCAGTAACTTTAGCCGTAGCAGCTAGAAAAAATAGAACTTGCCCAGACGGCAGATTTACTGACAGTTTTCAGGTGATTTTCAGAGCTCATCTGTGAGACATCTGTTTCCTTTGGTGTATCAGGAACTCAAATACTGGGCGTCATATCACAAATTTTGAAACTGTTTCAGACACTTAAAGTTTTCGACATCTTGTTAGCGTGTATGCTGCCTGTCACATGTCACATGGGATCAAACTGTCTGCAGCTTCAGTGGACGTTAGACGAGAGCGAGTCGGAGTCACAAAACTATTTCTCAGTTTAAATGTCTGAGAGAAATTTAAAACATAAATGTTGTTGTGTAATCGAAGCTTTGAAGCTCTCAGGTCAGCTGCAGGTTTGACAAAGAGGTTCATTAGAAATTAAAGTTCAGGTTTTTCTTCCTCTGAAGAGACAAAGCAGAGATTTAACTCACAATTATTTTCATCATTAGCAAATATGCAGATTATTTTAAATTAATCGTGTTTTATCAAATGTCAGAAAATAGACTTCATATGCAGAACACATGTCTTCATGTAGTTTTGTCTGATCAACACTGAAATCAATAATCACCTCAGCTCTGATACAGGACCCACTGCTGACAAGTTTTTTGTGTTTTCCTACATCCTGTCATCATTAATGATCATTAATCCAGAGACTGCAGTTTAATTTGGTGCACATGTGCCCACAGACATGATCTGAATGTGTCTTTCTCTCTCAGCCATTCAGACCTGTGTGAGCCTGCTGCGTCAGGGTCGGCCGGCGCCGCACCGCGAGGCTCGACAGAAGCGCCGGGAGCTGCGTCTGAAGCAGCAGGCTGAGCAGGAGGAGCTGGAGCTGAGGATGAGCGAGCTGCAGACGGCTAACGAGGCCAAACAACAGGAGCTGGAGAACATGAGGAAGGTGAGAACAGAAACAAACACATTAAACTGTGAATCAGGAAACGTCTGCTGCTTCATCACTTCCTCTTTGTAGTATCCTGAAATTTAAAATAGCTCAGTGTGGAAGTGTTTCTGTGACATGAGGAGGAGTCGTAATGAAGTGATATGATGAAGACCGGACCTGCAGTGTGAACCAGGTGTGCACGTCAAACACATTCCCCTCCATCCAGTCTGACGTTCAGAGATCTGAACCTCGGCACGATGATGTAACGTGCACCTGATTTTTATTTGGGCTGAAAAACAGAAGATGTGAATCAGTCGTAGAACTTCTTTTCATTATTAAACTGTGAAATACACTTTAGATGAAATATAAAAAATGAAGCCCAATATCACAAATCACAGTTTGCATCAGAAGCTTTACAGCATACGACCTCCCTCTGTCCTTTAGACCCTCACAGCTGATCAGGAAAAACTCCCCCCAAAAAACCTCAGAAGAGACACTGAGGAGGGATCTGTCTTCAGGACAGACAGACGGACGGACAACAGATGTTGTGTGAACAGATCAACATAATAAAATTACAGTAATCAGTAAAAGAAAAAGACTAAAACACAAGACTCAAAAGAAGAAGCTCATAAAGAAGCTCATAAAAGATCCAACTCCAAAACAACCCCAGACAGACAGACAGATAGACAGCTGGAACAGCAATGAGAAATAGAGTTGTAAATATAGAAACACTTGAGAATATCATGAGAAGCAACGTTTTCAAGCAAAATCTGATTTTAAGAAAAGCAATATACGGTATCACATTAAATAAATAAAAATGTGACTGAGCTCCTGCTGAGAGACAAAAAAAAGAAGAAATAAAAACAACACGTTAACAGGAAGTGATAAAGCCAAATGTTACCTGCAGACATCACTGTAGGTGTGACCGCTGTGCACCTGAAACACCAGAGGAAAAACTGAGAGCCAACCAGGAAGTAGTTCACAGGAATCTGTCTGTGAACGAAGGGATTTCCCAACGAGGAAATTTCTCCACCTGAAGAAATAAAGTTAAACAGGAGAGGAAGTCCCCGTCTGAGATCAAACATTAAGTGAGCGGGACGAAGAAGACAAGAAAGAGGCTGGATCATGGGGAGTACCACCAGTTGGTCCAGGAGCTTCTCCTCCATCATGGACGTTTACAGGCACATTTTAGGACGACTCAGGGGCAGTTTGACAACCTGCTGTCTGTCATCAGGCCGTATAACTCTGGGTATCCAGCAACCACTACCACCAGTTTCCCCTCCATTGTTTACCAACTGTAAACTTGAAAGAAGTTTCATTCTCATAAAAGCCATCACAAAAGCGGCCTCCAGCTGCTGAGACACTTCCTGTGTGTTCAGAAGCAGCTCAGACATGTTGCAGTGTGAGAAGGACGTTATGTTCCAGATGTGTTCGTCTCGACTCGGCTATTTGGGTACAAACTGTCTGTTTTGATCTTATCATGAAGTTTCCTCAGCCGGACAGTGAAGTCACCACACATCTCTGTTGTCTCTTGACTGTTGTTAGTTATCACTGACTCGACCCTTAAAGGTGATGTTTTGAATATGAGGTGTAAATGAGAGGGTGCTGTCCAGAATGACGCTGAGGCTCTTTACTTGGGAGGAGAGGGGTTCAGGGAATCTGTCGATGATGAGGGGTGGAGCTGGGGTGTGTTGTGACTTGGTGAGGGTGGATTTGGCTCTGATCTGTCCCTCCTGTTACTGAACATCGCTCAGATATTGTGTTTCACTGGGAAATATGTCGCGGCAGCACAGAAGCTGAAGACGCTCTGACTTCTGTTTCACAAAGACTTCAACATACTGAATTTAAAAGTCGTCTTTACACAGACTGACTCGTTGCAGAGTGATATTTCTTATCAGGGTTCCTCCAGCTGAAGGCAACACAGAGTTAAGACTTGTTACGACTTGTTTAATGTCAGTCACCGAGACATTTAAGACCAATTTTACAATAACAAGGGACCGGCAGCTGACAGATGGTGGATCATATGCTCTGAACATCTCCGCTGGAAACAAAATCTGAGTGTGTCACTTCATCTGTTCTGACGTGGTGACGTCATTGTTGGAGGCATTCGGTAAATGATTTTTGAAAATATATCACGTTATCAGTTCAGATAAGAGAAAAACGAACCACTTCTACTCCCATGTCTCAGCATTTTAGGACTTTGTAAGACTTTTAATGAAACTCACAATAAAATTTAAGACCAATTTTACGATAACCAAAACTGAAGGAAAAAACACCAACAGACGGAGGACGTACGTCGTGGTGATTTTGTGTTTTTCACTCTACACTTGATTCCACCGTGTAAAAAACCCCTTATTTTTAGATCAATGAATTCAGTGTATTTCAGACGTTTTAAGGAACCCTGATGATGTCATTTTAACATAATTATTGATGCATTAATACATTCATCACTTCGACGTTGTAGCTGATGAAGGTGGAGCTGATTTAACTCCTTCATATCCTGCTGAGTAGATTCATCTATAATACTCATTACATATTATTTAAACTTATATTTTGTAGGAATAATCTGAATCTGAAAAATAACTAGAAACTAAAACTCAAATAAATGTAGTATGAAGTAGAATATTTACATCTGAGAGTATAAATATAGAGTACCATTGAACAGAAATATCTAAGTAAAGTTAAAGTACTTCCAAACTGTATCCGAGTAAATCTACTTCTGTTCCACTGCTGTGTGATGTCATGAATTAAATCTTCTACTGAGCTCATTAAACCTGAACATCAGAGGAAGGAACTCTGTTTTCCTCAAAGGAGGTACTGTAAACAGATATTTATAGTTCAGTTATCATCATCATCATCATCATCCTCATCCTCACTGCTGGTACAGTCAGTCCTGCTGATGTCATCACAACACAAAGACTCAGAGCTGATTCAACAACATTCCTCTGAGACGACATCACAGAGTGAGAGTGAAGTCTATTATCTGAGGAGCTGAACACACACACACACACACACACACACACACACACACACACACACACACACACACACACACACACACACACACACACACACACACACACACAGTTAAAGTAGGTCACCTCACACTCTGCTGGGTCTCCTCTGAAACTCAGCAGCAGCTCATGAATACCAACCAGGGCTAAGCTCCGCCCCCTGAGGCCTCCGACTGATGAATAATCTGTGACTGAGCACAAACACAGGAATGTGGAAGAGGGAGGAAGGAGGAGGAGCAGGTGGAGCGGGGGGGGCAGGGAGGGGCAACGGTCGTCTCCATTCAACATGTACTTCCAGTAAATCTCCCTCAACCTGACTCACACCTCTGTCTGTTCACACTGACTGTCAGAGACTGATGGATGGTGAACAAATGTCAATTAGACGTTAATCTGTATGAGAAATAAAGAAAGAAAATGTGTGTAATAATCATCCAGTTACAGTGATCGATACGACTCAGACAGAGTTGATCATTAGAGGAAGTTTCTACTGTAGGTGAATGATCACCTCTCTGACAGCGTCAGTCTGAACATTAATATCTTTGTAAAGGGTGAATATATGTTGCCTCAGATTGTACAGGTGTCCCTAATAAAGTGACCCTGAGTGTATGTACAGTACGTCAGGCTGTTTGAGAGCTGGACACGTTTGGTTCTCAGGCCTCGCCTCTCCCACAGTCGACCAGAAACAAACACAGATACTCTTAATGACTCATTTACATATCAATACTTGTGCAGCCATTAAAGAGGAAGCTCCGTTTCTCCACGCTGGTAAAAAGAGTGAAACAGAAGCAGAGCAGCTTCACTGACTCACAGCTCAGATGATTCACACTGTCTCTTATTCATTCATCACATGATCCTTATTAATCAGCATCACTACACATCTGATACATAATCAATGATTTTGATCTTACTGAATCAAATAAAGGACCAGTTTAAAGTAAACAGGAAGTGATGCTCATGATGGCTGTGCCAACAGACACTGATCACATCAGTTATTATTTCTTTATCATCATCTTGTTATAACTCATCGTGTCTCATCACACAGCGTGTTCCTCTTTTATAATCAACAGTTCATGTGTGAGGAAATGATTTTAACATTGGGCCTCTGGACTCTCCATCACTGCTCCTGCTGTTTTCACACCTTCAGTCTTCACATGTTTAATCTAAAGGACGTGAAACACCAAACTAAGAGTCGGCTGTCGGTCAGTGTTGGGTTGTGTGTGAGCTGATTCGTCCCAGTGTGTGTGCGGTGTGTCCTGCACTGTTAGCGCACAGTTCATTTCACATCAGCTTTGTTGTTCATGTGCTAACTGGCTAACTAGCATCCTGAACCCGTCCTTTCAGTCTTCCTGTTTTTCTATGTGAATGATGAATACAGACGATCACTGGCTGAGCTAACCGTAGCTAACTTGTTTGTCCATTGCTTGGTCTGTGACGTAATAGGTCAACAGGAAAAAAGTCCAACACTAACAAGCTGAAAGGGGGCATATCTCCACCTATCGTAGAGGAGTTACACATACTTGGGTCAATAAATGGATTCCCCTCCCGTGCTTGTATACTGGGACAAGGACAGTAGGCCAGTTAGATGTCTAGGTTAAAGGTTCTGTGGTGGTGTTTGACTCTGCGTTGATGAGTGCGTTGTGTTTGAGGAAGAGACTCAGACGTGGATATCTTTGCAGGCAGTCTCCATTTAATCTGATGGAAGCAGAAAGCAGCATAGATACAAAATCCTCCGGTCAGTAACGTTGTCTTCCATAAAACGTGCCCCTACACAAATTAAATGACACAGACATATGTTGTAGTGTATCGTAAGCACTTCACAACAAGTTTAAGCTAGCCAGTAAACTTTTAAATGCAAATAACAGAGGCTAAAACACAGAAATTTCTCCCGACTGCAAGGCCGCTCACCTCTCCCACAGAGATCAACAACAAAAGGGAAGAGGAAAAGGCGCGGAGACACTAGTTACAGAGGGCAGTGTCACACTGTATAGTAAACGTAAGGTTACAATCTCAAATTAAAGTTCCACATATCTGACTCAGAGGCCTAACATGTCAGGTATTAACTAAAATAAATACAATAAACTTAAGGTTACACAGATTTTGTGTAATTATAACACAACAACCAATGTACATTTTCCTTTACACATATCGCTGCTGCATAACTGACCCTGTTACACACATATTTAATGAACACTGTTGAGAAACTGCATAGCAAAGTTTGAACGACTGCTTGAGGTGGTTTTTAAACTTTGAGATCACTGAAATAGTAAAGTTTTTTTCTTTCCTGTAACATATTTGTTTTGATATCAGATGCTACAGACTCGTCCTGCACTGCTGTATCTTACCTTTGGTCACAGCGCTGCTACTTACAGAGTCTGGTCTTTTCTGAGGTGGAACACAGTGTCAAACATTGAGAACAATTTCTTTAAGTGACCATAAAAACCACAGTGACTGTACTGGTGTTAAAGAGGTTTCCAGTCTGGTGCAGCGCCTGGCGTGTTGCAGCCATCAGTGGGTTGTGACAGACGGTGAAATAGTCGGTCAGACTGGTTCACATGGTCGTTGTGTAATGAACAGAGAACAACAGTTTGTCTTTGTGTGGGACGACACTGAACGCTCCCCCATGAATGGACAACAATCTGCCATTGAGGTGAAAGTCCTGTCTCATAGAGACGTCTGCATGAATGGACAATGATACACATGTATGGACACACAGAGACAGACAGAGAGCCTCTGGACTCACAGATACACAATAAGCTCTCACACTGCGCTGCTATATTTAAGACACTCTCACTGACTGAGGAGCGTTCACAGCGCGGTGACATCACCCGTCAACATGAGGTTAAACCAGCCACACATCTCTGTCAGCTTCTTGTTTCTCCTGTCACGTCTGCTCTGATGCACAAAACTCTGGAGACTCCGAATAAACTTCTGTATAAACGTGTGATAAAGTCTGAATAATATTTAACAGGAAAAAAACTCAACCATCAGGTCTCTCTGACGTTTAACGAGTCGACTTAAAGAAAAAACTAATCAAGCTCAAAAAAGTGACGACAACTAAAAAAAGACGAACCCAGTTCACATTTTACTATGTCAAATACAGAGTGTAAGAGAACAGGAGAGTTTTAGGAGATGGACAGTTCAGAGTGTTAAAGACCTGACAGAGTCTTTACAGCTCGACTCGGCACGAAGCAGTAACGCTGGGTAGAGCACTGATAATATTAATAATAATAATATTAGGTAATAATATTTGAATTTATTTACCCGTAGAACTTCTAATAGTAGCCCGGGCTATTATTTTCTTAAATCACTGACAGACTGAAGTAATGTGAATAATTTACAGGGTAATCCAGGAACAGACACAGATCCATATACATCTGAAGAACTTCTATAAAATAAACTACTTGGTAACGAGACCAGGCCTCTAATGGAGACTGAAATACAAAAACCGCCGGTGCCTGAAACGTCACATGTGGTGATACCATTAACATTTCCAAAAGGAGCAGTCTCTGGTGTGCGGACTTGTCTCTGCATTTTTGCATTTGTTCTTCTGTCCACCACCTAGTATTGATCCCCGTATTGATCTTTTTTGGATGTGTGCTGTTTTTTTGAGTCTCTTTATTAGTCACAATGTGCAGTCACACCGGGCCAGAAAAAGAGACTCGGCTTTTAATTGAAGTTTTACTGTATTTCTTTTTGATTTAAATACATGTGATTATAATCTGCTCATTTCATGTTTTGTTATCTACATTTCTAAGCAGGACGTATAAGCAGTGGACACTGTGTATGTTCATTGTCAGTCCCTCTTTATAACTTATATTACTGTCTGTGTTAAATAAAGGTTTTACATTTCAAATACCTACACAGGTCACACAGTCACCTCTGTTTATAGACTGAAGCCACAGCGAGCGTCTCGGCCTCTAAACTAAAATAAGCAGAGTGTAACTGTGACAGGGCCGACGTCTCTGCTCCTGTTAAACAAACTGTTCAGTTTAAAGATGAAACCTGTTCACAGGAAACAGGAGGTGTTTTTATTTACTGGGATCAATCTGAGCTTTTCTCCTCTTCCGTACAGGCTCTGGAGGAGGCTGCGGCTAATGCAGCAGAAGAAGAACGAAGGCGTCTTCAGACCCAGACTGAACTCCAGGACCGATACAGGACGGACCTGGAGAGAGAGAAAATGGTACGTCACTTTCCACTGAACCACTGCGTCACAACAGGCGATGGAGCAACATCAATACAACTTCCCTTTTTTTTTAATATAATGCAGGATGTTTTTATTATTACAGCAGGTGTGTTTAATATTCTGACTGAACATTGTCTACAGGTGTGAGACTGAATACTCAACAACATGAAACAGAGTTAAAGTGGAGACACGCTGCAGCTCAGAGTGAAGTTGAAACAGAAACAGACAAGTTATATTCAGTTGTGTTGACTTCCTGACTCCTCAGATAATAACACACAATTTATAACACACAGTTAATAATACTACATGTGGTGGTGATGTCTCGATGCACTGACTTGCTCTGTTGTTTGAACAGAGACACACATTGGTGACTGTACGGTCTGTTTGGTAGATGTAACCGAGAGGCATCAGCGCTGCACCTCAGGGCCTCTATGATAACGTCTGCACATGCTTAGTGTTCAGCATGGATGTGGTGCACCAGCAGAAGATGATTATCTTCCATCAGTAACGTTATGAGTTGTTCTCAAGATGAGACAATTTGATTTTATCACTTCAGACATTCAGTCTGACTCCAACCATGTTAAACAGGACGAATATAAACTCAGTCTGACTCCGACAGCGTTAAACAGGCTGAATATAAACTCAGTCGGTGGTGCTGTTACTGACCTCCAGATAAAGTATTTATTTACCTGGTCCCACAGGTACGGCAGCAGATGGAGGAGCAGGTGGCCCAGAAGTCCACTGAGCTGGAGCAGTACCTGCAGCGAGTTCGGGAGCTGGAGGACATGTACCGCCAACTGGAGGACGCGCTGGAGGACGAGCGGCGTGCCAGACAGGACGAGGAGGCCGTCAGGAAGCTGCAGGCACGGTCAGTGGTGTTTGTCTTCATACAGGTCTGTTGGACAGGAAACTGTGTGTGCTGATGTGTTCAGACACTGAGAAATAAATACAGAAACATTACAGTGATGTCAGCGCAAATCAGATTAGTGATTTTACAGATAATAAAGTCTCTGCTGACAGCACAGAGTGTGAGCTTGAGAGAAGTCAAACATGTTAACCTGAAGAGTTGTTTTCTGTCGTTAGCCAGCCAGAAACCTGCAGGTTAATAAAAGAAAGCAAATCATATTAATGTGAATGTATAAAAACTAGCAGCAGAGCCCGCTGTGCAGATCAGCCTCTCAAGAGCCAAACACAAACCATTAACTGCTGGACTCGTCATGATTCTCCTTCACACCTGATAAAAAAACACATTATTTATTTATTCGTTTGTTGTTAAATGCGTCTTGTTGTGCTCCACAAAACTCTGATTGAGTGATTCTGTTTTTTAATCATATAAGTTGGTTGTAAACAGCATTTCCAGATCATCAGGAAGGTGCGACCTCCACCTCATTCTGAGTCTGGAAAACTTGGACCAGCGGCCATCTCTAAAGTCTTTTACGACACATACATACATGATCAACACACAAGGAGTCACAGAGGTAGATAAACATCCCATGTAGCTGCTGGTCCCCATCTGCTATTGAAGCCGTCCACCTCAGATATTACAGTTTATGTTGACGCCATATTTACAGTCTCATTGATCCCTGAACACGACCTGTCTGTAACCAGACTCATGATGTGACTGCTCCTCTTATTTTTTCACATGCAGCCAGACGTTGGACATGTACTTCCCTCTCTCCGCCACATTTCCTCTCCTGTCCTTCCTTCCTCTGCGCTGACATTAACTTTCCACCTCACATTTGTCTAACCGCTGCTGAGCCTGTCAGCACTGTGGGTCTGACCACAGAGCTTTTATTAAACCGGCGTGTTAAAAAGACAGCCGTCAGTCCGTTAGTATTTATTAATGAAGGCCGTGTACAGGACGCCATCATCCTAACAGCCCAACATACATCACACAGAGGTGTTCAGGTTTCAGTCACAGCTACAGAGTAGATTTCAGTTATATAGACACCAGTCATGTGTGGAGATGTAGAAAATAGGAACATGTTTTTTCATAATATTTTTTATACATGTTGTCATCAGCACCGCTGTAGTTCCTGTGTGTCGGTGTGCTTACACAATGTGTTTACACAATTCTTCATTCAGCTGTGTGATGCTAAATTCATACAAACAAACAACCAGCAGTGACCTCACCTGTGGTTCATTCAAATCTGTATCTGCCTTCATATGAAACATGTTCGATACAGAATATTTATCATTAATCCATAGTTACATGTTCTTGAACCATGATGTTAAAAACACAGTCCGTGGTTGCTCCACAGCACCACCTGCTGACACACTACAACCACCACTGTTAACTATCAGCTGCTTAATTTTATCTCTAAACTGAGTAAACATTTGTTAAATCCTCTTTCACATGTTAGATTTAGATATTAGGGTCGACATTATTCAATACATGCCTCACAAACGTCTCTAAGCTGTAAATGTTTTAACCATTGTGGTAAATGTACTCACAGTATGTACTGATGGTCGGGACTGCAAAAATGTTGGGGTTGTATGGTGGCTCATAAAGTCTTCTAACAACTAGTATTACTGCCTGGTGGTTGTATGCAGGGACGCGGGGTATGAGGGGTACATGTCCCCCCACAACAAGTCAGAGCTTGTTTTCCCAAGCTGTCCTGAACGCACCATGAGTGGGAGGTTAAGGTGCACACTTGGTGCTTCTTTTGTTCCCACCATAGCAGAGACATGCTCCATGTAGGCGCAGAGCAGGCAGGATGGAGTGTGTGTCTGAACTACACCGTACAGCAAACAAACCAACAAGAGGCAGAAACCCTGCATTCAGTCTTTATATCAAACCATGTGAGTCGAGTTATAGTTAGCTGACGTTAGGGTTAGCTCAGTGAAAACATACTATACCAGCTGAGTGTCACTTTGGATAGATGAGGGTTACTGATAAATTCACGCTCATATTAGACCCACTCTCCTTTATTTCTACTCACTATCTGCATATATATTTTTAATCACTAGGCAGCAGCACGGACAGGCAGGAGGGTGCACAGGTGACGAGAGATATTACGTGATTGTCAGAATTATAATAATCAAAAAGGATTATTATAACATCATTCAAAAAAAAAAAAATCTCAAGGTCACATTGACCTTTGACCTCTGATCAGCAAAATCTAATCAGTTCATAGTTGAGTCCAGGTGAACGTTTGTGCAAAATTTAAAGAAATTTGTGATATCTTGTTCGTCCTGTCCTGGCCACAGCTGTCCTCAGTGTGGAGGCACAAAAAATCCAAAATGTTTGTGTCACAGAGAAAACGGAGGAAACATTTGTATGTCTATGTTGTGACTGACCTCAGCTGTGACACTGTGACGCAGGACTCAGGCTCAGAGCCGCTGCAGACGACAGGCCTATGTACAGGATTATTAAACTAACCCATGTTTAATGTCTGTGCTGAGCAGGTTACTGGAGGAGGAGGCTACAAAGAGGGCGGAGCTAGAGGAGTTTCACCTGCGGCAGCAGCTCGCCATCTCAGAGACGGAGGCTGAGAAAAAGGAGCTGGAGAAGGAGCGTCTGGCCAAAGAGAGCGCCCTGCAGGCCGCCATGAAACAGCTGGAGCAGCTGGAGCAGGAGAGGCAGGGGGCGCTGGAGCAGTACCAGGTCAGCTGACAGCGGTCATACACTCACCAACTAACATCAGGCTTTGTCTTCAGTGGGAAAGGTTACATTTGGTATTCATCCCAGGGTCAGATGAGTCAGCAGTAGACTCAGGTATTTACGGCAGTGATGGAAACATGACGTCAGGCAGGACATGCTAATCTTCACCCCTTTTATGGTACATGAGGTGCACACTCTACATGAGGTGCTCACTCTACATGAGGTGCTCACTCTACATGAGGTGCACACTCTACATGAGGTGCTCACTCTACATGATGCATGATAATAACTTGAACGTGTCAAGACATAAGTCAGTTACAGTAACGACATCACAGTGTTACTCATCAAAACCTGCAGGTGAAAGTCAGTGTAGGAGCTGCATCTAACCAGTTTCACTATTTATCAATCTCAGTTCTTATTAAGTGTATAAAAACTGTGACTGGTTAAAGGATCACTCCCAGATTATTATCAGCACCTCAGACTCTCCTCCCAGCTCACTGCTGATGTTGGAGACTCAGCTGTGAGCTGTGAGCAAATCTTTAACAGAGGACACAAAAGAAATGTTGGATATTTATAAAACAGTCTTTTCTTAACACACTTTTTTTTTATTAAATGCAGCACAGTCACAAAAACCTTCCTGAGAGTGAGTTTAAGTTATTTGTCTCCTGAAGGATCACACACAGCTGTGCTGCACAGGCATGTCCTCTAACACTGTTTATCTGTTGTGACAGTGAAAACAGAAACTCTCATCACTGCTGTTATTCATACCTAACATTATGCCTTTATGTCAATACAGAAGTCTTTCAGTACCTCTGTTCACCACCAGGTGTCACTGTGTGACCGCTGGATGGGAAACAGCTGTTTAGAAATCAGGGTCAGTCATGAAAGAACTTCAATCACGTTATCTGTTAATAGAGGATTTTGAAACGTGCTGTTCTTAAATCTTGATTAAAGTTAAGTGTCGTTAGAAAGGAAAAACCTCTCCCTGTACCATCTGTTCATCAGTGTGTGTGTGTGTGTGTGTGTGTGTGTGTGTGAACCAGACGGTGATGAAAAAACTGGAAGACGCAACAAACAACACAAAAACCTGGAAACACAAAGTGGCTGAACACGAGGGAATGTTACGACTCATCCAACCAGGTAACTACAGCACGCCAACCTCTGTCTGTGTGTCTGTCTGAGGAGATATCTGGGTGTTTCAGCGCGGGGACAATCAGAGGACAGATGGAGTTAGCTTCAGGTTGTAGTCCAGATTTTTATTGCATCAAACTCTAATTTTGTGTTTGTCTCTGTGACACCTTTTAAATGTAAATAAGATGCAGTGTCACATGACAGTCTGAACAGGAGGCTGAGTCACTTCAGAGTCAGAAACACCACAGCAGCTTCAGCTTCATCACCTCATCCTCACAGCTGATATCTCCAACACTCTGCAGCTCACACTGAAACTATCTGACTGATAAACAGCACCACAGGTCATAAGAAAAATATTTAGTTTTAATTTTGGGTTGTACTTTCCCTTTAACTGAGAGCACAGTGACCTTTGACCTCAAGTAACATTTAACAAACTGACATCTGACTGTTACAGTGGTCAGTCTGTGCCGCTGTTACTACGTCATTGGGTGAAGTATGTTAGTGAAGTGTTTCCTGCAGCACGGAGCAGCTGTGTGTTAAATACAGTGTTAAAGGTGTTAATATTAAAAGGTGTTATTGTGGTCACACACACACACACACACACACACACACACACACACACAGATTGTTTCCTCTCCACAGCTCCAAACTGCTGCCATGAATAAATGTGATGGCGCCTGGTTCCTAATAATTTCCCCACAGAGTTCATTAGTGAAATTAGTGAAGGAGAAACAACTTGGCTCCTTTAAACCTGAGACTCTCTCGTCATCTGTCTCAGCCAACACAGACAGGCTCCAGGGACACAACACTACAATCAGATATCAGATACTTTTGGCCTCAGCGTTCACAGCAAGAATGTTGTTTACTACAGAGGAGAGAGGACGACGTGAAGAGACAAAATATTCGTATCAGTCCACATTCCTTCAGTCAGAGAATTTAAAATGGCCTCTGATATGTCCGATACCAGTAACATCACACTGAGGTAAAGAGGTTAAAGTGCAGTTTAATGTCACATTAAAGATAAAAATAACTATAAATGACTGAACTGACTGACTGATCTCTGTGTAAAGAGACAGGAGGAGTTTGGATTCAACAAGTCACAAACTGATCTCTGATTAAAACAGACTGACTGATCTGTATCAGCACTGAGAAAATCCTCCAATACACAAACTGTGAACAGATCGAAAACATGTTGGTGTTGTTCTGTGAAGGTCGTGATCACCTGCTCACACTGCTACGACACGACACGACACAACACGACACGACACAACATGGGCAATAAAAACTAGGACACGGTTATATTTTCCAGCTGCAGACAGAAACACGTCACTGCACGCTTTAACAGATGTGTCAGAAGAACTAGACACCAGACCTCAGGATTAGACACATTCAGTATGATGGAGCTGCTCACCTGGTGCATATGAGTAGGTAGAGCTGCACCTGGAGCTGCCAGTATCAGATAACTAATGCTACTTACCCATAACAGAAACTAATGCATGACCCCCAGACCAGACACAACATGCCTCACACTGCCAATCAACCCTCACGCCGCCCGCTCCCGTCTCAAACACTGAGGTCTCCCTCTCCGCGGAGCCCGCCCGCCCCGCACATACCCCAAGGCTCGGACACCCGAGCCACAAACAGCTCCAGAACCGCAGGTCTCGGGCTCGCGTCTCAAGCCTCGGGGGTATGTTCGAGGGCGGGTGGGCTCAGCCAGGAACAAAATGAGCGCTGTGGCTGCACATGGCCGTGTTTTTGGTCACAGATGAAGTCGTGAAATCGCGCCTCTTCACCTGCACAAAATGCACCCAGGCACGAAAACACTCCTTTTTCTGTCTGGAAAACGGTGGACTTGATGTCCTGACAGGCTCGAGTTTGTGCAACCTGCACAAACACAATAATTCGGTATAATCACAAATGGTGAAATGCACTGTTAACAACTGAAAAAATACTCGTGT
The DNA here is from genome assembly GCA_035609425.1 of Epinephelus awoara. Taxonomy (NCBI): domain Eukaryota; kingdom Metazoa; phylum Chordata; class Actinopteri; order Perciformes; family Serranidae; genus Epinephelus; species Epinephelus awoara. The sequence goes on along the minus strand of CM069298.1, from coordinate 5,236,184 downwards.
AGTGTGTGTTATACTAATAACTCACAAGTTTACTACTGCTCAGACTCACTACCACCTTCTACTGCGCATTGGACAGAGGCAGGGTCAAGGACGCAGAGTCCCTCTTGTGACGTAGTATCAGGCGATGTTGGGAAAAAAATTTTTTTTAGAAGAGGAGCTAAAAAGAGCCACTTTTTCCTCTGAATTTGTGCCCTTATGTCGCGTAAATCATAATAAATTCTGAATTAACCTCTCATATGGTAATTTTCAGACAAGGTTATGTATATATTTTTTTTAAAAATTTAACCCGCAAGTTGCACTTTAACCTGCATATCAGTCCAGGATCAGCCCCCCCTTCACCCATTGGCCCAGAAGCAGCAGCCATGCCAGAGACTCTTTGTTAGTGGTTACAAAGATAAGAAGCGTCAGGGAGAGGTGGCTGAGGTTTGGCTGATTAGAAGAGTTTAATCTTATCAAGTGAATCATGTCTTCATGTAGAAAGAATAATAAAGTGGATCACTGCTACGTTTGGCCTCATATTTATTCACCTCAGAGTGGCGCTGTAGCAGTGTTCAGATAACCGTTGTGTTGGTGGGTGTGGTTTGAGGGGCGTGTCATTTACGCTACGAACAGAATGTGTCTGCAGCTAAACATGTGTCTGCACATACACCAAAAAAAGCCTCTAACTTCTGGGTTTAACCTCCACGTGATGCAGTCAACTGAATGTGCACAGTGGCCTTTCTCCTCCTGGCCCCGCCCACGAGTTTCAGCGCCATCTAGTGAGCTGAGAAAACAACTGATTTCATTATTCTTGTACCAAAAGTTGTTTTAAAATGCATATTTGCAAAAAAACACAAAAAACATATAGATAGATACATCCGTGTATCGATACAATATTGCCACGCAAAACATCACCATACTGTGCTGCCTGTAAAACCACACTTCAAAAAGTCTGAACTGTCCCTTTAAACCACTTTCAAAATTTCAAATGTGACCGAACTACTTCTTGTTTACAGTCGATGTCAGTGACACATGACTGCACACAGGGTGAAATATTAAAGGTTATATCATGGAACATTGTCTCCTCCTCCTGCAGGGTCAAAGGGACAGCAGCTGATCACCAACTGGGGCCCAGCGGCCTTCTCTGATGCAGAGCTCAGTCTGAGGCAGAAGAAGTGGCAGGAGATGAAGAACCAGACGACCCAGGCCCAGTAGGTCCTCACCTCAACCCTGAACCTTAAACATGTCCGCCACTCAGAGGAGACGAGGAGGAGAGAGGGCTGCTGGGATACAACAGGTCTGAGGAGGGACTGGGAGGAGTTCTCTGGATGTTCAGTGTCCACATAAAGCATTTATCATGAGGGGGCATTAAATAACCATCTGTAAATCTGTAGTGGGAACCAGCACCTGTAGAGCTGGTTTACACAAGTCAGTGTAGACCACCACTGATTAAACAAGTCTCTGTCAGCGTAGACCACCACAGATTAAACAAGTCTCTGTCAGCGTAGACCACCACAGATTAAACAAGTCTCTGTCAGCGTAGACCACCACAGATTAAACAAGTCTCTGTCAGCGTAGACCACCACAGATTAAACGAGTCTCTGTCATTTTAAGAGTCAATAAACAGAAACTAAAGTCTCGTTTTCACATTATGAGGTCAAAGTTCAGTGATTTCAGCAGGAATCAAACAAAAACATGAGGACGTGATAACAGCAGGAATATTAATTACAGCCTTCTTATCAAACATATTAACAGCCCTCTCAGTCACTGATTAAGCAGCTAATAATGTAGACTGTAGTGTGTTTAATGAGTCACGAGTTCTTTGTGAAATGGTGTACAGGACATAAATTTGTTATGTAGGTAGAAGAGCTGATTGAGTGAAGTTTGGTCATTTATAAACTGATCTTTAACCCGACAAACGCAACACCACTGGTTAGCTAACGTTAGCTCATCAGTGTAGGCCGGAGGGCGGGCCGTGGGCACCATGTTTCTACATGTTGTCTGCCAAACCGACAGAAACTAACAAAAAAGGTGAAACATTTACATCACAAAACATTAAAAAGTCACCAATTTTAAATGAGCAGAGCTTTGAAATGTGGCGCTAAAGTTCACTGAGTCAAAGGAGCGCCGGCCCAACAGGAAAGGCCTCTGTTATTTCACTTTATTTTGATTTTTTTTCTGAAAATGAACCAGTTAGTTCCTGATTAACGGGTGTCTACCGACCTAACGTCACACAGCAGCACAACACGAGCTAAGATCCAAACAAACCTACAATAAATACTTGATTAATCTGTTGACTTTAAGATGTGCAGCTTGTTCAAAGTCTCGGGTTTGATCACCTCTACCCTTCATCATCTTCATCTGTGTCCTGATCTGTATCTATGAAATGCACTACTTTACCCCAGAGTCTGATCTGTCCAACATAAATCATCTGAGTGTGTTTTAGGTTCACGTTGTTGTAAAGTTCAGAGATGTTGAGTCAAATCTATAAAGTTATAATATCTTTGAAATAACATGACCTACTGAGACAACAACCCCCCCCCCCCCCCCCCCCCCCCCCCCCCCCGCTGTGGCCTTTTTCCTCTTTGGGAACATTTTAATTGAAGGGACTTTTGTACATATTTTAACAGCAGTTTGTGTTTTTGTTGTTCTTCCTAAAGTTGTGCAGCATGAGTAGCACCTGATAAATATTTAATGTAAAGTCAATCATGTTTAACAAAGATGTCTCCTAAAAACAGTCTCTAATGAAATATCATGTACGACTCACTAAACATTTCCTCATTATTATCAAAGTGCTTCTTGTCCTCAGTCTGTCTGACCTACATCTGCATCATCAGTGATACAGAACATTTCCTGTAAACACAGTCAGAAATCTGAAGTAGGGCATCGAGCCAAAGTCTCACCCCGACGGATAATCTAACATGTGTCCTGTGTAGTTGTACCGTAACCATCAGTGCCTTTGATACAGTCACACGGCAACGCTGTGATTTCTATTTGATGTTTTTATATAAATATGTAAAAAGCTGAAGACTGAACTGTTGAATAAAACACATCTGTAATAACTGGCTCACTGCACTCACTCTGTTTGTCTCTTAATAATGATGGGAACACACCTACACAAACACTACAGCACAGTCAGCTGCACTTTAACTTCACCCCTCATCTGTTCAGCAGAGGGCGCCACAGTGCCACAAACACCTCGTCACAGCAGAGCGCTGTTATAAGAGAAGTAGAGTATTTGTGACCACAGATCCATGTGGAGCCACATTTACTGTCAAACTGAAATACATGTTTTAACTCATCTGGGGACAGAAAGTTAGAGACAAACTGTGACTTCATCTCAATGACATCATCGTCTGAACCTGATTTTTCCAAAATAAAACTGATGACTGTCTTCAGTCTGAGTCTGTACCATACTGACAATAACAAAACAATATCACCAGGATCATTTACATATAATTAGAATTATGCATAACTACACTATCTTCCTGTTGTAGCGTCTGCTTGATAAGGGATTTAATAAGGGATTTATAAAGTCATTTAACATCTGGGTCACACAGAGAAGTTTAATAAAGACTGTGAGGAAACATTCCTGCTGATCACAAGTCGACACTGTCACTGTTATTTTTAACATTTTGACAAATCTGAACACTATTAATCATCAAACTGAGAATGTTGAGATATTTGTAAAGTATTTAATGTCACTGTGATGGTCCATGTTAAAAGCCTCCATTGTGGAGGCGGCTGCTTGGATTGCCCTCTCCGGGTTGGGGGAGAGTTACTGCCTCAAGCGAGGGAGTTCAAGTATCACAGGGTCTTGTTCAGTGATGTAGGAGTTGTGTCTGTCTGTTGTGATGAAGAGAGAGCTGAGCCACAAGGTGAAGCTTTCAATTAGCTGATCCATCTACGTCCCAACCCTCACCTATGGTCATGAACTCTGGGTAGTGACTAAAAGAATGAGATTGCAGATACAAGCAACGGAAATGAGTTTCCTCCGTGGGGTGTCTGGGCTCAGCCTTAGAGATAGGGTGAGAAGTTCGGACATCCAGAGGGAGCTTGGAGTAGAGCCGCTGCTCCTTTGTGTTGAAAAGGGTCAGTTGAGGTGGTTCGGGCATCTGACTAGACACCTCCTGGGCGCCTCTCGCTGGAAGGTGTCCCCTGTGACCCCGCCCCGGATAAGCGGATGAAAATGGACATATAGATGTTTTTCATTGTTTTTAATATCATCAAACACCTACTTAAGTTTAACCATACTGTGATGATTACAGCCGGGTCATGTTTGAAATGTTGTATTACTGGCGCTGACACGACCCCACAGTTTCAGCACCAATAACAAAATTCTGATTTTTTACACTTAAAAGGGAAGTTTTTCAAATGAAACACCTGTTTTTGAATAAAAGTCTCAAATGCTGAATGATTTCATAAATGAATTTCTCTTGAATAAACTAGTCAGAAATGATCTGATGATGTAATCGGTCTGTGTGTGCGTAACATCACCAAACTCACCTCCATGTTTTTGGTTGTGATGATGCAGACATGTGACACCAACGCCTCGCTAAAGATGGGGCCTGGCGACTCTGATGCTCTGCATTAAAGTGAGGTGTGAAAGAAATCCTGGAGGGACTGATTAGTGTGAAGTGATTAGTCAATTATTGACTGATCAGCGACCGTTTTTAGAAATTGATGAATTATTTAAATCATTAATCAAGAGAAACAGGTTATTCTCTGGTTTTGGCTTCTTACATGTGAGGATCTGAATGCGCTTTAAATATGGTGACGGCCATTTTGATTGTGGAGACTTCATTTTTAATAAATTTTGTTAAAATAATTAAAATAACAGTCAGCTGCAGGTATTCATGTGATCACAAATTCAGCCACACATTCGGTGAAGCTTTTTAACACCTGATCCTACAGACACATTTCAGACATTAGCAAAAACAAACGTAACCACATTATGTTTTATATTATAATGTTCTCCAGGGTGATTTTTCTTTACATTAAAGTTGGTAATATGATTTCATCCAGACCGTTGAGCACTACCTCACCATAATCTGAAGAAATTCAGGTTCACTTTAACAACAATGTAAACCCCGATCCATCCATGACATGGTATGGTCAAATGCGACAAGAGATAAAATTCTCTTCTGATATTTTTCAGAAATATTTTTGTTATAAAAACTCCGTCTGTATTATATAACAACTTAATCTTAAGCTCAGAGAGACACAATTACACAACCAGGCAAGCAACAGGAGGAAATTTTACACTACCCAGAGCAAGAACCAATGCAATAAAACGGACAATAATGTACCGTGCAATACAAGAATGGAACTCTATACCAAGTCATATCAAGCAAGAGAACAGCAAAACCAGGTTTAAATTTGTATTAAAACAGTATCTTTTAACAAAGAATACTTTATCAATAACTTAATAGGTTAGGTCATATCAATGGGAAATCATTTGGAAAATTATTGTGTCTCTCATCTCATATTTGAGATCTCAAATATGGAATGTCATTTTTACCTTTCTGTGGATAGTACAGACATTTTGTAGATTATGTACATTCTGTAATGACGTGAAACTCAAACTTGGGAGCTTGTCCTGTCTGTATTTTGTGGTCTGGTGTTTGTTTGTTATGTGTAACTGTTTTCTTTGTTTTTCTGTGGCGTTATGTGATGTTATGTTGTATGTTGTATGTACACTAACAAAAATGTATATATGTGATGGCTGTGGACCCCGGGAAGAATAGCTACGGTTTTCCGTGCTAATGGGGATCCAAATAAACCAAACCAAACACTAAACTTTAATAATTCTGGGTTCTACTCTTTATTTTCCATCCAAATCAGAGTCACAGCTGCAGCAACCTGTCTTTTGATCCCACTGTCATGCAAAGTGGAGTCAAACCAGTGTTAATAAAGTCTACACAGACGCCCCAAATTATCAATATGACATAAAAACTTCATGTTCACTTGACACATCACTGTGAGCCTGACATCATTTTTTATGTTGAATCAACAATTTTTTGGTTATGAGTTATTTTGACTCAAATGTATAAAGCTGATTTCAACTCATTAGTTTGCAGCCAATAAACAGCACTGTCACTGTGCACTAAATGGGCGGAGCTTCCCAGCATGCCGTGAGACAATGTGTTTAAGAAAACTGTGTTTAAATGTGCTGTAAATCACTGAGGTGACACAGTGATGAATGTTCCTGTATTTCACAGTGGTTCTGTTGTGGGCTCAGTCGTACTCACAGTTAGTGACCTCAGAGTGTCAGACAGGAAACTGAGTGTCAGACTGTGCTGAGGGGAAATAAAGAGCACGGGCGATAAAATGATCTCGACACGGGAATGGGATTAAATGTACGTCAATGACAATGACTTTTACTGGACATGGACAGACCTGATGGATCCAAACAGCGAAAGTTAACAGACAGCTGTCAGTCAGTCTGCAGTGTTGAGGATGTGCGTCACTGTACACGCCGCAGCTTCACGACGAGCGTGACAAAAATAATTTGGTTTCTTCAGGTGTCGGACATTATCAGGATACTTTTCAAACTCACAGCATTATCAAATTATATATCGTGATAAATATCGATATCGATCAATACGAGAAACCTCAACTCGCTTCATATATTTTTATAGTTTAATGAAATTAAAGAAAATAGTTGTAAAATGTGAACTCTGTGTTTTTATGCTCATATGACAGAGAATTAAATGCTCAACAAAAAGTTCTGTTAAACTGATGAACTTCCTCCAGACAAGGGTCATGTGACACATTTATTTTGTCTCTTTCATGTTACTGTTTTATATTAATCTAAAAGTTTGGAGTGAAGCTGTTTTTTAAGTTGAGTGAGTGTAAATCAGATGAAACTAATAATCTGCCTTTAATGAACTCGTAATGAAGGCACTCCCTGCAGGTAACCTGGGAGTGACGAGGAGGCCTGACGGTCACGCAGAGTGTCACTGTGGTCACTCTGCAGGTCAGGAACTTTCCCCCCTCTGAGCGACCTGACAACCAGCGTCTAATCCTGACAAGTTTCGATATGCGTAAACGTGCGACACTGCCAGGAGAGAAAAACAAGCCTTGTAAAATCTGCACTTCTCGATAACCCCCCTCCAAAGATCCCCAACTAAGTTAATTCACTCCATCCTCCTCCGTATCGTGCAACAGTCGTTAATTTGAGTGAGACGGGACAGACCAAACAAACACACACACACACACACACACACACACACACTACATTCCCAAAAATCTGCAGTCCAGATGCGCTCGGCACATACCACAGCTGCACTAACATTGCTTTATGCAACAAGATGGCCTGTCATTAACGCCAAGTGCTGCGCCGGATGCGCTCTGTCAAACGCCCCCCCCCATCCCTCCACAGCCCCCCATAACCCCCAGCAGCGTCTGTATCCCATCATCCCTCTCTCTTTTAAACATCCTCGCACTCATCAGCCCGAGGTTATGAGGCTTGTGGCACGCGTGCTGCATTCCTGGGAGGTGATGCGAAACAGAAATGCATTAAATTCCCGATCTGGAATCCATCGCAGGGGGTGTGTGTGTGTGTGTGTGTGCGTGTGTGTGTGTGTGTGTGTGTGTGTGTGAGGGGCAGTGGGGGGGGGGTTGGTTGGAAAATAAGAATAAGGCGGGGTTAAGGGGTCTCACTGCCCCCTGGAGTACCAGAGCATCTGAGATACAAAGAGTCTGAAGACGTCGGAGGAATCCAGAATATATAGGCTTCGAAAGTTTGAGGAATTCTGGGTATTTACAGCGAATGGGGTTCTCGGGAGCCGCGGGGCCTGTGGAGGTTTACGGAGCAGAGGGGGACTCCTGGGACAGTAAAATAAAACGCCTGCAGAACATTTACCTTCCTTCACAGTATCGCATATGACAATTCATGGAGCCCAGGGGTGTGATCGGGTCGTATTAAGAGTTCAGAGAAGCATCTGGACAGAGAGGAGACAAAAATAGCATATCACTGCATCTTCACATTATAGATCTCTACGGATGATTAAAAGGTCCCCGGAGGATCCCTGTGAGGGTCAACGACGCAAACAGATGTCCTCCTCCTCCTCATAAAAATGAAAAACACCAAGTGGGTCCAGAGAGTGAGAAATTAGCAGCAGCACTCGTCTTCACGCCGTTACTGTACAGAGCAGCTCGGCCTCAACCTTATTTCACCTGCGTGTCTTCCCTCTCGTCCAGCAGCACATGTTTCTCCACATCGCCCTCCTGACATTTCACAACATCACATTAGAGCTGGATTTGTGTAATGTGGGACTTACACCAATGACTGAAGGTTTTAGTTTAGAGATTTCGTGAGGTTCAAGGGTGCAAGGAGACGGAATTTGGGACAAAGGATCTGGCTCCAATCAGCGCATCTGACTGAGGTTGACTCTGCACCCACAGGAAGGCCGGGCCCGAGGCCACAGCGGGGAAATCAAACCCATCTTTCTCAATTGTTCATTCCAGATATAAATATCTTCTGACAATGCAAAGAGCCGTGCTAAAGGTGAGCCGTGTGCCACTCTGACCTCCCTCCTGTATTTTTACCCTCACAGGTCAGAGGTTACTGTGGATACGTGTGAAAGTGCGAACACGTATGCACTTAACGACTGTTAATCGTATGCAAATGAATTCACACGCAAACGCACACATGCATGTCCACACCTGAGTACATTAATGTTCACATGCTGCATGCACACATTACTGCAACACACAAATACAGCAACACACACACACACACACTAAATACCTAAATGTGCTGCACACACACACACACACACGATTGATTCTTTAACCCAGCCTGATATGAAGTGTATGAAGTGTATGAATATGATCTGTAATGAAGCAGCAGTGAGACGACGGTCGGACTCCATCAGTGAGGAATGCTTTACGTGACAAGATAGAAAGACTTCAAAAGTCATGTCTCATCCTCTTCCTCCCCCATGAACACACAAGAATGTGTGGCAAGGCGCAAATATAAAACACAAGTGTTTCTGTGCAACCCCCATGGACCGCGCTGCGCTGCTGCCAGCACATTAACTTATTCCTTTTTGAAACCGTCTGACGTATGAGGAGCGAGCCAAGTCTGGAGCTGGCGTCCGACCAGCGCATTGTTTACCAGCATCCTATTTAATTACACACAGTATATGAAATCATGCTAAAAATACCGAGAGTGCAGCAGGCTTAAAGGAAGCGAGCGGAGGAGTCTGCAGAGCTCTTCTTTAACCGGGTGAAAGGCCAAGTGTTTGATGAGGCGATGGCGAGGGTAGAATTACCTGCTCGCTCCTGTATCATCATCCTGCCCTAAATACACCCCGCTGTCTTCCTCTGGGACGACTGTGTCATCAAGGTAAAACTGCAGCTGCTATTTACGACCACAGAGCAACACAAGCGGCTTTGTTCTGCTGTCAGACACAAAGACGTACGACTCAGAGGAGGGAACGACACCTAATCTTAACTGTCATGATTGTCCTGTAGTGAAGACACCGGCCTGGAGCCTCGCCACTCCTCCACCTCCACAACACCTCCCTCATTGGCTCCGTCAAAGCACCACAATTTATCTTCAACATCGCTCTGGGTTAATGGGATCTCTCTACAAACTGTGTCAAGATAATTTATAATATTTAAGAAGGTACATTTTGATAATGAGATCCACCCACTGACGATGTAAAACCCCGTCTGGATAAACACACAAATCCCTTCACATAAAACTCAAGGCAGTAACTTAAGAGGCTTCAGTAGGGGTGGCTGAGACGGTCCTGAAATATCATCAGGATATTTTAGGGTGTTTTTGCAAAAACAATATGACAAATTAATAAAATATATTTCACTTTTAATTTAAGAACAAAATCAGTGATATTCAGTAAAAAGAAATAATGATGATGTCATTTCTTTAGTTTGTGAACAACAACAGTAACTCAAAGTGAGATTCAGATTCTGTCACAATATTAATAATTCAACTAAATCACATGTAAAACATTCAGGACGCCCAGGCCTAATGTGTTCATACCAAACACGAGCCTTACTTGCGGGAGTTTGAACTCTAGGATATTTTGTGTTGACTCATGTCGTACTCGTGTGTTAAAGCAATGAATCGATGAATAAACTTCCGCTGGTACGTCCCTGGAAAATCTCAATGCTGATTGACTATCGCATCTTTCTCGAATAAGAGTATGACGCAAAATCGCGCCACTTAATTCCCGTGTTTGCCATCACATTTAATCACATGTGTACATTGACATCACATGTAATCCATGGTGTGAACACAACATAACAATGCCACACCTTATTCCACACTCCTGACGCTCCTCCTTTTTTTGGATCCACCGCAGAGTCCATCATCATTTCACTTTCAGACATGCTTGTTGTTGCCATGGGTAACAGTATGGCATCAATATGTCAACAAGTCAAAATATCGTCAGTATCACCATATGAATCTTTCATATCATATTAAATATTATACCGGTATTATGAACATTGTTCAATGTTGTTAAATGTCGATACACCCCGCAGGTTGAGCCTGTAACAATTCAAAGACGACAGCTGCAGCACGACGTCAAATATAAACCAGAGAAATAAAACACATTTCTTTTTGACCCTCATTAAAATCACTGTGATACATTTTTCACTGTATTGTCGTCTTATATATACAAAACAATGTACAATACTGAATACGCCAGTTTAAGTTGTTTAGATTCTTCTTGGATGGATGAATGAATGAATGAATATTCAGCAGGACACTTAGAGCATGTGAGCGATTGAACCAGAGTCCCAACTCAACGTCTTTTCACTGAATGTTTGTGTTCAGGAGTGGAGCTGAAGCAATTAATCAGCACCTGATACCTTTAACGTTCGGACTGAAGTAACTCAGCATGAAGTCGAATCAGAACTGACTTTGATCCTGTTTGTTTCCAGATCCAGAAAAAAATTACTATACGTATTTTTCTGCTCTCAGCCAATCACATAAGTGTTTCCATTCATGATGGGTATATAATGAAATACTTTGTTGGTGCCAGTATCACAGATTCTTTAAATGACCCTGAGCTCTGTAAGTCACAACCTCAGAGTGCCAACTCTCCCTCAAACACTGACGCTCGATCTGTTCACATCTCGTCACATCTGCATAAACCCTGACAAATATTTACATCACTGATAAATACGTCTGAGTGACAAACGTTAACTGATGAGTCCAGCAGCATTACGTCCTGCATGTCTGAGGAGAGCATGTCTACAGAAAGTGAATAAATTCCTCAGGTTATCCAACCCATCCCTGCAGTTTGTTTGACAGTGATGAAAGGTCCTAATGAGGACAATGTGACAGTAATCCTCTGGCTCACAGTAACGTGCACATCAACTCCCCGTTTCTAATGAAGTGTTATACAATCATTTAGCTCACAGCAGAGCCTCATTTCAAAGCCTCCGATTCACCCAGCAGGAACACCGCAGTGACTGATGGCCAGCAACACTCGCCAGATTTACTTTTCTGATCCACTATCAGTGCAGCGCTGCGCGAGGGCTGTGTCCTTTCAGCATGCGATGCCTCCGTGACAGCGGATGACTCACCGCAGCAGAATGTGATGGAGCAGGAAACATCGCTCGCAATTACACTGTTAACTTCACGGGGATAACTATAGTAAACATGCTATTTTCGAAACACGTTTATGGGCCACTGGAGGGACATCCATCTGCTGAACTGGAGGAGACAACGTGGAATAAATAATGTCTCTACATTCACTCTGCCTGTTGTTGCCTTAGTACAAAAATACTGAGGATAAACAGCTGGAGACACCAACACATCCTCGCCCTCATCCCCCGAGTGGACATGTGTGTGTACATGTGTGTACAGTACATGTGCGTACATGTGTGTACAGCACATGTATGATTAATATGGTCGAGAAATGTATTCATATCATGACCACATGGGAATAGCAGCTGTAAACAGGCTGTTAGATGTGCGTAAACACAGTGAGACAAAGGTTAGATTAACATCAATGGTAAAAAAGTTAAAATCTCCACACCAGTAGGAATAAAGTGGAGTGATTAAACACTACCTACTGTTAATGTGCATCCGAACATGTGAAGCTGCTCAGTGGGCACCATCAGGTCACTGGTAGTACTGGGAAGCTGACAGGTGAGACCCTATTAAACTGGGAGGATGTGAAGCAGGTTGTCGCTGGAGAACAGGAAACACACTTGACTTCTCCTGAATCAGATGCCAGATGATTTTCATGTAATTAGGAATTTGGAGCCGATGTGTCATGTCGGCATCTTTGAGCCCGTCACAGTTTGTTAGCGTGATTCACACAGAGGTGTTTTGAAACCCAGTTGAAGCCCTACGCCCACACTGAGCACGGACGGCAGCAGGAGACTTCTATAAATATTTAAAGGAGTAAGAAGTAAGATATTTACTGGCCAACACAAGAAAATGAACAATATATCTGTGGACCCTTGACAGTGTTGTTGATCAATATCGATGACTCCTCTGCCAGGTGCTAAGATTTTTGGCTCCCAAAGTCCATTTTCCATCCTGCACCCCACCCACTGGAATTTCAGGACGCTCCAAATCGATCCCTGACGTATTTGCACTTTAACCACAACAATGAAAGACAAGTGAGAAACCAATATCGGCCGACACGACAGCTATAAACCCAAATATGTGTCAGCCGCAGGTCAAACAGCACATTTGGCCTGTTCATATTTAATATGTATGACCCTCCTCTTGTTCTGCTCAAGTCATTGTCGAGGTCAGTTCGCTCTCTTATGAACGTGTGACTGTGTCATCAGGCTGTGAGAGCTGCGTCTGAAGACTGTCTGATACCCTGATCCAACCTGACAGGAAACAACACGACATCATCAGTCGGAGGGGTCACTACCTGTGACAGAGGACATTACACAGAACATATAACTCCACTGTCTGCGCTCTTTCAGCAGCGACTTTAAAGAAACAGTTCACCCCAAAATCCAAAATACATGTTCCTCCTCCTGCCTGTAGCTCTGTTTATCAGTCCAGATAGTTTCAGTGTGGGCTGCAGAGTGTTGGAGATATCAGCTGCAGAGGCGTGTGTCTTCTCTCTGATATAATGGAACTAGATCCATTTAAAAAATCAGCATCACTGTCTCTTTACAGAAATCACGACCCTGTGACTCAAGATAATCCAAAGACTTGGCTGTGAGCAGTTTCATGTAGGAACTACTTTCTTTCTACCAAAGAACACCCATCAACCGTATCACTGCGCAGCAGGGCCGCACAATTGAATATTAATCACAATCACAATTTTGGCTTCCCACAATTAAATGTTTGAGAAGTTCTGTTACATCTGTCTGTATCACAACTGTGACAGTGATGTATAAAAGGCAACCGCTGCTGGACATTGAAAACAAGCGCTTCCTAAAATAACGTCCAGACTGCACTGCTGAAGAGATGTCATGCCGTAGAGCGTGCACTCTGCAGCAGCAGACTGTGAAAAACAAAAATCATCTGTTCATCTACCATCATCATCATCATCATCTGCTCTTTAGACACAGGAGTGAACCAATCATATACAGAGAGTGTCTGTGACGTGTGTCTGCGCCACAAAGCAACACATCTGACCTGTTAAACCAGCTGGACAAACACCACAATCTGCAGAACGATGAACACATGAAGCCAAGAAGAATAAAGTCAGAAACATTACATTGCATCAACTCAGACATTCACAATAACTACACTGCAGCGAATCACATGACATGCAGCAAAGGGCCACAGGCTAGACTCGAACCCGGGCCGCTGCAGCAAGAGCCTTGTACATGGGGCGCCTGCTCTACCCACTAAGCCACCAACGCCCCCTATCTTCAGGTCTTTACACGCTGAGAAGTTTTTTCAGTTCATCATCTGAAAAAGCTTTTACGCACAGAAGCTCTGCACACTGAGTCTGATCAGTTTTATTGTTCTATTTGACGCGAAATTTTGCAGGACGACACAAAATAAAAAGACACATTTCCTCCTTTGTGTCCAGTTACCTCTCTGACTGACATCACTTCCTCCCTGCCTTTCATTTGGCACCACAGCTGCATGAAGGGGCGGAGCTGTGTGTGGTCACCATCCTCCTCCTCCTCCTCCTCCTCTGAATATTACTATCTGACCTGTTGACACTGTCTCTGCTTTACCCACTGCAACACATTTTTCACTGATTCTCGGTCAAACGTCTCTAAAGGCGCTGAAATGCAGTAAATCGAAACCTGTTCTTAAAATTTTAATGACAGATGAAGGTTTTGGATTCAGTGTGCAAACATGACGAACGTGACACAACAATCTTGGACAAAAGGAACAGATTCAGTGTGCAAAGGCCTTCAAAGATTAGCACATTAGCAGGGATGTAGCACAACATAAATGTAATAAAAACATTTTGTCTCTAAACTCAATGATTAATCCTGTAAAATAATCCTGTTCTCAATATTGATCAAAATAATCATGATTATCATTTTGGCTATAATTGTTCAGCCACACTGTGCAGAAGGAAGCAAGCATCTACTCATGGACGAAAGCCTCGTGCTGGTGACAGCGTGAGATATAAACATTAACGGCGTCCTCCTCAGCTGAGCTGTAATGTTAGCTCAGTGGTGCTAGGTGAGCTAGCGGTAGATGTACGCTCTCTTCTGGGTGTGGATACTGTTGGCAGGGGTAGTTTGTCGTAGTTTTTCACACTGTGACACAGATCTGACTGAAAATCAGCCAAGTTTCCCTTTGAGTTTGTTCCTGAATAATTTCTTAAAAATAACTGGAAACATTCAACGCTCAGAGAAATGTTTCACTGATTTGTAAAATGTCTGAAGGGATCTGAACATCTGGAGCATGATAAAGTCAAATGGTATGACAGTGTGGGTACAGTAGAGACCACTGAATCATGACCATCGGTCATCGGTGTAAGTCATGAAAGACGCCACTCTCTGAGGAAACACTGATGGCTCTTTAAAGACAGACATGTTGTTATAAACTGGTCAGAGTATCAGATCAGCTCACATCTGTGGCTCCACACTCTCTTCAGATTTCTGGCCTTAAAAAGTTACTATCTGGTTTGTTTTGGAACAAAAATGTCGCCCCCACCCCCGCTGATGTTCTGACACGCTACTCACATTTTTAACTGCCTGATAATGGAAAACCGAGCTACGATGGAGCTGCTACTAAATCATTTTAGCCTTGACTGATGTTACTGCTCAAACATCCAACACTGTCAGCTCTCACGCAGAATCACAACGTGCACACTGTGTGTCATCCAGAGAAGATTCACCCACGATGAGAGGCTGCCAGAGGAACACCAGATGGTACCACAGGATGAAGACACTCAGCAGGAAGAGGCCAAAGGCAGACACGCCAAGAGTTGACTGATCAGAAACTGTTAAAGACGATGTCTTTAGTACAGCAAAGAGTCAAGAGGGGCAGAGACGTTAATATTTGAGTCCAGCTTCCTCTGTAAAGAGTCGGCACTCTGTTGTTCAGCTGTCAGTTTGGATTTCGAGGGTTAAAGGGGAACGACAACCATTTTCAAAATTCAAACATCTTCACTAGGACAGTTCAGAAATAGAAGTAACAAGCTACACTGGTGAAGACATAAAGTGTGGAGCATACACAATGACAGATATTGTAGACGACACTAAAGTCCAGTTCAGACCAAAGATTAGAGACGAGTTGAAAGAAACACCTACTGTCAATGCTCCGTTCTGTAAAGTTATAAAAAACCTGCCAGTTCACAGGAAGTCACCATGATGAGACGGTGTATCATCTCTAGTTAACAACTCTCTGTACTTCTTATCTGTAACATTGACAGGAAGTGACCACGATGAGACGGTGTATCATCTCTAGTCAACAACTCTCTGTACTTCCATTCAGATTTCCAGCAAACATGCTGGCTGTGGTCATTTTGACCAGCCTGATTTCCTGGTTCTTTTGCAGCCGTGAGCTGGCGCATTGATGGCTTGACAGAAGTCATGAAGTGTGTCGACCCTTCCTACAGCTTGCTGCAGTTTTCTTTTCCCAGTATATATTTGTATATGAATGTGTGTGTGTGTGTTACTGGGTGTTCAGACAAAAAACAAAACTACATTCAAGAAAAAAAACCTCACTGGGCTGTGTTAACGAAGCAGGTGTTGTTCAGGTATCAGTGAGGAAACAAAATATGATCCACTGAGGTCAGTTTGAGTAAGTTAGTCAGTAGAGCTTCATTGATCCTCAGAGTCTGAACTGAAGGGAGGAACATGACTGAACATGGTTTTTTTTTGCCTTGATGGCCTGTAGACAGACTGACATGTTAAGAGCTTCACCTCCGTCACATCTGTCAGATACAACGTCTCCATCACTGCTGATGGTACCAGGTTTCATCTGAGCCTCAGTTACTCTAAAATACTCCAAACTCTGTCACTTCTGGGCACTTTCAAAAAGCCCTAACAGCTGATGAAGGCAGAGGCCGAGGGTCATGCTATACACACATTTAATAAATAATAATATGAACACAAGGAAACATGGGTATTTCCTGTCATTGGGGGGGCGGGGTCATGGATGGAACGATCCAGAGTTTGATGTCTGTGCCAAAGTGAAGTCTTTCCCTGAACTGGTTTCTCATCCTCCCATCTATCACTGAGTTTATCCTCTGACTGAAGCTTCTGATCTGCCTTGACCCAACTACTCTCTCAGGGCAGCACGGACGCTGCTGGAGGACTTTATGTGCTAGTATTCCCACGGCAAACTTCTCCGGAATCTCGGCTCCCACAAGGTGTAAATCTGAGCGTCTAAGTCCTCAGCTGAGCCCTCAGCGGGCAGGAAGAGCCATGTTTAGAGGAGATGTTGAGAACACGTGAGGATCAGCTGTCGGACTGTAAATCTTTTCAATTCAATTCAGAATCGATTCTCCATCAAAAACTAGAGAGGAGGCAGCAGATGTCAGCTCGTACTCCAGTACACTTCATTAGTGTTCGTACAAAGATATTTTTCCTTCTGCATGATGTCTTTACATCGTCTGAATATTCTGTCCTCAAAGAAAAGTGTCTGATAGCAGAGAAACTTCAGATTGATAACGATGATTCAACACTTGATTTGTGCCAATGGGCCACCGTATCCATTATAAACAATTACCAATATGAGTCACTGCTGATGTCTGTAGATTTTAACATTATTTATTTGTTCAATGGACATCAGGGAAACGTATGAGTATGAATCGTAGCTGTTGTATTAAACCAAAATATGTGTTTTACATTTACAACTAAAAGAGAACAAGAAACATTTTAAACTTTGCTTCCTCCAGTGAACTGTCTTTATGCTGAACATCCTCCAGCAGCAGCTGTCACTCAGCCACAATGAGTCACTGATGTTACTGACTGCTCTGAGAGGGAGGAGACAAACTAGACTTAAAAGGACTATGTAATGTTAATCAACACACGCCACTCTGCTTCCTCATTAATTTTAGTTTGAATTAAAGCAGGAGGAGGTTTAACTTTGGTGTCACTGGGCAAACATCCCATAATAAACTCTGATCACTGTAAATGAAGTGGACTGCTAATAGGAGCTAACAGGGGCTAACACGAGCCGACGCCTCACAGCTGCAGCTTCAGGTTCATGTAGCTTACATTAGCTATAGCCTCCAATCACAGCGTGTCCTTGGCCTCAGTCCCTGCCCCTACAGACCACTTCACGAGGAGGAGGGTGGTCAGCAGCTGCAGAGACTGACCCCCAGTCAGTCGACCCCAGCTCAGAGGAACTGGACAGCCCCAACTGCCCGCCGAAGAAAACTTTCTGTTGCTGCTGTTACACAGGTTAGACCACCCACTGTGACACCCACCGCTGAAGGGTCTGTGGTGGCCAAATCTGAGCAGCTACAGCTGCCAACTGAAGGTCCATCTCCAGAGCTGCTGCCTGCTCTCCCCCTGCAGAGGAAGTCAACAGCAGCTGGAGCAAGGCGAAGGGAGCGCGGGGTGGCTGCAGGTAATTCTGGTCTCATTTGTCGTCAGGTAATCAGAGACAGAGCCGGGTGAGGAGGGGCTGAGTCCATGTGCTGCTCACAACTCTACAATGACAGAAGATTGAATATATCAACATTGACTTACTGTATGACGCGTGTGCACCAGGCCTCCAGGAAGTGAGCCAAGTCCATCACGTGATGCTCTGCAGAAGAAAGAACAGGGTTTGGCTTTACAATCTTATGGGAAGCAAACATTGGCCTCCTGGGTGACAGTCATTGGTTGTTGGACCCATCCACCCCTGCAGCTCACCCTAGTGAGATTTTAGCCACCTTAACTTTAGTTGTTGTCCTGCTGTGTTTCCCCCTGACGCTGCTGCGCGCTGTTGAACAACGACAGCGACTGGCTATCGCATCATGCCAACGTGGATTTCTAAATGCCCCAACATACTGTAAAACCTTGATACGACCCAAACCATCTTGTTGCTCTTCCTCACTCTGTGAGATGGTCTTTTATTTTCATATTAGAGGCTGAAATTTAATCCCATTAAGGCTGCAGTCATATGCAGGCCTGTCGTACATGTGTAAATAATAATAAACTATATTTGTATCTCACCCTTCATACACTGAACACAGCTCGGAGAACTTTACATCAGTGTGTGTGTGTGTGTGTATGAATCTATAAATAAACAGCTACAGTTCGGGCTGCTCTGTTGTTCCTGTCCAGTCATGAATTCGTGGAACGTTGTCATCCCCTTGGGTAAATTGATGTTTTCCACCTGTGAGTGGTAAATATCTGATCCTGGATTTTTCCACACAAAACAACACCAACTGTGATTTTCCGTTGTTTGGAGAGGAAGTTAAAGGAATGTTTGGGCCTCACATTCAGACAAGTGCATATCGCTCAGTGGATTTCCAGGGAGGATTCTCTTTCAGAGCGCAGTTACATACCAGAGCAGCAGAGTTCAGTCCTGACTCGATCTCTGCACTATTAAAACCCTGAATCAAGCCTGCAGCTATAAATAGACCCTGAATATCTAATAATATCACATGATGGGAAGCTGCCAACATTGAGCTCACATCATGCTCCACTGACCCCCGACTGTGGAAATCAACCTCATCTGTCCTCCAACCAAACACCACACTGTCTTCATTTCATGTAACGTTAAAGCTTTTCTTCTTACAGCAACAATTCAGGATGGAAAACATATATCGGCCTATAAATATGGACACACAGACGCACTGATCAAAGATCACAGTGACCACCTGCGGCTGGACAGACGGACACATTCATGAGTTCATTGTGTTTTGGAATTAGGAAATTCTGCAGTGCGAGGGCTCTAATTTAAGAACGGGAAGGTTCGTGTTAAAACACAGATCACTGAATCATCTTTTTGGCCCGGGCAGTGTGCTGTGTTGTTGCCATGACGCCACTGTGTTTATCTATTCAAAGCATCCAGATGCATTACTCACAGGTTTCTATAGAGCCATCAAACCTCTCTGTGCCACTGTGTTCTGTAGAGTCCAATCAAAACACACCTGACATTGGCACAATGCTTATAGAAACGCAGCCTGAGGACATGATGAGGATGATGATGATTGCAGGGGCTGGTCGTGGATGTCATGTGTGCTGGGATTGCATCAGCTCTGTGCAGGTCAACACAAGTTGGAGGCAAAAGATTGATTACTAACTGGGAAGGACTTCCAGTACTTTGAATCTGTCAGCTGTCATTTCAGTTCATCGAAAGACAATTATCTAACTGTAGGAAGGTCATACTTCATCTCAGGGTGCCGTCACATCTGATCTGTTGCTGCTGCTCAACATAATGCCAACAGTGAGCCGTTAATCTCACATCAACGCTGTAACGGCTCAATTCTGTGGTTAAACCTGTTAATAACTGTTGGGTTAAGTTAGCCGTGTGATGCTAACAGTTAGCTCTGTCACTGTGTGACTCTGTCCCAGCCTCAGAGCTGCGGTCCTGCAGCAGCCTCATGACAAACACAGACAGAGACTCAGCGCAGCTCTACAATGAAATCAGATCTGATCCGTCTTAAACAGTCACATTTGCAGTAAAGTTGCGGTGATTGGACTGAATTTTAAGGTCACACAGACTTCACAGGGATTAGCTGAAGTTGCGTTAACTGTTGTGATCGAAAACATTGCAGCATCCTGGAGGGACAGTTTAACAAACGAAACAAGAGCTGTGAACACTGAGTCGTACAGACCGACAGGAAGCTCAGTGACTGGACAGTTCTGGTGACTGTTGTCCTGCATCAGTGACTGACAACATGTGATGCAGCACTTAAATGTTTCTCAGGTGTATATTTATGTTCTCTGGTGTCACAAGCGTTATTGATCTTATCAGACTGCTGACACGTTATGAATGAAGTAGATCAGAGGAGCGACATCACAACAGGTTTCTGTCGGATCGCTCCATTTCCTGAACTGAGCCGTGTATTTCAAATGACACACCCTGGTTACACCGCAGACACTTTCATCAACAGTTTATACAGAATCAAGGATTTTAATCAGTTATTAAAACTCATTATAATCACGGATAGATGAAATGTGTCGTCGCAGGGTTTTGGGTATGACATCAGACATTTCCTGCAATATTCCACCAGATGTTCTGGGCTGATCTCAGGTTGATTATTAGTCGTATAGCTCTGGGTATCCAGCAACCATTACCACCAGTTTCTCCTCCATTGTTTACCAACTGTAAACTTGTTGTCATGACCACAACAGAAGGCCCGCCTCTCAAATCATCACACTGGACAATGGGAAATAAGCAGAGATGACATGGGGCGTTTTTCTGATTTTTATCGGCAGAAACAGCAGACGTGTAGAGCGCAGAAACACAAGGGGTGTAGCAACTCAAAAACAGCGAGCAAAAGGCCTTTAAAATCTTTGTTCTGTTCAGTCTGAAGGAAACATTTGACTTCTGGAGGAATCTAACACTTACAACATGACATTTCACTGAGAAAATACGATGAAGGGGTCAAAATCAGAGCAAACCTCCAGTAGCAGCAGATCTGAGACTCTGTGGTTTCTGGACATGCCTCAGTACCTCTACCACCTCGCCTGAGTCGAGGTAAACTCTGAGTCTTGAGATGAACTTTGAGGCCAACTGATAAATAGATTTTAAAAATAAAGCATATTTTATAAATCATGATCGGCCAGTTTTCAGGGTTGATACTACATGAAATTTAATCTTCATTGAAAACATTTCTAAACTACAAAATGTTTTGTTCTTTTGAAACCTCTCAATTTCTCATATCTCTGTGAAAAACAAGAACGACCTAATTAATGCTGTTAATCTTTTACACATGCAGAACATGCTGTTCTTGTTTATAATGCTTGGACACAACTACCGGTGCCCTTAAGTAGCACTCAGGATGATTGAAGTGGTCATCTGGAAGTGCACGAGTTCAGTAAAAAGCACATGTTCCGTCCTTAAAGTTTCACAGTGCATGAGGTTACCACAACAACACAGTGCAAATTTAAATGTACTTAACCTTTTGTAACAATTGAAAATCACAGATGGCTGAGTCACACTGAACCTCAGCCGTCCAAAAACACATCTCCTTTAGAATTAATTCCGCGATTAACAACAAGCACACCCAACTTAACTGCTTACAGCACGCAGGGCCAGTGAACGCACCCTCAGGACTCCCAACACAACCATTATTCAAGACAAATATTTAAAGAAGAGACTAAAGAAGAAGAAGACAGAGCACAACATGAGTCTTCAAGAGAGGAAAACATTTTAGGTCAACTTACAAAAAACAGAAATGCACAAAACCAAAGATTGAAAACTTTACTCAAAGAGAAGAGTTGATTTAAAATAGAATTATGATTCATATAAAGTGATAACCATCAGTCAGGCCGTTTTAGGGACTGCTGACTCAATTCTAATCTCTGCATGTTTGTGGTTTGCCTGTCTACATGTGGGGTGGACGGGGTTGACATGAACTGTCCCACAGTCCCTCCCACTGGGTCTGGCATTCAGGTACAGCTCCCTCCCTCCTTCTATAAAGCCTCTCATGTTAGCAGTGTAAACGTCAGACTTCCACTCATGGTAAACTCTTTACAACACTCACAGTACACAACACATTCGGATGTGCATCACAACTTCTTCACATTAACTACAGCCTGAGGTAAGTGACTTTTTCTACATTTATAAATAAAGATTAGTTTTTAGGAGACCATCCAGAAGTCTTCAGGTATTTCAGGATATTAACTGATATCATGTGAAATTTGTGATTTGAGTTTAAAGGACTCAGAGCTGAGAAAAGATTTTAATTTTTGTATTCAGTGATTTTGGGAGCACTAACAGCTGGATGTGTCTTTAGTAACCTGCCTCATATTGATCTGCAATTAACAAACTGGTCTCAGTGTTGTCTTAAACTGATCCATCACCAGCTGAGAGTTAACCTCCTGCTGTTTCATTTTCTGTATCTGACCCTCTGGCAGCTCGCAGTCAGAATGAGATTAGCCGTGCACACCGTCATCTGCTGCTGCGTTTTCACCACCGTCCTGCCACTGGTGAAAGGTGCCACAGGGGAGCTCAACACCAGCCTGAAAAAAAGGTGAGCTGCCTGATCAACGAGCACGACGAGAACATTGTGTTCATTCACCAGAGAAAGCCTCGTCTTTCTGCCCTCTAACATTTAAATCAGGAGCTGGTCCTTCATGACACCACAGATGTTTTAATCAAGTTAGTAAACGACAACAAGTGAATAAAATATAACCGTAAAGGTTTCAGTTTGGTTACAGCTCCACAGATACTGGACCTTTTGAAGTGGACACTGCGATGAGTCAGAACGCATGTTTAATGTGGATCTTTATGTGACAGAATAGAGATTCAAATACGTTGTGAAAGGTTTTTTACAACTGCAAAATAAACTGTTCTCCAGTGGGCAAACTGTGTGACAGAGACAGTGTCTCTGATGATCTCAACATGTCCTCTTCACCACATGTCTTGTTCCTCATTAGACAGATATTCTGATAATGATCATCTGTGATATGATTTTTCATTTTGGCAGATTTGTCGGTCCATGTTTGCCTCTTGAGCTCCGCTAACATCTTATATTTCAGATGTGTGATGAAGCTGTGTTGCACTGATATTATTAGGGATGCACGATAATATCTACATGTCATTGTATATACACACACACACAGACATATATATATTTATATTTTTTTGTTGTTGTTGTTGTTAAACAGAGATAAGTGATTGTCCTGTATCAATAAATGTACATTAAAACTTTGTGTCAGGTGCTCATGGAGAATAGGAAACCACAAGATACAAAGGAAGGCGATCCAGGTGCTTCAAATATATAGACAACTAGAAGAAAGCATTAAAAAGCCTTTATAGTAGCGGGTACACTACTACTTGATCCTAAACCCAGGTGTTACATATGCAAGCCTATATAATGAAAATACATATAAAAATAAAGATAAAAGAGGTTCAAGCAAACAGAAAAACGAGGTGTATTCAGTCAGAGGATTTGGGGAATAGAGTTGTATAATTTTCCATGATATATGGATATATCGATATCAGTATCTGTTATCGGCCATGTGAGTTATATATTGGTGTATCAGATATTGGCAAACGATCCAGTATGGTGCATCCCTAGATATGATCACTTTATATATCTGTCTGTGTACAACAGTGTCACCTTCATCTGTCACCTCCTCCTCTGTTGTCTGTGGCAGGTTCAGAGTTTGGCTGCACAGTCGTATGAAGCGAGAGCTGT
This sequence comes from Epinephelus awoara, assembly GCA_035609425.1. Lineage (NCBI taxonomy): Eukaryota > Metazoa > Chordata > Actinopteri > Perciformes > Serranidae > Epinephelus > Epinephelus awoara. The sequence goes on along the minus strand of CM069298.1, from coordinate 5,212,515 downwards.
GCTTAGACAGCTCAGAGATCGCTGACGAGCAGCACCTCCACCTCCACGCTGGACAACAGGACGAGAATGTGAAAACTGACCCATCTCTGTCCAGGTGAGCTGCACTGTGAGGTGCTCTACCTTTATGTGAGAGGTGACAGTGTGGAGACGGAGAGGAAACGTGGGGAGGGATCAAACCAAAGGCATCGTGATAATATCATTAGGCTCCATAAAGACCCCCAAGGCTCTGCAATTATTAACATCCTTCTCCAGACTTTATTTAAAAATACGCAAACAACCTTTTCCACCAAAACAAGCACTAACGACGAGTATGTGGGTTTTGTAAACACAGGAAAACTCGATTCTTTGTTCTGGTGCGTTACATTAGACACACAGACAGACTGAAAACAGGTCAGTAAACAGCAGAGAGCAGCACAGAGGCCAGTCAAGATGTTACCATAGTTATTTTGATCTCTGAGTGCTGCTTGGTCGGGGACAAAGCTCAATACACTATCATGATATTTTTGTGTGCTAATATCGTATCATCACACAGCACAGAGTATTGATCTTTTATATCAATTATTAATATGACAAATACTAACTTTAGGTAGCCGAACGATATGATCAGTTGCTTTTTCAGTTTGGTGCAAAACAAAATGTCTGAAGTGACGAACAGACAGAAAACTTCTTATCAGATAAAACTGATGTTGACAAAGTTTTGCTTCTGGGACATAATTTACAGCTGTAAAAAGGTAAAAAATCACAATATATTTTATCCCAATAAAATTGTATTGTGACGTAAGTATCATGGTTATATCTTATGGACCCACTGGTGATTCCCACCTCCACTGTGAGGGTGGAGACAGACAGTATTTTGTGGCGGTGCGTCTCTGCATCCCGCTGGTAAAGGGGCTGAAATTAGCGCATTCACCCAGGTGTTGTATTTCCATCACTGCTGATCAGAGCCAATCAGAGCTGATAAATACCTGTGACTACTGTGCGTGTCATCGACACAGGGCAATGCACAGCAGCAGATTTAAACTGTCAACATGCTGAAAACTGTCTGAAAACAGAACCTGAATACTTCCTGTCCTATTCCAGCTCTGAGCTGAACATCAGACGGAGGAGGTCGACATCAGCCAAATCATCCGGCTGCTTCCTCGTCACATGTGCATACCACGACCTGCTCCACCGACTGCACCAGATCACCAACAAGGACAGAGAGCCCAATGCTCCAGAGAAGAAGATGGGCTCGTCAGGCTACGGTCGCCGCCGTCGCTCACTCCTGGATGTCACTCAGCTCGCCCTCCAGACAGGAAGACAAAGACGGAGCACTGAAGCCGGTCAGCGAGCCCGCAGACACAAAAGCACAGGCACAGTGGCCTAAAGACAGGCATAGGGAGGCAAAGCCTTGTTGAGGTTATTTGCTCTCAGCAGATCAAGATAAGTTTCCTCAGAGGTTTGATTCCACAGATTTAAGATCCATCAGAGGAAGATCTGCTCAGGTCACTTTGGACCAAAACCACATCCCACTAATAGATTTGTGTGCATGCTTTAGGTGCAGCTTCAGATTGTGATTTATGGATGAATTCAAGTCAAACCTGCGCGACTTGACAAGAATGTCCGTCTCTTCTTCAGCTTCCAAAGAGATCTCTGCAGCTGAGACACAATGCCTGAAGATCTTCTCTGAATTACCCACGAGCTGAAGAGGAAGTGAGGCCGTGGCCCGGAGGAGTTTTCTGACTTTACTGAGACCCACTCGCAGGAACCCTTTACTAGAGAAGAACTGGACGTGTTGGACTGTGTGTGAAGTGCAATTTAAACTAAATGTACTATGATATTAAAATATATAATTATCAGCTTGTATATAAGGACTTATAAAGCTACCTTATATTTAACCCTCTGAGACCCACCGGGCCGACACTCCTGTCTTTCTATAGAGGGCTGAGTGAAACTAGAGGACCTAATGAATCCAGTGGCACCAACCATGCTCTGCTATCTTCTCACAGAGGGGGCTAAATAATGCTCCAAATTAGACTAAATTTTGGCGAGGGACAAACGACATGGGTCCTGTAGGTCACCATGAGTCTCCCTGTTACAGACATGAACTTTTTATGCTCTGCAGTGTGGAGCACAAACTGTGCACTTCTTATCGCGCAGTATAAATGTGCTATTTTTGCCTTTTATATTTGAATATTTCTGCACGCTGAGGTCCATAAACAGTCTCAGAATTACATGAATTGGGTCTGTCTGTAAAGCTGAGACTCTGGTGGATTTAATGAGCATAGTTTTATTCATGTGTGATGGTGTTAGTCCCCACAGCAGCTATTTCATTCATCTCATTTCTTTAAACTGAACCTCACTGTTTAAAATGACCTATAGTGACCTCTGGGATAATCACAGCCTCATGAAATTTCACAGACACAAACTAGAGACCTCAAACATTCAGATGTTTGGCTTTCATAGGTTTACTGGCAATAATAGGGGGTTTCTGAGCAGTTTACAGGACAGGAGTGTTCGCCATCCAATTGCTGACAAAAGCCAATTCTTACAGAAAATTCCAAATGTCAAAAGTTTTTGAATCCAAATCACAGCACTGATTTTTCTGTGTTGTTTGTTACAGCCTTGGTGTTTTAATGTGGGAGTCTGGGGGGATTTTTGACAATCACAATGATCTGAGCCCTTCTACACTCTACACCTTTAAAATCTGAACAGGCGTCAAACAGAAACACAATGTTTATTACAGATTTATGACAGCACACAGTGCTGAGCTACCACTTCTGTGATAACTCCCCCTAAAGATCCCTGTCCCCCCTGAAAAAGACAAAGCTGGGTCTGTGTGGGTCTCAGAGGGCTCAACATACATGTAACTATATTTTTTATACCGCCAAAACTCATATTAAACATGTCACTTTTTATATTTGTTAACTTCAGTGAAGTCTGTATCTTAACTGTGTAAATAATCGTGTACTCGTCATGATATCACTGAGTTATATTTTTGTACCATTACTGTGATGATTCTACGTTATTGGAACTTAATCAAGATGTTTTAAAGATGTTAGTTTGATGGTGAAAGTCTTAAAAACAGTGTCATCATGTAGTTTGTGGACTCTGGATGCCACAGAGAGACGGAGAGCCTGAAGGAGAACAGACCGACGAGTCGACTGAAGTGCTGTGCTGCCATCTAGCTTCACCGTCTGATACAACTCAGCATTGACTATGGGTCTGCTTCATGTTTCATCTTTAAAAACTTTTAGTTTGAAATGTATCTGCTTCTTTATTTGAATGTAATAAATCCTAATTTAGTCCTGATTCAGCTGCAGTGAGCTGACGTGGTGTTAGGTAACGTGATTGATGCCTTGTTGTGGTGAAACTGTAATAGTTTTCATCTGGCTGCGACGTCCTCGTCTCTGAAATAAATGAACTAATGCAACAATGAAAAGAAGCATCTTTGATGTTATTTGGTGGCCTGGTATCAAATATTCTGCCTGTGCACATGTGTGCTGTGGTTTTATGATGGCATGTGTAGTAAAACATGATTACATTTAAGAAGTCCACGCTGGGGTACATTCCTTTCTAAAAATAATATTTATCAGCTGCACTCTCTCACAGAAACACATGCACTCAGACTAAATTTATCTCGGGTCAACGTGTTCCTAAAATTGTGTAATCAAAGCATTTCAGAGAAATTAATTAGCTTTCAGTGAAGAATTTAAGTGTTGATGAAGAAAGAGGAACAGAGTGCTCCTCTTCAGATCAGGAACACTCAAATGAGAACTATTAATCACGGAGGAATGTGACCTCCTCTAACGGCGTGCAGCAGTGTGGTCACACTGTCTTCAAATTACAAACTATTTCACCATAAATCTGCTCATTTTCATCCAAACATCCCTCAGTGGAGTCAGCAGATTATTATACATAATTAACAGTTTAAAGGTCCTGTGTGTTGAGTTTAGAGGGATATATCTGTAATATTTATAACTGTGTTTTCTTTAGTGTTTAATCACCTGAAAATTAGATCTGTTGTGTTTATGTAACTTTATACTGAGCTGTTTATATGGTCACAGGGAGCCGGGCCTTCTCTGGACGTCATCAATCTTGCACACTGGGAACCTCATTTATGAACCGAGCAAACGACAGAGAACTGGGTGTGCGGACGTTTCCATACAAAGCTCAGCATTTATAAACATGAACATGAGCGGAGGCTACGATCAAAACTCATGTTCAGTCTCATCTCGTGTGTCTAATTTCAGGTGCAGCCGTAAATCTGACTGAGCTGTGGAATCGTTATCTGAACATGTTCGGACTTAGATGTTTGTGTGTATAATCATCACATGCGTGGGTGTCCTGACTCTGTGGGACTGACTCCAGGTGACTGAAGGATGAACACCTCTGATTTCATGTTATCTTATTTTTAGGCCTCACACTGATGAGCACAGTCATTTATTATTAACTCTTTACCCTCCACTGACGAGATTTTCCAGCAATTTGTATTTTCACAGTTATAAGATAGGAGGCGCTGTTACACATCTTGTGAAACAGAACAGCACTGCTGTGTCCAAACGCAAAGATGAAGGTCTGCTGGAAACTGGAGGAAGATGATGTTTACAGAAATGTAGCAGATTGTAAATGGCACAAAAATGCCGGCGCAGACGGAAAAGTTTACCGATGCATAAGCTGTGGAGATGTTGATGAACTCAGACTCTGTCACTTCCAGTTTTGATCTACATTCTGAATCTGACTGGATGAAAAAGCAAACGAATTTGGTGGGAAGAAACATGATCTCCATGACAGTGACAGCGACATGCGGACGAGACGACCACAGAGGAGACGGAGACAACAGAACACTGAACGATCACCCAACGATCAACGTGTTCAGCTGCTGTACCTCACAGAGAATATTATTATTATTTCTACAATTCAGACTTATGTAAAGGAACGAGAAAAAACTAAACATGTGAATGTGAAATTGATTATTACTCTTGAAAATGACTGACAAAATTAAATTTTTCTTATCTTTTTGTCTGAAATGATTTTTTAATGAAAATACACAAATTCAAGTGCTGATTAAAAAAAGAAATGTAATAAGAGAAGAACAAAATAAAAAACAGAAGGTTTCTTCTTCAGTTTGATGTTTAAACTGTTAACATATTCATAGAAGAAATTATTCTGTGGGTCTGTAAAGATCAGTGAATATGATCAGAAATGCTGACGGTGGCTGGAAACTTAAAAATAATACTCTAGCAGTTAAAGTGTTTAAACATTGTTAAACCTTGCAGTAGATTTAATCAATGCCCAATCATTCCTAGTTGAGAACATTTCATAAATCTCAGGCTAAAATCTCGGTGAAATGTCCGTTCACCTTTTGCTCAGCCGTTGCTTCATTAACAGCTCGGTTGGGACATAAATTAAACAAGTTTCACTTGTACGCTTTAGTCAAAAGCCGACACTTCGTCTCATCTTGACTCCATCTGTGAGTGTCTAAAATATCCAGAAGCTTTGTTGCTCGTAGCTGAGCTCTCTGTGGCTAATGTTAGCGACCTCACTGGTTTGGAACAGGAGAAATTACACATTGTGCCAACATACATGTTGTATGTGGATGATGAAAACACAATTACATTTACACTTGTGTTCACTGTGGTCACAATGTGTCCCTGACCTCCTGTGCAGGTGCATTTACATGATCATCCAAAATGCATTTTAACACGAGGTGGTAAGATATCATCTTACTTCAGATATATCAGTGTATCTCTCAGCAGATAAACAACAAGAAACTGCAGAACAGAAACACCAGACAAGGCCTGAGGTGGTTTAGAAACTGTCTACATTATAATGTCTGTTCACCAGACACACAAGTTACACTGACTCAAAAAAAACAACAACTGACAATGCAAATAAACAATCCTGACATGGATCCCTTAGAGTTACAGAGACGATACGAGCCTCCAACCAGACATAGTGTTGTGGTCCGGTAGTGCCAAGGAAAGTGGGGAGGAAATGGAGTTATACCTCAGAGAGGAAGAGGCTGAGATTCTCACTGCAGTGTGTAAGGAGGCTGGCTGCAGAACGGTCATCTACCCGGTCGAAGGTAACTGTCGAGGTGCTGCCGGTACATCAGCTGCTTACATCATGAAGGAGATGGGGGTAAAAGGAGCCAGCCTGCAGATGGCCCTGAAGAGCTGGCAGAAGAAGCAGAGAAGAGCAGCTTCTGGCTCAGTGAGGGGAGACAAGTGCTGGGGTAACACCTAGCACATGGACTAGCTGCAGGGTGAGACAACCCTGACGACCCTACTGTCCCTGTACCCGGCTGACGACCCTGCCGTCCCTGTACCCGGCTGACGACCCTACTGTCCCTGTACCTGGCTGACGACCCTGCTTTCCCTGTACCCCGCTGACAACCCTACTGTCCCTGAACCCGGCTGATGACCCTGCCGTACCTGTACCCGGCCGACGACCCTGCCGTCCCTGTACCCGGCAGACGACCCTACTGTCCCTGTACCCAGCTGACAACCCTACCGTCCCTGTACCCAGCTGACAACCCTACTGTCCCTGTACCCGGCTGATGACCCTGCTTTCCCTGTACCCGGCTGACAACCCGGCTGACGACCCTGCCATCCCTGTACCCAGCTGACGACCCTACTGTCCCTGTACCCGGCTGACGACCCTGCTTTCCCTGTACCCGGCTGACGACCCTGCTTTCCCTGTACCCGGCTGACAACCCGGCTGACGACCCTGCCATCCCTGTACCCAGCTGACGACCCTACTGTCCCTGTACCCGGCTGACGACCTTGCAGGAGATGTGACAGGCTGTAATCTCACAGCAGGATGCAACAACACTTGCCTGTGCAATCAATGTAAAATCAACCAGATCTTTCCATGATGACCCCTCAGGTGTGAGGTCATCTAGACCTACAGTGTAATTAAAAATGTACAGTTTTAAACACCATAAAACTAAAACACACTATAAACATGGAAGGCACAATAAAATACGTCTACAACAATACATCACTACACTTACACGACCACCTCCCAGATGTCTGAGGGCAATTAATCACCAGTTGTTGATCACCAGCTATGTAAGTGGGGATTAGAGCTGGGAGGTTTGGCTTATTAATAATATTTCACCCCCTGCTGCCAGGGAAACCAATGCCCCCACCTCACCTACACATAGCTCAACTACAGAGTAGCCGGGCCTCAAAGTCCATGACCAAACATGGACATGTGGTGAGGTCGCAGTGAGGATGTGTTGGAGGGTGACGATTCTCTTGCAAGTAAAAACAGCCTGCTGTTAATGCACACGGGTTTCTAAAATGCCCCCAAAAAACATGTCACCTGCCATATGACATGTAAAATGGTATTTGAATATATGGGATATAAGTGACACATCGCTCTCCTCTACGAGGCATCACTGGGTGTTTTGGGTCTTTCATTATCAGACGCTCTGACCCAGGTGACCCCCTCAGGGTGAGTCAGACCCTGACCTGTGTCACCGCAGCACAAACGGTCAAGACAAATTTCCCTGAATTTAACTTCCTTCTGTTTTTATGTGTAGAGAAAACTCTGACCATTGAAAACACTCTCAGCATTAAACTGAAATAAAAACATGTCTGTACCTGTAATGTGACACAGGTCCTTTGTGCACATACACCCTGAACACACACAGAGAGGTGTGGTCAATAAATAGTTACCTTGCTCTTGATAAAGTGGTAGAGTGGCTGCAAAGACGCGCTTCCTCTTTCTCTACTACAGCAAGCAACACTGATGCAAATCACTTCCTGAAACTTATTTTTAGCCCTGGGACTTGATGCGTTTAAACTGTGCAGCCATTACATGCATTCAGACTGGCAGTGAAAGAGTTAACCAGCTGTGTGTGTGCATGCTTCAAGAGGCTGCTGTGACCAGACTTGTCTTCTGTCCCGTTAAGCCTGATAAGAGTCTCCACCGCTCCACAGTCCCCAGACGTGCCAACAATGGACACAACCCTGCAAAAAGTAAGTTCACCGCTCGCTGTCACAGCCATGATTCTTCACACCTGAGTCTTTATTCTTCTCACGTCTTTAAATCTTTAATCTGAGGTCACATCTTCGCTTTCATCACTCCTGCATTCTTCTGCAGCCCTTCCCTTCTCTGTACGCTGATATCTGCTGAATGAAATACCTCAGCTGTACTTTGTCTTATAAACACACATCTAACCTGACTATCACATATTCACGTTTGTATTCTTCCTGGAATCATTTTAAAGACGTGACCTGGACTTGTCTGAGCTGATGATTGTTACAGAGGATCCAGAAAACAGCACTACTGGTTAATGCGACGCCTAGGGCTGAGCAATATGCCCATATAATCATATCAGGATATTACAGGGTATTATTGGGATAACAATATTCTTAACGATATGACAAATAAGAGAAAAAAAAAATATTATTAATTAATGAAGATAGAATTGACCTATGGCTAAGCCCCGCCCCCTCCACTCACTCGGACATACTATCAACATTCAGTGACGGCGCTATGGCAGGTGTCACAGTACACGGCATTTCACAGGAGGCAGTTGATGATTTCTGGAGACATAACGATCAGATGTCATTGAGAAGGAACCAAAAGGGCCTAAACTACGCATTGGAGGGATATATTCATCATTTTATTGTTGAGAAGGTCGATGAAAAGCTTAAATTACAAGCCAACATTTACAGGTCACAGTGTACGCTTGTGAAGCGCATCTGGTTGCCGTCACCATCAAAGACAACAAGTTAAAGTGCCACTAAATTAAGGTTTTTGGCTCAGAATATGAGAAAAGGATAACGGCCTTTTTACCATCTTTACCAAGAGTGTCTCTCTGTTAGTTTGGTGCTACAGTATTTACACTGAATCATTCAGCATAACGTTTGCCAACCTTTGTTATCTCTGCCATTACATCCATCCGACCATTTTTAAACTTCAAATCTACGAAAAAGCTCATGAAACAAAAGAAAAAAAGAGACTTTCTGTAATGCATTTCAATGGACGTCCAGGCAGAGAATGTCCCAGTGTGTGGGAATGGCTATACGCACTGTGATTGGCTCATCACGTCTGAGGGCGGGACTTAGCCATAGGTCAATTGCAATAAAGTCAGCAATGTAGTTTTACAGTTTGCTTCAAATTTTGAGTAAAAACTGAAGAAAAATGATGTCATTTCTTTAGTTTGTGAACAACAACAGTAACTCAGAGTCAGATTCTGTCACAATATCAATACTTCAACTAAATCAAAGCTAACACTAATTACACATTTAAACAAATGGCCCCTGAGATCTATATATATAAATAATCTCTGATCATCAGGCTGTAACCTGTGTCAGGCTGTTAGGAGACATAATCACTGTGCTGCTGCCAGAGGAGCCGCTGATTGAGTTCCCTCTGAGCAGACGTCGCACTTTATTACACACTACTGAAGCTCCTCCTTTTTTGGAACCACCACAGGGTCCATCATCATTTCGCTTTCAGACATGGTTGTTGTTGCCGTGGGTATCACAGTATGAATTTTTCGTATCATATCAAAAATTACACCGGTATTGTCGTGAACACCTCTTCATCTAAGTGATGATGTCAAATAGCCTTGAAGACTGTCGATGCGGTGTGAATAAAACGGTCGTTGATGAGAAATACAGGAGGTGTCACAGGAAGCCTTAGAGCCCCCCCCCCCGCGAGAAACGGCCTGATAACAGCCCTGTTATCAGTTGTTGAATCACAAACACAAAACGAGCAAAACACAGAAGCAGCAGAAGAACCTTACGAAAAGGAAGAACCCCAACAAACCCATTCTTCCACTGATGGGCCAGAAGATAAAGAGGAGGAGAAAGAACCAGAGCTGATTATCGACTACATGACCTGCATGTCACCCATAAGTAACCTTTCACCATCACAGGCAGAGTCAGGACCCAGTGGAGAAGAGGAACGACCACAGGAGATCAGCAGGAAGAGGAGATGGAGGTTAGATCGGAAAAGAGATTAAAATGCTTTGTGTATGTTTGGTAAAATGAAGAAATGATATGATATGATGTGTGATGTGTATCATAGTTCATCTGTTCATCAGTATCTACGAGTAGAAATCTGTGTGATTTATATGATTGTTTTGTGATAATGAAATCAACGTGTTTAATCAAGTTAAGTTTGATAACTATTGAACTTTTAACGACTGTATACAGAAAGGTTAAAGAGTGAACTTTATGATGAGTGAATGTAACTTGACCTAATGACACTGTGTAATGGATAAATAGGGAAATGAAAGGATGTTGAGTACATTACAGACGGCTGGAGAAAATGTAAAGTACCTGAATCAAAATAGATGGTTAGCAACGCTCAGCAAAAACATCGATTCACGACCGGGGCTGCTGGAGGGTATGAACTATTGGGGGAACTTTTAGGAAAGGACACCACCACTTGTTTATCATAGCAAAGGTGATCACGCCATCTGTGACTCTCCTCGTGCTAGCCTTGTGCCCTTCTCATTCATATCTACAGTGGTTACAGATCCCTGGAGGCTTTGATGTAATTTTACATTTATTCAAGGAACATTTCTTAAACTATCTGCAGCTGTCCTGGTTAATGAATGGTGAAACACACCTGATGCACTCAGTGACAGCATGCCAGTGATTGGTTAATAGACACACCTGCACTACAGGCTTGTAATCAAGGGCACAATGAACATGAACTCACACACTGAGGAAGGCCATAGGGCCGAAAGCGCTCTGTGTTGAGCTTTTTTCTGTATTGATGATAAAATGAATAATCTTTTCTGCATTCTGGAGGTGTGCGATGCCCATTTTTTTGATTCATTTAAGGACACTTTTGGAGAACACACCCAGAGGTTTGAGCGCAGTGGTCTTTCCCAAAACTGTAGCAGTATTTACCGTCCCTTCACCAAGAGGAGAACCATCCATCAACACATCTACTCTCTGACTGAAACACTCACTTTGTTTTATCACTATTATAGATGACAGTTTTTACTGAACAGCTGTTTGTTTTCCTCCTTTTGTTGAAATAAAAACTTTTGATCTTTTTGAGTTTGACGGACACAAATTTGTATTTTCAAAGAACAACACATAATGACAGACTCTCTGTTTCAAATAGGAAAAGTTCATTAGTGTTTAGCTTGTACAAGAATATTATATTTATGTTTCCTGGCATTTTGTATTAATCTTTCATTACATTCCTTTCCCATGCACGGCTCTTGTTTCACACCCAGTCAATCAGTGATGGTACATTCTCCCCTGAAATAACCTCTCCTGACATGCCAGTTTTTCTTTTTTTAAACGTGGGCCTCTCGTGGTCATCTTTCTGCAAAGCGTGGGCTGGGTCAGAAACTCTTTGTGTCATGACCTGAAAATCTCTCTGAGGTAACAAGAGCGACTCAGACAAACCTGTCCTGACACGGCACTCCTCACACATTTGAACTTTTCACAGGTTCACAGGACTCTTTAAGGGTCATCTGAAACTTCCCCTGACTGACTTGGTGTAAAAATGTCCTCAGAGTGTTTGTACGATCGTTTAAAACTGTTCACTGTGATACAGAGACAATAAAGCACTGAAAGAGGAAGACTGCTATCTGAGTCTAATGCACCTCTGTTAGTTTAAGCTCATTCTGCTGAACAAACAGCAGACAGTGGCTGAGACATTGAATGTAGAGCTGAGAGGATTAAAACCATCAACCTGAGAAGGTACAAACACTGTCCAACACATTTCAACCACAGACACTGAGACTTCAGATTTACTTTAAATTAACTTAAAATTTAAACTTAATTTTTTTGTTTGACATTCTGTTAACATGTTTCCACAATCGGTTGGTGAATACACCAGTGGCTCAGCTCTGTGGTCTCAGTGTCCAGTAGCATCTCTCAGTTATGGTGCACCATAAACGGCTGTGTGGAGCTCTAGGTCATGTTGAGCTTTCTGTAACAGTGTGGACGGAGAAAAGCTGGACAGGACCCTTCAGCCATCTGACAACACACCTCAACACAACATGCAGTATAACAAGGCTAATTTTCTTATTCACTGAACCTTTATTTAACCAGAAAAACCTCTTGAGATAACAAATCTCTTGTTCAACAGTGTCGACAGAGAACAAAAATATAAAATAAAAAATACACAGCTCTAAAACAAGCAATAAAACACACCTAATGAGTTAAGAAATAGTTTAAGATAATATAAATGCAATCTGTGAACCATAAAAACATAAAACAGGGGCAACTCCACATGGTAACAAAGAGCAGCTAAAAAACTCTCCACAAACCATCCTACAGACAATAAAAATATGTTCTGTGAACACAGAGCAGAGACATTTTGTTGTTTCAAGTATAACTCTGTAAACAACACAATGCCAACAACAAAGTCTACGAAATATTCAAGACAGCCGCCCCAACCTGTGCAGGCAGGATACAGAGACGAGTTCAGGGCTCACGGCTGGTGATAAATCTCAATGCACCACAATACACAGAATTTAGAGCATGAAACACAGAGTCTTCAGCCATGCTGGCAGTCAGGGATGAGTGTCAGTAAAAAACACCAATACCAGTCTCCTTACAGTGATCCTCATACCAACAGAGTCCTCACTCAATCCACAATGTCTCTGACGGGGTTGGTGTGTAGTAAAGTCAAACTATACACGATTTCATGAAGCCAGTAACTTCTCTTTAATAGTAAATGTTGCCTTCAAGATATCAAGCACTAACACCCAGCCCTCGTCTGAATTATATCATCTGTGCTGTACAATATCCCTGCAATCCATCCAACACAAAATATTTCACTAAAAACCAAAAATGTCATCATGCTGGAAAAGTCTAATCAGTGTGTCGGTGCATCATGAGGCTAACATTAGACTTGCACTGCTTTATCGGCAGTGCTTGGGCCGGTTTTCACGTGATCGGCCATGGCCTGCGACCGGCCGGTCAGTCTAAAATATGCCGATTTAAAACGTCTGTCAAATTCCCACCGCGCCGCATGATTGGCATCTCGTAATATATGCAGCGCACACACACACAAGTGCAGCTCGTGGCTTGAGTGATGTGAGGAAGGACGTTTTTTTCCTGCTAAAATGTTCTGATAAAGGAAAGATAGAAAATATTGCAATATCATGTATGCTGTAAAGTGGTTTGAAAAAAATGAAATCGGAATTGGACAAAATCGGAATCGGACGTCCAAAGACTGCAAATCGGAAATGGCTTTGCATGGCTTCTGTTCTATGATGACGATATCTAATTTCTGTAGTGAACACTGTCTTTCTGGCGTCCTGCATCTTTGTTTTTTGAATTTTATCCTTTAATTGGTTCAAATCATCTTGCCAAAGGAGGTCAATTGAAAATTAGTCAGCGGGCTAACAACTGGCACATTTACAGAAACGCTGATTAATGTGTGTTGGCCTTATGAACAACATAAAGTAAAGTCGGAGGATCACACAGTCAGGAGGAGTCATCCTCCAGACACCACAACATTTCAGGGTGAATCATGCAACAGTTGTTGACCAACATTTCCTTCTGCAACATGACTACAATGTGTTGATGTGCATCAAGAGTCGGTAACATTCACTGACCAACATTTGAATTCAGATTAAACTTTGTTACCACTGCTAATTAAATGAACACAGTTTAGATCTCTTATTACTTACTTAAATAAATTCCTCTGTATGTTAATAAAGCGAATTATGTTTAACCAAAACTCTAGAGTATCTCTTAAAATGCAGAGTCATCCTCAGTGTGCAAAACTTGCACAACAACTAAACAAGGAAGCAGATAAAGACCTCTGTGTCACTTATCTGAGAGAACAACAGCGAGCCGCACAGCTGAACACATTATACACATCATAACTTACAGCACAACAACATCCAGACAGTATGTAGGCATGGGCGGATCTACCGGGGTGGCATAGGGTGGCAACTGCCACCCTAAAAGAAAGCCATGCCACCCCTGCTTCCACCCCAGTTGGCAGCAGTGAATTCAAAGAAAAGTTATGGCCAATTTGCCTTTTTACGAGCGCGAATCTCCAATGTCTGACTGCACTGAATGCAGCACGAGATACCGCCAGAGTGGCAAGAGACTGCTTTGTTTGAAAAACTGAGTGGAGCCAGAGGGGGAGCCTATTCCAGAAAGACCTCTGAGTATGTTAACCCTGAGATGAGGGAAACTCTGGGTCCTCAGTTCCAGAAAGAGAGCTACATCAAACTCTGAGTCAAACACCATGGCAACTGAGTCTGTGAACCTAACCTGCTCGCTGGTTAGGTTTTTCTCCGTCTCCTCCCTCTTACACGCTGTTTCATTTCCTCATTCATTCAGTCCGTGTCAAAGCTTGTATCGAAGCGCATTCATTAGCGGAGATTTACCGTCTGTCACAGTCTAAATCCTGCTGGATATTAGTTTGTTACTCAGGACTGTCTTAAGTTACTGAATTTATGCACATCAATCACTTCTTTGGACATCAGTTTATTGTCTTTACATTCAAATATTACACAGCGAGAATTCACCCTCATCTCAGAATCAAACCTCTGTCCTTTTTGTATTTATTATTGTTTATAACACTTTGCACAAGGATCAGACCGTCAGTCTGTCAGTGTGTTAGAGCAGCTCCGACATCTTTATTGCACATAATGTGTAGGTCTAATTATTTACATTTTAAAACTCGGTATGAAGCTTTAGACACGTAGTATCAATGACTAATGATCTCTATCACTGATGTCATTGGTCGCACTGATGGAACATAATTCCTATAGCCTAATATTGGGGATTATATGTTCATATTTCTGAGTGAGCAATGGTGCAGCATTTCAGTGTCTTTAAATTTACTACATTTGTAGCTGAAATAAAGTCACTGAATGCTGTTGAGTCAAGATACAAATAGATGTCCAACATTTTAAAATCTACTGTATTTTAACCTCAACGTCTTTTCAAGTGCAAATCACCAAACATATTATTACTGGGTCAGACTGTGAGTTTACAGTCATGTCTTTATGTCTTTGATCTATAGCCTAGCCTATATGTTTTAAATCTGAACAAATATATTATTATATATTATTAATATAATGTAATGTATCTACAGCCTGATACACAGTCAGATTCCACCACTTTATCTTCATTAAGGAAATATAAGTCTGACAAATGATGAATAAGCGGACAACATTGAATATAACTTTTTTTATTAACTTTATGGTTAACTTATTTACACTTTCCTCGCTCTGACTCAGGCTCTTCTTTTAAAGATAAATGTGCACTGTCTGCTACACATGCATTAATATCTGAACATACTCAGAGTTGACTAACTCAAATCAGCTGTTCTGGAACCGCTAACTCAGAGTTTCCCATCTCAGGGTAAATCAACTCAGAGTTCAGGGTTAGACTCAGAGTTTGTTGAACCTCCTTTAACACTTATTCCTAATATGAACTGTTTCACATGAAACCTCAAATGCAAGACATTGATTGCATGAGATTAAGTTTGTCTGTATGAGTTTGTAAATGGCAACCCGTGCCTTTATGTAGTGTGAACATACTATTTCTCATCAAACTGTGATTAAATAAGTCTGCCATATGTTCCACCCCTCAAAAATCCCTGTCCCCCTCTTGCCACCCCATAAATATTTTTCTCGATCCACCCCTGTATGTAGGCTGCCATTTAACGTTTGGACATTTATCAGACTTTATATTGTCAGCAGTGCGTTCTGTTATCAGGCTGTGCAGGTATTCCCCCAGAATGCAACAGGCCTCTTAGAGTGCCTCTGAAATAAGAGTCCAGCTGTAAACATGAGCAGAGCGGCCTGCAGCTACAAGTCCGCCACACTACGTCAAGTCATTATCTTCATGTTTACATTTCTCGTCTGTATCATATTGCTGTCTGAAACGAGTCATTACGAGGCCAACATGTACAGAAGGTGCACAGATCTGAGATAAAGGTGAAGCCCACAGGTCAAACCTCTGAACCCTCTGGGCCCTCTGAGCCCTCACACCACCTCACACCACCTCACCTGCTGCTGCAACGCTGACAGGTTTACATGTGTTTGAATATCTAAATATACACAGGCACTACATACTGTGTGCGTCACTGTGTGTCACTGCAGAGCCTTCAGACATGCTGAAGTGTAACTGTGTTGTGGGCTCAGTGTTTGGTTGTGTGTTTGATTGTGTGTGTGTGTGTGTGTGTGGTTGTGTGTGTGGTTGTGTGTTTGGTTGTGTGTGTGTGGTTGTGTGTTTGGTTGTGTGTACTTTGGCCCTCTGACAGAAAAGAAAACAGGAAATTCCAAACCAACAGAGCTTCTAATGTGAAACTTTCTCATCGACTGCCAGCCTGGAGCGTCTTCTCTTCTTCTCTTACTCTCACAAGAGTTTTAGACCTGATCAGAAAACTAATATCCAACATTGATTAGTCAGAAAATAGTCACAGCAGTGGGCCAAAAGTAAAAAGTGTTAAATGCAACGTCTATATTTCAGATGCAGGCCACAACAGAAAAATAACTGTTCTACTGTGACACTTCTACAGTCCAGTTCAGACCAAAGGTTCACACTGAGCTGAAACTGTTTTACAGCGTTGCAGAGAAAAGTGTCAGTGGTGTGAACTGGCCGGTCTGAGCCAGACTCAAGCCGGCTGATGATGTCACCTGACACTCAGCTGGTCAATCGCTGGTGGTTGGTTTTAATAACGTAAAGCACGTCACCTTCATCACAACGACAAATGCATCTGTAGCCAGTATCTCCCTATCACTATCCAATTTTAAGAAGCTACAAATTATATTCAGCCATAAAATAAATCTGAAAAGCTGCAAATCAGAACGGAAGTACAGAGAGTTGTTGACTAGAGATGATACACCATCTCATCGTGGTCACTTCCTGTCAACGTTACAGATCAGAAGAACAGAGAGTTGTTGGAATGGGCTTCCAAAACTGTTTTGAGTCTTTATGAGTGGATTCTGCAAGGGTCAAACGCTGGAGTTTCTTTTGAAAAAGGCCAAACAAGTCACACAACACACACACAAGAAACCAACTTTTTTTTAAAGTCTTTGAAAGTGTAGCAGACTTCAATCAATTCACATCTTATCTGTTTGTTTAAATATAAATGTTTCCTCCTTGAGTTCTATCACAAAACAAAATTATTTTTTTCACGTCACGTGAATGGATTTAGTCATCATGATGATCAGATGATTTCCTGTCTCAAGTGCTCTTGATCAGAGCTGCAAACATTTATTGATTAGTAGTGAAATATTAGATTTATTGCCCAATAATTTGTTCTGATTAATCAGTTTTTTTCTGGGAAGATAAAAAAAGAGAAATTCTCTAGCCCCTTTTACACTACCAGATTTTTTGCGAATGTCGGGCCTTTTTGCCGGCCAGCTGCGAGTTTTTAGACACACAGAGGCGGAATGGCGAGCTTGCTCACGCCCCCCATTGCACTGAAAAAGGCACATTCTGTATAAACAAAAGTAGGCAGGCGGCATTTTGCTGCACTCCCCGATTTTGTTTTTATACTGCCAATGCTGAAAAAAGACTGATTGGGCTTTCCTGCAAATTTGCACAATTCCTATCTAAAAAGGGCTTATGTGTCTTCAGCTTCTTTTATGTGAATATTTTCTGGAGTCTCTTCGATGACAGTAAACTGAATATCTTTGGGTTGTAGACTAAACATCTGAAGATGTCATCCTGGGTTTTTTCTGACATTTTGAGACAAAAAAAATAAAAATAAATATAATATAATAAAATATAATATAATAAAAATAATTATAGATAACTGATATTTTGATGCAGATCGATTGGTTGTTACTTCTGATTTTGACTCACTGAGAAGAGTGTGTGTGTGTGTGTGTGTGTGTGTGTGTGTGTGTGTGTGTGTGTGTGTGTGTGTGTGTGTGTGTGAGATGAGACCTGAGCTGTACATTTAATCTCCTTTAACTCCACTGACTTCTCTCAGCAGGTCGGTCATCAGTTGCTGTGGGAAGCCTCAGATTTATGCCACCTTAACACTGAACAAGTCTCACTTCACATTTGCACAAAATAAATCTGTTATTCTTACAACACCCGGCTGCCGCCGTCTCCTCCTCCTCCCTTTAGTTTGTTTCTCAGACCTGACCTACATCAGGTGCAGATGATTCAACACCTCTCTGAAACTGATCTCAGGTCTGAGAGACGTTTCGTTCCACTGAGGGTTTGAACTTCCTGTGAAGCCAAAATGTGACCCTGGGGTTTCTTTTATTAGCACTCATGGCCATCGGCACACTGTCAACACCTCAGCGGAGCAGCTGTTGAATGTTAAAAAATATTTGTCTTGATAATGAGGTTCTCAGATTTTAATCCTGTGGCAAAATACACCAACAAACAAAAGCCAGTATAGTAGTTGATCCTGAGGTGGTGCAGGACTTCTGGCCCTCTGTAGACAGAAAATAAAATGGCTCTGAGCAAACGCTGCTTAAACTGTTTCGTTTTTAGCTACCTAAAACAAAAAGCCCACCTTGGGCCAGCCTCCATTGACAAAAACAATAATTTGACTTCACAGAACACTGGAGTTGCTGGTTTGCTGCTTCCTCTTTAGGTTATTGTGAAAGGTCAAGCAGAGCAAATGTTCCAACAGCGTACTTGTACACTGACAGATGTTTGTTGCTGCAGACCCGTCTACAGCAGTACATGGTTTAGCTTCTGTGCCGGTAAATTTGGTTTATCAAAGATGATAGCAAAGTAAAAATAATAATAAAAATAATAATAATAAGTACAAATAAACACAGCGCAAATGTCAGATTGGTCAGACCATCATGTTCAACTATATATCTGTAAATGTTACAGTCACAGCTTAAAAAGACAACAGAAATAAACGAGTGCTGATTTTACATCTCTGCAATTCAAATTAATCGCCACCTTGGTGCTTCTTCTTTACCCCGTTACTTTGAGCTGGTAGATGTCAGGTCTACAGAGGATTCAGCTCTGACTTGTTCTTTCACCATTAAACTGAGGATTAATCCACGGTCCATTAAAGCTCTGTTTATCTCATTACAGATCAAAATGAAGAGACGGGACACGCCCCTCTGTAAGCAGCAGTCTGTGCCCTGCTTTGGGAGCGGTGAGTCATTAAACACACCAGTGGAGTAGAAACATTAGACACACACACACACACACACACACACACACACACACACACACACACACACACACACACACACACACACACACACACACACACGTTCATAAAGAATAGCAAACTAACTGTGGTCTCAGAAAGTCAAACACCTCCTAATCCCACTTATTAAAAAAGGATTAAACTGAAAAACCCTGCTGATCCTTCTGGTTCCACTGACTTAACTGAGCAGGAAACATCTCAAGTTATATTAAAAACAAGATGATGTTTCACTGTCAGTTCAGATCAAGGACTGACGATGACACTGTACTTGACTCTGTCACCTGGGAAAAGATAAGACTTTTTCTAATGTACTTTACCAGAGTTTCAACTTTACCTTTGAGCCACAGTATCTCACCCCCCTCACTGCCCTGTCTCACAGACAGCCAGCGCTCACATGTTAGCAGCCAGTTGTGACATACCAGCTTGGATTAGCAGCCCTGTTGCCATGACGCTCTCAACACCCTAAAATAGAGATAGAGAGGGACACTCAAGACAGCAACAACCAGCAGCTGCATTATACATACAAGCACCGAGCTCATAAACAGCAGAGCGAAGCCTGGCCGAGGCAGTCGCAGAGAAAAGCCAGAGGAGAAGCATCGTAGATCTCAGACAGACACAGACACCAGAGCTGAGAGCTGACAGAGTCACTGTACAGTGTTCTCTGAGACACGACTACGAGTGGCAGATACATGACAGACAGTGGAGACAAAGATAAGAGATAGAAGAAGCAGACACATGACAGCTGAGACACTTGACTCAACAGGCAGACACTGAAGCAGAGCCAAACATGGCCAAACTCACAGCAGAAGGTAAGAGACAGAATTTGGAGCTGTGCACTGACACTGAGTGTGATGACAGTGACCAGGTATCAACAGGTTCATTCAGTGTGTGTGCTCTGAGATCTGATGGACAACTCACTTTCTGAATACCAGCACAACAGTTTTAAGACAAAAGTCATGACTGAAACAAAGTTCATACACTACAAACATGAGTGTTGTGAATTACTGGAGGATTTTATTGATGTAGACATTTTACAGACATTTAAGGCTTCATGACAGGTTGATTAAAACCTCTCTAACTCCACTGCTCCCTCCCTCCTCTGTTAAATGGTAAAAATCATGTCATGCCGTTTTTCAGGGGAAAAATTAAAGGATTACTCACAATCTTAAGCAGAGCTGCGAGTGGAGACTTAGATCTTTTATAAAAGGTAAGAGTCTCACTCCTACCACTATTTTTGGCTGAGATATACCGCCTAGAAAGTGGGATCATAATTTTCACGTTTCATATGGCTTTATTTAGTGATATTTTATGGTGTTTCTGTGTCATTAACAACATCAGCTATCATAATCACACCTGATTTCAATAAGGTACAATGTTTGAAGCTGGCTGAGTGTTGTTTGATCACTGATAGTTCTGTTTTGAAGCTCCGCCTGGATCTTTTCATGGAAAAAACACTGTAGAATGATCATACTTTGAGCAATCCTCTTCAAATTTGACACAAATGTTCATTGATAGTGTGCCTACAGCCCCACAGTGTCATTTACCTGCTCAGATGAAGCCACAGACAGTTATTCATCCTGAAAATCATTTTTTATTTGATTTTAGGCAAAATCTTCAACTTTTTACTGACTTCAACGGCCCATTACTCTGTCTCTGTATCACCTAGAGTGTTTCTGACATTTTCACAAGAAACTTCAGAGTTTTCTTTCTGGCAAGTTCTCATGCATGCATGTAGTCAGAGCAGTTCAGACGCTACAGTCATTTTAATTTGGGTATGTCATTTTAGGCGTTTTTGCTACAAAATGGGGGTGGAGTGCAAGAGGTTAAAACAATTTTTTAAATGTCAAATGTAAAGATGTCAACAGTTAACCATTCATCACTTCACAGTCGAGAATATTTATGAGCGGTTGCACGTGCTGGTGTTAAATTGTTTTTGCTGCTCTTCAGTTTCCTGCACTGCGCACCAACAAGATCGTGAATTTGTAAACGGCCCACCTTACTCTGACACTGATTGTCTTACCCTGACATTCTTACCCTAACCCTAACCAATCTCAGTCTTCTTGCCTAAACTTAACCAATCCAGCCAACAAAGGCAAAGAATACTAGCCAATCATAGGGAGAACAAGGTGGATAATTTCATCACTATCATAAGATTCACTAATCGGAGGGAGGAGGGCGGCCACCATGTCATCACAGCAATGCCGTCTCGCTACGTAGACGGTTTTACCAGCAGTAATCTCTGAATGAGCGGCACTGCTCGCAACAGACAACAACAGTCAAAAACAGTCCCTTAGTTATTGGTCAGTGGTTGTCAGATTACTCCGCAGGAAATGTCAGCTGCTGTTCATAAACACTATCGCTACCAAAAGTGATGCCTGATTCACTTCTTTGTGAAAAAACCTTTGTCTGCTTGGCGTTTCGTCTCACTACAATTGTGCTTTTTACAGAAAATGAGATGAAACTTAGACACAGCGTCAGAGAGCAGAGTCTCTGCAGATAAATCCACCACACACACACGGACAGAGGGTCAGAGTGATGACTGCAGGGATTAGTGCTGTATGAGTCTGTACATTGTTCCTGCATGTACACCTTTAAAAAGACCCTCCCGTCATACCCAGGCTGCTTTTTGTGGGTCAGGTTACTGTGTCGGTGGATATAGGTCAAGGTCATCCTAGAGGCTGCTCAGCTGTTCCAGCGGGGAGAGCGTACACATGCCGAGAGGCTCGTCAGCAATGCCGGCCTCCAAAATGTGCTGGCCAAGGCACAGACTGAAAAAATTGTGCCGATGTGTGGGCAGACGTTAATGGTGTCATCTGGAAACCTGCCAAGGTGGTTCAGGGTTTTCAGACAGATAGAGTTCCATCTAACCCACTTTGGATGCAGCGGACCAGTCTGCAATCTGATCCAACAGTACTGCAAATCCTGTCCTGTGCTTGTTGATCTGGATTCCTCCACGTGGGGGGACTGATGCTGGAGCTGGCTCAGTGACTACACTGGCTGCATTTTCAATATTAATAGTAACAGTGATGAAATGGTGATCAGAACAGCCAAATATCTTCACTACGGATGGGTTGTTGGATAGCAACAGTAGTTCTTCACACAGAGGGGATTAAGCAAGCTGGAACATTTATTTAAAAACAACTCTGCTGTCTGGATGAAAATATGAATTCACAGGGTCTCAGGTTTAAAAATAGAACCGAGTCCCTGCCGTCGGTATGTACGAGAATCAGGTCAATACAAATAAACATTTCTGTTTCCCACCCAGAAGGTCAAGAGAACCAAACTGTGGGAATGCTGATAAGTGCAGTTGAACAGCAGAGGGTCAGACGCTCTTTACCATTTACAGTCAAATCTGAAGTACGACAGTCCTCATCTAAAGAGTCTTTGGGAATGTTTATGTAGAGTTGGTCTGATTTACAGTTTCTGCAACAACACTGCCTCAGAAATTAAGATGTAAAGAAAGTTCCCACACATTTTCATAGGCTAAACTTCAAAACCTTTCCAGGACTTTTCAAGGACCTCTAATGACTTTTTTTTTTTTTTGACCTACTTGCTGGCGTTTTTCAAACTCATCAGACTCAAATTCTACTCAGACATAACTTCAGCTCAGAGGCAAACATGGAGGGAGAGACAGAACGCAGGGAGAAAACCAACCGATCTCACTCCAAAGTCGTCAAAAACCGGCGCTTGGTCAATGACTTCCTAAGTCACACACCAACAAAAAAAGCTGTCCTTTCGTATTGGCATGACACACAGCCAGTCACTGTTATTGTTTAATGGTGCCTGATGGCATTTGTCAGAGCTTTAATTTTGAAAGCGACTGTAATCAAACTGTACATTTCCTGTGAAAAGAAGTGTATTTTGAAAACAGACAACGCATGTAACAGGCTGAAGTTGACACGGCGTCCCAGAACATCAACAACCAACACACCTAGGGTACCAAATTTTTTCGTCCTGTGAGAACTAAGCTACGTCTTGAGTTTGAGGATGTCTCAGTGTCAGATGCATCAATATGCATTAATAATCCCTCTGAACTGAAGCTGACCAATGAGGTGCTGAGTGAGAGTCACACCTCCAACTTCTCTGATCCTGATCTGCAGGATGATGATGTCATGCTGTTGGACTGAACCTGAGTGACTTTAAAAGTGAGAACAACTAAAATAAACTGTCACACCAGACAAACTAACCACAGACTGAGGAAGCAGCATGTTTTCATGTTTACAGCGGTGTAATCCTAGAGCCAGGGACCCTTCGGCCCTGAGGGGTCGAGAGGTCACACTGTGTAAACAACTGTGTTTACTGTAACCTGCCCAGCACGTTGGCAGAACATGGCGCCACTCAAGACATGTTGACTGCTGAACTATGATGAGGCATCGCAAAAGCTCTTCCCTTAACCCCCCCACCAAACCCCCGACCTCACACTCATATTTCACAGATCTCATGTTTATCCTGCTGGTATTTATATTTACTGCCACCACTAACACAATCTTATCTCTCCTTTACGTGCTGCCATATTTCATCACATTAATGAGATGAAATATTACATGTTAGCAGGTTGGCCTTTCCTCTCAGATACCTCTTTAGCCACAACCATTCCTGCCAAGAGAGAAACAGAGCTGACTAAAACTCTATCGTTCTCCACTCCCTCAGATTTACCCCGGCTGTTCCCGAGGATTTCTATGAGCGAGGTGGATGAGAAGGTGCGACTGCTAGCAGAGAAGGTGTTCGCCTCGGCCCTGAAAGAGGAAGACAATAAGGATGCTCTGGCACTGTTCACCGTGCCCGAGGACTGTCCCATCGGCCTGCATGAGGACAGAGAGCGGGAGCTGCAGAAGGAGCTGGCTGAGGAGCAGTCTAAGGAGTCTGCTAAGAAGTAGGAAATGTTTGAGCGAACATGTGTCTCCTTCTGTCTTCACATCTTACATCTCTGAGCAGGAAACAACAGAACATACTCCCAGTCTTCTGCAGTGGTCCTGAGGGATACCTTTAGTTTGTCAGGAGACTAACATCTTCTCTTGTGTGTCTCCAGGAAGAAGAGTTTCATGTTGAAGCGTTCGCATTCGGTGTCTCTGCAGATACCTGGCGGTAATGAGTGGGCCTTGCCTTCCCCGTTGCTCGCCCCGTCCACACCAGAACCATGTCTGCCAGGGGACTTCCCAGACTTCCAGAGAGTAACCATCAGTGGAGATTACTGTGCCGGGGTAAACAGAAAGACCACTCCAACACATACATGCACAACTGCAGACTGCACACAGCAGCTTCTCCCTGCGCTCAAACATGAGCATCATCATTAACAGAAGTGGCTGCACACAAAACATCAAACAGACGAGAGAGAACGAGACCTAAAGTCTATGGCTACAGGAGGGACTGGCTGGCCATGTCCTGACTGGATGCAAGCATCAGACTATAGCGCCATATTGTGTGACACCAGACACTCTCTGTCCACAATGAATTTGTTAAATAAGAAGTCCATCACATCATGTTAACAAACCACACTATCAGCTGTGGTCCCAGAGTGACCACTGAAAAGATCAGTGAAAACGAACTTCCTTCCCTCATACCACCTTCTCCACTTTGTAAAACAAGTCAGCTCTGCTGAGCATCCCTCACAGTTCTTACCAGAAACATTCATCTTACTGTCGGTCTCCCTCCAGCCTGTGACAGCCTGTCCGGAGGTATCCTGCTGGTAATTCCTCATTAAACCTCATCAATCAGCTGTTCCTCGTCCACTGAAGCACTTCCAACGCAAGTGACAGAATAAAAACAGATAAAGGGCGTCCGACAAAAGTCCAGCTCAAAATGGCGCACCACATCGTGCTGCCCTCCGTCACTCACGTTAACTCACAGATGCTTGCTCGCATCCAGTTAGGACTTAGGACTCTAGCCATGCCGGCACAGAGGCACAAAAATATGTGGCCTGAGAGGAGAGGCCATGTCTCACCCAAATGTAAAGGGTTTGTTCTCTGAACAACAGAAAAACGATTTCACTGTCAGAGTAAAAGACTTAACACCCCAGAAAAGGACAGAAATAAATGTCAACTCAATATTGCTGGGACTGCTTATTATTTTGTGGTTGTTGAAACACTCGAGATCTGAGGACCCTTTAAAATGATGTACAGCAACACCAGAGACAACACACATTTATCTGTGAACCATAGTTTAATTCTAAAAAAGGGCAATTAAGGACAGATTGGTGGAAAAATATATATGTATATAAAACCTTTCTTTTTCAGATCACAGTTGAGGATTATGAGCAGGCAGCCCAAAGCCTCCTCGGGGCGCTCTTCATCAGAGAGAAATACTCCAGGCTGGCCTACCATCACTTCCCCAGGACCACTGCCCAATTCCTCTGCAACGCCAGAAATGAGGAGTGGCGGGAAGAAGATGAGGTCATGCCAGGTAGGGCCATTGAGACAACTTCCTCTTTAGAAAAGCTTTACAGGTTAAAATTCCTCCTTCTTTCCAGTCTTTATTCTTTCATTCCCAGTAGAGTCATGACATGGGAGGAGCTGTCCCAGTCACTGTTCCCACAGACAGTGTTACCTGACCAACAGTCTGAGCACTTCTACGGCTCAGACAGAGACTAAACTCTTCTGTTTGGATCATTTAAATCTTCACTGATAAAAACGTCAAAAGATACAAGACTGTAAAAACTTTAAGTATGACATTGACTACATCTCCCAAGGTGCATTTCAGGTGCTGATTACAGAGCATGTGTCATATGCTTCATATACATCTCATTCCACTGTGATTATCCCTTATTTGCTGTGTGATTTATTTCCTCCTGTCATCTGCAGACATCTGGCCTTTCCCTCATGAAGGGGAGGACCCGTACTCCATGGAGGGCATCCCTGAGGACCTGAACTACGAGCTGCAGATGAAGGACGGCATCATTCATGTTTACGACGACGCAGAGGCCCTGAAACAACAGCGGCCTCACAGCCTCCCTTACCCTGACATTGAGACCTTCGCCATCGACCTGAACCATGTTCTCGCAATGATCGCTGACGGCCCAACGTGAGTACATGTCAACGTGGCCACTGCTCACAACAGCAGCTCAAATGAAAGACTTGAACTGATTTATCACAGAACAGTGTGAACAGTCTTTTCTTCCTGGAGCAGATGGTTAGTCAGCAGTCTATCAAACAACATGTTAACATGATCTTATGTTGTGTTGCCTCGCAGGAAAACCTACTGTCACAGACGGCTCAACTTCTTGGCCTCTAAATTCTACCTCCATGAAATGCTGAATGAAATGGCCGAGCTCAAAGAGCTGAAATGTGTTCCTCACAGAGACTTCTACAACGTCAGAAAGGTTGGTTTGTATTCTACCATCAGGTTCAATATACAAACCACACTGGAAAACACTGACAGTTTTTGAGGCCTCTTTGGTCACGGAGCTCCCTCCATCTCTTGAACGCCTGACTGAGGTTTACTCTTGTTTTTCCTCTTCTTTTATCACTCTCCTTTTTGCTCTTCTTTGCCTCCTCACACAGAGGAGCTCCTTTTTTTTTTGCTAGGCCGTTTTTCACTTGTCTCCAAACTTTGTCCGTCTGCCATTGTGCTCGTGACTCAAGTATCTCATGCCCAACTCCTCATAAGGACCAGCTACTGTCCCTGATTGGCCGACCAACCAGTTTCGCAATACATGACGTGTTTCCTGCCGTAAAGCAGATTTTTTTCCGCAAAATTTCGGCACCGGAGGTAGAAGCTTATTACAAAAGCCACTAAGTAACACATGTAAACGCTGATAGTCTGATTTTACTGTGGCCACTACCCTGTGCAACCCACATTATTTTCATAATGACATATTTAGGAAAAGATGCTGTCTGTTGCCTCTTTAAATTAATATTAACATTACTTTTCCAGCCTCGCGGCTTCATATCATATTTAGGGACCACTGGTTTCTTTGTGCTAACACAATTAGCTTTAGCCTGACTCATAGATGGTCACTAGCTTTTACAGTCCATCGACTCAGCAGTGAAAACGGCCAGAAGACAGTATGATAACAGTGCATCATACAGATGCTTTATTCCTTCCGTGCAGTGAACAAACAGTCATTACACTGGATCCTGAATGTACCCGGACACTTTCTGCTGACTGCAGCCCTACTGACAGGGACTCTGTATTATAATGATGTAAAACAGTTCATCTGGCGGATGCTGCTTCAGCCTGAGCTTTTCCTCTGAAGGGTCGTCTCACTGCAGCAGGAGTTATTACTAACTTTAGTTCCTTCAATCTAAATAAACTTGACTTTATGGACTTCCTGTAACTCATCCAGTGAAGTCATCCACGTCCTCACTGTCTGCTTTGTGTCAACCTCAGGTGGACACACACATACACGCTGCTGCTTGCATGAACCAGAAGCATCTGCTGAAGTTTATAAAGACCACCTACCAGACGGAGGCAGATCGCGTGGTCCTGGAGAAGGGTGGCCAGAAGCTCACACTCAAAGAGGTCTTCAACAAACTCAACATGGACCCCTACGACCTCACCGTGGACTCTCTGGACGTGCACGCTGTAAGAACAAAGTCATGACTGTCAGAGGTCTTAAAAAAATAAAAAGATTCCAGTGACGTCAGCCATGTTGTCACACATCAGGTTTACCTTGTATTAACATGATGTCCTAGAGGCATATAGATCAGGTAATTACATAACTCTGATGTGCCTGCCAAGAATTAAGTTTTTAAATAACCACAGCACATTTCACTAACCTGTGCTCACTGACACGAGGATGTAATTATGGCTTTTCATGCATTTCATATGGTGTTATGCAATCGTTTTTATGTTCCATGCAAAGTCCTCTAAATGTCTAATATGAAAATAATCAATACAGTCACTTTGTTGGACGCAGAATGAGATCATCTGTACGTAAGATTCACCCTCTCTCACGAATGACTCTCACAGGGAAGACAAACATTTCACCGCTTTGACAAGTTCAACTCCAAATACAACCCTGTGGGCGCCAGCGAGCTGCGAGAGATCTACTTGAAAACAGACAACGACATCAAAGGAGAATACTTTGCACGTCTCATCAAGGTACAGTGTAGTGAAAGTCCTGAGATGTCCTGAGAGGCTGTGCATGGTCATGTTTGTAGATGTCTGGTTGAACTACATTCCTCAGGTTGAAGTTAGGTGAAGCTGCACTGAAATTACAGGAAGTAGGGGGCAGAGCTGTCAAACTGACTTTTTTAAGCCAAAAAGGCAAACATTTGTTGTAAATGTTTCTTATATGTGATGCTAATCTTTGTCATATTTGAACATGAAACTACAGCTTTGGATTTTTGGACTGTTGGTGAAATAAAATAAACCATTTAAAGACATTATCTCGGCCTCTGGGACATTACACCAACAAGTTTCCCTAGTCTGACATTTTATTGATAAAATGATTGGTAAAGAAAAGAATAGGCAAAATAACGGTTAATTAAAGCTATTTATCTAAAGTAGAATTTCACTCTCTGCTCCAAATATTTGTTTCTCTGTGGAAATGTAATTTATCCTTGTGTATTTCGTGCAGACACGCTTGTTTCATCTCTCATCGTTGGTTTGGGTGTAGCTGTAGATGTCTTGCTTAGTGTGTTACTGGAGGACATGAAGTTTAAGTTTTGAAGTTTAAGTCCACTTGCTGTGTCACGCGGATGTGACAGAATTATCTTGTTATCTGTGCAGTGAGCATTTACAAATGTTTACTTCTGCTTTATCGAGAAACATCACCGACTTCCTGTGGTTTGGCGTCTGTTTCAGGAAGTTGCCAAAGAGCTGGAGGAGAGCAAGTACCAGCATGCTGAGCCCCGTCTGTCCATTTACGGCCGCTCTGCCAGCGAGTGGGAGAGCTTAGCAAATTGGTTCATCCAGCATAAGGTGCACTCACCCAACATGAGATGGATGATCCAAATCCCCAGGATCTAGTAAGTGTTGAGTGAGACAGCAGGCGCGTCTCTTTCAATAAAACAAACAAGCCTCATTTAATAACACAAATGATCTGAGTTTATTTTAATATGCTAAACGACAGTGTTGATATTAAACCAATGACTCATCTTAACTCTTTTTAATAAAGAGTGATAGACTTCAGGTAGTTTGTTTGGGACCAACATTTTCTAATTAAAACCTAAATATCTGCATTTTTCTGAGTCATAGATTAATCAGATAAATTGCCAAAACTTTGGTTTCAAACTTGTAAGCTCAGGATAAGTCAGGAGTGATGACATCACTCAACAGGCTGCCCTGAACAAGCAAACAGATGATTTAATGTTTGTGTTGTTTCTATGGAAATCTGTTTGTTGATTTGATTCTCTTTGTCTTTCAGTGACATTTTTAGGTCAAAGAAATTAGTACCACACTACGCCAAGATGTTGGAGAACATTTTCCTCCCCCTCTTTGAGGCTACAGTCAACCCACAGAAGCACAAAGCCACACATGTGTTCCTGAAATACGTAAGTACTTTTATCAGAGGTTGGGATCTGTAACATGCAGGAACTTCTTAAAGTCAAACAGCAGTCGGCCATGTCTGTGCGATATTCAGTGACACTTGTTGTGGAAGTGACTGAGGAGAGGAAGACGAAGTGAAACTACATGTTTTCTGCACTGATGAAGAAGATGTATGGTTGTGTGATATTTGTTGTCCTGCAGGTGACAGGATTTGACAGCGTGGATGACGAGTCCAAACACAGCGACCACATGTTCTCCTACAAAAGCCCAAAGCCTGAGGCGTGGACCACAGACAACAACCCTCCCTACACCTACTACCTGTTCTACATGTACGCAAACATCATGGTGCTCAACAACCTTCGCAAGTAAGTCCTGCATGTAGATTTTAGGACATCTGACACCAGACCAGTCCTATTAACTTAAAGATGATTTTAGAGGCCAGAATCCCATCTGGGAACCTGAACAGGCTGCACGTCCATCACAGGCCTGACAAACATGTTTAATGATAACTGTGGGAAACTTTCTGGGGTGAGCTGCATGTCAGAAATTTAAAATAACTGCTATGCATTGCAAAGTTTTCAATCAGTGAAAAAAGAGGTTCATCAGTAAAAATATGAAGCCATGAAGGCAAGGTCAGGGTCAGGGTGTCACTGCCCCCCGCCCATAAATAACAACAACAGAAGTTGCTGCACACAAAACATCCCAGGTGCACATGAAGGACAGGACTCAGTGGAGCTCAGGAAACGCTCCATCTTTACTGCTGGTAGTTAACGACATCATTATTTGTCTCTCCTCAGGGAGAGAGGTCTGAACACCTTCCAGTTTCGTCCCCACTGTGGCGAGGCTGGCTCCATCACACACCTGGTCACTGCCTTCCTCACAGCTGACAACATCTCTCATGGACTCAACCTCAAGAAGGTGAAGTCCTGCAGTCTGAATACGAGGGTTTGATACTCAACGACTTCTGAATGCTAAAAGCAAATTACTAAATGTCTACATTTGAATTGAAAAAAAAAAAAGGATATTGTATTGTGAAAGTTAATATTTGAGCAGCACTACAGCTGTTTACCTGGCGAGTTCTCAAGTGGTCCTGGGCTGCCGCACTGAATACAAATTATTTATCCAATCCAGTACAAATAGTACGTAAGGTGTAACCTTTATAAAAAATTAGGCTGTTGAATAGCTTATCATTTACAAATCTTATATTTGATCTACCATAAATTTGATCCAATAGTGCATGCTCAGTCCTCACTCTGATACCTGACACGGCCCACAGGGAGATGAACAGAGAAAGGTCTGCAGTCTACGTGAAGTTTTACAGTATAGGTCTTTTTTTGTTTGTTTATTTTGTGGGGTGTATATGAAACATGCTTTGCTGGCAATGGGCTGGGAGCGCCAGGTGCTGGCAGCACACAGAGCAAAACTCCTTTCCTTCCTAATACGCAGAAATAGACACTCGACTGGGTCGAACCCGTTTGTTTCTGTAGGAAGAACAACTGAACATCATGTTTTGTCCAGTTGAACATCCCTAACTGAATAAAGGCTGAATCATCATGTTATTAAATCACTGAGCTGAACCCTGTAAGACTTTTACATCTGTGGGAAATTTGCATATGATTCCTTTGTCCTCAAATAGTACATTTTCTGCAGTAACTCCATCAGCATTACTCACATTACTTTGGTGTCTACACCCCCTCCTCCTCCATCTCCCCAGAGTCCGGTGTTGCAGTACCTGTACTACCTGGCCCAGGTCCCCATCGCCATGTCCCCCCTGAGCAACAACAGCCTGTTCCTGCAGTACTCCAAGAACCCGCTAAGAGAGTTCCTCCAGAAAGGCCTGCGAGTGTCTCTGTCCACTGACGACCCCATGCAGTTCCACTACACCAAGGTCAGAACCACCAGAACCAGAATCCATCATACCACCATTTATTCTCCTTTAATATCTCAATCACTATAATCACTGACTACAGCAGATATGTAAGAGTCCACAGATGTTTGGGCAACTAAACATGTCATCAGTATTATACACAACATGTGGTGCAGGACAGGACCTCACTTACTGAAACATGATCCAGCACACAGTAGGCAGGGCTGCTGCTAACATTGACTCATCAGTTAATCCATTAATCTGCTAATTATTCTTTCAGTTTATCGCTTTATTTTTGTCCATGAAATGTCAAAGAGTGAATAAATGGATGGACTAATATTTCAGCTCCAACAGCAGGGCACACAGAAACACATGACTCTCATATAAGTCAGTCAAAGATGTCTGCTTTCAAAGTGAAACATATTTAACACCAGTTCATAAAATGTACATTAAACCTAAATCAAATGTTCCTTTAACCCTTCAGGAGGCCTTGATGGAGGAGTATGCCATCGCAGCCCAGCTGTGGAAGCTGAGCACCTGTGATCTGTGTGAGATCGCCAGAAACAGTGTGTTACAGAGCGGACTCTCTCATCAGGTACAGTCTCACCTTCTGCTTTTATCTCACTGTGAACAGGTGAAGAAAGGCACTGTTACACATCACATCACATTCAGGCTGGTTTGACAAGCGTAAAAAGAGACTTAGCCCCAAAGAAAGGTTTAAAATGAAAGGTGATTGGCTGATATTATTACTGGTTAAGCTATGAAGCTGAGCTTGCCCTCTATCTCGTCAACGGTATAAGTTATTATACCGGCGACGAATTTAGGAATGCCAAATCTTTAAGGGCTCATGGGCAAGCAAACTTTGGGTGGGTGCAGGACCTCTGAATTTTACGCCTTAAAGAGAAGACCGTCGTCATTTCAGAGGTATGTAACCTTTACAAGCCTCACTGTGTCCCACCTCCGTGTGGTGCTGCCTGTTTGCTTGCTCAGGTTTTGACTAACATATCTTGGTGTCTGCTGGACCAATTTATTTCAAACAAAAAATATTTTGAAGCCTGAAATCCACTCTGCATTTATGTGGCAAATATGTAGGGGCTTCTTGGTTATTTATTTCAGAATTAGGGCATTTTTCACACCATAAATCTCAACTTTCCATCGCCATGCATGGGTGGGCACAACATGGAGTTTATGGAGATGGGTCCAAACACTGGAGGTGGGGTCTGTGGCTGGAGGTCTGCAGCCAGACCCTTCTCTGCTCTCCTCAACTGTGTGAGTGAGTTAAAGCTGATACCAACAGGCAGACAGACATTTGACAGCTGATAATAAACCTGTCAGTGCTCTCTGCTGGACGAACTGTTTACTGATGACACTGTTTATAAATGGCCCCAAATATCTTTTGGCACACAAGAGTTTCCTCTCTTGTCACTGCAGATATATTAAAGCCAGTAACAACCCATTTGAATTTTTCAAACTACACTGAGTACATGTTATTAGCCCCACCTGTATTATAATGATAAGCACTTCCTCTTTTGTACAATCGCAGCCTCAGGTATCTCACGGTCCATAAAAGTCTCGTCACATCACTGTCATATATCCAACCGTTTATGGAATGGTCCAATGAAACCTTGTCCTGCAGCTCATATTGCTACTGACTCCTCAAACAGATTAAACTCATACAGTCAGGCTGTAAACTGACCAGCCTGTCCACACAGAGAAAGGTCAACCATCCAACCACATGATCAGAACACCATGCTGAGGTCACTCTGCTCCTCTGGACAAGAAAACAATCTGCCAAATACTGACAAGATTTCCACATGTATAAAAATCTGCTCTCCATCTTTCACCCTTCAGGAGAAGAAACACTTCATTGGCTCCAACTACCTACAGGACGGACCAGAGGGCAATGAAATCCGGCGAACAAACGTGGCACAGATCCGCATGGCCTACCGCTACGAGACACTGTGCAATGAGCTCAGTTTCCTGGTGGACGCCATGAAGACGGACGTTGGCACTAACCCACCTGAGTGATTTGCCACAGCAGCACACACTGTGCCTGAATACGTCCTCAGGGATAAACAGGTTACATGGCACATACTGTTGTTTTTTTTAACGTGTTCTTATAAAACATTGTGATAGTTTTTTTTAAAAAAGGATTTCTGAGTTTTTTATGTTGACCTACTTGATTTTTAGACTTACCTGATGCTGTTTCTATGAACTCTGGTGATCATTGTTAATGTCAAAGAGGTTTATTTTCCTCTGATGGGTGGAAAGTGCACTTGCACATTTGGATATATAGAAGAGCATGAGCCACAAAACTATATTTACAATGGACACATGGATGTTTTTTGTTTGTTTATTTTTTGTTTTGTTTTTTACTGAAAAGGGGTTCTTAGATTTGCAAAGCTGTCACTGCTTGGTGGACATTTTCTGTCACGTGTATTTATGCATGTTACACAGGCCTTTATCAGAGCTATAGGTCTGAGGTGAAACGTAGAAAAAAAAAGGAAATAATCCTTTTTGAATTGAACTCAACTGCATGATTTTGTCAGAAGTAAATTAGACGCTAGGAAAATGTTAACGATGAGCACTATAAAAAGTGCTGTGAGAGACAAATACCTTGTACTACCAACTGTGAAAAGACTAACTAATTATAATTATTTTTTATGTTTGTCATTTTTCATTATAAATAAAGGCTGCAGAACAGTCGATGATGATTTTGCAAAGTTGTCTTTTTCAACTTGAGTATTTTTCATTTAAAATTTGTTAAAACTGAGCAGAACTTCTCAAAACCTAAAAACATGCCCTCATCATTGGAGACACCTGCTTTAATGTTAGTGAGTTATCTGCTGTCAGACTTTATTTTTTGTTCATGAATGCATCACATAATAAATACACCTTTCTAGAAGAACAAAATGGAGGTTAAATATAGCCTACTGCATTTGGACCAGAGAGAGAAACAACTCATCAGCTGCTGGTGTTGAGATATTAATTCTTCTTTGCGATCTTAATTCAACATGGTGTATCGTAGGAATCTTTCTTAACAGAGGCTTTAACTCATTCAGGCTCAGAAAACAGATAACCTACATGTGAATGGCTTTGTTTTTAAAAAAAAAAAAATCAAATGATGAATTGAGCTGGTGTTTATATTAAATGTCGTGTGTGTACTTTTTCTTTTTTGCTATGGACCCTCTTGTGAGTCCAAAATAATTTTTAATAATAAAATAATAATTACACAGGTTGTAACAGGAGGTAAATAATAAATTGGTGTATGTAAAGGGAAGGCTTTGCTATTAGCTCATAGTCAATGTTACGGAGTCTATAGTTAGGCTACATGTAACTAGATTACTAAATAAATGTAATCAATGTTGTACTGTGATGTGATGAAATGTTACTGGAAAAAGAATACATATGTATTTAGTTACTAATCAAAATGTTGGGGATTACAAAGCAGTTACATCTGAGTATATTCTTTTCAGTAAAAAGTATAACGTTCATTTTGTTGTTTTCCATCTTCTCACCATGGTGTACAGACATTTATCAGCTTTGTTGCCCAGATGAAAACATTTGTTAGATAACCATTTAACAATAAAGAGTGTTGGGAAGGGTTACTGTTCAGGTGTAATTAGTTACATTACTTTGATGAAGTAATTAAAACAGTTACATTACTACATTTTAACAGGGTAAATAGTAATCTATGACTTCTATCATTATAGCATCTATTCCATTGAAATATAATTCAAACATATTATAAATAACATTAATTCCTTCAGACCATATAACCAGCTCTGATAGTTACTGACTGTAACGTTAGCTTTAGTTTCATTATGGTCCAAAGTTACTGGAGTTTAATGTCTTTTTAGTTAACCAACATGCTGAGCTAATGTGACGCACATGCTAACGTAGCTAATGCTAATGTAATGTAAATGGTAGGGACTTAATGCTAACGTTATCATAGGAAACCTGTGCGATACTATTCAATGTATTCCTCGTTGTGAACAAGCTACAGGTCAATTAGCAAAGAAAACATCCGCACCGCCGTCATGATGTCATCACTCCTCGTCCTCAGGTGTTTTACCTGACAAGTGTCTGTTAGCAGTTAGCTTAGCTTTAGCCCTGATCCCGGCCTTTACAGCTGGGCCTCATGCTGCGACACAGGGTCAAATAAAACATACAAACTCACCGGAGATGATGTGAAGTCCTCTGCGGTACATCCAGAGCTGTAAGCGGTCTCTTGTCTCATCCACAGTTCAGTGTAAAGTCCTGAGCGGCCGGTGTTTTCTTTTTAGCCCGTCGGACACGAGAATCAAAGATGGCGGATAGCTTCTCCCTCCCTCCGCCGCCATGTTCTCCCGCGGTCAGCTGCTACTGTTGGCCTTAAATGTTTTGACAACAGCCGAACATTTAACTGTTTAATGTTTCTTTTAAATACACCAAAGTGAGTTTAAAACTAAAACCTCCAGCGGGCTCTCTGACTCAGTTACACCCCGGTGTTGGCGGCAGGAGGTCGGTCAGCTCACCTCCAGGCCTTCCGGTTAGTGACGGTTCACTGAGGGACCATCAATAAGTTCAGACACCGCAGTTTGGTTTGGAGGCGTCTGATTCTAATGTAAATATTTATTCCAGTTCATTTTTAGCATTTTATTTAGAAGAACATTTAGTTGTTTTTTTTAATTGTTTGGGTGTTTTTCTTGCAGGATATCTTTATGCTGAATTTCCCACATTCACCAGCACCAGCAAAATACTGGTAAAATATGCAAGTAGCAGCTGGAATACCTTCACTCAGCGGCTGAAAAAATAATGGTAGGTTTTGGAATCCAGCAACTAGTGACTGGTGAAAAAAAAGTCAATTTCCAACCCTGTACACAGCGGTAGAAATTATGCTATTATAATTATTTATAAAAAATAAATAAATAAGTAAATAAAATTCAATTAATATAAAAAAAAAAATCACTTTACTGGATTTTAGTGCTTCTTCTCTTTAATAAGAATATTATTTTGTATGTATTGTTTTTCCATTGTTTAAGCACTTCAGTTCCCTCGTCTCATACTCAGTTGGTTTTTGAATGTGCTGTTGGTTCGATGTCTGAAATAGGTCTGTGCTTCACACAAGCTGAGGAGACTTTCAAGTTTTGTTCTATGACATAAAATATATCAATAATACACAACTCATACATTTTGAAGCCTCTTTGTGTCTCATTAAAGGTGAATGCTAACAAGAGGCTTATTGAGATAACAGAATACTGTTGTGGTGATGTTTAGTCATGTGACTGTGGTGTCAACATGTAAAGATTGTTGTTTGCCACAGAGTTTATTTTCTGTAATAATCCAAAATCCAATCGAATAATCCCAAAAGCTTTTGACAAGGGAGCCAGGGTACAAAAAAACCTTCATCCCTGCAGCTCTATAAATACCTACCAGACAGTATAACTGCACTGGACAAACAGGACATACCTCTTTCTTTATTTTGGATTTTACTACCTTTTCTAATATTATTAATTATAGCATTTTTTTCTTTAGTAGCTTACCTTTAATGTCCGCATGGGACTACAAATCAATACCAATTTATTACAATAAACTATTAGAATTACTACACTGGACACATGGGCACATCCTGATTTTTGATTGTTCCCTGACATAGTGTAAAATGTGGCTCACACGATCCTTTGTATGTTTTTAATGGAGATGGATTCAAAGCATTTAATGATCAGTAATACAGCTTGTTTCGAAATTAATTAAAGCGATAACAGATCACTAAAAACGTTCCCTAAATTAACTGAAGAGATTAAAGATCCATTCATCTTTTAATCCCACATAACACAAAATAATAAAGTGCAAAAAGTGAGTATCTCTTTATTAAGGAGAATACAGTACGAATCCATTCAGCTTTAATACACCTTCCACTCAGAAAATTTACACAGCGACTTTGTGAATCAGAAGCTTTACAGTAATCCATTAGACATATTCTCATTCTTTAATATTACAACTTTGTTTCATACATTTTTAACTGGACCAGGCAGTAATGAAGAAGAAAGAAAGGTCTCTTGATGCTACTCATTTCTTTGCAGCGCTGCTGTTAAAGTTTTACAGTTCATGATAATAATTTTCACCACAGAGATGAAATCATCTGTAGGTTAAATGCTCGAAACACCAAAAAAGCTACAGCGAGGTTTCAAAGTGCGATTTGTCAGCATCACAGCCAGAAATGACTTTTGATCAAATTAAAATTCACGTTTATGGTCTGTTAAATAAACAGAAATCAAATGTATATGACTGCTTTGTAAAATGAATAATCATATATCATGTAAATCATTGTGTTTCATATTGTCTCATATTTGGAAGAAAATGTAAAATTATCTAAATGTGATCTGATGCAAAACTGATGAACTCGCTGAATGTCACAACAAAACACTAAGTTATCGTTCCATATCTTTACATCTTTAATTAATGCATTAGATTTCAGTAAACAGAGATTTATCACTCTAATGAAAATTAAGGTGAATATTTTCACATTTTTTTAAATACTTCAGTGTGAATCCAGACCTCATTAATCGCAACCATCGTTTCTCTCCAAGTCCTGCCTGTGATTTATGTGACCTGGAAACTCAGCAAGAAATACTTACTTAAAATAAAACTATGTGTAGTTTTAAATTCTACGTTACTTTAATTATACAAAAGTAGATCTGTAACTGAAAAGCTGCCTAACTCAGTCAGCTGTGTTTAACTGTCGGCATGACGACAGAGCAGAGCAAAGACGCGACTGGTCGTTCTGGAAGTGTAAACTACACTAACTACACTTATACAGCAATCAGATTAAAATAACCATAACAAAATTATGGTAAATTAAAAAATATATATGTACAAAGTAAAATAAGATGAGAAAAGCAGAGACGACTAATAGTGGTTATTTCCAACAATAGAGACACAACAGCAAGCCGAGTCATTTAAAATCATATAAAACTATTTGGTTCTGTTCACTCACAGACCATCACCAGTCACTGTGTCGCGTCTGACCTGGATCAGAATGTCAGTTCATCACAGGGTCACATGACACAGCTCAGACGGTGTGTCATGTAGGATATAAACATGCAGGGTTACATTGCACAGACGACAGAACAGCTTTACAGGTGGGAACAAGTTCAGTTTTACACAACGCAGTGTCTTATATTTGCACTTAAAGTTCAACATTTTGGGAAAACATATTCGTTTCCAGGCGTAGACGAGAAGATCGACTCCACTCTCACTTCTGTCTGGTAAATATAAGTCCAGCAGTCAGTCAGTTAGCTTAGCTTAGCTTAGCACAAAGACTGGAAACAGGAGGAAACAGTTAGTCCAGCTCTGTCAAAGCAAGACAAGATCACTAATTTACACTTTGCATCTGCCTCTATAACCACTCCAAAGACAAAGTACACAAACAAACATATAATGTGTGAGTTTTGTCATGATTGGACGACGCCAAGTCAGCTCCCCCCATCTCCAGTCTTTATGCTAAACTAAGCTAATTGCAGCTTCATATTTACTGTACAAATAAGAAAGTGAATCAGGGTAATTTCACCAAAATGTCGAACTGTTCATTTAAATTATTTAAAACTTTGAATATATGAGTCAAACTTATTAAACCCTCTCTGAATACGAAGGCTGACCTTAGTTCAGCTACTCTGTCTCAGCTTCTGTCCCATTTATATCAACATGACAGGATCAGGATCAGAGTCCTGCGTCAGGTCGGGACCTGCCAGGAAGTGACCTGCAAAGACAGGTGATGTGCAGGTGGTATTTTGGCGTTGTTTTATTTCAGGTTCATTTGCGGATTAAAAAAAAAAAACATAGCTGTTGGATTGCAGGTGTTGGACGATAAATATATTAAAATTAATGTCATGTAATGTTTAATGTTTCTTCGTCTGACTGCTGACTCTGTGTGTCGGCTCGTCTGCTGCACCACCTGGAAAATGAGGCTCAATTCAATCAGGTGTGTTAATAACTGTGCAGATGTGCTGCTCAATATTATCAGAATAAGAAAAAAATATTCTTTAAACTGTATTTATTTGATTACCTTCATATTAAAGAATATTATCTGAGTTTCACATGTATGAAGGATCCCAGAACGATGTCTTAAATGTGCTGCCTGACCAAACAGTGCATGGTTATTATAAGATTTGTGTTTGGGTCGTGTTGACGGGTCAGGTTGTGTTAAGGACCTTATGGGTCATATCAACAGGTGGCAGATGCAGTATTGCACGTCATGGTGCCAGTTCAGGAGCAGGTCTTAAAAATCAGATCTGTGCAGAACTCTGATCTGGATCCCTGTCATAAAGTGCCTGATTAGTCCCAACACACACACACACACACATGTCTGACTTCAAGTTAAATTAACCCCTAATATTACTGTAAAACCCTTCAGTGTACTTTCTGTTACTCTGTGTGTTAATTTAATATTTTATTATTTATTTTATTATATTACAGATGCTGAATTTTCTCTTCACACACACAGATCCCATGAAGCTTCACATCTACAGTTACTGGGGTTACACAGAGCATCCTGGGAGTTTTTTTGGGACTTAAAAGAGACAAGGTTTCATTTTCTGAACCTGTGGCTGAGAACACAACGAGCAGGAAACTTTGCTGGTTTCTTCTGCATCGTTAGCTTTTTAGGAAAAAATCTCCTCCTCAGTGAAAGTGACATTTTGTGTTGCAGTGTGTAGAGTCTACTTGGTGTGGGTCGATTTCTCTCCTCGTCTAATTGGCTCAGCGTGCCGTCTGTGTTAAGGCCTGTGTGGGTGGCCTGCCTCATCAGCCAAGTTGAGAATGTAGCCAGCTATGTCGTCCTCTGTGGGGAAATCAGACATTACCCACGACTCGTTGGCAGCGGTCACTTGCAGGCGACATATCGGACAGTTCCGGCTCTGCCCGCTCCTGCAGGAACACCAGAGAGTGTAATCATTACTGTCAGTGTGTGTGTTCATACACGAAACGAAACGAAACGTCTCCGTGAAGACTTTGAATGATTTACAAAGCACAAGAAGAATTATTTTTAACTGGTTGGAGGTTTAATCCATCACCTCACCATTTATCAATGCACTTCTGACAGAAGCTGTGAGCACAGGGCAGAATGAGGTCGGCCTTCCCGTCCATGCAGATGCAGCACTCCTCTTCATCGGTCAGCTGCTTCACTCTGCACAGACACACCAACAGAAAGACATCAAGTTCAAACTGTCCTCTAAGGAGGAAGGTGTCGCTGCCCCTGCAATGTTATTTTGGTGTGACAGGCCTGATGCTGGATGAGTCTTGATGGCTTTCAATCAAAGAAAAATCTCCCTCAATGTTATAAAATGCATGAGAATGTAAAAAAGATGCCGTCAGCCTCCTCATCTCCTCCTATAGATGGGAATCTATCCAGAGGGATAAACTGTCACTCTGCTGCAAGACAACTTATAAAATCCATCATTTCATCAGCATGTGGGACATAACAACCTTTTCCTGTTGTCCAGCAGCACCGACATCTGCCGTGCTGTGAGTCAGAAAAACTTTACATTTTACACAAACCAACATTCAGTGACTTTTTGGCCTCCAGGAAGCTGAAGCTGAAAACACAACGCTGACTAATTATCCCCTGACACCTGCAGCACAGAGCGGACTGTCAGTACAGAGAGCAGTTAGCATTAGCATAGTCAAAGTTTTGACAGTTAACATGGTGTAATGTGCAGTTTATGGATGTACAAACCCCAATTCCAATGAAGTTGGGACGTTGTGTAAAATGTAAATAAAAACAGAATAAAATGATTTGCAAATCATCTTCAACCTATATTCAATTGAATACACTACAAAGACAAGATATGTAATGTTTAAAATGATAAATTTTATTGTTTTTGTGCAAATATTTGCTAATTTTCAAATGGATGCCTGCAACATGTTTCAAAAAAGCTGGGACAGGATGCTCCTACAGAGACCTACATTAACAGTGTGAACACAAACAGAACATTTAGTACCAAATAAATCTAACACATAAAGCACTCAGCCTTCCGAATGTAAATAAAAGTGTTAATTTCTGTTGAAGACTCTTGTTTAATGTGAAACAGATTCATACAGAGACCTGTTCATGTGCACCCACCTGCCCATCCACATGCTGGCCTGGCAGGAGTCTGTGGAGGGGAGCTGAGCAGAAGGGCCCTCGGTGGCGCCCTCTGCTGACAGCACCTCCGCAGCCTGGCTGGTGATGTCACGGTACAGCTGGATGAACTGGTACAGGTTCATGATGCGTGATGCCTCCACCATACCGTTCTCCTTATTGATCTGAGAGCAGGGAGACAGAATCACATGAGTCACACATGACACACTGGTGTGTATGAACACATGCAGTCACAGTCCGTCACCGCTGTGATGTCGCTGGGTTTAACCAGTGGTACTGGTGTTGAGTTCATTCAAGCTGCTGAATCTTAAGTTTTCAGATTTCAATGTGTAAAAATTGTGTCGATAAGAGCGTCTGAAACACGTGATCGTCCTGAGAAAGTAAAACATGATTCAGATCATCAATTAATTAGCTGAGATTTGGTTGTTTGTGTGATAAAGTTTACAGGTTATACTTCAATGCAGCTGGCCTGTCAGTGCTGCACAAACTCTCAGTGTGTTTTTACAAAAATCAAATTGCACAATGACTCAACCACGATAAGTACCTGCAGAATACTGAGGGAAATATGTAATATTTCTTCCTGCAATAACTTCATACTCCCTCCTCTTCTCCAGGAGGAGAAATCCTGACTCAGAAGCTCCATGTACGGAGAGAAAGTATTAGATCTTTGGAAACATGAGACCCTGAAGGCTCTGGTTTTATTCTTCAGCAGCCATGTGCACTCACATTTTCACAGGTTTATTGCTGCATTCCCCCGAACACATCATCTCTGTTATAGATTCCTCATTTAAAATAGGTTTTGAGAATGTGCTGCAGCGTCTCAGATAACAACCAAGAGACAAGAGATGATCCCTGAAATATAAAATTCAGCCTACAAGAAAAATGTGTCAGTTGATCTGGGTGAGATAAAGTAAATCAATATCAAAGTCTGTATTTAAAAAAGAGCAGATTTGATTCAAACCCAGTTTGTATTTCCCGTTTGATCGTAAAAGGGCAGACGTCTGCATGTTA